>CM077908.1:26005181-27205181 GCA_039720435.1 Amazona ochrocephala
TTAGCCTAGCCTAGCCTAGCCTAGCCTAGCCTAGCCTAGCCTAGCCTAGCCTAGCCTAGCCTAGCCTAGCCTAGCTAGCCTAGCCTAGCCTAGCCTAGCCTATCCTAGCCTAGCCTAGCCTAGCCTAGCCTAGCCTAGCCTAGCCTAGCCTAGCCCTAGCCTAGCCTAGCCTAGCCTAGCCTAGCCTAGCCTAGCCTAGCCTAGCCTAGCCTAGCCCTAGCCTAGCCTAGCCTAGCCTAGCCTAGCCTAGCCTAGCCTAGCCTAGCCTAGCCTAGCCTAGCCTAGCCTAGCCTAGCCTAGCCTAGCCTAGCCTAGCCTAGCCTAGCCTAGCCTAGCCTAGCCTAGCCTAGCCTAGCCTAGCCTAGCCTAGCCTAGCCTAGCCTAGCCTAGCCTAGCCTAGCCTAGCCTAGCCTAGCCTAGCCTAGCCTAGCCTAGCCTAGCCTAGCCTAGCCTAGCCTAGCCTAGCCTAGCCTAGCCTAGCCTAGCCTAGCCTAGCCTAGCCTAGCCTAGCCTAGCTAGCCTAGCCTAGCCTAGCCTAGCCTAGCCTAGCCTAGCCTAGCCTAGCCTAGCCTAGCCTAGCCTAGCCTAGCCTAGCCTAGCCTAGCCTAGCCTAGCCTAGCCTAGCCTAGCCTAGCCTAGCCTAGCCTAGCCTAGCCTAGCCTAGCCTAGCCTAGCCTAGCCTAGCCTAGCCTAGCCTAGCCTAGCCTAGCCTAGCCTAGCCTAGCCTAGCCTAGCCTAGCCTAGCCTAGCCTAGCCTAGCCTAGCCTAGCCTAGCCTAGCCTAGCCTAGCCTAGCCTAGCCTAGCCTAGCCTAGCCTAGCCTAGCCTAGCCTAGCCTAGCTAGCCTAGCCTAGCCTAGCCTAGCCTAGCCTAGCCTAGCCTAGCCTAGCCTAGCCTAGCCTAGCCTAGCCTAGCCTAGCCTAGCCTAGCCTAGCCTAGCCTAGCCTAGCCTAGCCTAGCCTAGCCTAGCCTAGCCTAGCCTAGCCTAGCCTAGCCTAGCCTAGCCTAGCCTAGCCTAGCCTAGCCTAGCCTAGCCTAGCCTAGCCTAGCCTAGCCTAGCCTAGCCTAGCCTAGCCTAGCCTAGCCTAGCCTAGCCTAGCCTAGCCTAGCCTAGCCTAGCTAGCCTAGCCTAGCCTAGCCTAGCCTAGCCTAGCCTAGCCTAGCCTAGCCTAGCCTAGCCTAGCCTAGCCTAGCCTAGCCTAGCCTAGCCTAGCCTAGCCTAGCCTAGCCTAGCCTAGCTAGCCTAGCCTAGCCTAGCCTAGCCTAGCCTAGCCTAGCCTAGCCTAGCCTAGCCTAGCCTAGCCTAGCCTAGCCTAGCCTAGCCTAGCCTAGCCTAGCCTAGCCTAGCCTAGCCTAGCCTAGCCTAGCCTAGCCTAGCCTAGCCTAGCCTAGCCTAGCTAGCCTAGCCTAGCCTAGCCTAGCCTAGCCTAGCCTAGCCTAGCCTAGCCTAGCCTAGCCTAAGCCTAGCCTAGCCTAGCCTAGCCTAGCCTAGCCTAGCCTAGCCTAGCCTAGCCTAGCCTAGCCTAGCCTAGCCTAGCCTAGCCTAGCCTAGCCTAGCCTAGCCTAGCCTAGCCTAGCCTAGCCTAGCCTAGCCTAGCCTAGCCTAGCCTAGCCTAGCCTAGCCTAGCCTAGCCTAGCCTAGCCTAGCCTAGCCTAGCCTAGCCTAGCCTAGCCTAGCCTAGCCTAGCCTAGCCTAGCCTAGCCTAGCCTAGCCTAGCCTAGCCTAGCCTAGCCTAGCCTAGCCTAGCCTAGCCTAGCCTAGCCTAGCCTAGCCTAGCCTAGCCTAGCTAGCCTAGCCTAGCCTAGCCTAGCCTAGCCTAGCCTAGCCTAGCCTAGCCTAGCCTAGCCTAGCCTAGCCTAGCCTAGCCTAGCCTAGCCTAGCCTAGCCTAGCCTAGCCTAGCCTAGCCTAGCCTAGCCTAGCCTAGCCTAGCCTAGCCTAGCCTAGCCTAGCCTAGCCTAGCCTAGCCTAGCCTAGCCTAGCCTAGCCTAGCCTAGCCTAGCCTAGCCTAGCCTAGCCTAGCCTAGCCTAGCCTAGCCTAGCCTAGCCTAGCCTAGCCTAGCCTAGCCTAGCCTAGCCTAGCCTAGCCTAGCCTAGCCTAGCCTAGCCTAGCCTAGCCTAGCCTAGCCTAGCCTAGCCTAGCCTAGCCTAGCCTAGCCTAGCCTAGCCTAGCCTAGCCTAGCCTAGCCTAGCCTAGCCTAGCCTAGCCTAGCCTAGCCTAGCCTAGCCTAGCCTAGCCTAGCCTAGCCTAGCCTAGCCTAGCCTAGCCTAGCCTAGCCTAGCCTAGCCTAGCCTAGCCTAGCCTAGCCTAGCCTAGCCTAGCCTAGCCTAGCCTAGCCTAGCCTAGCTAGCCTAGCCTAGCCTAGCCTAGCCTAGCCTAGCCTAGCCTAGCCTAGCCTAGCCTAGCCTAGCCTAGCCTAGCCTAGCCTAGCCTAGCCTAGCCTAGCCTAGCCTAGCCTAGCCTAGCCTAGCCTAGCCTAGCCTAGCCTAGCCTAGCCTAGCCTAGCCTAGCCTAGCCTAGCCTAGCCTAGCCTAGCCTAGCCTAGCCTAGCCTAGCCTAGCCTAGCCTAGCCTAGCCTAGCCTAGCCTAGCCTAGCCTAGCCTAGCCTAGCCTAGCCTAGCCTAGCCTAGCCTAGCCTAGCCTAGCCTAGCCTAGCCTAGCCTAGCTAGCCTAGCCTAGCCTAGCCTAGCCTAGCCTAGCCTAGCCTAGCCTAGCCTAGCCTAGCCTAGCCTAGCCTAGCCTAGCCTAGCCTAGCCTAGCCTAGCCTAGCCTAGCCTAGCCTAGCCTAGCCTAGCCTAGCCTAGCCTAGCCTAGCCTAGCCTAGCCTAGCCTAGCCTAGCCTAGCCTAGCCTAGCCTAGCCTAGCCTAGCCTAGCCTAGCCTAGCCTAGCCTAGCCTAGCCTAGCCTAGCCTAGCCTAGCCTAGCCTAGCCTAGCCTAGCCTAGCCTAGCCTAGCCTAGCCTAGCCTAGCCTAGCCTAGCCTAGCCTAGCCTAGCCTAGCCTAGCCTAGCCTAGCCTAGCCTAGCCTAGCCTAGCCTAGCCTAGCCTAGCCTAGCCTAGCCTAGCCTAGCCTAGCCTAGCCTAGCCTAGCCTAGCCTAGCCTAGCCTAGCCTAGCCTAGCCTAGCCTAGCCTAGCCTAGCCTAGCCTAGCCTAGCCTAGCCTAGCCTAGCCTAGCCTAGCCTAGCCTAGCCTAGCCTAGGCCTAGCCTAGCCTAGCCTAGCCTAGCCTAGCCTAGCCTAGCTAGCCTAGCCCTAGCCTAGCCTAGCCTAGCCTAGCCTAGCCTAGCCTAGCCTAGCCTAGCCTAGCCTAGCCTAGCCTAGCCTAGCCTAGCCTAGCCTAGCCTAGCCAGCCTAGCCTAGCCTAGCCTAGCCTAGCCTAGCCTAGCCTAGCCTAGCCTAGCCTAGCCTAGCCTAGCCTAGCCTAGCCTAGCCTAGCCTAGCCTAGCCTAGCCTAGCCTAGCCTAGCCTAGCCTAGCCTAGCCTAGCCTAGCCTAGCCTAGCCTAGCCTAGCCTAGCCTAGCCTAGCCTAGCCTAGCCTAGCCTAGCCTAGCCTAGCCTAGCCTAGCCTAGCCTAGCCTAGCCTAGCCTAGCCTAGCCTAGCCTAGCCTAGCCTAGCCTAGCCTAGCCTAGCCTAGCCTAGCCTAGCCTAGCCTAGCCTAGCCTAGCCTAGCCTAGCCTAGCCTAGCCTAGCCTAGCCTAGCCTAGCCTAGCCTAGCCTAGCCTAGCCTAGCCTAGCCTAGCCTAGCCTAGCCTAGCCTAGCCTAGCCTAGCCTAGCCTAGCCTAGCCTAGCCTAGCCTAGCCTAGCCTAGCCTAGCCTAGCCTAGCCTAGCCTAGCCTAGCCTAGCCTAGCCTAGCCTAGCCTAGCCTAGCCTAGCCTAGCCTAGCCTAGCCTAGCCTAGCCTAGCCTAGCCTAGCTAGCCTAGCCTAGCCTAGCCTAGCCTAGCCTAGCCTAGCCTAGCCTAGCCTAGCCTAGCCTAGCTAGCCTAGCCTAGCCTAGCCTAGCTAGCCTAGCCTAGCCTAGCCTAGCCTAGCCTAGCCTAGCCTAGCCTAGCCTAGCCTAGCCTAGCCTAGCCTAGCCTAGCCTAGCCTAGCCTAGCCTAGCCTAGCCTAGCCTAGCCTAGCCTAGCCTAGCCTAGCCTAGCCTAGCCTAGCCTAGCCTAGCCTAGCCTAGCCTAGCCTAGCCTAGCCTAGCCTAGCCTAGCCTAGCCTAGCCTAGCCTAGCCTAGCCTAGCCTAGCCTAGCCTAGCCTAGCCTAGCCTAGCCTAGCCTAGCCTAGCCTAGCCTAGCCTAGCCTAGCCTAGCCTAGCCTAGCCTAGCCTAGCCTAGCCTAGCCTAGCCTAGCCTAGCCTAGCCTAGCCTAGCCTAGCCTAGCCTAGCCTAGCCTAGCCTAGCCTAGCCTAGCCTAGCCTAGCCTAGCCTAGCCTAGCCTAGCCTAGCCTAGCCTAGCCTAGCCTAGCCTAGCCTAGCCTAGCCTAGCCTAGCCTAGCCTAGCCTAGCCTAGCCTAGCCTAGCCTAGCCTAGCCTAGCCTAGCCTAGCCTAGCCTAGCCTAGCCTAGCCTAGCCTAGCCTAGCCTAGCCTAGCCTAGCCTAGCCTAGCCTAGCCTAGCCTAGCCTAGCCTAGCCTAGCCTAGCCTAGCCTAGCCTAGCCTAGCCTAGCCTAGCCTAGCCTAGCCTAGCCTAGCCTAGCCTAGCCTAGCCTAGCCTAGCCTAGCCTAGCCTAGCCTAGCCTAGCCTAGCCTAGCCTAGCCTAGCCTAGCCTAGCCTAGCCTAGCCTAGCCTAGCCTAGCCTAGCCTAGCCTAGCCTAGCCTAGCCTAGCCTAGCCTAGCCTAGCCTAGCCTAGCCTAGCCTAGCCTAGCCTAGCCTAGCCTAGCCTAGCCTAGCCTAGCCTAGCTAGCCTAGCCTAGCCTAGCCTAGCCTAGCCTAGCCTAGCCTAGCCTAGCCTAGCCTAGCCTAGCCTAGCCTAGCCTAGCCTAGCCTAGCCTAGCCTAGCCTAGCCTAGCCTAGCCTAGCCTAGCCTAGCCTAGCCTAGCCTAGCCTAGCCTAGCCTAGCCTAGCCTAGCCTAGCCTAGCCTAGCCTAGCCTAGCCTAGCCTAGCCTAGCCTAGCCTAGCCTAGCCTAGCTAGCCTAGCCTAGCCTAGCCTAGCCTAGCCTAGCCTAGCCTAGCCTAGCCTAGCCTAGCCTAGCCTAGCCTAGCCTAGCCTAGCCTAGCCTAGCCTAGCCTAGCCTAGCCTAGCCTAGCCTAGCCTAGCCTAGCCTAGCCTAGCCTAGCCTAGCCTAGCCTAGCCTAGCCTAGCCTAGCCTAGCCTAGCCTAGCCTAGCCTAGCCTAGCCTAGCCTAGCCTAGCCTAGCTAGCCTAGCCTAGCCTAGCCTAGCCTAGCCTAGCCTAGCCTAGCCTAGCCTAGCCTAGCCTAGCCTAGCCTAGCCTAGCCTAGCCTAGCCTAGCCTAGCCTAGCTAGCCTAGCCTAGCCTAGCCTAGCCTAGCCTAGCCTAGCCTAGCCTAGCCTAGCCTAGCCTAGCCTAGCCTAGCCTAGCCTAGCCTAGCCTAGCCTAGCCTAGCCTAGCCTAGCCTAGCCTAGCCTAGCCTAGCCTAGCCTAGCCTAGCCTAGCCTAGCCTAGCCTAGCCTAGCCTAGCCTAGCCTAGCCTAGCCAGCCTAGCCTAGCCTAGCCTAGCCTAGCCTAGCCTAGCCTAGCCTAGCCTAGCCTAGCCTAGCCTAGCCTAGCCTAGCCTAGCCTAGCCTAGCCTAGCTAGCCTAGCCTAGCCTAGCCTAGCCTAGCCTAGCCTAGCCTAGCCTAGCCTAGCCTAGCCTAGCCTAGCCTAGCCTAGCCTAGCTAGCCTAGCCTAGCCTAGCCTAGCCTAGCCTAGCCTAGCCTAGCCTAGCCTAGCCTAGCCTAGCCTAGCCTAGCCTAGCCTAGCCTAGCCTAGCTAGCCTAGCCTAGCCTAGCCTAGCCTAGCCTAGCCTAGCCTAGCCTAGCCTAGCCTAGCCTAGCCTAGCCTAGCCTAGCCTAGCCTAGCCTAGCCTAGCCTAGCCTAGCCTAGCCTAGCCTAGCCTAGCCTAGCCTAGCCTAGCCTAGCCTAGCCTAGCCTAGCCTAGCCTAGCCTAGCCTAGCCTAGCCTAGCCTAGCCTAGCCTAGCCTAGCCTAGCCTAGCCTAGCCTAGCCTAGCCTAGCCTAGCCTAGCCTAGCCTAGCCTAGCCTAGCCTAGCCTAGCCTAGCCTAGCCTAGCCTAGCCTAGCCTAGCCTAGCCTAGCCTAGCCTAGCCTAGCCTAGCCTAGCCTAGCCTAGCCTAGCCTAGCTAGCCTAGCCTAGCCTAGCCTAGCCTAGCCTAGCCTAGCCTAGCCTAGCCTAGCCTAGCCTAGCCTAGCCTAGCCTAGCCTAGCCTAGCCTAGCCTAGCCTAGCCTAGCCTAGCCTAGCCTAGCCTAGCCTAGCCTAGCCTAGCCTAGCCTAGCCTAGCCTAGCCTAGCCTAGCCTAGCCTAGCCTAGCCTAGCCTAGCCTAGCCTAGCCTAGCCTAGCCCTAGCCTAGCCTAGCCTAGCCTAGCCTAGCCTAGCCTAGCCTAGCCTAGCCTAGCCTAGCCTAGCCTAGCCTAGCCTAGCCTAGCCTAGCCTAGCCTAGCCTAGCCTAGCCTAGCCTAGCCTAGCCTAGCCTAGCCTAGCCTAGCCTAGCCTAGCCTAGCCTAGCCTAGCCTAGCCTAGCCTAGCCTAGCCTAGCCTAGCCTAGCCTAGCCTAGCCTAGCCTAGCCTAGCCTAGCCTAGCCTAGCCTAGCCTAGCCTAGCCTAGCCTAGCCTAGCCTAGCCTAGCCTAGCCTAGCCTAGCCTAGCCTAGCCTAGCCTAGCCTAGCCTAGCCTAGCCTAGCCTAGCCTAGCCTAGCCTAGCCTAGCCTAGCCTAGCCTAGCCTAGCCTAGCCTAGCCTAGCCTAGCCTAGCCTAGCCTAGCCTAGCCTAGCCTAGCCTAGCCTAGCCTAGCCTAGCCTAGCCTAGCCTAGCCTAGCCTAGCCTAGCCTAGCCTAGCCTAGCCTAGCCTAGCCTAGCCTAGCCTAGCCTAGCCTAGCCTAGCCTAGCCTAGCCTAGCCTAGCCTAGCCTAGCCTAGCCTAGCCTAGCCTAGCCTAGCCTAGCCTAGCCTAGCCTAGCCTAGCCTAGCCTAGCCTAGCCTAGCCTAGCCTAGCCTAGCTCCTAGCCTAGCCTAGCCTAGCCTAGCCTAGCCTAGCCTAGCCTAGCCTAGCCTAGCCTAGCCTAGCCTAGCCTAGCCTAGCCTAGCCTAGCCTAGCCTAGCCTAGCCTAGCCTAGCCTAGCCTAGCCTAGCCTAGCCTAGCCTAGCCTAGCCTAGGCCTAGCCTAGCCTAGCCTAGCCTAGCCTAGCCTAGCCTAGCCTAGCCTAGCCTAGCCTAGCCTAGCCTAGCCTAGCCTAGCCTAGCCTAGCCTAGCCTAGCCTAGCCTAGCCTAGCCTAGCCTAGCCTAGCCTAGCCTAGCCTAGCCTAGCCTAGCCTACTAGCCTAGCCTAGCCTAGCCTAGCCTAGCCTAGCCTAGCCTAGCCTAGCCTAGCCTAGCCTAGCCTAGCCTAGCCTAGCCTAGCCTAGCCTAGCCTAGCCTAGCCTAGCCTAGCCTAGCCTAGCCTAGCTAGCCTAGCCTAGCCTAGCCTAGCCTAGCCTAGCCTAGCCTAGCCTAGCCTAGCTAGCCTAGCCTAGCCTAGCCTAGCCTAGCCTAGCCTAGCCTAGCCTAGCCTAGCCTAGCCTAGCCTAGCCTAGCCTAGCCTAGCCTAGCCTAGCCTAGCCTAGCCTAGCCTAGCCTAGCCTAGCCTAGCCTAGCCTAGCCTAGCCTAGCTAGCCTAGCCTAGCCTAGCCTAGCCTAGCCTAGCCTAGCCTAGCCTAGCCTAGCCTAGCCTAGCCTAGCCTAGCCTAGCCTAGCCTAGCCTAGCCTAGCCTAGCCTAGCCTAGCCTAGCCTAGCCTAGCCTAGCCTAGCCTAGCCTAGCCTAGCCTAGCCTAGCCTAGCCTAGCCTAGCCTAGCCTAGCCTAGCCTAGCCTAGCCTAGCCTAGCCTAGCCTAGCCTAGCCTAGCCTAGCCTAGCCTAGCCTAGCTAGCCTAGCCTAGCCTAGCCTAGCCTAGCCTAGCCTAGCCTAGCCTAGCCTAGCCTAGCCTAGCCTAGCCTAGCCTAGCCTAGCCTAGCCTAGCCTAGCCTAGCCTAGCCTAGCCTAGCCTAGCCTAGCCTAGCCTAGCCTAGCCTAGCCTAGCCTAGCCTAGCCTAGCCTAGCCTAGCCTAGCCTAGCCTAGCCTAGCCTAGCCTAGCCTAGCCTAGCCTAGCCTAGCCCTAGCCTAGCCTAGCCTAGCCTAGCCTAGCCTAGCCTAGCCTAGCCTAGCCTAGCCTAGCCTAGCCTAGCTAGCCTAGCCTAGCCTAGCCTAGCCTAGCCTAGCCTAGCCTAGCCTAGCCTAGCCTAGCCTAGCCTAGCCTAGCCTAGCCTAGCCTAGCCTAGCCTAGCCTAGCCTAGCCTAGCTAGCCTAGCCTAGCCTAGCCTAGCCTAGCTAGCCTAGCCTAGCCTAGCCTAGCCTAGCCTAGCCTAGCCTAGCCTAGCCTAGCCTAGCCTAGCCTAGCCTAGCCTAGCCTAGCCTAGCCTAGCCTAGCCTAGCCTAGCCTAGCCTAGCCTAGCCTAGCCTAGCCTAGCCTAGCCTAGCCTAGCCTAGCCTAGCCTAGCCTAGCTAGCCTAGCCTAGCCTAGCCTAGCCTAGCCTAGCCTAGCCTAGCCTAGCCTAGCCTAGCCTAGCCTAGCCTAGCCTAGCCTAGCCTAGCTAGCCTAGCCTAGCCTAGCCTAGCCTAGCCTAGCCTAGCCTAGCCTAGCCTAGCCTAGCCTAGCCTAGCCTAGCCTAGCCTAGCCTAGCCTAGCCTAGCCTAGCCTAGCCTAGCCTAGCCTAGCCTAGCCTAGCCTAGCCTAGCCTAGCCTAGCCTAGCCTAGCCTAGCCTAGCTAGCCTAGCCTAGCCTAGCCTAGCCTAGCCTAGCTGCCTAGCCTAGCCTAGCCTAGCCTAGCCTAGCCTAGCCTAGCCTAGCCTAGCCTAGCCTAGCCTAGCCTAGCCTAGCCTAGCCTAGCCTAGCCTAGCCTAGCCTAGCCTAGCCTAGCCTAGCCTAGCCTAGCCTAGCCTAGCCTAGCCTAGCCTAGCCTAGCCTAGCCTAGCCTAGCCTAGCCTAGCCTAGCCTAGCCTAGCCTAGCCTAGCCTAGCCTAGCCTAGCCTAGCCTAGCCTAGCCTAGCCTAGCTAGCCTAGCCTAGCCTAGCCTAGCCTAGCCTAGCCTAGCCTAGCCTAGCCTAGCCTAGCCTAGCCTAGCCTAGCCTAGCCTAGCCTAGCCTAGCCTAGCCTAGCCTAGCCTAGCCTAGCCTAGCCTAGCCTAGCCTAGCCTAGCCTAGCCTAGCCTAGCCTAGCCTAGCCTAGCCTAGCCTAGCCTAGCCTAGCCTAGCCTAGCCTAGCCTAGCCTAGCCTAGCCTAGCCTAGCCTAGCCTAGCCTAGCCTAGCCTAGCCTAGCCTAGCCTAGCCTAGCCTAGCCTAGCCTAGCCTAGCCTAGCCTAGCCTAGCCTAGCCTAGCCTAGCCTAGCCTAGCCTAGCCTAGCCTAGCCTAGCCTAGCCTAGCCTAGCCTAGCCTAGCCTAGCCTAGCCTAGCCTAGCCTAGCCTAGCCTAGCCTAGCCTAGCCTAGCCTAGCCTAGCCTAGCCTAGCCTAGCCTAGCCTAGCCTAGCCTAGCCTAGCCTAGCCTAGCCTAGCCTAGCCTAGCCTAGCCTAGCCTAGCCTAGCCTAGCCTAGCCTAGCCTAGCCTAGCCTAGCCTAGCCTAGCCTAGCCTAGCCTAGCCTAGCCTAGCCTAGCCTAGCCTAGCCTAGCCTAGCCTAGCCTAGCCTAGCCTAGCCTAGCCTAGCCTAGCCTAGCCTAGCCTAGCCTAGCCTAGCCTAGCCTAGCCTAGCCTAGCTAGCCTAGCCTAGCCTAGCCTAGCCTAGCCTAGCCTAGCCTAGCCTAGCCTAGCCTAGCCTAGCCTAGCCTAGCCTAGCCTAGCCTAGCCTAGCCTAGCCTAGCCTAGCCTAGCCTAGCCTAGCCTAGCCTAGCCTAGCCTAGCCTAGCCTAGCCTAGCCTAGCCTAGCCTAGCCTAGCCTAGCCTAGCCTAGCCTAGCCTAGCCTAGCCTAGCCTAGCCTAGCCTAGCCTAGCCTAGCCTAGCCTAGCCTAGCCTAGCCTAGCCTAGCCTAGCCTAGCCTAGCCTAGCCTAGCCTAGCCTAGCCTAGCCTAGCCTAGCCTAGCCTAGCCTAGCCTAGCCTAGCCTAGCCTAGCCTAGCCTAGCCTAGCCTAGCCTAGCCTAGCCTAGCCTAGCCTAGCCTAGCCTAGCCTAGCCTAGCCTAGCCTAGCCTAGCCTAGCCTAGCCTAGCCTAGCCTAGCCTAGCCTAGCCTAGCCTAGCCTAGCCTAGCCTAGCCTAGCCTAGCCTAGCCTAGCCTAGCCTAGCCTAGCCTAGCCTAGCCTAGCCTAGCCTAGCCTAGCCTAGCCTAGCCTAGCCTAGCCTAGCCTAGCCTAGCCTAGCCTAGCCTAGCCTAGCCTAGCCTAGCCTAGCCTAGCCTAGCCTAGCCTAGCCTAGCCTAGCCTAGCCTAGCCTAGCCTAGCCTAGCCTAGCCTAGCCTAGCCTAGCCTAGCCTAGCCTAGCCTAGCCTAGCCTAGCCTAGCCTAGCCTAGCCTAGCCTAGCCTAGCCTAGCCTAGCCTAGCCTAGCCTAGCTAGCCTAGCCTAGCCTAGCCTAGCCTAGCCTAGCCTAGCCTAGCCTAGCCTAGCCTAGCCTAGCCTAGCCTAGCCTAGCCTAGCCTAGCCTAGCCTAGCCTAGCCTAGCCTAGCCTAGCCTAGCCTAGCCTAGCCTAGCCTAGCCTAGCCTAGCCTAGCCTAGCCTAGCCTAGCCTAGCTAGCCTAGCCTAGCCTAGCCTAGCCTAGCCTAGCCTAGCCTAGCCTAGCCTAGCCTAGCCTAGCCTAGCCTAGCCTAGCCTAGCCTAGCCTAGCAGCTAGCCTAGCCTAGCCTAGCCTAGCCTAGCCTAGCCTAGCCTAGCCTAGCCTAGCCTAGCCTAGCCTAGCCTAGCCTAGCCTAGCCTAGCCTAGCCTAGCCTAGCCTAGCCTAGCCTAGCCTAGCCTAGCCTAGCCTAGCCTAGCCTAGCCTAGCCTAGCCTAGCCTAGCCTAGCCTAGCCTAGCCTAGCCTAGCCTAGCTAGCCTAGCCTAGCCTAGCCTAGCCTAGCCTAGCCTAGCCTAGCCTAGCCTAGCCTAGCCAGCCTAGCCTAGCCTAGCCTAGCCTAGCCTAGCCTAGCCTAGCCTAGCCTAGCCTAGCCTAGCCTAGCCTAGCCTAGCCTAGCCTAGCCTAGCCTAGCCTAGCCTAGCCTAGCTAGCCTAGCCTAGCCTAGCCTAGCCTAGCCTAGCCTAGCCTAGCCTAGCCTAGCCTAGCCTAGCCTAGCCTAGCCTAGCCTAGCCTAGCCTAGCCTAGCCTAGCCTAGCCTAGCCTAGCCTAGCCTAGCCTAGCCTAGCCTAGCCTAGCCTAGCCTAGCCTAGCCTAGCCTAGCCTAGCTAGCCTAGCCTAGCCTAGCCTAGCCTAGCCTAGCCTAGCCTAGCCTAGCCTAGCCTAGCCTAGCCTAGCCTAGCCTAGCCTAGCCTAGCCTAGCCTAGCCTAGCCTAGCCTAGCCTAGCCTAGCCTAGCCTAGCCTAGCCTAGCCTAGCCTAGCCTAGCCTAGCCTAGCCTAGCCTAGCCTAGCCTAGCCTAGCCTAGCCTAGCTAGCCTAGCCTAGCCTAGCCTAGCCTAGCCTAGCCTAGCCTAGCCTAGCCTAGCCTAGCCTAGCCTAGCCTAGCCTAGCCTAGCCTAGCCTAGCCTAGCCTAGCCTAGCCTAGCCTAGCCTAGCCTAGCCTAGCCTAGCCTAGCCTAGCCTAGCCTAGCCTAGCCTAGCCTAGCCTAGCCTAGCCTAGCCTAGCCTAGCCTAGCCTAGCCTAGCCTAGCCTAGCCTAGCCTAGCCTAGCCTAGCCTAGCCTAGCCTAGCCTAGCCTAGCCTAGCCTAGCCTAGCCTAGCCTAGCCTAGCCTAGCCTAGCCTAGCTAGCCTAGCCTAGCCTAGCCTAGCCTAGCCTAGCCTAGCCTAGCCTAGCCTAGCCTAGCCTAGCCTAGCCTAGCCTAGCCTAGCCTAGCCTAGCCTAGCCTAGCCTAGCCTAGCCTAGCCTAGCCTAGCCTAGCCTAGCCTAGCCTAGCCTAGCCTAGCCTAGCCTAGCCTAGCCTAGCCTAGCCTAGCCTAGCCTAGCCTAGCCTAGCCTAGCCTAGCTAGCCTAGCCTAGCCTAGCCTAGCCTAGCCTAGCCTAGCCTAGCCTAGCCTAGCCTAGCCTAGCCTAGCCTAGCCTAGCCTAGCCTAGCCTAGCCTAGCCTAGCCTAGCCTAGCCTAGCCTAGCCTAGCCTAGCCTAGCCTAGCCTAGCCTAGCCTAGCCTAGCCTAGCCTAGCCTAGCCTAGCCTAGCCTAGCCTAGCCTAGCCTAGCCTAGCTAGCCTAGCCTAGCCTAGCTAGCCTAGCCTAGCCTAGCCTAGCCTAGCCTAGCCTAGCCTAGCCTAGCCTAGCCTAGCCTAGCCTAGCCTAGCCTAGCCTAGCCTAGCCTAGCCTAGCCTAGCCTAGCCTAGCCTAGCCTAGCTAGCCTAGCCTAGCCTAGCCTAGCTAGCCTAGCCTAGCCTAGCCTAGCCTAGCCTAGCCTAGCCTAGCCTAGCCTAGCTAGCCTAGCCTAGCCTAGCCTAGCCTAGCCTAGCCTAGCCTAGCCTAGCCTAGCCTAGCCTAGCCTAGCCTAGCCTAGCCTAGCCTAGCCTAGCCTAGCCTAGCCTAGCCTAGCCTAGCCTAGCCTAGCCTAGCCTAGCCTAGCCTAGCCTAGCCTAGCCTAGCCTAGCCTAGCCTAGCCTAGCCTAGCCTAGCCTAGCCTAGCCTAGCCTAGCCTAGCCTAGCCTAGCCTAGCCTAGCCTAGCCTAGCCTAGCCTAGCCTAGCCTAGCCTAGCCTAGCCTAGCCTAGCCTAGCCTAGCCTAGCCTAGCCTAGCCTAGCCTAGCCTAGCCTAGCCTAGCCTAGCCTAGCCTAGCCTAGCCTAGCCTAGCCTAGCCTAGCCTAGCCTAGCCTAGCCTAGCCTAGCCTAGCCTAGCCTAGCCTAGCCTAGCCTAGCCTAGCCTAGCCTAGCCTAGCCTAGCCTAGCCTAGCCTAGCCTAGCCTAGCCTAGCCTAGCCTAGCCTAGCCTAGCCTAGCCTAGCCTAGCCTAGCCTAGCCTAGCCTAGCCTAGCCTAGCCTAGCCTAGCCTAGCCTAGCCTAGCCTAGCCTAGCCTAGCCTAGCCTAGCCTAGCCTAGCCTAGCCTAGCCTAGCCTAGCCTAGCCTAGCCTAGCCTAGCCTAGCCTAGCCTAGCCTAGCCTAGCCTAGCCTAGCCTAGCCTAGCCTAGCCTAGCCTAGCCTAGCCTAGCCTAGCCTAGCCTAGCCTAGCCTAGCCTAGCCTAGCCTAGCCTAGCCTAGCCTAGCCTAGCCTAGCCTAGCCTAGCCTAGCCTAGCCTAGCCTAGCCTAGCCTAGCCTAGCCTAGCCTAGCCTAGCCTAGCCTAGCCTAGCCTAGCCTAGCCTAGCCTAGCCTAGCCTAGCCTAGCCTAGCCTAGCCTAGCCTAGCCTAGCCTAGCCTAGCCTAGCCTAGCCTAGCCTAGCCTAGCCTAGCCTAGCCTAGCCTAGCCTAGCCTAGCCTAGCCTAGCCTAGCCTAGCCTAGCCTAGCCTAGCCTAGCCTAGCCTAGCCTAGCCTAGCCTAGCCTAGCCTAGCCTAGCCTAGCCTAGCCTAGCCTAGCCTAGCCTAGCCTAGCCTAGCCTAGCCTAGCCTAGCCTAGCCTAGCCTAGCCTAGCCTAGCCTAGCCTAGCCTAGCCTAGCCTAGCCTAGCCTAGCCTAGCCTAGCCTAGCCTAGCCTAGCCTAGCCTAGCCTAGCCTAGCCTAGCCTAGCCTAGCCTAGCCTAGCCTAGCCTAGCCTAGCCTAGCCTAGCCTAGCCTAGCCTAGCCTAGCCTAGCCTAGCCTAGCCTAGCCTAGCCTAGCCTAGCCTAGCCTAGCCTAGCCTAGCCTAGCCTAGCCTAGCCTAGCCTAGCCTAGCCTAGCCTAGCCTAGCCTAGCCTAGCCTAGCCTAGCCTAGCCTAGCCTAGCCTAGCCTAGCCTAGCCTAGCCTAGCCTAGCCTAGCCTAGCCTAGCCTAGCCTAGCCTAGCCTAGCCTAGCCTAGCCTAGCCTAGCCTAGCCTAGCCTAGCCTAGCCTAGCCTAGCCTAGCCTAGCCTAGCCTAGCCTAGCCTAGCCTAGCCTAGCCTAGCCTAGCCTAGCCTAGCCTAGCCTAGCCTAGCCTAGCCTAGCCTAGCCTAGCCTAGCCTAGCCTAGCCTAGCCTAGCCTAGCCTAGCCTAGCCTAGCCTAGCCTAGCCTAGCCTAGCCTAGCCTAGCCTAGCCTAGCCTAGCCTAGCCTAGCCTAGCCTAGCCTAGCCTAGCCTAGCCTAGCCTAGCCTAGCCTAGCCTAGCCTAGCCTAGCCTAGCCTAGCCTAGCCTAGCCTAGCCTAGCCTAGCCTAGCCTAGCCTAGCCTAGCCTAGCCTAGCCTAGCCTAGCCTAGCCTAGCCTAGCCTAGCCTAGCCTAGCCTAGCCTAGCCTAGCCTAGCCTAGCCTAGCCTAGCCTAGCCTAGCCTAGCCTAGCCTAGCCTAGCCTAGCCTAGCCTAGCCTAGCCTAGCCTAGCCTAGCCTAGCCTAGCCTAGCCTAGCCTAGCCTAGCCTAGCCTAGCCTAGCCTAGCCTAGCCTAGCCTAGCCTAGCCTAGCCTAGCCTAGCCTAGCCTAGCCTAGCCTAGCCTAGCCTAGCCTAGCCTAGCCTAGCCTAGCCTAGCCTAGCCTAGCCTAGCCTAGCCTAGCCTAGCCTAGCCTAGCCTAGCCTAGCCTAGCCTAGCCTAGCCTAGCCTAGCCTAGCCTAGCCTAGCCTAGCCTAGCCTAGCCTAGCCTAGCCTAGCCTAGCCTAGCCTAGCCTAGCCTAGCCTAGCCTAGCCTAGCCTAGCCTAGCCTAGCCTAGCCTAGCCTAGCCTAGCCTAGCCTAGCCTAGCCTAGCCTAGCCTAGCCTAGCCTAGCCTAGCCTAGCCTAGCCTAGCCTAGCCTAGCCTAGCCTAGCCTAGCCTAGCCTAGCCTAGCCTAGCCTAGCCTAGCCTAGCCTAGCCTAGCCTAGCCTAGCCTAGCCTAGCCTAGCCTAGCCTAGCCTAGCCTAGCCTAGCCTAGCCTAGCCTAGCCTAGCCTAGCCTAGCCTAGCCTAGCCTAGCCTAGCCTAGCCTAGCCTAGCCTAGCCTAGCCTAGCCTAGCCTAGCCTAGCCTAGCCTAGCCTAGCCTAGCCTAGCCTAGCCTAGCCTAGCCTAGCCTAGCCTAGCCTAGCCTAGCCTAGCCTAGCCTAGCCTAGCCTAGCCTAGCCTAGCCTAGCCTAGCCTAGCCTAGCCTAGCCTAGCCTAGCCTAGCCTAGCCTAGCCTAGCCTAGCCTAGCCTAGCCTAGCCTAGCCTAGCCTAGCCTAGCCTAGCCTAGCCTAGCCTAGCCTAGCCTAGCCTAGCCTAGCCTAGCCTAGCCTAGCCTAGCCTAGCCTAGCCTAGCCTAGCCTAGCCTAGCCTAGCCTAGCCTAGCCTAGCCTAGCCTAGCCTAGCCTAGCCTAGCCTAGCCTAGCCTAGCCTAGCCTAGCCTAGCCTAGCCTAGCCTAGCCTAGCCTAGCCTAGCCTAGCCTAGCCTAGCCTAGCCTAGCCTAGCCTAGCCTAGCCTAGCCTAGCCTAGCCTAGCCTAGCCTAGCCTAGCCTAGCCTAGCCTAGCCTAGCCTAGCCTAGCCTAGCCTAGCCTAGCCTAGCCTAGCCTAGCCTAGCCTAGCCTAGCCTAGCCTAGCCTAGCCTAGCCTAGCCTAGCCTAGCCTAGCCTAGCCTAGCCTAGCCTAGCCTAGCCTAGCCTAGCCTAGCCTAGCCTAGCCTAGCCTAGCCTAGCCTAGCCTAGCCTAGCCTAGCCTAGCCTAGCCTAGCCTAGCCTAGCCTAGCCTAGCCTAGCCTAGCCTAGCCTAGCCTAGCCTAGCCTAGCCTAGCCTAGCCTAGCCTAGCCTAGCCTAGCCTAGCCTAGCCTAGCCTAGCCTAGCCTAGCCTAGCCTAGCCTAGCCTAGCCTAGCCTAGCCTAGCCTAGCCTAGCCTAGCCTAGCCTAGCCTAGCCTAGCCTAGCCTAGCCTAGCCTAGCCTAGCCTAGCCTAGCCTAGCCTAGCCTAGCCTAGCCTAGCCTAGCCTAGCCTAGCCTAGCCTAGCCTAGCCTAGCCTAGCCTAGCCTAGCCTAGCCTAGCCTAGCCTAGCCTAGCCTAGCCTAGCCTAGCCTAGCCTAGCCTAGCCTAGCCTAGCCTAGCCTAGCCTAGCCTAGCCTAGCCTAGCCTAGCCTAGCCTAGCCTAGCCTAGCCTAGCCTAGCCTAGCCTAGCCTAGCCTAGCCTAGCCTAGCCTAGCCTAGCCTAGCCTAGCCTAGCCTAGCCTAGCCTAGCCTAGCCTAGCCTAGCCTAGCCTAGCCTAGCCTAGCCTAGCCTAGCCTAGCCTAGCCTAGCCTAGCCTAGCCTAGCCTAGCCTAGCCTAGCCTAGCCTAGCCTAGCCTAGCCTAGCCTAGCCTAGCCTAGCCTAGCCTAGCCTAGCCTAGCCTAGCCTAGCCTAGCCTAGCCTAGCCTAGCCTAGCCTAGCCTAGCCTAGCCTAGCCTAGCCTAGCCTAGCCTAGCCTAGCCTAGCCTAGCCTAGCCTAGCCTAGCCTAGCCTAGCCTAGCCTAGCCTAGCCTAGCCTAGCCTAGCCTAGCCTAGCCTAGCCTAGCCTAGCCTAGCCTAGCCTAGGCTGGGGGGTGTTTTCCTCTGGAGAACAGGTTCCGCCCTCCGCCTCTCCGCTCCGTGCGCTCAGCGCTGCACACGCTACACAGTGATGAAGTGCCTAAAAAAAGAGAAATGGTGAAAGAGTGGGGTTTTTCCTCTTTGTCCTCCCTCTCCCTTCATAGTCACTGCTAGCTCATGCTGACAAACCCCCTCCAAGAGCTGATACCTTAGGAGATAAAATGAGGGTAATGAATTCACCTCATTTTTCTCTTTTATGGCCAAATACACGAACGAAAAAACCCACAGCCAGCAGGTACTCTCTCCATCACCAGTAGAATTGTCCTGAATGCATATAGGGATGCAGTGCATTTGGTCCCCTCATGGGAACATGTCCATAATAGCAGGGGCAGGACATTAGCATAAGCCTTGGAGCGGCTACTGCTGAGGAACCAGGACTTGTAGGTCATGATATGGGAACTGGGAACTTCAGAAACCCCAAAATGGCACATCTAACAGCCTGCTTGTGTAAGAGGTGGTGGCTGGACCTCGTCACTGCTCCAGAACATCACCCATCAAACCTCCAAAGTCCCTCCTCATAACAGTGGTCACGTCTTTTCCTTGAAGCTTGTTTTAACAGGCAGCAGCAAGAAACGCTTCCCTGCTCCCCTTTGCCCTGCTCTCCCCATATCCAACTGCCTGAGGAGTTATTCCTGCAGAAGAAATCCCTAGCACCACAATCTGGCTGCAGCAGCCCCCTCAGATGCTATTTTGGGATACCCAGCGAGGGAAGCAGATGCAACACCAAGATTTTCCTACAAAGCTGAATGGATCTCCCTGTTAATACAGCCTCTATTTCCAAATACATGGGAAATCATGCAAAAAGCAGTTCCCATGCCTGAGGCAGCTCCAAGTCCAGGGGCATTCACTATCCCTAATTGCTAAGAGGTCAGGGTGAATCCCTGTCTATCGATCCATGGCCCTGCCGGCCAGCAAGCAGCTGTATGGAAAACTGTCCTCACCGGGATGCACTTGGTCAGATTACATCCCAGCCTTTCCCAACACAGAAATCCAGATTTTCCTAAGTGTGTTCCCTTGCACGCAGGATGACAATCATAAAAAAATGCAAAAAATTTGGTCTATACAAAAAATTCTTCAAATGCTCCTGGGGGTTTCTTTTATTTTCCTCACTAACTACAAGATTTTTTTCAAGCTGTCATAAATCATCTCCTGATACTTCACTTTTTCCTAATCACAAGCATCAATTAAGGCACATAAAAACACCTGTCCTAGGTTCAGCCATAAGAGTTATTTTTCTCCTTCTTAGTAGCTGGTGCAGTGTTGTGCTTTTGGCTTTAGTCTGAGAATGCTGATAACACACCGACGGTTTAGTTGTTGCTAAGTAATGCTTGCCCTGATCAGGGACTTTTTCAGTCTCATGCTCTGCCAGTGAGGAGGGGCACTGGAAGTCAGGAGGAAGCAGAGACAGGACACCTGACCCAAAGTAGCCAACAGGGCTACTACACCATATCACAGCACATCATGCCCAGTATATAAACTGGGGGGAGTTACCCGGAAGGCCCAGATCACTACTCAGGTCAGGCTGTGTATCGGTCGGAAGGTGGTGAGCAAATTTTTTGGGCATCAATTGGGTTTATTGCTTTCTTTTCCTTCTCCCCTTTTAGTTTTATATTCTCTCCCCTTG
This sequence comes from Amazona ochrocephala, assembly GCA_039720435.1. Taxonomy (NCBI): domain Eukaryota; kingdom Metazoa; phylum Chordata; class Aves; order Psittaciformes; family Psittacidae; genus Amazona; species Amazona ochrocephala. Next base: position 26,023,713 of record CM077908.1, read on the forward strand.
TTTTTTCCATTATCATTATCATTACTGATGGTAGTAGTAGTTTTGTATTATACCTTAGTTACTGGACTGTTCTTATCTCAACCTGTGGGATTTACATTCTTTTGATACTCTTCCCCATCCCCCGGGGAGTAGGGGGAAGGAGGAAGGGAGGGAAGGAGCAGCTGTGTGGTTCTGAGTTACCGGCTGGGCTTAAACCATGACAATTCTTTTTGGTGAACAACGCAGGGCATGAAGGGTTGAGATAACAACACATCTGACCAGAGTTTGTCTAATTGTATTTGTGATAAGCATTCATTGTTTCAGATTAATAGTCACTCATTACAATGTTGATTTATTTGCTCTCTGAAGAGAACCCAGGACACTTACCTACAGCCAGTATTTGCTGTTTTAGTGTTTATCAGCTGGGGACCCTGGCCAAAGGTTATTGTTTCACTGTAGTTCATGGTAATGACTTGTAATGCAATAGACTCATTGATCATGAAACTGGTCTGCCATGCATTCTCAGCAGGGTCCTCACCTCTATACTTTGGGAGGCATATAATGGAATTTTTTAGCAATTACACATTTTTTTTTCCTCCTCGGGGGGGGGGGTCATCCTATGAAGGAGACATCCCCTCACACCACCTGCTCCACCATCAGGCTATTTACAGCAGCTTTTGAGAATTCTAAAGGTTTTGGATATCTTTTGGATACTCTTGAAACCTGCCTGCTGCTTTTGCTGAGAATCAGCATGTTGCCACAAGTACTGCGTGTGCTTTACCCATGGCCATACCACCCTGAGAACACTCGATCTCATCTGATCTCGAAAGCTAAGCATGGTTGGGCTCAAGTCTTGTCTAAGGTTAAATGACAATCTAAGAGTACCACCAAGAGATCTTCCCTGAGGCTAGACAGTCAGGAGTTGCAGGGTCTGTGGGACAGTATGGGTAAGCCAGTGTGTGTTGTTGTTGAGACTGCCAAAAATCACACACGCACGTATTTCTGGAGACTTCACAGGAAAATAGATAGGTGTTTTATTACTACAAACCACTACTTATATACCTTTCCTAGCATACACGTCTTTTTAGCCATTGGTTAATATTAGTTAGCAATGGCAAATTATTGGATGACCCTTTACCACATTACTGAAGTCCATTGTTTTGCCAAGTTCTTCCTTTGTTGCTAGTTGCTCTCCTTATCTGACTTGCTCCTCCAGATGCCTTTTACTTTCCCACTGAGATACCTTCAGTGCCTCATTTCTCATGGATACGCTTTAACATCTTTGAGACTGAGTTCCAACTTCATTCCTTCAGTCAGGGAATGCAGCAGGAAATCATGAACAACACAGCAACAACCAATGTGATCAAGCATTGACCCTTTGTTAAACACAAGCACCACCTTTTATAGGAAAGTTACAAAGTACTGGAACATTCAATAACATCTGATTGGATAACACCTCTTAGCCAACTGTTAGCAATAGCTTAATAATTGGTTGCAGGTTAGCAAGCAGGTTTGCCTTGTTAATCCTCTCAGCAGCCCACGAAGCCCTCCGCTCACCACCCGAGCGAGGCCAAGCCAAAGGTTGGATTGCTCACATGTCCATTCTCAACAAGAAACGCTTCCACAAGGGAATCCATGGGCCTGCCATAGCCCCCCACCACAATTCCCCCTTTTTATTTTTCCGACAAAAAAGGCTGTGTCTATCATCCACTGCAGGGCCCTTTGCAGGCAGGATAATAAGCACGGTACCACAAGCATAATACAAAGAAGAATAAATAACATCACAATCCCATCTTTTATCACAGATACAATCCCACCTTCCAGTCCCCAAAAGTTCAACCATTTTCCCAGTCCAAAAAATCCATCATCTTCCTGCAATTTCTGAGTTTGGTCCATCAATTTCTGAACACTAGCATGAATGGATTGAGAGTGATCTGATAAGTTCATACGACACATTCCATCAAATTCTTGGCAACCATGTCCATGTGCTAACAATAAAAAATCAATGGCTGCTCAATCTTGAAGAGTAGAGTGTCTTACAGAGTTAATATCTATTGCTAAGGCACTTAAGATTTTTGCCGTTTCAGTAGTTTGTTTTCCCAACCAGCGAGCAAGCTTATTTAATTGCGCTAATGCTACTAATGCCACTACTCCAGGCAGCATTATTTCAGTAAGATTAGTCTGATTTGAAGTCACTTGAACCTTTATAACGTGGCATACCAGTGAATCCTACATACCATGCAACAGGTCAGAATAACGGGGGATTTAACAAATGTGCCCAGTATACTTGTCCATTACCCGTGGTCACACATAATAGAACAGCTATTACAAAGATTTCTGTCCTTGTCGTTTCTTTCTGTTGTTGAGTTCGGGGGCTTTATGCGTTTCGCCGGCAGCCAGTATGGTCCTGTTGCTATCTGTACACAGCTGTATCCTCAACCCCATGTCAGTACTGGCTCTGATCTTTTCCACTCGTTATCATGTAGGCCTTTATATAGAACCAGTGGTTTGGGCAAGGAATCGTCTGTCAGATGTCACAAGCGCTCTAATGCAGAAAGAGAATCAAAGCTAGACAAATTTAAAAAATTCAGTACAAATTGCGCTTTTGCTAACTGTTTGTGTGGAGAAAATACTGGCATTCCCCTTTTTGTTCTTAAATAAAATGTTTGAGCATATCACGGGTTCGTTCTGCAATACTTTGACCTGTTGGAGAATGGGGGATACCAGTAACATGAGAAACTCCCCAAGCTTGCAAAAGAGACGCAACCTTCACCGACACATGAGCAGGGCCATTGTCTGGTTTTTTTCCGCTGTGGAACCCCTAAGGTTGCAAAAGCACGCTGCCAATGGCAAATAACATCCCGGGCAGATTCACCAGTATGAGCGGTGGCCACAATAGCAGAAGAAAATGTATCTATGGAAACATGCACATACTCCTGTTTCCCTAATTCAGCAACATGTGTAACATCTGTTTGCCAGATCTGTAATGCTTGTAAACCCCAAGGATTAGTGCCAAAATAGGTAGTTGGCCTTGACAGTCAGGGCAGGCAGCAATGATGGCACGTGCTTCACTATTGGAAATGTTAAACTGTTGCTTTAGAGCACGAGAGCCTTGGTGGAAAAACTGATGAGATGCCTGCGCTTGTTGTTTTACATTGGGAACAGGTCCAAGGGCAACCGCAGATACTAGTGTGTCTGCCTTTTCATTACCCTCCACTATAAAACCTGGGAGGGTGGTGTGACTCTTAACATACTGTCCAGGGTTCAGCAGTAGCAGTCATTTTTCTCCTTCGTAGTAGTTGGTGCAGCGCTATGTTTTCGACTTTTTTTTTTGGAGTCAAGGATACAGAGCATCTGAGGCCAGCCAAACCCCAACTGAAAAAGAGAGCTAGGTGCTCCTCCTAGCACCCCGGTTGCCCGTGCTGGGATGGATGTTCAAAGGCAGGATCTCCTCTACACATCATGCAACTGATGCTACATAGAGTAAGTGGGCTGCACGAATTACACAGCGAGCTCAAATAGGAAATCCCAATCGTCCAGGAATTCTAGAAGTCATCATGGACTGGCCAGAGGGCAAAGATTTTGGAATGTCACCAGAGGAGGAGGAGGTGATGTGTGCTGAAGAGTCCCCACCATATAATGAACTGTCAGAAAGTGAAAAGCAATATGCCTTGTTTACTGATGGGTCTTGTCGCATCGTAGGAAAGCATCGTAGATGGAAGGCAGCCATATGGAGTCCTCGACAACAAGTTGCAGAAACTGTTGAAGGAGAGCGTGACTCGAGTCAGTTAGCCAAGGTGAAAGCCATCCAGCTGGCCTTGGACATCGGTTAAAGCCTCTTTGGTATGGAGGACGATGGCTGAAGCGCAAATATGGGGAGGCCTGGCAGATTGATTATATCACACTCCCACCAACCCACCAAGGCAAGCGCCATGTGCTTACCATGGTGGAAGCAACCACCGGATGCCTGGAAACATATGCTGTGCCCCATGCCACTGCCCAGAACACTATCCTGGGCCTTGAGAAGCAGATTGGGAAAATTGAACGGTACAATGCGCTATTAAAAACTACACTGAGAGCCATGGGTGGTGGGACTTTCAAACATTGGGATACACATTTACCACTTGGCCACTTGGCGGGACAACACCAGAAGATCTGCCAACAGGGCTGGTCCAGCCCAGTCAGAACTTCTATATACTGTGGAGGGGGACAAAGTTCCTGTGGTGCATATAAAAAATTTGCTGGGGAAGACAGTCTGGGTGTCCTGGGTTCAGCCGCAGCAGTCATTTTTCTCCTCCTTGGTAGCTGGTGCAGTGCTGTGTTTTTGATTTTCGGCCTGGGAACAGCGCTGATAACACCAGTGTTTTCAGTTACTGCTTGGTGATGTTTAGGCTGGCCAAGGACTTTGTGAGTCTCATGCTCTGCCAGGGAGGAGGGGAAGCCGGGAGGAAGGAGAGACAGGACACCTGACCCAGACTGACCAAAGAGGTTATTCCATACCACAGCACGTCATGTCCAGGATGTAGAAACGGAAGACAGAGACCGGGAAGGGTGGTGGGGGTGCACGGTGGGGGGTGCACTGCGTGGTCGGGCTTGATATTGAATGGTGAGCTATTGTATTCTTTCCTTGTATTTGCCTTGTCATTATTATTAGTAGTAGTGGTGGTAGTAGTAGTGGTTTGTGTTATACCTTAGTTACTAAACTGTTCTTATCTCAACCTGCGGGAGTTGCATTCTTTTGATTCTCCTTCCCATCCCTCCAGGAGCGGAGGGAAGAAAGAGTGGGGAGTGAGTGAGAGAGCGGCTGCGTGAGTTTATAAAGACTTAAACCACGACACTGGGTTATTCCTACTTCAGGTAAAGGCAAACCCACTCGTGGGATTGCTTTTGCTCAGGGACCCAGATATACTTGGTGGATAATGCGAGAAGATGGGGAAGTCCGATGTGTACCTCAAGGGGATTTGATTTTAGGGGAAAACAGCCAATGAACTCAATTGTATGCTGTTGCCTTCTATGTAATACTTTTATCGCCCACCAACTAGATGTCTTCAAGTCATCAGCGACTGGCCCTCTGACCATCATCCCAACAAAGAATGAACTTTAATGAAACCGGATGAGTTATGCAGTAAAGGAAAGATCAGCACCAGCAGGCAACGATCCAACATTGCACACGGCCTCCCCAGCACTGAAAAACTGCTACAAGAGATGTAGCTTGACGTCAGGGACCGAATGGACTCAGCAGCTTTATAGGGATTGATCCATGCAGTGAGGGATGATCTCTCTCCCTCTGTGTGTGTGTGTGGATGTGTATATATATATATATATGTGATGGTATATTGAAAATATGGGATCTGAGAATGACGTGAATGGTATGGAATAAGAGGTGGCTACTGTCCTGGGTTTAGCAGTAGCAGTCATTTTTCTCCTTCTTAGTAGCTGGTGCAGCACTGTGTTTTGGACTTTCGACCTGGGAACAGCGCTGATAACACCGATGTTTATAGTTAAGGCTTAGAATGTTTGGTTTGACAAAGGCCGTTCTGAGTCTCATGCTTTGCCAGGGAGGAGGGGAAGCCAGGAGGAAGCAGAAACAGGACACCTGACCCAAGGTGGCCAAAGAGGTATTCCATACCACAGTACGTCATGCCCAGGATGGAAAAAACTGGGGACAGGAACCCTGAAGAGTTCAGTTCACGGCTCGGTCGTCATGTGGTGAGCAGTTGTATCCTCTTCCCTTGTGTTTCCCTGGTCATTATTATTATTGGTGGTATGTGGGTGTAAATGTGAAGGATTTCTGAGTTAGACTAGCTCCTGGGAAAGCTTTGAGATACCTGAGGAATGTTGATGGGAAAGTTCTGGGAGTATTGTGGGCAAGATAAGAAGGAAGAGAGAAGCGAGAAGCAAGCAGCCAATCCAGGCAACCAGTGAGCAAGATATCCACCAATGAAGAAGTGAAGATACCCACGTGGGTGGTGCTAGTAAACCAATTGTATTAGCCGCTCATACACGCGGGTACTTTGGAAAGCCTATATCAACCCTGGACCTTCAGATAATAAACGATTTCGTTTCATCACCAGAAACGAGATCCGTGCCTTAGTCTCCACAGTGGTAGCAGTAGTGATTTGTGTTATACCTTAGTTACTGGACTGTTCTTATCTCAACTCGTGGGAGTTACATTCTTTCGATTCTTCTCCCCATTCCCCCCCCCCGAGTGGGGGGAAAAAAGAGGGGGGAGTGAGTGAGCAAACTGCATGATTTACGGCTTAAACCACGATAATCCCCCGCCCATCTCACTTCTCCCTTTACAGATGCCTATTTATCATGAGGATCTGGGGGATATAAATCAGGCTCCTTTTCCAGATCAGCAGGCTCCGGGTCAGAAGGACTATCCAGGTCAGCATCAGAATTATCAGGCGTCAGAATCTCAGGAGCAATAGCAGAAATCTAATGAACATGCACAGGCTCCTCAAAAATGTGTTCTGGAGTTTCAGCATTATCAAGTGCAATTAAAACATTTCCTCCTGCAGGTTTCAGGTGATCTGAGAGTAGGCTCTTTCTCAGGATTAATAGTGCCTGGGTCAAAAGGATCGTCTTCATCCCTGTCCTCAACCTTAGCAGCCGCTGCAGCAACTGGTTCTGGAGGGGGGCGGGCGGGGCATCAGGCTCCGAAACAGGGTAATCTGGTCCCTTCATGTCTTTTTCAGTGTTAGAAGGGGTATGAACCAGTGACTCTTTAGGGGACCTGTATTGTCAATTAGCTGTAGCTGGGGCACCCGGACCATACATCCCATCATCAGAATCTTCCCCCAGTGTCTTTATCTTCTTCTTCCCCAGGATTTTACACCGAACTATGGGCTCCCTGGATGGATCTTTATGCCGCGCATCAAGCTGCGCAACAGGGGCCAGGGGCGCAGTCACACAGAGAGAAGCTCCATCCCCTTCAGTTGGAGGACTCTTATTTTGAAATTCTCCCGTGCCATGGGTGCCCGCGCTTTGATCATTAAGGGGGGCCAACGGCTCCGCTTTGTCCTGCTGCTCTTTAAATGATTTTAAAGTCTCAAAGAGCAGCCTCCGCATTGTCAGCAATATCTGAGCCTGTTTCTTACTCCATAATGGCATTCTTAGGAGGAGTAGTTCGTCTACGTTCACCCCCCGCTTTTGCAACATCATTGTCCACATGGTCAATATGACCTATCCCTCTTTACTTAAAGAGGCTCCCATGTCCCCAGTGGCGCACCTATCCAGGTGTCTTAAATCGGGCCAGCCACACAGTGCCTCACTGCTCTCAATGCTATGCTGGGCTCCATCTCCACGGCGCTCCTCCACTGTTCTTTTTTTCTTTTTCTTCTCTCTTAAGTTTAAGTTCCAGTCTGATCACGCCTTGGGCGATCACGTTGGGGTCACTAGATGTCGTTGAGACGTCCAAAAATCACACACACACGTATTTTTGGAGACTTCACAGGAAGAAAAAATAGATAGGTGCTTTATTGCTACAAACCACTACTTATATACCTTTTCTAGCACACTTTTATATACCTTTTCTAATCTTTTTAGCCATTTTTTTTCTAGTCTTTTTAGACATTGGTTAATATTAGTTAGCAACGGTACATTATTGGATGATCCTTTACCGCATTACTAAAGTCCATTGTTTTGCCAAGTTCTTCCTTTGTTGCTAGTTGCTCCCCTTATCTGACTCGCTCCTACAGATGCCTTCTACTTTCCCACTCGGGTACCTTCTGCTTTCCCACTCAGATACCTTCGGTTCCTCATTTCTCATGGATACACTTTAACATCTTCGAGACTGAGTTCTAACTTCATGCCTTCAGTCGGGGAATCCACGGGCGTGCCATAGCCCCGGCAAGAGCCCCGGTGGAGAAGCTGACCGAACGAGTCAGGCAGTGGACCAGAGAGCTGCTTCCCGGGAAAATTCCCACCTCTTAAAAAGGTGAGCGGTCAGGACCATGGGTTCTCAACTTTCAAAAGAAGAGAAAACAGTAGTTACTATGTAACCAGCATTAAAGGATCTTTTGGCTGCACAAACCTATCACCTGGGAGAGGTGAGGAGGCCTGTGGGGGAGTACCGAAGAGGTCCAGACATAACAATCATCTGGAAAAGGTGAACAGCTGGGAACGGGACTATGGGGGGAAATATTACTAAGGAAGAAGCCTCCATTTTACGGATATTTTCAGTCCTTCTTAAGAAGAAGGGAGCAACCTTTAAAGAGACAGACTCAAAGTTAATGTCAAAATGGTTGAAGATGCATTATCCAGAAATTGATGAGTCCACCGTATTTGAGGTCTCTTTGTGGGATGGTGGAGGAGTTAAACTGTGGGACACAGCCACAATAGGCGATAACGCCTGAATCCATTTCGTTAACTATTTCTACCCCTTCACCCACAGCCTATGCCTACAGAGCCATGTAAGGAGCAGGAGAAAGATGTCTCTGGATCTGATGGCAAAGCAACAGACAATGCAGCTACTCCAACTCTAAGTACAGCAGCTCCACCAACTCCAGCGACAAAAACAGCAGCTACTCAAACCCCAACAATAGACACTGCAGCCACTCCAAACCCAGTGAAAGACACTGCAGCCACTCCAGCTCCAGTGACAGACTGTGCAGGTGAACTAAAGGACCACAACCCAGGGAAATATAGACCAGTCAGTCTCACCTCTATGCCTGGCAAAATCTTGGAGCAGATTCTCCTGGAAGGCATGCTAAGGCACATGAAAAACAACAAGGTGCTTGGTGACAGCCAGCATGGCTTCACTAAGGGGAAATCCTGTCTGACCAATTTGGTGGCCTTCTATGATGGGGCTATGGAACTGCTGGACAGGGGTAGAGCAGTTAATGTCATCTACTTGGACTTGTGCAAAGCATTCGACACTGTCCCACACAACATCCTTGTCTCTAAATTGGAGAGACATAAATTTGATGGATGGACTACTCAGTGGATTTGGCTGGATGGCCACATGCAGAGAGTTGTGGTCAACGGCTCAATGTTCATCTGGAGACCAGTAATGAGTGGTATCCCTCAGGGTTTGGTGGTGGGACCGGTCTTGTTCAATGTCTTTGTCAGTGACACGGACAGCGGGATTGAGTGCGCCCTCAGCAAGTTTGCTGATGACACCAAGCTGTGTGATTCGGTTGATATGCTGGAGGGACAGAATGCCATCCAGAGGGACCTTGACACACTTGTGAGGTGGCCCAATGCCAACCTTATGAAGATCAAACAAGCCTGGGTCGGAGCAGTCCTAGGCACAGCTATAGGTTGGGCAGAGAAGAGATTCCAGCAGGTCAAAAGAGGTGATCCTGCCCCTCTACTCTGCTCTCACGAGACCTCACTTGGAATACTATGTAAGGTTCTGGTGGTCTCAACATGAAAAGGAAATTGAACTGTTGGAACAAGTCTAGAGGAGGGCCATGAGGATGATCAGGGGACTGGAGCACCTCGCATATGAAGATAGGGTGAAAAAGTTGGGGCTATTCAGCCTGGAGAAGAAAAGGCTGCGTGGAGACCTCATAGAAGCCTTCCAGTATCTGAAGGGGGCATATAAGGATGCTGGGGAGGGACTCTTCATTAGGGACTGTAGTGATAGGACAAGGGGTAATGGGTTCAAACTTAAACAAGGAAAGTTTAGATTGGATATAATGAAGAAGTTCTTTACTGTGAGGGTGGTGAGGCACTGGCACAGGTTGTCCAAAGAAGTGATAAATGCTCCAACCCTGGCAGTGTTCAAGGCCAGGTTGGACAGAGCTTTGGAGATATGGTTTAGTGTGAGGCGTCCTTGCCCATGTCAGGGGGGTTGGAACTTGATGATCTTAAGGTCCTTTCCAACCCTAACTATTATTCTATGATTCTATATCTCTCTCTTTGTGTGCATATATATATGAGACAAAAGCGATGGTATATTGAAAAATGTAGGATGTGAGCATGACATGAATGGTATGCAATAAGGGGTAGATATTGTCCTGGGTTCAGCTGTAGCAGTTACTTTTCTCCTTCTTACTAGCTGGTGCAGTACTGTGTTTTCGACATTAGTTTGAGAACAGTGCTGATGACACACTGATGTTCTGAGTTGTTGCTAAATAATGATGTTTACTCCAATCAAGGACATTTGAGTCTCATGCTCTGCCAGGGAGGAGGGGCATGGGAAGCCGGGAGGCAGCAGAGACAGGACACCTGACTCAAACTAGCCAAAGGGGTATTCCATACCACAGCACATCATGCCCAGTATATAAACTGTTACCTGGAAGGCCCAGATTGCTGCTCAGGTTGGGCTGGGTATCAGTCGGTGGGTGGTGAGCAATTGTATTCTCTCCCCTTGTTATTTCCCTTATCATTATTATTATTGGTTTTGTATTGTACCTTAGTTACTGGTCTGTTCTTATCTCGATCCATGGGAGTAACGTTCTTTTGATTCTGTCCATCTCTCCAGCAGCAGAGGGGGAAAGGAGGGGGGCTGCGTGGTTCTGAGTTACCAGCTGGGCTTAAACCATTACATGACCTCATATATCCCAGCCCTTGCCTTATGCTTTATAGATTCTTTAATTATTCTATCATTTGGTCTATGCAAGCAATTCTCACAAACACTGGTAAAGCTTTCTGCATGCATCGAAGTTAGACACACATCTTTTACATCGGAACAACATGCACTTATTTCTTTTGACTGTGATTGTTAATGACATGTGGATTAACACATTTTTAGTAGATGGTTAGTTATGGTTTTCTATGTAATGTATATGCTTGTCTGTTTTGCTTTTTTTAACCTCATGTTTATGCGTTTTCCGCCCTCATACATATATATTGATGTGTGCACATGTATGTGTATCCATTTATAATATATAAAAATATAATATCACAGAATATCTTGAATGGCAGTGATCCATAAGGATCCTTGAGTCCAACTCTCCAAACTACTTATATATGTGTGCATACAAGTAGTTTATAGCTAAATTAACACCAGAATCTTCACAGGGACTTCTTTGCTTTCATTCTCATTTAGATCAAGGCAGTATATGAACTGTCATATGGCATCTGCATCCCACTTCTGACAAGTCCATAAATAGGCCTTTAATTTCCCTTACCATTATTATTATTATTGGTGGTAGCAGTAGTGGTTTTCGATTATACCTTAGTTACTGGACTGTTCTTATCTCAACCCATGGGAGTTACATTCTTTTAATTCTCCTCCCCATCCCTCTGGGAGCGGGGGGGAGGGATGAAGGGGGGGAGTGAGTGAGTGGCTGCATGGTTCTAAGTTACTGGCTGGGCTTAAACCACAACAACATCCAAGCTGGCTCTAAAATGCTGAAGAGATGCCTGCCTCGATGCCTGGGATAGGACAAGGGGTAACAGGTTAAACAGGGGAAGTTTAGATTGGATATGAGGAGGAAGTTCTTTACTGTAAGGGTGGTGAGGCCCTGGAATGGGTTGCCCAGGGAAGTTGTGAATGCTTCATCCCTGGCGGCGTTCAAGGTGGGGTTGGACGTAGCCTTGGATGGCATGGTTTAGTGTGAGGTGTCCCTGCCCATGGCAGGGGGTTTGGAACTAGATGATCTTAAGGTCCTTTCCATCCCTAACTATTCTATGATTCTATGACTACACATGCCCTGGCCCCCAGGGCAGGACCATTTCTAATGTGTGGCAGAGATTTAGGACCCCACCAGAGTGTGTGGCAGCCCATAAGCACTTCTGCCATAAATTACAGCTCTGTGGGGACTGCCTCATATCATAGAATCCTAGAATCATAGAATACTAGAATGGTTTGAGTTGGAAGGGACCTTAAAGCTTATCCAGTTCCAACCCCTTGCCAAGGGCAGGGACACCTTCCACTAGACCCGGTTGCTCCAAGCCCCGTCCAACCTGGCACTGAACTCTGCCAGGGATGGGGCAGCCACAACTTCTCTGGGCAACCTGTGCCAGGGCCTCACCACCCTCACAGGGAAGAACTTCTTCCTAAGATCTCATCTCAATCTCCCCTATTTCAGTTTAAAGCCATTCCCCCTTGTCCTGTCCCTACAGGCCCTTGTAAAATGACCCTCTCCAGATTTCTTGTTGGACCCTTTAGGCACTGGAAGCTGCTCTAAGGTCTACTGAGCACCTTTTCTTCTCCAGGATGAACAAGCCCAGCTCTCTCAGCCTGATCCACCAGCCCTGCTTCAGGTCTCCAAGGAGGCAAAGGTGATTCACAGCCATTCCAGCTCAGCCATCTTCTCCAGAAAAAAAAATGTGCAATTCCCCATTGTGCCCCCTCCGTGGTGGCTAGGTTGTTCTCCCTGTGACACTCGCTGGTTGTTCAGCAGCTGCCTAATATCACAAAAAAAAAAACAAAACAGTTTTTCCCAATGCTGGGTGCCTGCTTGGCTCTTGGAGCCTGTGCTCTTTCCATATCTGTAATTTAAACTCTTTCTGTTGTATTTAGGACTATATGCTGAGACCTGGCATGTAGAAAGCATATTTTCCCTGTGCCACAGTCTGATCCATGCCTCGGGGTGTGCTGCATTTGGGCTTGGCCCCAGCATGCCCAGTTGCACCCTCTATGGAGCTTCATCCCCAAAATTAGCAGGGGGAGAGCACTTGTGGCACTGGAGTTTGGGGCAGGGACACTAAGGGGTGCACTGGTCCCTGGCAGGATGCCCTGGTGGGATGGATGTCTTAGTGGGATGGATGTCTAGTTGGGATGGATGTCCTGGCAGGATGGGTGTCCTAGCAGTGTGTCTGTGCCACCCCAGCTCTCCCTGAGCCTGTCCGTGCTCCAGGGGCAGGTTTCCAGCGGGAGGAGGGTACTGAACTGCCTGGGGACCGATGCTGGTGCCCCGGGGGATGGGGAACACGGGATCATCTGGGCAGACTGGGACAGGCAGGTGGCAGCAGATCCTTCGGGAAGCGCTGGGATGCACCGAGCCAGCTACTGCGCGCCCGTGGAGCCCGATCCTGCGAGCGGGGTGGGGGGGTTGTCCCCTCTGCCCTTGGTGCACTGGGCACCCGGCTCCCGAGGACGCGGTGCTATTTTCCTGCTGCATACAGTGCATGACCCCACTGCACAGGTGTTATTTACTCTTTGCACAGGATGCATGTCCTCTCTGCATGTCAACACCACCCAGGGCTGTGGGGACAGGTCAGTCTGTCTCATGCAGAGGCAGAGTGGTGCTGAGCACACCTCCCTGGGGTATTGCACCCCACTGGGTGCAACACCTCTGCTCTGACTCTCCAGCATGCCCAGGGGAGACACATTCACTCATCATCTCTGCAAACTGAACTGTGCTTTTTCTTCAAGGGGCTGGATAAAGCACATCAGCCTCTTCTTGCACTGGGTTTATTCCCATCAACCTCCTGCTATTCTGAGCTGGGTGTGCAGGCTGAGAGCAGCTCCTGTTTCCATAAAAAGTAGGCTTTTTCCATAGAAAATACTCCAGAAAGCCTCCAGCCACCTTGTGGGAGCAAATACAGGCAAAACTACATCCCAGGCCAGCACCTTCCACAGGTGCCTGCATCCATCCCACTGATCTTGTGCCTTTCCTCCCCACAAATCCCACTTGGGAAAGGGCCTTGAGGCTGGGGGGTCTATGTCTGTCAGGCACTGCTGCTGCCAGACTGGTTGCCGACAGAGCCAGCAGCTGGCAGCGCAGGCTGTGGAGTGCATGTCCACCTTCCACCCTGTCACACTGCTGGGAATGGGGAGCAGTTGACACCTGGGGCACTTCCTGAGAGGGGAAACCCATCAGAGCCCCAGCTTTGCTGCTGGTGCAGGATGTGGGTGCAGCCCTTCCACTACAGTGGCTGGAGTCCTGCTGTACCCGGGCCATGTCAGCCGCCTGTCAGGCTTGTCTTACAGCAAAGCACCTTCCCATAGGATTTATTGGGGTTTAAGTGCGTTTAAGGGCAAAGCAGGCCCTTAAACCCTGTCTCCAGCCCTAAGCCTCTGTTGCAACAGGCAGTGCTGGGAGGCTGCATAGACAAAAGACATACACTAATGCAGTAAGGCAAAGCATTTAATGGACAAGTGGGTGCTGAGCTGGGCATTGCTTTTCTCACCAGCAAGGCTGAGTGCCGAGCAGGCTGGGCACCCAATGCAGAGCCACATGCTGAAGCCAGTCAAACCTCTGCGGAAGAAGTGAGGATCTCTCCTGGGGTGCCTAGAGCATCCCTGGGTGCTGGTATCACTATGCTCTCTCTCACAGACACCCCATCTTGCACCATCCAGCCTGGCAGAAAGGACTAGACAAGGTCTTTCATTTCAGGGATGCCCCAGCATCTTGCTTTTTAAACTTGTCCTGTCCCTGGACACCAAGGGCTAACAGGGATACCCCTAAAAGGCTGAGCTGTCCCCCTGTGTGGAAAGGCAGGGAAAGGGTGACAGCAGTAGGGTGCCAGCCCTTGAACCAGGGCTGGGAAACTGCCTTGGTGTCAGGGCACACCCAGGGAACAAGTACAGGAAGGCAGAGGCTCCTGTGCATGAAAAGCAACTCTCACTTGGCAGAGACTTTCAGAAGCAAAACATGCTCACCAACAGGGAAGGGCTGGTTGGAAATGTGACGCTCCAGGGCAGCCTTGGTTGCAGCGATCATGAGATGGTCTAGTTTGAGATCCTCAGGACACTGAGAAGAGCGTGCAGCAAGCTCACTGCCCTGGACTTCAAGAGAGCAGACTTTGGCCTCTTCAGGAACCTGCTTAGTAAGGTTCCATGGGATATAGCCCTAGAGGGCAGGGGGGCCCAAGACTCTTGGTTGATATTCAAGGATCACCTGCTGCAAGATGAGGAGTGTTGCATCCCAACTAGAAGGAAGTTCAGCAGGAGGGCCAGGAGACCTCCTTGGATGGATAAGAAGCTGCTGAGGAAAATTAGAGGGAAAAAAGAGGCTTATAAAAGGTGGAAGCAAGGACAGGTGGCCTGGGAAGAATACAGGGATGTTGTCCGGGAAGCTAGGGACCAGGTTAGGAAAGCTAAGGCCCACTTAGAATTAAACTTGGCTAGGGATGTTAAAGATAACAGGAAGGGATTCTATAGGTACGTAGCGAATAAAAGAGGCTAGGGACAGCGTAGGCCCCCTCTGGAAGCTATCAGGAGAACTGGCTACCATGGATTTGGAGAAGGCTGTTACGTTAAAAGGGGGAAAATAAACCCCTTGTTTTGTTCTCCAATATGTAACTACCAGTCCGGCCGCGTTCGCTGTTTCGAACCTTACTGATCCGGATTCACTGATAGTGGGAAACAAACCCCTTGCTTTATTAGAGGAAGGACAGGAAATGGCTCCAATATGCAACTACCAGTCCGGCCGCGTTTGCTATTTCGAACCTTACTGATCCGGATTCACCGATAGTGTACCACACTGTCCAGTCCAATCAGCTGCAACTATCAGTCCGGCCGTGTTCGCTATTTCGAACCTTACTGATCCGGATTCACTGATAGTGGTAAACAAACCCCTTGCTTTATTAGAGGAAGGACAGGAAATGGCTCCAATATGCAACTACCAGTCCGGCCGCGTTCGCTATTTCGAACCTTACTGATCCGGATTCACTGATAGTGTACCACACTGTCCAGTCCAATCAGCTGCAACTACCAGTCCGGCCGCGTTCGCTATTTCGAACCTTACTGATCCGGATTCACCGATAGTGCACCACAACGAGAAATGGGGTTGTATTCAGTGAGAAAATTAGTTTATTGACACAATAGACACAGGTTCTTATGGATTGCCAGTGATAGAGACTGTCTGCAAAAGCACGTGTGAATAATGATTACATGAATACAAGTGCTTGATAAAGTTAATACAGCATAGCTATAAAATATACAGATGCCAGTAAAAGTAACTCTATAGAGATTCTAAGTTTTCCCAGGGAAGCACCGAATACAGTGCAAGTCTTACCCACAGGCGTCCCTATGGGGGGGAAGAGAGATCCAGCCCGTCGACCGGTCCCAGGAGTCGGTTGATGTTATTTTCCTTGACTCGTCCACGATGGTATCTTCCCCAATATCCCCCTCTCTCTTGGGTCTTTTTATATTATTTTTTATCTTTAAGGTGGAGCTTGAGTGACTCTAGTCATACGTACTATTATTATTACTCAGAGAGGGGTGATCTCATTTTGGAGGGGGGGTCTCATTGGAGATGGGTGAGTAATTGCGTTATAATGATGTTATAATGAAGCAAAGTCCACACTGAGGGCGGCATTCTGTCAAAAGCAGACAGGCTGCTGGCCCAGGGTAAGAAGTGTGCAGCTTATCGGCTTTTGCAAGGTCTCTACCTCACTCTACCACGCAGCTTATCAGCTTCTTGCACCATCTCGTTCCAGTCAGTGTTGCCAGTTACACAGCTTATCAGTTTCTTGTACCATCTTGTTCCCGTCTTTGTGCTGAAGTTAGGACAAAGCGTAACTGCGAGATCTTCACCTCGCTCCACCCTTCATCCGTGTTGCCATGGGAACCGCTGTGGAGTGCACATTCCTGGCATACCAGGTGCGGCTGCATCTCGCCCTGAGAGGCCTTGAAAGTCCATTTTTCCCTTATGTGTGGACAATGCTATATTTCAAATATAAGTTTAATTCCTAATTATCCCATATTTCCTAATTATTCCACAAAGGCTGAGGTCCTTAATGACTTCCTTGCCTCGGTCTTCACTAGCAAATGCTCTGATCACACCACCCAAGTCTTGGAAGGCAGGCACAGGGACTGTGAGAATGAAGACACTAGGCCCACTGTAGGAGAAGATCTTGTTCAAGACCATCTTAGGAACCTGAACATACACAAGTCCATGGGACCTGATGAAATCCATCCCCAGGTCCTGAAGGAGCTGGCAAATGAAGTTGCTAAACCACTGTCCATCATATTTGAAAAATCATGGCAGCCAGGTGAAGTTCCCAATGACTGGAAAAAGGGAAATATAATCCCCCTTTTCAAGAAGGGGAAAATGGATGAGCCGGGGAATTACAGACCAGTCATTCTCACCTCTGTGCCTGGCAAAATCTTGGAGCGGATTCTCCTGGAAGGCATGCTAAGACACATGAAAAACAACGAGGTGGTTGGTGACAGCCAGCATGGCTTCACTAAGGGGAAATCCTGCCTGACCAATCTGGTGGCCTTCTATGATGGGGCTATGGAACTGATGGACAGGGGTAGAGCAGTTAATGTCATCTACTTGGACTTGTGCAAAGCATTCAACACTGTCCCACACAACTTCCTTGTCTCTAAATTGGATGGACATCAATTTGATAGGTGGACCACTCGGTGGATAAAGAACTGGCTGGATGGCAGCATGCAAAGAGTTGTGCTCAATGGCTCAATGTCCAGCTGGAGACCAGTAACGAGTGGTGTCCCTCAGGGTTTGGTGTTGGGACTGGTCCTGTTCAACATCTTTGTCAGTGACATGGACAGTGGGATTGAGTGCGCCCTCAGCAAGTTTGCAGATGACACCATGCTGTGTGGTTCGGTTGATACGCTGGAGGGAAGGGATGCCATCCAGAGGGACCTTGACATGCTTGTGAGGTGGCCCAATGCCAACCTTATGAAGTTTAACCATGAGAAGTGCAAGGTCCTCCACCTGGGTCGGAGCAATGCCAGGCACAGCTACAGGTTGGGCAGGGAAGAGATTCAGAGCAGCCCCCCCTCAGAGAAGGACTTGGGAGTGTTGGTTGATGAGAAAATGAACATGAGCCAGCAGTGTGTGCTTGCAGCCCAGAAAGCCAACCGTGTCCTGGGCTGCATCAAAAGGAGCGTGACCAGCAGGTCGAGGGAGGTGATCCTGCCCCTCTACTCTGCTCTCGTGAGACCTCACTTGGAGTATTGTAGACATTTCTGGTGTCCTCAACATAAGAAGGTCATGGAACTGTTGGAACAAGTCCAGAGGAGGGCCACGAGGATGATCAGGGGACTGGAGCACCTCCCATATGAAGATAGGCTGATAAAGTTGGGGCTGTTCAGCCTGGAGAAGAGAAGGCTGTGTGGAGACCTCATAGCAGCCTTCCAGTATCTGAAGTGGTGTTGACGCAGAAGTCCTGGACACAGCACACAGACCAATATGATCAGGCTTGTGCCAAAGTTTATTGCGCAGATAGCTCAATATATATAGGCACTCTACTTGTCTATCATTAACACACACAAGTCTAATTGGATACATGTATTGTTCACACGACTAAATACAGAATAGGATTCACTCAGTAACAGCTTAATGATTGGTTAACTATGACAGCATATGCTTCAAGGTTACAGTTAACATTCCTCCTCTGCATATCTCTCTCAGTAGTTTTCCGTGCTAACTTTTCCCAAGGCTTCTGCACGTACACGAACTTTAGTAACCCTCAGGCGAGGCCTCAATGCCTGCGGGTCACTACCTTACAATTGTCAAGCAATTGCCTGGATTGCTCACATGCCCATTCACAGTCAAATAGCTCTCCACAAATCCCTCTTTTTGTTTTTGAGCAATCTAGACCCGATTCACAGCACGAGATAGCATACCGATAACAAACTTCCATAAACAACAAAAGATTAAAACAATAAGAATCAATACCATTAAAACTGTTAAACCTTGTTTGATTAGTACTCCTAGCCAACCACTAATACCCCAACCCTGTAATAATCTTTGAAACCAATCCCAATCCGAGAGCACTTGTAACTTTAGTACTCCATCTTTTAGAATTCGAATGCTTCTATGTATAGATTCAGAATGATCAGAAAGATTCATACAGCACATTCCTTCAAAATCTTCACATCCGTGACCTTGGGCTAGTAGTAAAAAATCAATTGCTGCCTGTAGGCAGCCAGGGCTTTGCGGTCGGAAGATGTCGTGCTGTAACGAAAAGACAGAGCCCCTCCCCAGATCTTAGCTCGAGACGTAAGCAGACGGATGTGACGTTGTAAACTAAAGCTATATAATGCGGTGTCACTCTGCAATAAACGCCATTTGCCGTCCACCACATTGGTGTCTGCGTGCTAATGGACCCGCGATCGCGAGTAGGTGATTGCCTGTGCCGACCCTAAACCAGGCCACCGTGCCTCGGAGAGGCAGCAAGTGGTGCCGAAACCCGGGAATTTCGCCTGGAGTGGCGTGCGGCGGCCGGAGCGGCGGGTCCAGCCCGGCGGGGAGGACGCTCCCAGACCTTCAGGGACGATGGAGGCCCTAGTGAAGGTTGTATCAGAATGGGGTATTGATTGTAAACCTAAAGATTTTACTCTCGCCGTTGCGAGACTTTTGCAGATTGGGGTCATTGACCAGGCGGTGGATATTCTCCACCCAGAAGTGTGGGCTAAATGCACCACAGCATTAGCCGAGGAGACGATGTCCTCGGGTAGTGGGAAATATCTTAAGTTGTGGGGGAAAGTTAAACAAGCTCTGCAAAAGGCCATGCAGGAGCGGGATATCTGGAGGGTGGCGAGGGACTGTCTGTCGGTTACCCCCAAATTGGGAGTTGGGGCAGCCACGCAGACTCCGCGCCCACCAGATGATGGCACTTTTACCGAGTCTAAAGACTCGCGGGAGGGCGCTATACCTCCCGATTCCCAGAACCCCGACCCGCTTACGGAGGGACAAAACCGCGCAAAATCCTTCTGGGGCGGGCTTGCTGAAGAGGCCAGGAGTGCCGCGGAGAAATCTGAGCCCAAAGACGCCTGGGCTGGACCACCGCCCTATGCGCCCCAAGATGGCGCCGAGCGGCAAGGGGAAGGGTGGGGCAAACACGCCCCATGCGGGAGCAAGGAGGAAGCGCTAGCACTAACAAGCACGGATAAACAGGAAGGGGAGGGAAGCGCGAGTACGGGGCGGACAGCCAATCAGAACGACTGTCCGGAAATATGCCCTTGTAAGGCACATCCCCCCCCACTAACAGGCGGGGCGAACAGAGGGGGGGGGAAAGCCCGCCCGCAAAGGAAGCGGGCGGGGCCGGAGCCCGAGAAGCGGGCGGGGCTGGAGCCCGAGAAGCGGGCGGGGCCGGAGCCCGAGTAACAGGCGGGGCGAACAGAGAGGGGGGGAACGGCCCGCCTGCAAGGGAAGCGGGCGGGGCCGGAGTAAAGAGAGAGCACGGCCCTCTTGCGGAGCCTGCAAGGGATGTGGGCAGAGCCAGAGCCCGAGAAGCGGGCGGGGCCGGAGCCCAGCAAAAAAGTTCCGGAGCCCGGAAGCAGCCAGTCAGACAAGTTCCGACTCTGAATCAGACACTAGCTGGGAGGAGTGGGTCACACCCGGCTTAGACTCAGAGGAGAATGATACATATGAAACACGCTTATACAGACTTAATAGCCAAGTCATTCCTACCCATACTAACAAGATACCTAAAAAGAAAAACACCCCTTTTACGGACTGGAAGGAAATAAAGACTGCATGTGCTGAATGGGTCCCACCGACCACGTTAGCTTTTCCGGTCCGAGTGACGGAGGGAGGCCAAAATATTTTTTCACCAGTAAATCCTAAAGATATACAAGCAATTGTTAAAGCAATTGCAGACAAGGGGCTTAATTCTGCCATGGTTTCTACTCTTATAGATGGGGTTTTCGCAGGAGATGACTTGCTCCCATTTGACATAAGACATATTTCCAAAATTATTTTTGATGGAGCAGGGATAATTGTTTTCAAACAAGAATGGGAAGATAACTGTGTGAAACAATTGACCAAACCACCTGGAAGGCGCCACCCATTACGTAACTCCAGTTTACCGCGCCTAATGGGTACGGATCCAGCAATGCTTACCCCCCAGGAACAAGCTGAAGGCCTACATCCTGAGGAAGTCAAGGCAACAACTCGTGCAGCTAGGGATGCTATTCACACAACTTCTAGAACTATTGTAAGACCATCACCTTGGTCCACAATAAAACAAACTGAAAGTGAGAGCTTTACGCAATTTGTAGATCGTCTCCAAGCAGCGGTCGATTCCTCGACCCTGCCTCCAGAAGCCAAAGACCCAGTCGTTGCAGACTGTTTGCGTCAACAGTGTAACACGAAAACCAAAGAAATTCTACGATCACTGCCGGCAGGGTCAAGTGTCGTGACCATGATAAAACACGTCGCGAATGAAGAGCAGCTGACCCCGCTTCAGGCAGCTGCCACAGTAATGGCTACTGTAATGATATGTTCTAAATGTGGCCTGAAAGGCCACGTGGTAGCTAACTGCCCTCAGTTAGGGGAGCCGCCCCCCCATAAAAAAGGACCATGTTGGAATTGTGGACGGACAGGACATTTTGCCAGGGATTGCCCTCGTAGAGATCTACCCCAGGGAAACGGGAGGGGGAGAGGGCGTTTGGGCCGCACACGGCCCTCTCCCACTCGGTACATGAGGCGGCCCAATTATGCCAACCCCAGATGGAACGAAGCACTCCCAAACCCACTGCTCCCTCGAGAAGCGACCCGCTTTACGGTTCAGCCGACGGGTCAATCGACTCTGCCCCTATCTCAGGAACAGCAAGAACAACCCTGTGGGGGCGAGACCCTAGAGTGGCCTTGGTAATAAAGTGCGATAACCCACCAGTAGTGCGGGGGATCTGTTCTCTCTATAATAGCTCAGATGATACTACTATTAGCATTCCTTTTTTGATAGACACTGGGGCAGATGTTACAGTTATCCCTAAAACAAAATGGCCTCCGCACTGGAAATTAGAAAATGCTCCTATGGTGGGTGGAGTCGGGGGATCAAGCCGAGCCTGGAAGAGCGCTCAATTGATCGCTATCACACTTTATACTGAAAAGGGACCGGAAAAAACCATCATCCTTCGCCCATACGTCATGTCAGGGGTTCCACCCCTGCTGGGAAGGGACGCTTTAGTCCTATTAAAAGCTCGAGTGACAAATTTACCCTAAGGGCCACTGCTGCACACCCACTTCCACCAATTAAACTGACGTGGAAATCGTCCAACCCAGTGTGGGTCGAGCAGTGGCCCCTATCGAAGCCTCGAATGGATGCTCTTCTCGAGCTACTTGATCGTGAATTACAACGAGGCCATATAGAGCCTTCCACTAGTCCGTGGAATACTCCAGTTTTTGTAATACCCAAACGAACTGGCGAGGGGTTTCGTCTCCTCCATGATCTGCGTGAAATAAACAAGACAATTCAACCAATGGGTCCCGTCCAAACACTATTACCAATGAACTCTATGATACTGAAAGGACAACCTTGTGCTGTCCTCGATATTAAGGATTGTTTCTTTTCAATACCCCTGCATGAAGAGGATAAGGAAAGGTTTGCTTTTTCTGTCATGTTCCCAAACAGCCAACGCCCCAACCTACGTTTCCAGTGGAAAGTCTTGCCTCAAGGAATGATCAATTCCCCCACTATCTGCCAAATTACAGTAGATCGAGCATTGGCACCGGTCCGGCGCAGTAACTGGACTGCGACCATCATTCAGTACATGGATGATATTTTAATCGCTGCACCGTCTGGCAGCCAGGTGGACCAACTAGTATCAACAGTTTCAGAAACTCTGAAAACAAACGGGTTCGAAATTGCAAGCGCAAAAATTAAAAGAGGACCATGTGTAACTTTTTTGGGAGTGGAGATTACAAGTTCATACATAACCCCTCCCCAAATAAAAATTCGTCGGAATATTAAGACACTCTATGATATGCAACAGTTAGTGGGATCCTTACAATGGCTACGTAATATTATCCTGATCCCACCCGAAATCATGACCCCCCTGTACGATCTTTTGAAAGGAAAGAACCCGTGGGAACAAAAAACTCTGACGACAGAAGCAATGAATTCTCTCGATTTCATTGAGCAACAGGTGTTATCTAGCACGCTCGCTAGATGGAATCCAAATATACCACTTGATCTGTATGTGCACTTCACAGCAGGAGGGGGAGTCGGAGCACTAGCCCAGGGCCCCCCTGAAAAAGCCCAACCAATACAATGGGTAGTGTTAGGAAAACCTTCACATGCATTTTCTCCAGGAATTGAGTGCCTTGGTAACCTTATTATGAAAGGCAGAAAACTCGCCCTAAGATATCTAGGCATTGAACCTGCCAGGCTATACCTACCCTTTCGTAAACGGATCCCAGCACAATCTGTGGTGATCTCAGAGTATCTGGCTATAGCTCTTGTCGGGTTTGGTGGAGAGGTTCGGTACTCCGCAAAACCCCCCTGGATTCCACTGTTAGCAATCATCGACATCGACCTTCCACAGAAAATCATGGACCGCCCCCAACCAGGACCAACGGTCTTTACCGACGCATCTTCAACGACCTCAACCGCGGTAGCAGTATGGAAATCAGAAGAAAAATGGCACTGCATTAAAATGACTGATTGTGCTCTTTCAGCTCAACAACTTGAGGCGATGGCTGTAGTCCTAGCATGCAGGCTGTTTCCCAATGAACATCTCAACATAGTGACTGATTCAATATTCGTGGCCAAACTTTGCTTGGCCATGTCGGGGCCTGGCGTGTCGACATCCACAGTAGCCCTAATGCTGGAAGAAGCACTTTTTTCTCGAAAGGGCACTATATCAGTGTGGAATAATTAGGAAATATGGGATAATTAGGAATTAAACTTATATTTTAAATGTAGCATTGTCCACACATAAGGGAAAACGGACTTTCAAGGCCTCTCAGGGTGAGATGCAGCCGCACCGGGTATGCCAGGAATGTGCACTCCACCGCAATTCCCGTGGCAACGCGAAGACGAAGCGTAGGGCGAGGTGGAGATCTCGCAGTTACGCTTTGTCCTAACTTCAGCACAAAGACGGGAACGAGATGGTACAAGAAACTGATAAGCTGTGTAACTGGCAACAAAGACCGGAACGAGATGGTGCAAGAAGCCGATAAGCTGTACACTTCTTACCTTGGGCCAGCAGCCTATCTTCTTTTGACAGAATGCCGCCCTCAGTGTGGACTTTGCTTCATTATAACGTCATTATAATGCAATTACTCACTCATCTCTAATGAGACCCCCACTCCAAAATGAGATCAACCCTCTCTGAGTAATAATAATAGTACGTATGACTAGAGTCACTCAAGCTCCACCTTAAAGATAAAAAATAATATAAAAAGACCCAAGAAAGAGGGGGATATAGGGGAAGATACCATCGTGGACGAGTTAAGGAAAATAACATCAACCGACTCCTGGGACCGGTCGACGGGCTGGACCTCTCTTCCCCCCCCATAGGGACGCCTGTGGGTAAGACTCGCACTGTATCCAGTGCTTTCCTAGGAAAAACTTAGAATCTCTATAGAGTTATTCTTATTTGTCACCTGTATCTTTTAGAGCTCAGCTGTGTCAACTTTATCAAGCGCTTGTATTCATGTAACTATTATATGCACGTGCTTTTGCAGACAGTATTTATCACCGGCAATCCATAAGAACCTGTACCTGTTGCACCAATAAATTTAGTTAATAAGTCATACTGTTTTGATATCTAATTGTCACTATCGGTAAATCCAGACCATTAGAGGTTCGATATAAGTGAACGCGGTCGGATTAGCCTCCGGACCATTAGAGGTTCGATATAAGCGGGCGCGGTTGGGTTGAAACCCGGACCATTAGAGGCTCGATATAAGCGAACGCGGTCGGATTGGCTCCCAGACCACTAGAGGTTCAATATAAGCGAACGCGGTCGGACAGAGAGCAGCATATCCGAAAGTGAAACAAGGGGTTTGTTTCCCCCCCCCACACTCTTCAACGTAACAGAAAATTGGCGTAGTCGGCAGGATTGCCATGGATAAACTGCTGCAAAAATATGATTGTGCCCCTTCCCCAGCTGGGAAGGAGTGGGCCCAAAAGTTTCGGAAGGATAAAGAGAAAGTGGTAGAACGTAAGAGAAAGTGGTAGAATGTAAGAGAGAGTGGTAGAACGTATTGAGCACTGTTGGGCTTTACAGAAGCTTAAAGAGGGAGAAGTGAGATGGATGCAGATGGATGCAGATGGATTGCATGCTTTCCTGGTGGTATACGTGCCGGATCGAGACCCGCAGTGGGAAGGTCTCTTGTATGCTCTTACCAAACGATATTAAGCAAATGATAACAGACCATAGATTTGGAACCCCATATATAACTTGCTTTATATAGTCTCTCTGTAATATTTATGTACTAGAGGTTTTATATAGAAGTATGTCCGTGTTTCTACCGACCCTTGCAGACCTTTATAGATACTACTCGCCACTTCTTCTGATGTAGGCTGGCCACCTGCATCGGAATGAGTGTGCATTTTGGTCAGTACAAAAGCCCAAGCCTCATGCAATGTGGGGGAGGCAGAGCCTCTGGGGGGACGCCCGCTGAGATTGAGCCTGCCACCTTGCACTGCGATGATGCTGCTCGGAGCTGGCTTCCTGATTGTCTTCACAGGGTCATTGCACCACGTTCTGTACGTGGGACCGTGTAGTGGGAGTAATGATTGTCTGAATTTTGTGTTTTAAATATTGTATTTGTATGGAGTGTGTTTATGGGATCCCATGAATGTGTGTGTATGTGTGTGTCTGTTGAGGGCAGACAGTGTTCTGTGTATTTATTTGCTGTCGGATTCATGTAAAAGTTTTTAACGGGTAGCAGATTAACATTTTGGGCAAGAAAGGGTTAATAGAAAAGTGGTTCTGCTCAGCAGGCTGGCAGCTGTAGCTGCTGCTGGGCAGGCAGGTGTTTGTAGCCGCACAAAGAAGGGTGAGCAACTTTGAAAAAAAAAAATATGTATAAAACACCTCTCGATCCACTGAAGTATTGGAGCAGTTTGTAGAGACACCACAAACAAAGCCTACTTAAAATACAAACTGCTAATAGAAAAAACAAGAGGGGTAGTACAACCACAAGCTTTACCAACCTCCACACAAACAGCATCAGGGTGGCAGAGAAAGAGAAAAAATGGTTAATGACACTGCAAACTCGTTGACTGTTAACTGTGCAGTTTGCTTCTGCAGCTGCTTCACATTCTTTTTTATCGGAATGCCTCCGCTTTAAGGAATCACTTTAACTTGTCTTACTTCTCAAGAACTGATAACCGTGGGGAGAGGGTATGTTTGTGTCCTCCTACCTACAGATCCGTGGTGGCTGCCTGCAAAGTTTGTCAAGCCTCGCCATGAGCTGGACAGACGAGTGGAAAAACCCAGTGCCTCAGCTATAAGAGCTGACCGTGAATACCCCAAGCAGAATGAGATAGAGGAAGAGAAAAAGAAATGATTGCAAAACATCACTTGGGGACAACTGAAAAGTAACAGCTTAAATATGTGTGCTTGCAAAGTAACTGTTAATAGAGGCTGTGATTTTGTGTATAAAACCATCTGCACTTAACTAGCCAGTGGCTAACAAGAAACTACACCTTGTATTGTATGGATTTGTCACTTGTTAAACAGATGTTAGAGCATGCAAATTTGCAGCAACTGCTAGAAAATGTTATGGCAACAGCTAGAAAGATTCTAATACAATGATAGTGTTATAAAAAGCAAGCAAAGAGGGTAAGAGAACTCCACTGGTAAGAAATTTCTTTGGCTGGTCCCTCACTGCCACTGGCATTTTGAGCATGCTACTACACCTGGTAGTATACATACCACAAATGTAAATCTGTATGTGCTTTGCCATAATAATGATTTGGATAAAGCAGGTGAAATTCTGCACTGACAATGAGGTTAAATCTGTCACAAACAGCCATACCCTTACCTCCATCTAAAATTACCAATATTTGGCAATACCCGTGTCGTGGTTTAAACTTCATAAACCCATACAGCCGCTCTCTCACTCACTCCCCACTTTTTCTTCCCTCCGCTCCTGGAGGGATGGGAAGGAGAATCGAAAGAATCCAACTCCCACAGGTTGAGATAAGAACAGTTTAGTAACTAAAGTAGAACACAAACCACTACTGCTACCACCAATAATAATAATGATAAGAGAAAATACAAGGGAAAAAAAAATACAATTTCTCACCATCCAATATCGGGCCCGACCATGCAGTGCACCCCCGCCAGTGCCCCCCACCGTGCACCCTCGCCACCCTTCCGGGTCTCTGCTCTCCGTTTTTGCATCCTGGACAAGTCGTGCTGTGGTATGGAATAATCTCTTTGGTTAGTCTGAGTCAGGTGCCCTGTCTCTCCTTCCTCCCGGCTTCCCCCCTTCCCTGGCAGAGCATGAGACTCAGCAAGTCCTTGGCCAGCCTAAACATCACCCAGCAGTAACTGAAAACACTGGTGTTATCGGCACTGTTCCCAGGCCCAAAATCAAAAACACAGCGCTGCAGCAGCTACCAAGAAGGAAAAAAAAAAAAAAAAAATGACTGCTGCTGCTGAACTCATGACAACCCGTTGCCTGCAGCAACACTTACAGGGGTTGACGGGGTGGTAATGGAATTGGAAAAGAGGGATATCATTAAACAAATTCACTCACCTTATAATTCCCCAGTGTGGCCTATCAAGAAACCTACCGGACAATGGCATTTCATAGTAGATTATCAACAGTTAAATGCCAATACTACACCCCTAAGTACAGCAGTCCCAAATATTGCCGAAATTGATGTTAAGGATATGTTTTTCATGGTTTTCCTCCTTGTGAGGAACAACCGGTGTTGGTAAAAATGCCTCAAGTACCCATGGTACTAATTACTCCTAAAAATCCCTATGCATGGGAAGCCAAAGACTGTTCAGGAAAAGTACATTAGATTAATACCCGGTGGATTTCACCTTCCTTTTAACCCCGTCGGTCAAAAGGCCGAGCATGTTTTCTCTTCTATGTTCACAGAAACTCTAGGTGAACTGCACATGGACAGATGGACTGGCCTACACTGGACTGGAGTGCATCCAAGGAATCTTGTCACTCATCCTAGCCGTAATAGTGATAGTATTCTTTACATTCATGATCATTTGCCAACCTAAGTTTTAGAAAAAATGGTAAACCGCAGAATTGAATCAATATTATGTTTCTACAGACCTGCAGTAGCTCTGGTCTGAGACTCATACAAAATACACCAGGAACATGGGTTTAAACACAGGGAATGTAGAATTAGATTCTAACAAAGACTTAAATCTGTCAACAGTGATGATACATGGGACAAGAAATAAAAGTAGGACGTAGAGTTAGCAATGGATCCACCCACAAACAAACTAGTCAGATCTCCGTAACCAAAATAGAAATAACAAATAAAAATCTGTACTGTGGAGAGATGGGATTGTTGGTCCAACTTTACTTTGGTCCAATCAGTCTTTGCAACCTGCCTCTGGGCACAAGACAACATAGGGCTGTACTTTGCCTTATGTCATTAAAAACAACCCATCATACTCCCTCAAACGTGTGGAACAATTGATGCAAATTAACATCTCTGCGATCAAACCCACATGTTCACCATTCCTGGATACATTGTATGCAGGATGGTCAACATGGTTACATGGGCGAACCTTCACCCCCTTAAGACATCAGAGAGATTTAACTGGTATCCTAGGAACGGGGCTAGGAGTCTTAAATAGCATAGATGTGGAAATTCTCACCAACAAACTTGCCACAATAACTTGTGACTTAACTAAATTGAAATACTCTTTACAATCTTCTCTTTTGGCTTTGGGAAATCACCAATGGTTTTTATCGAATATATTACCTCAATGGGAAGGAGTGAGTGAAAAGGACCACCAGCTAATTATAGACGCACTTGATGTCGCCCAAAACAACGTGTCTCTGGCTCTCAGCTGTATCCAAGCCCAGATATGGATACAATCGATGACAGCCGCAATCATAAGGGAAGGTGAAGCAGGTACCTTACCCACTGAAATTCGAAAAGTAGTCTGGGATAACGCAATTGAATTTGAAAGAAAATTCCAATCTTGGTGGCACCTGATTAATTTCACTTATGATCCCATTGAGAGTAAAGTCACTGCTTTTGTCCTGACAATACGCAATGCTTCAGTATGTACCATATACCCGGTCATTGCGCTGTGATTAAATCACCATGGGACTGTGCTCTATCCAATTGAACATGGAGTATGGGCGCAATATAACAATAGATGGCAAACCGTTGACGTTGACGCATGCATTACGCGAAACCAACAAGGATTCATTTGTGAAAGTAATATCATAAAAGCACAAGACATTTGTCTTGACACTGAACAAAATGTTTGTCACTTTGAAATACATCCAAATGAGAATCCAGAAACCGTGCTTGTATATATTGGGAAAGGATGTGCTTGCATGAGAACTCTTTGTAACTCCATACTAATAGATAGTGTTGCTATAGATATCACCAATCACTCAAACCTCTGTATTTGCAATTTTACTAATATCATTGGCTGTGATGTTAATTACTCAGCTCCTGTTACTTCTCAACAATTGTTGCAATCAAGATACACGCTGTATAATGACTTGTTATTCACTCCTATTGGGATGAATCTCACATTGGTGAGGAAGCTATTACACCATGAAAACTTGAAGCAGTTGCTGACCCAGGCCAAGGAAAGAGGACAAAGAACTCTGATCACTGTCCACCATGACACCGAAGAAGTTCATCAGGTGTTGGAAAGAGTCCAGAAAGATGCAGAACATAAATGGTGGGACACTCTCTTTGGATGGTCACCAACTGCCACAGGAATTCTGAATAGGATGCTTCACCCTGTTGTGATTTTGCTAATACTCACTGTATTAGGTTTTGCTTTGACAATCGCTTTGTATGTTAGATTTTGGATCATGTTAAAACGCTTAACTAATTTGGTATCCCCGCAAGATATATATATACTTAGCAACCCTCACCCAAAAGGCGTATGGGACATTCCAAATTCCTCTTAAAAAATGTGAAGCTTGAGTGACTATAGTCACGGGGTGGATTATGTGGAATAATTAGGAAATATGGGATAATTAGGAATTAAACTTATATTTTAAATGTAGCATTGTCCACACATAAGGGAAAACGGACTTTCAAGGCCTCTCAGGGTGAGATGCAGCCGCACCGGGTATGCCAGGAATGTGCACTCCACCGCAATTCCCGTGGCAACGCGAAGACGAAGCGTAGGGCGAGGTGGAGATCTCGCAGTTACGCTTTGTCCTAACTTCAGCACAAAGACGGGAACGAGATGGTACAAGAAACTGATAAGCTGTGTAACTGGCAACAAAGACCGGAACGAGATGGTGCAAGAAGCCGATAAGCTGTACACTTCTTACCTTGGGCCAGCAGCCTATCTTCTTTTGACAGAATGCCGCCCTCAGTGTGGACTTTGCTTCATTATAACGTCATTATAATGCAATTACTCACTCATCTCTAATGAGACCCCCACTCCAAAATGAGATCAACCCTCTCTGAGTAATAATAATAGTACGTATGACTAGAGTCACTCAAGCTCCACCTTAAAGATAAAAAATAATATAAAAAGACCCAAGAAAGAGGGGGATATAGGGGAAGATACCATCGTGGACGAGTTAAGGAAAATAACATCAACCGACTCCTGGGACCGGTCGACGGGCTGGACCTCTCTTCCCCCCCCATAGGGACGCCTGTGGGTAAGACTCGCACTGTATCCAGTGCTTTCCTAGGAAAAACTTAGAATCTCTATAGAGTTATTCTTATTTGTCACCTGTATCTTTTAGAGCTCAGCTGTGTCAACTTTATCAAGCGCTTGTATTCATGTAACTATTATATGCACGTGCTTTTGCAGACAGTATTTATCACCGGCAATCCATAAGAACCTGTACCTGTTGCACCAATAAATTTAGTTAATAAGTCATACTGTTTTGATATCTAATTGTCACTATCGGTAAATCCAGACCATTAGAGGTTCGATATAAGTGAACGCGGTCGGATTAGCCTCCGGACCATTAGAGGTTCGATATAAGCGGGCGCGGTTGGGTTGAAACCCGGACCATTAGAGGCTCGATATAAGCGAACGCGGTCGGATTGGCTCCCAGACCACTAGAGGTTCAATATAAGCGAACGCGGTCGGACAGAGAGCAGCATATCCGAAAGTGAAACAAAGGGTTTGTTTCCCCCCCCCACACTCTTCAACGTAACAATCAGTCATCCATGTCAACAGCCACAGCCCAATCAAAGGGTATTTCCAAACCGGTAATGATAAAGCAGACGCTGCTGCAAAAGGGCTGTGGACATTAAGAGATGCCCGTCAGCTACATGAGTCTCTTCACATCGGAGCCAAAGCATTAGCAAAGAGATGCGGGATTTCTGTCACTGACGCGAGACATATAGTAGCTACATGTCCTCACTGCCAGAAAGCACCACTGTGGTCCAGCGGAATAAACCCTAGGGGGCTTAAAGCCTCCGAAGTGTGGCAGACAGATTTTACACTCTGCCAGTTGCTGAAACCTCGAGCATGGCTAGCGGTAACTGTAGACACATATAGTGGGGTAATCGTAGCCACTCAACATCTTAAGACTGACTCCAAAGCAACCATTCAGCATTGGTTGACAGCCATGGCGTGGCTTGGGATTCCTAATCAGATCAAAACGGACAATGGTCCAAATTTTGTTTCTAAATCAGCTCAAGCATTTGCTCTGAAATGGGGTATTACCCTAACACAAGGCATACCCTATAATAGCACAGGACAAGCTATAGTAGAACGAGCAAATCAAACTCTGAAATCTAAGTTGGAGGTGTTAGCGAGAGCAGAAGGTTTTGCTGATGCTATTCCCTCAGGAGATCAAGCACGCCTATTGGCAACTGCTCTGCTAGCACTAAATCAATTTCCCAGGGGCGAAGAGGTGAATAGCCCCACCCAAAAACACTGGGCTACTCGAGCACTGGAAGAAGGCCCATTGGTCATAATTAGAAACGAGCTGGGAGAATGGGAACAAGGCTGGAGGCTAGTTCTTACGGGGCGGGGGTATGCTGCTGTTAGAAAAGACGGCAGAATTAAGTGGTGCCCGCTTAAGTCTATTAAACCAGATCTTCAGAATAAAGCTAACGAAAATTGTGAGTTTTTGTCCACAGAAATACCTCATCAGACGTCCCAGTAACCTGTACACTTTGATGCCGAGCGCCCCCTCCGCCCCAGAGCCAAGTGTCCTGCCCAAGCCTGAGAGTTCCACACCGGCAGAACTCACAATGATCGTGTTGGCACTGATCTTCGGATCCTGCATAATAAATAAGCTCGTATCATTTGCCAAGAGCCGGTTGGAAAGAGTGAGCATTATGATGGTAGAACACCGGCAACTATTTTAAGAATGTATCCATGCAGTATTACCTCCTAGTACAACTGTGAAAGATAAGCATGTTGTGTTATTGTAGCTTCTCTATAGTATTCATATACCAAAAAAGCTAATACAAATCTTTTATAGACGCAGACCATTCCTTCCAATGCAGGCTGGCCACCTGCATTGGAACGAGTGTGTATTTCTGCTAGTTTAGAAGCCCAAGCCTCATGCAATGTGAGGGAGGCAAAGCCTCTGCAGGGACGCCCGCTGAGATTGAGCCTGCCACCCTGCACTGTGATGATGCTGCTCGGAGCTGGTTTCTTGATTGTCTTCACAGGGTCATTGCACTGCGT
Organism: Amazona ochrocephala; assembly: GCA_039720435.1. Taxonomy (NCBI): domain Eukaryota; kingdom Metazoa; phylum Chordata; class Aves; order Psittaciformes; family Psittacidae; genus Amazona; species Amazona ochrocephala. Next base: position 26,056,042 of record CM077908.1, read on the forward strand.
TTTGTATGTGTGACCATGTAATGGGAGTAATGATTGTCTGCGTTTTGTGTTTCACATGTTGTAGTTGTGTGGAGTGTGTTTGTGGGATCCCATGAATGTGTGTGTATGTGTGTGTCGGTTGAGGGCAGACAGTGTTCTGTGTATTTTTTGTTATTGGGTTAATGTAAAAGTTTTTAATGTGTAGCAGATTAACGTTTTAGGCAAGAAAGGGTTAATGCAGAGGTGCTGCTGCCGACAGGGATTTATGGCGTGGGGGAAGGGATATATTTGTATTCTACCTACAGGTCCATGGAGGCTGCCTGCAGAATTTCTCAAGCCTTGCCGTGAGCTGGACAGATAAGCGGAAAAAACCAATGCCTTAGCTACAGGAGCTTGAATGTGTGTATATAAAGTAGCTCTTACTAAAGGCTGTGATTTTGTGTATAACACTACCTATACTTACTAGCCAGTTGCTAATAAGAAAACACGTCACTGTTAATGTAAATCTGTACGTGCCTTACCATAGTAGTGACTTGTTACTGAATAAAGCAGGTGAACCTCTGCACTGACAACAAGGTGCCACGACTCCTACCACAGTCAAGGGCAAGACTGGGTTGGCCTCTGTGTTTGCCACCAAGAAGAACCTTTAGCTCCGCTGCTGGCTGCAACCCAGCAGGCGTTGAGTGGTGGAAACACATGCCATGCCAGACCTTGATGTGAGGGATGGCCTCTCCTGTTATCAGAGAACTATACAGGAGAGAAAGGCAGACCAAGCAGCCTGTGGTTAGCATATATTGGAGATACGATCTAGTCCAAATGTAGAGATTCTCTTCAAACAGTAGAAAACTTTTAAATTTATCTAGTTTTGATTTTCTTTCTACAGTACAGCATTTATGACATCTGACGCCTGGTTAAAATATTCGAATAATCTTGGTAGTAATCTTGACCATAGTTATATCTTGTATTTTGCAACGTATTCGTGGTATGATTGAAATCCTGGTAAAACAGCTTTGGCTCATGGATGAATTCTTGTTAGAGAATGGACATATGCCTGCTCTGAATGAAAGCAAATATGTGCTGCTGGCCATGTAGCAGGGGTAACTCCTGGTTACCTCTGTGCAGCCGACGGTGGAAAAGAAGCAACTCCCGGACATTTAATGAAACAAGAATGCAGGCCTGGAAGATAAAAAGCAGCTAAGATAAGAAGCTTGCTGAATTGGACTGTAAATTTCACTTGTTTACAAAAACTACACTTTAAGTTCTCACAAGTGCAAAAGTCACAAGTACCCTCAGAATGAGCCTCCCTCCTTACATTGCGATGACGCTGTGTGGAGCAAGTTTTTTGATTTTACAGGGTCATCATACCTCCTTCTGTTTTATAGGTTGCGTGGAACCTCGTTATAGTACCTCACTTATAGTGCCTTAGATTTTCTATTCAAGGTTTCTTACATATGTCTCCTAAGATTGCTACAAAGTGTGTTCCAGTTTGTCATACCTATTTTTTAGATTAGTATATCTTAGGTAATTCACTTAAGCATAGAGGGGGGGGGGAAATGTAGGCAGCCAGGGCTTTGCGGTCGGAAGATGTCGTGCTGTAACGAAAAGACAGAGCCCCTCCCCAGATCTTAGCTCGAGACGTAAGCAGACGGATGTGACGTTGTAAACTAAAGCTATATAATGCGGTGTCACTCTGCAATAAACGCCATTTGCCGTCCACCACATTGGTGTCTGCGTGCTAATGGACCCGCGATCGCGAGTAGGTGATTGCCTGTGCCGACCCTAAACCAGGCCACCGTGCCTCGGAGAGGCAGCAGCTGCCCTATTTTGCAGAGTAGCATGCCTTATACTATCTACATCTAATAAAAGATTACTTAAAGCTTCAGAAGTAGCATTAGTTTGTTTTGCAAGCCAACAACCTAGTCTATTTAAAGTAGTTAATGCGTGAGCAGTCCCGACTGAGGGGACAAGTCTCGCGAAAAATCGCTCTGCTCTATTCCAAAATTCTATGTTATCATTACAAAAACTACTAAAAGCGTGTGAACTTCTGTTTACACGATAATTGCTTTTACGCCTGATTTGCAAAATTTGTGATCCATTTGGCATTAATAGGGTCAGTCATGCTAAACTACATGGTCCTCCTTTTATGTGAGAAGGGATCCCTGGCCAGGCACAATCCCCACAAACTAAGAAGTGACCACTAGGCAAGCTAACAGGTTGGTTAGTAGCTTTAGATATGTTGCTGGAGGTATAATCACACCAAGAGCTATGGTTAGCATACACCGGCAGGGTGGCATTAACCCACCAAGCTCGTGTCTGATTCCTCCCAGCATAATTGAAATATAGGCAATAGTCCATTTTTGCAGACCCTAATAATTCCAATTCTTGTGGTTCCAACAAACTCTTTGGCAGGTAAGGTGTCCAGCCATCCCAGGCATCTACCTTTCCCGTGCCTTGTGCAACAGCCTGCTGAGCCGTTGGAACAGGCCAATTATCTATGGGCACAGCCACCAAACAAGTGGTGAATGGATTCTCTGGGGTTGATGTAGCTATACACAGGGAATCTTGACCTGTAAGATTTGCCAACGTAACCCAAATATTAGTCTTTGGTTGGTTTGGAATCCATGTTTCCCCAACAGTTAAAATCCACATGATGATTATCAAAGTGGCTGATCTGACTGGTCCATATGTTCTTTCCATGGCCTCACCCACCGACTTGGGACCCATCGTGGTCCTTCACCTGTCAAAACACAAACATATCCTCTGCCAGTCATTTTTACCTCTACTGGGCCTTTCCATTCTCCTGTTTGCAAATCTTTAAACTGAACTTTTGCTGCCTCAACCTTTTGCACCTTTGATTGTAATGATGTATAATGGATTACAATTGGTGGAGATTCTCGGTTCCCTGTTAAACGCAGATAATTTAATGCGTACAGAGCTTTTGCAAGACGTTCAAATGGCATCTGTTCTCCCTCTTTTTGTTTTTGCAAAAGCGATTTCAGGGTAGCATGAGCTCACTCAACAATGGCTTGACCTGTGGGAGAGTGTGGAATACCAGTGACTCTACGGATTCCCCACAGATTACAAAAATGTGCAAATGAATGTGACACATATGCCAGTGCATTGTCTGTTTTGATTTCTAAAGGAATGCCTAATGCAGCAATAGCAGCATGCATGTGTTTAATAACATGTTTAGCAGACTCACCAGTTTGAGCTGTGGCCCACATAGCATGAGAAAAGGTGTCAATGCTGACATGCACATATTTTAAACGGCCAAACTCAGCAATGTGCGTGACATCCATTTGCCATAGTTGTAAGGCAGCCAGACCTCTAGGATTGACCCCTAAGCCTAGACCAAAACCAATTTTTTGGCAGGAAGCACAAGACTGTACAATGCCTCGAGCGTCAGTAATAGGCAAGTTAAATTGCCGAGCTAACACCCTTGCTGATTGATGGAAAAAATCATGTGAGAGACGTGCCTGTTCAAACAAATTAATTGTATGATTTGTCCATGTTGCAGCAACAAGTTGGTCTGCATTGTTGTTACCGATAGACAGACCATATTGGAACTGATGGCTACGAATGTGTGTGATAAAATATGGTGTTAGCCGCTGGTTTAACAAATGTAACAACTGCATTAAAAGCATATACAAGGTAGCGTTTTTCACAGTTTTAACCATCACTCGCTCAAGGCGTTGCATGGTCCCAACAACATAGAGAGAATCTGACACAATGTTTAACGGTGTTTCTGGCCATTGCTGGAAAATCCATAATACTGCTCTTAACTCCAGTGTTTGTAGAGAATCACCAAGATGACCTTGCAAAATATAATGTTTCCACTGGCTGTCTGTGTACCAAGTGGCAGCAGCTCGCTTAGATTTTCACCCAGCATCAGTAAAAACTGTAAGCCCTTCTACTGGGGTTTCCGATCTGACTGGAATTTCTTCAAAAGTCTGGTCCTGTAAGATAGGTAAAAATTTTGTTGGAGGATAAGTGTTACTAAGTGTGCCTGGATATTCAGCAAGTGCAATTTGGAATGTCTCTGAAGTAGTCAGCAACCAATTAAGATAATCCTGTACAATGGGAATGTAAATAACATCTGGTTCCCCACCCGCCATATCTATGATTCTTTTTCTGCCTTTTATTATCATGTTGGCAAAGAGTTCAATGTGGGTGCAGATGGTGTTTTTCAGCTGGAAGGATAAAAAGATCCATTCCAGTATTTTAAGGTCGTTATCGTTTTGCTGTATAATGAGACCAAGTAAATGTTTTCTTTGAGCTGAGGAATTGACAATTAACAGGCGCAACAGTAATCTTGTTATTTGTCTTTGCACTGTAGCTGTTAAAATTTTGTCTGTCACCTTTTCTAATGCTAATTTTTGTTCAGGTGTTAACTGTCTGCGGCTATTAGCATTAACAGAGGTGCCTAACAAAGACATTAAAGGAGCTAAATCATCATTTGTGATTCCTGCAATTGATCTCACCCATTGTATGTTTCCCATGAGTTTTTGTGCATCAGTAAGAGTGTTAATTTCAGTGTGCAGTTTGATTTTTTGGGGATGTATGGTACTACCCATAATTGTCCAACCTAAATATTGCCAAGGGCATCGCCGCTGTACTTTTTCTGGGGCTATGTGTAAATTTTTTGATCCCAGAGTGTGTTGCAGTTCCTGCAGAATTTCAGTAACATCAAGTTTTTCACCTGCTATGAGAATGTCATCCATATAATGGTACACTAAAAGGGATTGATGAGTCTGTCTAAAGGGTTGCAAAGCCCAGGCAACAAAAGTTTGACACAGAGTTGGTGAATTTTTCATACCCTGAGGCAAAACTACCCATTGGTATTGTTTTGCAGGTTCCTGCTTGTTTATGGCTGGCACAGTAAAAGCGAATTTTTCTGCGTCGTCAGGGTGTAATGGTATTGTAAAAAAGCAGTCTTTCAAGTCAATAATCAATAAATCCCAATGTTCAGGAAGCATTACAGGAGAGGGTAATCCTGGCTGTAAGGCTCCCATGTCTTGCATTACGGCGTTTACGGCTCGCAAATCATGGAGCAAACGCCATTTTCCTGATTTTTTGGGAACTGTAAAAATAGGAGTATTCCATGGGCTCGTAGATGGTGTTATATGTCCTGCATCCAATTGCTCTTGTACTAAATTCTGTACGATTTGCAGCCGTTCCTGCTTTAGCGGCCATTGGTCCACCCACACAGGAGTGGTGGTGGTCCATGTGAGTTTTAAAATAGGCTGCTCTACCATGGCCGCTGCTAAAAATTTTTAGTTATGAGACGTGCTCCCATTTGTGACAGGACATCTCGACCGATTAGTGCTACTGGTAAGTGCATTACATATGGGCGCGTTGTCACCACGGTGCCATCAGTAAAAGCAAAAGAAACTGGAGTTTTACTGATCATGGTTTGCTGAGTTCTCCCCACCCCGATCACGCTAGTGTGTGCCGGTAATAGTGGCAAATTTACTGGCCATCTGACAGCCGGGATGATAGTAACATCTGCCCCTGTATCTATTAACATAGAAAGGGTTATTGATTGTCCATTTTGATGGGTGATAATTATCTTTTCCTCAGGTTTCCCCTTTGCTATGTCGATTGCCAACATAATCTCCGGGGTACCTGTTGATCCAAATCCTCCTTGTCCCCTTTCACGAGTCTGGGCTTTTGTCACACAGGCTTGAAATGGTATTAATTGAGCAATTTTTGACTTTGCCGGTATGGTAAGAGGCGGGGTCAAGGTATATAACATGATTTTTATGATGCCGTGATAGTCCGAATCAATAAGTCCTGGCACCACAAATATACCTTTTCTAGAAACAGATGACCGACCAATAAGCAATGCACTTAATCCATGCCCTAACGGTCCTTTCTGGTCAGAATCAATTACGACGACTTCCGTGGAAGTCAGAGTAATGTCTACTGCTGTTGCCAGGTCCACTCCTGCGCTGCCGACTGTGGCGGCTGCGCAGCGGTCCAAGCACCCTGCATTTGTGTCGTCGTGCGCGGGTGAATCGCGCTCGACTCCTTGTTTCCCGAGTTTTTGCACTCATGGGTATTGAAATAACTTCTCTTACAATGTATGCACCATTTCCTTGCCCATGCAGTAGTTTGTCCGATCAGATCTGGATTAGGTGGACTCTTACAATTCCTTCTAAGATGACCTTGTTTCCTGCAATTAAAGCATTTTCCTACCCTTGGTTTTACAGCAGCTCCCACAGTTGCAGCCATTACAGTAGCTTTTTCTTGTTCGAGCATACGTTCAGCTGCCTCCAACAGATGTGCTGCATTTGACCCTCTTGGCAAAAGACTGAGTGCCCTTTTCGTTTTCTCATTAGCATTATCAAACGCAAGCATATCCAAAAACTTACTTTTCATGATTTCATCTAAATCAGGATGCGCCATTATAGCGATGTGCAAGCGATCAATAAATTTGCTGTACGGCTCTGTAGGTCCCTGCTGCACAGATGTAAATGCAGGCCGAACCTTATCATCAGGTATGCTAAGGAGGGCTCTAAAGGCTAAATCTTGACTTAATTGCAAGACTTCATGGGCAAATCGCGCTTGCCAATCAAGCCTCACAAATGATCCCGCTCCCATTAACATTTGCGCTTGCACCCCGCATAATGGATCCCCCTGTTGTCGTGGTGTTGCGGCAGCTCTATCACAAGCAGTTTGCCAGTTTTGATAAAAGTGCAACTGTTGTGATGGAGAAAGTAACATTTGTGCAACCATTCGAGAATCATATGGAGTGAACAAATGAGAAGAAAAAATATGTTGTAACAGCGATTGCGAGTATGGCGACTTCAAGCCATACTGTGAAATGGCACTTTTAGCTTCTTTCAAAATTTTCCAATCTAACGCTTCCCACACATATCCCCCATTATCAGCTACAACCGGAAAAGCCATAGGCAATAATTGCCCCTCAACCAATGCATCACGATGGGTTCCCAAGGCCCCTCAGACTGCCCCCCGCCCCAACCCCGATCCCTGCCGACGGCACTGGCGGCGCAAGAGGAGGGGGGGGTTAAAACCGGGAAAGTTATGTGGGCCATCAGGCGGAGAAGGCGTCGACTTTTCTTGCACTTTGTCCAGCCGCACTTCTAAGGCCTCCAATTTTTTCAACAACTCGTGTAGCTGGACTTCTTTAAGTCCGTTGTCGTGGTCGTCGATCCGCTCGCAACGAGATGGCGGCTCTGACGGTGGTAAAGGTGGAAAAAGTTGCGATGGTCTCACTGGTGACGGATCCCGTGAAGCGGCTGCAGAGGCCGTGGATCTCTGCTGCGAAGACTGCAAGTCTTTGTTGGAAGATGAAAGTGGCGGCGGCAACAAATCAGCTACTTGTGTAGATGTCTCTGTGCTGGTTTGAGTCGGAGCCGAGTGACCCGATATTCCCCGGTCCCCCGCAGCTGTACGTCTTGGCGTTACAGCGGGTATGAGAGGCCCCGTAAAAAGCATGCTAGTAGCCGATCCCGACTCCCCCGTCAGAGTCAGTGCTGCAAACGCAGACGCCGCAGCTTTTCGCTCTGCTTGCATGTCTTTTAGAGAGTCAACAACCAATCTCCACACAGTGGGGTATTTGCTTGCCTCCTTGGACCCATTACTTATCTCTTCCCACAGCACTGCCCCAATTTTCTCCCAAGTTGTGATTTGAAAGGCAGCATCCGCTGAGGGGATCAACTCTTTTCCCTTTGCCCAGTGTAGCAAAGCTCTCAAGGCAGGCTCGTTATAATTCGCTCCTCTCACAGAAAGGATGTGTTGGAGGAGTTTCACCACTGCTGACTCTTCCCTGGTCAGTGTGGACCCCATCTCCTCCCCGTCTGCTCACCTGATCAGGGCGAGATTCCCAAACTTTTGCGCTAGCGACTTCCAAGTGCCGGGGCAGCACCCAATATCGACTGGCTTCTGCCCCCTCCTTCCTGTCGGTCTCATCGTTTTTATCCAACGCCTATCTGAGGGTCCCTGTTCGGGCGCCACTTGTTGACGCAGAAGTCCCGGACACAGCACACAGACCAATATGATTAGGCTTGTGCCAAAGTTTATTGCGCAGATAGCTCAATATATATAGGCACTCTACTTGTCTATCATTAACACACACAAGTCTAATTGGATACATGTATTGTTCACACGACTAAATACAGAATAGGATTCACTCAGTAACAGCTTAATGATTGGTTAACTATGACAGCATATGCTTCAAGGTTACAGTTAACATTCCTCCTCTGCATATCTCTCTCAGTAGTTTTCCGTGCTAACTTTTCCCAAGGCTTCTGCACGTACACGAACTTTAGTAACCCTCAGGCGAGGCCTCAATGCCTGCGGGTCACTACCTTACAATTGTCAAGCAATTGTCTGGATTGCTCACATGCCCATTCACAGTCAAATAGCTCTCCACAAAGTGGGGCTATAGGTATGCTGGGGATGAACTCTTCATTAGAGACTGTAGTGATAGGACGAGGGGTAACGGGTTCAAACTTATGATTCTATGATTCTATAAGTTCAGATTGGATATAAGGAAGAAATTCTTTACTGTGAGGGTGGTGAGGCACTGGAATGGGTTGCCCAGGGAAGTTGTGAAAGCAGAGGAACCCAAGCTGCCCAGCTTGGACAGCATCTAATAGGTGTTCTCCATCACGCTGCCATTTGGCAGGACCAATGAAAACTCATTGGGACAGTGAGGCTGGAAAAATGCTGTCAGCCCCACTGGTTAAACCTCATTTGGGGATGAATCCCATTAGCAACCTGTCCTTCAGGCTTGTTATGGGCTCACCAACTGTTTTCACACGGTTGGCACTTAAATCTCTCTGGGTAGGAAGGAATAAAGATAACCTTGCTATTTGCAGCATGGAGTTTAGTTTGAAGCTCCAGAGCTGGTGCTTCACCCTGCCTGTGACATGCTGCCCTGCCCTATATAGGGACATGCCTCACACCCATCAGAAGTGCAGGGTGATGGTGACATCTCAGGGGACACCCTGGGGGAAGAGCCCTCCTGGAGCAAAGGAGTATCCCCAGGGATCGACACTGCAAGCAGTCAGTGGGCAGGGGTGCCCTTGGCTGTACCAAACCCCAGCTGAGTCCTGGCAGTGGTGGCTAGGTGGGTCAAGAAAGGTTTTGCAGCTATAAAGAGGCTATGAAAGGCTGTGCTTGGGGAGTGTGAGGACAGGCAGGACCCCTCATGTCCTAGGAAGCAGCATGGTGCCATATGGCTCCTGGGGTACAGTGTCCTGGCTTGGACAGGGCAAACATCACACCCCAACATGGGCATTGCAACCCGTTGTGGACATTGCACCCTGGCATGGGCATTGCAACCCATCACAGACATTGCAAGCTGGTGTGGGCATCCCCTCCCATCACACCCCATTGTGGGCATCATACTCCATCACAGATATCGCCCCCCATCATGGGCACAGCACCCAGGCATTGCACCACATCATGGGCATCTAGGTCACTCACAGCTCCCCACAGAAGCACCCTGCCAAGCTGGCAGAGGGATGAGCAGGGTGGTTCTTCCTTGCCAGTTCAACTAAACTGCCAGGAGGAAAAACTAAACCTGCTTCCCCACCACCCCATCTGCTGTTGGTGAGGGCCTGTACTAACAAGCTGCTCATTAGCCCTGAGGATGTTTGGTGGGGAAGAGAGCATGGGATTTGCCTTTGGGCAACAAGGTGGAGAAGAAAACCCCAAACTGTAAATTACCTTGTTATGCAGAGAAAGTATTAAAACAAGAGTCAGAGTTGCTGTTAGGGAGGGCAGAGCCAAGATTAGAAGAACGCAAAAAGATAACACAGGCTCTTTGCCCTGACCCCCAAACACACTGCCATCCTGCTGCCCAGGAAAACACCCCATCCAACAGAAGTACCAGCTTCCTTATAGACCTTTATATACACATCACTTTATTTAGGTAGCTTATTACACATCAGTGACAAACACTAAAGATATCTGAACACATATATAAACACACACCCCCCCTACACAATAAGGTTATTCTTCTTTGCCCCCCCCAGATGTGCAGCACCCCCAGATGTGTAGCTGGAGGTCATCATTTGCAGCAGCTGCACTTGGCTGAGGGGGGCCCCTTGCAGACGCAGCCCTTAGCGCACTTGGCACATCCCACAGGGCAGCAGGAGCAGCAGCCTGTGGAGGGGAAGAATAAGTCAGGTGGATCTCAGGGTGAGATTTGGGGGGGGGGGGGCCGTGGGGGATGGCTGGTCTGGATACCTCCCACCAACCCTTGTGTGCTCCCCTTTTAGCAGCATCCCCATCCTAGCAGCATCTCCTGGGGTGTTTTTGCACAAGGAGGATGCAGGACCCCCCCAACCCCTCTCTGAGCAAACCCTCCACACATGGCTCTGCCCAGAGGTGACAGCATCAGGAACAGCTGGAAGAAATCCCAGTGCTGATTTCCTCCCAGGGCATCCCCTTGTGTGGAGCCTGAGGTGCCAGTGAGAGGTACACCAACTTTTGGGTTATACTGGGTGGCTGGTATTGCCTGGGGTGTGTGTGTAGATATCAGCCTGAGCTCCTTTGGGGGCAAAAAAATACAGGAGGAATATACTCAGCCCTGGAAATGCTGAGCCTGATTTGATTCAGTGTATCCCAGGATGTGTAATGAAACTCCCCATGAGTGTTTCTCCCCCTCCCCCCCGTATGGCTCGGGGATCCCCCTTACCTTTCTTGCAGTATGCGCATTTGCAGTTTTTACATTTGCAGTTGTCCCCACAGGTGCAGGTACCATCTAAAACACAGAGAAAAAGAAAAAAAGTGTTAAGAGGCTGTGGTGGGAAGGGATCCCCACATCCCCAGGGCTCAGAGGGGATGTTCCATCCCAGAGATGTAGGGAGAGCATTGCTGTCTCTCCGGAGAGATCATAGCATTCCCAGGGAGATGCTCCAGGTGCAACACTGTAACACTGGGAGAGGATTTCAGTGGCCAGCCTGGCCAGGATGAGAGCAATGGGGATGGAGGAGGAGGCTGGAGCACCAGTAGTCCCACCAGAATGCTCCAGTAGCCTGATGCAAAGGGAAGACCTGACTTACCAGTGGCACAAGGGCAGTCCTGGAAGTCCATGTCTGCCTGGGCTAGGTGCTGGCTATTGGAAGTGTTGGGCGACAAGAACAGCAGCTCTAGGAGGTCTTGCTGCCGCCTCCTATTTATCCATGGCCAGTGAGAGTGAGTTCAAAACCTCCGCCCCTCACAGCCTACGCACAGCTTGTGCCTGCCTGGGCTGATTCACTCCTTGAGTAGCATCCATGACTCCCATGTGTCCCCTTTCCAGGGTGCTAGTGGCAGCAGGGAGGGATGTCTGGGATCACTGAGATTCTGAGATGTTGGGGGGTGGGTGTGGGGGTGTGCGTGCTGAGAATGGCCAGCTCTCATTATACAGATGGCACCTGTCCTGGGAGCACTGCTCCACTCCCATGGGCTGGGAGGGTTCACTCAAGGAAGCTCTTTGCCAAAACCAATCTGCAAAGCCCCAAGATGTCTCAAGGGGATGCATTGATCCCAGGGTGGCCACCACTGCCAGGAGCTCTCAGTCCCCTCTTCACAGTGGGGTGATAGGGATGCAGTCCCTGCCCCAGACCCCATCCCATGCCTCTGACACCCTTCCTGGGAGCAGCAACAAGTTGGACTGGCTCAGCCAGAGCCTCCACGCCCTCCCAGGGCTCCAGGACAGCAGCACCCACGTCCCCTCAGTGCCATACATGGCACCTCGGGGCCCTGTCTCCTTCCCGGCTGTGGTGCTCCATCCCACTCGTCTGGATTAAATTTCATGCTCCATTAGCTGGGTGTGCAGGGAGGAGGGTGGTGGGTGAGCTGCCATCACCCTGGTGAACTCCTCCAGCAGGTTTTACCCACCCACTTGAAAGAGCAGTGAGGGTTTGGGGTGGAAGGTGTGAAAAAAAATATGCTTTCTGAGATTTTGGGTGCAGGGAGTGTCTGCCCCATGGCCAGGAGCATTGCCAGCCCTGGTGCATCCTTCCTCCTCACCCCTGGCGTTTTTGTGTGTTGGTGGTACCCCATCTCGGCTGCCCCATGCTCTGAAACTGCTTTGCTTTGGGATTTTATCTCAGCTGTGTTTTTGCCTGTGGTGCTTGGCTAAGGTGGTTTGTTGGAAGCAATGCTAATCCAGCAGAAACACAGGTCTAGGGAGTATTTTTACCACCCAGATGTCTTGGCATGTTGGGAGCTTGTTGGGTGACCTGGTGGGGAGTGGTGCCAGTGCCCTGACTCAGCCTCTCTTCCAGCCCTGTGGAGAGCTATTTGGCTGTGAACGGGCATGTGAGCAATACAGACAACTGCTTGACAATTGTAAGGTAGTGACCTACAGGCACTGAGGCCTCGCCTGGGGGTTACTAAAGTTCATGTACGTGCAGAAGCCTTGAGAAAGTTAGCACGGAAAGCTACTGAGAGAGATGTACAGGAGGGAACTGATAACTGTAACCTTGAAACATATGCTGTAATAGTTAACCAATCATTAAACTGTTGCTAGCACTCGGCTAAGTGAAGTTAACCAATCAAGTGTTATCGAATGTTCTACTGTTCTGAAACTTTCCTATAAAAGGCACGATTGCGCACAATAAATTGTTCAGCATTTGATCACATTGATCGTTGTTGCGTTGTTCTTTATCCCCCGCACAGCCCTGCCAGGCCAGGGTGAGAAATCCTTGTGTAAAAGCCTGAGGAAGTCAGAGGCAATGGGCCCCTTCCTTTGCCTCCTCTGCCCTGGTAGCAGCTCCTCAGTGCCCTGGTGTGCCAGCCCTGTGGTCACGCTGCTGCTGATGCATTGGGATGTGATGGCAGGGGATGGTGCCAGGGATCAGACGAGTGCCAAGGGTGTCGTCACTCCCATGGGAGCAGGGAAACACAAACCTGCCGGGGAACGCATGCAAGTGGCCACCCACCAGCCCCAGCTACAGCCCCCTGCACTGCAGGTGTCACAGCAGAGGTGGGACACCTCCTTGGGGTCCTGCATTGTGCTCTGTTCCTGAAATAACCACCTGAGCACTCCCACAGTGTGGGAAATACCCAGAGAAATGCTTCCAGCTGAATCATGATGGATGCATGGGGAACAGCAATGCCACTGTGTTTGCTGGGTCCTCCAGCATCACCTGGCACCCTTGGCCACACAGGTAAAGCCATGGTGCTGGCAGATTGCTCCTGTCTCCAGCTGGTGGTGGCTCAGGGATGCAGGGACAGGTGGCCCCTTCAAAGTGGTCCTTCTCCTCCAGCCTGGGGGGAGGCAGAAGTCCACGCTGGGGGAACAGAGCAATGTCGGCTGTACTGTGCAATCTCTGCCATGAAAGGATGGGATGGAGGAAAAGCTCTCTGGCACCTATTCTCAGCTCAGGTCCCCTTTTCCCTTCTTTCCTTCCTTCCTTTGCACAAAGGAAAAAATGCATCTTCCAGGTAATGCAGGATTTGAGGTCAGGGCTCTGGGAGGTCTTATATGGCTCCTGGTCCATTCTGTAATTAATTTGGGATAGGGCTGGAGCAGTGGGTTGTCAATTGGACACACATCAACTGGGCTACCTCCAGGAGCAGCTGGTAATTGTGGTGATGTGCTGCAGAGCTGGGACCCTGGGGAGATCTTCCCACTGCTTAAATACCCACAGTTACAAGGCCCTGCAAGCCCCAGTTCACTATCTGGCTCCTGCCCTCCATTTGCTGTGAGAGCCTAGGGGTTCCCTATCATTTACTATTCACATACATTCACTATGAGGGTGGTGAGGCATTGGAGCAGGTTGCCCGGAGAAGCTGTGGCTGCCCCATCCCTGGCAGTGTTCAAGGCCAGGTTGGACACAGGGGCTTGGAGCAACCTGCTCTAGTGGAAGGTGTCTCTGCCCATGGCAGGGGTTTGGAACTGGATGAGCTTTAAGGTCCCTTCCAACCCAAACTATTCTGTGATTCTATGATTTACCCTGTGCAGCAGTCATCTGCCAGCCCTTGCCATGCCTGAGCTATACCCCTTGGCTGCTGTGTCCCCTGTGTGGGATTCCTGGCTCTGTCCCCCAGCACATCCATGGCAATCACCCTGAGACTGCCAGGCAAATTAACTGGGGTGAGTCAGCATGATACTCCAGTGCTCCAGGCAGAACTGGAGGTGACACATGGCGGTGGGGTGGTGATGGATGAGCCAGGGTGATGGCTCTGCAGAGCATGGCAGGGACAGGGCTCCCCAGAAAGGAATGAAGGAGGCTAACAACCTTCAGGAAGATGTGTTGGAGGTACCTATCCCTGCTACAGGCACCTGCAACACCCAGGATGCCTAGACCCAATTGCTGAAAGCCACAGGACGGTGCTGGGGCTGGGGCTGGTGACTGGCAGTGACAGCAAACACCCAGCTCACCTCAAATGCTGAAAGCCACAGGACGGTGCTGGGGCTGGGGCTGGTGACTGGCAGTGACAGCAAACACCCAGCTCACCTCAAATGCTGAAAGCCAGCAGGAAGCCACAGGAGCAATCACTGCTTATAAAGCATCTTGGCTTTGACAGGTATCTAGGGTTGTTATTTGCTGATGATAAACAAGTGTTTAAAACACAGGAAATAGGTACTGACTTTTTTTTTTTGCCAGTGCTTGCCAGCCCTTTGGCAGAGGAAGAAAAGGGTGAATCACCCCTTGCCTGCCCCGGGAAGCCAGTCCCAACTGCTCCCCGTGTACATAGGCAAAGCCTTGGAACCCATTTGAGAGTGAAACCGGATCAGTGGGGTGACTTCACGCTGTGTAGGCTTGTTTTGTTTTGTTTTGTTTTGTTTTTCCCCAGAAAACAGTGAGCAGAGACTTGTTCTGGTCTCAGTGGCAGACATGTGCTAAGCCCATCATCTGCTTTTCCTCCTTGCTCCTTCCCTGGAAGCTGCCTGCTTTTCTGCCAGAACCCTGCCTGCACCTCAATTGCAGCATTGGGAAAATATATTCCAACTGGTGCTTCTCCAGATGCTCAGCCATCGGCAAAGACATGGTGTGTCTCCATTAAGCTGGGTGAATGCCCTCCTTGGTGGGCTTTGGTGTCCTACCATCATGTCAGTAGCAATAGAAACACACCTCCAGCCAGGGCTCGCTGGCTGCAGGAAGGGGATGAGCAGATTTTCATTAAGCAGGAGTTACTGTGTGCAATCCTATAGCGCTTTCACAACCCTGCAGCATGCTTTGATGTGGGCTTTTTGAGAGCCACCTTGCAACCCAGCCAGCTGCAGTAGAGCTGGGACTCCCAAATCCAGGTTTCTGAGCTGGGTTCAGCCTCTGGCTCATCCTACGGCTCTGGGCAAGGGCTTGAAATTTATTCCATATTTCTTATCTGGATGTAGGATATCAATATCACCTCCCCCTTGAAAAAACAGCATGGAGAGGGAAGTGATTTGCTAGTTATTTATTCTTAGGGGGAAGGGAAAGGAAGAAATGCTGAGCCAGTACTCTGCAATTGGGTCCAGGAGGGTGAGTCTGACCCTGCACACTCCCCCTGGTTTTGGGGTGTGCATCCCGAGGGACCCCAGCACAAGGCAGGAGCTCCTGCTCAGTGGTACAGAGTTTTGGGGCTGGGAAATGTGTGTTCAGGCATGTCTGGAAGATGAAAGGGCTTATTTCTCTTTTGATCATGAAATTCTCATAAATGTTAATGGGAATTACTTCAAGGTCTAATGAGGGCAGAACTGCAGCCCCCAAGGGGAGGAAGGGGGTGAGGACCAGCCAAGCTTTGGATGGGAAATAAAAGGGCTCCAATTTACCTTGTCTCCCACCTGTTGAGAGCAGAGCACTGGTAGCCAGGAGCTGCCCAGCATCCCTGCAGATCCTACTGGGGAAAGGGGGTCCTCAGGTGTCCCCCACCTGCTGGCACCTGCACAGACAGGTTTTAAACATCACCTTACCTCTAGGCATCATTTTAACTCACAACTCTAATGCTTTCCCAGTCTACAACTTGGATTTTCTTCTTTTTCTTTGTTTTTCTCTCTCCCCCCCCCCATCTTCCCTTCCCTTTTGCATCTTTCAGGTTCCCACAGACTTCAAACAGACTGCTTCAACTACCTGCCACCTCCCCCAGCTGAAATGTGACCTGAAGCTTCCAAGTATCATTACCTTGGGCATAATTAATTATTTTATTCCCCTTCAGTTGCTAATTAGAATCCAAGAGTTGAGGGAATGAGTAATCCCCTAGGATGTTGAGTAGACACTTGCTCAAGCTTGCAAAGAAAACACCAACTCCCTTAGTATAAAGACGTGAAATAAAAGGATGTGATACTTTCCTTGATGTCTTCATAGCCTTGTTCCTGAGACCTTGTCATGGTTTAAGCCCAGTTGGCAACTCAGCACCACACAGCCGCTCGCTCATGCGGTGTCTGTAAAGAAAGAGGCTAAACACACACACACACACAGAGCTTTCACAAGTAGTTCCACTTTATTCACTCAAGCATGGTAATATATAGCATACAGATATGGGTTTGAGCCATGAAGCCAAACAGCAACTACATACTTCCCAGTGAATGTTTTCAGTCACTAGAAATTCCATTCTATAAAAAATCACTTCCCAGGCTGCTTCCCAGCCCGACCTTGCACCCAAACACTCTCTGGCTTACTCAAGACCCAGGTGCACTATCAGCAATTCTTCTTCTTTAATTATCCACATAACAGGAACAGGATGGCTTGCAGTTCCCACATCTCCCCATTTTTTGTTTTGCACGATACTTTGGCTTCGGTTCTTCGCAAGTTAGCAACAAGTCTCTAGATGACATGGAGGAAAAGCAAAGCGGTGATGTCCAGGCTCCAAAGACAAGATCTCACCAATGCATTGGCCAGACGTACTGGGAGTCTTAGGAACCTGGAGATAGATGCTGTTACTTCCAAAAACACAGTCCTTGGCTTTCCTTATCCCTTTCTCTGCTTGAGGAGTCTTAAATCACACAAGAGCAGTTTCTTGATATTAGCATTTAAAGATGGAAAGTTCAAATACAATAGTTACTTATTATATTATTATTACTTATAATAGTTACTTATGCTAACTTTTGCTTTTTTACTGTGAGGGTGATGAAACCTGCTTTAGAAGACCCTGCTTGAGCAGGGGATTTGGACTAAATGATCTCTCATGCCAACTGCAGGCTGCTTGTCCTGCCCTTCCCTCCTGGATGGCCCTCTTATAACAGAGGAGGCCATCCCTCACATCAAGGTCTGGCATGGCATGTGTCCCCACCACTCAACTCCTGCTGGGTTGCAGCCAACAGCGGAGCTAAAGGTTCTTCTTGATGGCAAACACAGAGGCCAACCCAGTCTTGCCTTTGACTATGGTAGGAGGCATTTGGCCAACCTCAGTCCTTGCACCTCATTGTCAATGCAGAGTTTCACCTGCCTCATCCAGTCGCTACTAGGGCAAAGCACACACATTTACATTAGCAGTATGTATACTACAGGGTGCAGCAGCGTGTTGAAGATGCTGATGGAAGTGGGGTATCAGCCACAGAAAATTTCCTACCAATGGTGTTCTACCACCTTCTTAATTCATTCCATTACCTATTTTATAAAACTACAATAGTGATGTGCAGTTATTAGGATTTTTCTAGCTTCTGCCTCAGCATTTTCTAGCAGCTGCTGCAAATTCGCATGCTCCAACATCTGGTTTACAAGTGACAAATCCATACCGATAGGGGTTGAAGTTATACTGCGATACATGGTGCAGTTTCTTATTAGCAACTGGATAGTAAATACAGGTGGTTTATACACAAAATCACAGCCTCTAATAAGAGCTATGTTGCAAGCACACATATTAGAGTCATTAAACACGATCTGGTTATAGAGACTTTTCAGTTGCTCCCAAGCGATGTTTTACAAATCATGCCTTTTTCTCTTCCTCTGTCTCATTCTGCTCATGGTCTTCAAGGTCAGCTCCTGCATCTGAGGCATCGGGTTCTTTAACTTGTCTGTTCAGCTCATGGTATGGCTTGACAAACTTTGCGGGCAGCTACCGCAGTCTTGTAGGTAGGAGGATGCAAGCATATCCCCTCCCCAAGGTTATCAGTTCCACAAGCCCTTCCCATTTCTGCGGGCACAAAGGATCATGATACCACACTTCAGCATGTTCTGAAGGTGGACTATCAGAGCCACAATGCTGTTGTACTGCAGTGAAAGGAGTATTCATGGAAGATTGAGTGCAATTTAAAAAATTCAGTGTATAGATGGCATTGCCTAATTGTTCTTGAGGGACCATAATCCCCACTTTTTTGTTTTTGTAGCATGGATTTCAGAACAGCGTGACTTTGTTCCACAATCCCCTGGCCTGTAGAGGAGTGGGGAACACCAGTGACATGCATGACACCCCATTGCTGTAAAAATCATAATAAAGCTAATGAATTATATGCAGGGCCGTTATCTGTTTTCAACTGGGAAGGGACTCCTAAGGTAGCAAATGCATGTTTTAAATGCCAGATAACATGATGAGCCTTCACTCCTTTATGGGCAGAGGCTGAAATCATATGTGAAAATGTGTCAATAGACACATGCACATATTTGAAGGCACCAAAGGAAGCAATGTGTGTAGCATCTGTTTGCCAAATGTCATTTGCCTTTAAGCCACAAGGGTTTACACCCATGGCAAATGAGGATTGAGCTGTTGACTAACAGTCAGGGCAAGACCTGACAATTAGCTTTGCTTGAGAAGAGGACAGGTTAAGCTGTTTCTTTAAAGCAGAGGCTTTCTTATGAAAAAAGGAATGTGAAGCAGCTGTAGAAGTAAACTGCACAGTGCTAACAGTCAAGGAGTCTGCTATGTCGTTACCCGCAGTTAAAGGGCCAGGCAGGTTGGAATGTGATCTAATATGTCCAATAAAACCAAAATAATTCCTAATTTCCAAACAATGTTTTAACATCAGTAAAATGTCAAAAAGAGCATGGTTATCAATATCTTTTAACACACTAAAAGGAAGACATGGTAACAATCAAACTACATATTCCGAGTCACATAAATATTTAAGGATTCTTCAGGGAACAACTGTAGCCTATGTAAGATGGCAGCAATTTCAACAAGCTGCACAGAGTCATCCATAGAATCATAGAATAGAATCACAGAATAATCAGGGTTGGAAAGGACCTTAAGATCACTGATTTCCAACACCCCTGCCATGGGCAGGGACACCTCCCACTAAACCATGCCATCTAAGGCTATGTCCAACCTGGCCTAGAACACCACCAGGGATGGAGCATTCACAGCTTCCCTGGGCAACCCATTCCAGTGCCTCACCACCCTTACAGTACAGAACTTATTCCTCATATCCAATCTAAACTTCCCCTGTTCAAGTTTGATCCTGTTGCACCTTGTCCTATAACTACAGTCCCTAATAAAGAGTCCCTCCCCAGCATCCCTACAGCCCCCCTTCAGATACTGGAAGGCTGCTATGAGGTCTCCACACAGCCTTCTCTTCTCCAGGCTGAACAGCCCCAACTTTCTCAGCCTACCTTCATATGGGAGGTGCTACAGCACCTGATCATCCTCGTGGCCCTCCTCTGAACTTGTTCCAACAGTTCCATGTGCTTCTTATGATGGGGACACCAGAACTGCACACAATACTCCAAGTGAGGTCTCACGAGAGCAGAGTAGAGGGGCAGGATCACCTCCCTCGACCTGCTGGTCACGCTTCTTTAGATGCAGCCCAGGATATGGTTCGCTTTCTGGGCTGCAAGCACACACCTCCGGCTCATGTTCATTTTCTCATCAACCAACACTCCCAAGTCCTTCTCTGAAGGAGGGCTGCTCTGAATCTCTTCCCTGCCCAACCTGTAGCTGTGCCTGGCATTGCTCCGACCCAGGTGGAGGACCTTGCACTTCTCATGGTTAAACTTCAGCAGGTTGGCATTAGCCCACCACACAAGCGTGTCAAGGTCCCTCTGGATGGCAATCCTTCCCTCCAGCGTATCAACCGAACTACACAGCATGGTGTCATCTGCAAACTTGCTGAGGGCGCACTCAATCCCACTGTCCATGTCACTGACAAAGATGTTGAACAGGACCAGTCCCAACACCAAACCCTGAGGGACACCACTCGTTACTGGTCTCCAGCTGGACATTGAGCCATTGAGCACAACTCTTTGCATGCTGCCATCCAGCCAGTTCTTTATCCACCGAGTGGTCCACCTATCAAATTGATGTCCATCCAATTTAGAGACAAGGAAGTTGTGTGGGACAGTGTTGAATGCTTTGCACAAGTCCAAGTAGATGACATCAACTGCTCTACCCCTGTCCATCGGTTCCGTGGCCCCATCCTAGAAGGCCACCAGATTGGTCAGGCAGGATTTCCCCTTAGTGAAGCCATGCTGGCTGTCACCAACCACCTTGTTGTTTTTCATGTGCCTCAGCATGCCTTCCAGGAGAATCTGCTCCAAGATTTTGCCAGGCACAGAGGTGAGACTGACTGGTCTGTAATTCCCCGGCTCATCCATTTTCACTTTCTTGAAAATGGGGGTTATATTTCCCTTTCTCCAGTCATTGGGAACTTCACCTGACTGCCATGATTTTTCAAATATGATGGACAGTGGCTTAGCAACTTCATTTGCCAGCTCCTTCAGGACCTGGGGATGGATTTCATCAGGCCCCATGGACTTGTGTACGTTCAGGTTCTTAAGATGGTCTCGAACCAGATCCACTCCTACAGTGGGCCCAGGGTCTTCATTCTCACTGTCCCTGTGTCTGCCTTCCAAGACTTGGGTGGTGTGGTCAGAGGGTTTCCTAGTGAAGACCGAGGCAAAGAAGTCATTAAGAACCTCAGCCTTCTCCAAATCCAGGGTAGCCAGTTCTCCCGTTAGCTTCCAGAGAAGGCCCACGTTGTCCCTAGTCTGTCTTTTATTCATTATGTAGCTATCGAATCCCTTCCTGTTATCCTTAACATCCCTAGCCAAGTTTAATTCTAAGTGGGCCTTCGCATTCCTAACCCGGTCCCTAGCTTCCCGGGCAACATCCCTGTGTTCTTCCCAGGCCACCTGTCCTTGCTTCCACCTTTTATAAGCCTCTTTTTTCCTTTGAATTTTCCTCAGCAGCTCCTTATCCATCCAAGGAGGTCTCCTGGCCCTCCTGCTGCACTTCCTTCTAGTTGGGATGCAACACTCCTGAGCTCCTACACCTGGGTCGGAGCAATCCCAGGCACAGCTACAGGTTGGGCAGAGAAGAGATTCAGAGCAACCCTGCAGAGAAGGACTTGGGGGTGTTGGTCGATGAAAAAATGAACACGCGCCGGCAGTGTGCACTTGCAGCCCAAAAAGCCAACCGTGTCCTGGGCTGCATCAAAAGAAGCGTGACCAGCAGGTCGAAGGAGGTGATCCTGCCCCTCTACTCTGCTCTCGTGAGACCTCACTTGGAGTATTGTGTGCAGTTCTGGTGTCCCCATCATAAGAAGCACATGGAACTGTTGGAACAAGTCCAGAGGAGGGCCACGAGGATGATCAGGTGCTGTAGCACCTCCCGTATGAAGATAGGCTGAGAAAGTTGGGGCTGTTCAGCCTGGAGTAGAGAAGGCTGTGTGGAGACCTCATAGCAGCCTTCCAATACCTGAAGGGGGCCTATAGGGATGCCGGGGAGTGACTCTTCATTAGGAACTGTAGTGATAGGAGAAGGGGTAATGGGTCCAAACTTAAACAGTTGAAGTTTAGATTGGATATAAGGAAGAAATTCTTTACTGTGAGGGTGGTGAGGCACTGAAATGGGTTGCCCAGGGAAGTTGTGAATTCTCCATCTCTGGCAGTGTTCAAGACAGGGTTGGACATAGCCTTGGATGGCATGGTTTAGTGGGAGGTGTCCCTGCCCATGGCAGGGGGATTGGAACTAGATGATCTTAAGGTCCTTTCCAACCCTAACTATTCTATGATCCTATGAGCTCCAGAGCCCCTAACCACCTCTCCCGGGGCTCTGTAGTCCTTCTTTATGTTCTCTGAGTTACTGCTATCTATACCAGTAGCACCCACATGGATCACTAGAAGTGGGTAGTAGTCAGTGGGACTTACTAGACCAGGCAGCCTCTCTGCAACATCCCTGATCTGTGCCTCTGGTAGGCAACACACCTCCCTTGAGACTGGGTCAGGCCGACAGATGGGTGCCTCTGTTCCTTTCAAAGTCCCCTACAACTACAACCCGCTGCTTTTTCCTGGCAGCACCAGTAGTAATTTTCTTTGCCAGTGCATCAGCCTGTTGCTCCTGGTGCGAATGTGTTTCCTCATTAGCCCCCTGCCGGACAGCAAAGCGGTTCTGGGTGGGGACAGCAGATTTAGGAGGAAGCCCCTTGCTTTTAATTGTCCTCTTCCGCCTTTTTTTTGTTGTTTTTTTTTTTTTTGTTACTGTTTCCTAGCTTCCTGGGTTAGCGGCCTCCTTCTTTCCTCCATGAGCTACAGTGCACGCTTGAGGCCCCTGTACAGTTTGGGCCTGGAGCAAGCAGTACTGCTTCCTCTCAGCATCCCTGACATCTTTCAGCCTATTGACAGTGTCCCGCAGCTCAGCCACCTGCTGCAGGATGACCTCCACTGCTGAACCCAGGACACCAATCCAATTTAGTCTTTATGTAAGATGCCCCCTGCAGCTTGCAGACTATATAAAAGAAAATAATACCTTTTATGAAGATGGTCCTTGTCTGCTCCTGCAACGATCCAAATGAGTCAAAGGGTCCCTCCGGGAAAAATTACTGAAGGCCATAGGGAGCCCTGTCCTCAGCGGGTCCTGCAGCTGAGCAGCGTAGGTCCCATCTGGGTCACCAAATTGATTCGGAAAAATCTCTAGGAACTCACCAACAAAGTTTAAGTTGACAAGCAGGTATTCTTGATTGCAGCGCCGGGAGACACAGGGGATAGCTCCACCTAGCGTGTATCCTCGTTTTGCTACACAAGCCGTCCTTATATAATCACTGGGCATACATATTCATTACGTACTGTCCTGGTTTCAGCAGTAGCAATCATTTTTTCTCCTTCTTTGTAGCTGGTGAAGTGCTGTGTTTTTGACTTTTGGCCTGGGAACAGCGCTGATAACATCGATGGTTTTAGTTACTGCTCAAATGTTTAGTCTGACCGAGGACTTTCTGAGTCTCATGTTCTGCCAGGGAGGAGGGGAAGCCGGGAGGAAGCAGAGACAGGACGCCTGACCCAAACTAGCCAAAGAGGTTTTCTATACCACAGCACGTCATGCCCAGGATGTAAAAACTGGGGGCAGGCACCCAGAAGGGTTATATCACTGCTCAGGTCAGGCTGGGTATCGGTCGGCGGGTGGTGAGTGATTGTATTCTCTTCCCTTGTTGTTTCCCTTTGTCATTATTATTACTGGTGGTAGCAGCAGTGGTTTGTGTTATACCTTATTTACTGGACTGTTCTTATCTCAACCCGTGGGAGTTACGTTCTTTCGATTCTCCTCCCCATCCCTCCAGGAGCGGGGGGAGGAAGGGGGGGGGAGCTAGTGAGAAGAGCGTGCAGCAAGCTCACTGCCCTGGACTTCAAGAGAGCAGACTTTGGCCTCTTCGGGAACCTGCTCAGTAAGGTTCCATGGGATACAACCCTAGAGGGCAGGGGGGCCCAAGACTGTTGGTTGATATTCAAGGATCACCTGCTGCAAGCTCAGGAGCGATGCATCCCAACTAGAAGGAAGTTCAGCAGGAGGGCCAGGAGACCTCCTTGGATGGATAAGGAGCTGCTAAGCAAAATTCGAAAGAAAAAAGATGCTTATAAAAGGTGGAAGCAAGGTCAGGCGGCCTGGGGAGAATACAGGGATGTTGTCCGGGAAGCTAGGGACCAGGTTAGGAAAGCTAAGGCCCAGTTAGAATTAAACTTGGCTAGGGATGTTAAGGATAACAGGAAGGGATTTTATAGGTACATTGCCGATAAGAGACAGGTTAGGGACAACGTGGGCCCTCTCCAGAAGCTATCGGGAGAACTGGCTACCCTGGATTTGGAGAAGGCTGAGGTTCTTAATGACTTCTTTGCCTCAGTCTTTACGGGCAAATGCTCTGACCACACCACCCAAGTCTTGGAAGGCAGACGCGGGGACGGTGAGGGTGTGGACCCTGGGCCCACTGTGGGGGAGGATATTGTTCGGGACCACCTTAGGAACCTGAATGTATACAAGTCCATGGGACCGGATGAAATCCATCCAAGGGTCCTGAAGGAGCTGGCAAATGAAGTTGCTAAGCCACTGTCCATCATATTTGAAAAATCATGGCAGTCAGGTGAAGTTCCCGATGACTGGAAAAAGGGAAATATAACCCCCATTTTTAAGAAGGGAAAAATGGATGAGCCGGGGAATTACAGACCAGTCAGTCTCACCTCTGTGCCTGGCAAAATCTTGGAGCGGATTCTCCTGGAAGGCATGCTAAGGCACATGAAAACCAACAAGGTTGTTGGTGACAGCCAGCATGGCTTCACTAAGGGGAAATCCTACCTAACCAATCTGGTGACCTTTTATGAAGGGGCTACAGAACTGATGGACAGGGGCAGAGCAGTTGATGTCATCTACCTGGACTTGTGTAAAGCCTTTGACACTGTCTCCCATGACATCCTTCTCTCTAAGTTGGAGAGACATCAATTTGATAGGTGGACCACTCGGTGGATAAAGAACTGGCTGGATGGCCGCACGCAAAGAGTAGTGCTCAGTGGCTCAGTGTCCAGCTGGAGACCAGTAACGAGTGGTGTCCCCCAGGGATCGGTGTTGGGACCGGTCTTGTTCAACATCTTTGTGGGTGACATGGACAGTGGGATTGAGTGCGCCCTCAGCAAGTTTGCCGATGACACCAAGCTGTGTGGTTCGGTTGATACATTGGAGGGAAGGAATGCCATCCAGAGGGACCTTGACACGCTTGTGAGGTGGGCTGATGCCAACCTGATGAAGTTTAACCATGCTAAGTGCAAAGTCCTCCACCTGGGTCGGAGCAATGCCAGGCACAGCTACAGGTTGGGCGGGGAGGAGATTGAGAGCAACCCTGCGGAGAAGGACTTGGGGGTGTGGGTTGATGAAAAAATGAACATGAGCCGGCAGTGTGCGCTTGCAGCCCAGAAGGCCAACCGTATCCTGGGCTGCATCAAAAGGAGTGTGACCAGCAGGTCGAGGGAGGTGATCCTGCCCCTCTACTCTGCTCTCGTGAGACCTCACTTGGAGTATTGTGTGCAGTTCTGGTGTCCTCAACATAAAAAGGACATGGAACTGTTGGAACAAGTCCAGAGGAGGGCCACGAAGATGATCAGGGGACTGGAGCACCTCTCGTATGAAGATAGGCTGAGAAAATTGGGGCTGTTCAGCCTGGAGAAGAGAAGGCTGCGTGGAGACCTCATAGCAGCCTTCCAATACCTCAAGGGGGCCTATAGGGATGCTGGGGAGGGACTCTTCATTAGGGACTGTGGTGAGAGGACAAGGGGTAATGGGTTTAAACTTAAACAGGGGAGGTTTAGATTGGATCTGAGGAAGAAGTTCTATACTGTGAGGGTGGTGGGGCCCTGGAATGGGTTGCCCAGGGAAGTTGTGAATGCTTCATCCCTGGCGGCGTTCAAGGTGGGGTTGGACATAGCCTTAGATGGCATGGTTTAGTGGGAGGTGTCCCTGCCCATGGCGGGGGGGTTGGAACTCGATGATCTTGAGGTCCTTTCCAGCCCTTACTATTCTGTGATTCTGTGATTCTGTGATTTACAGCTGGGCTTAAACCAGGACACGTACAGACATGCATATGCATGAGGCTGCATATGAATTACAACATTTTTCCCGAAAGTTTTCCCGCATGCTTACGAAAATGTGGTGGTGGTCTCTGAGGGTCATTTACTTCTTCCAACAGTCTTCATCACTTCTGGCAGCCTTTGAAGCACGTGCAGTAGATAATGTTTATACCAGCTTAATTGGTTCATTAACTCTGCAGACATAGCAATCATCCTGTCCTTCTACTTATCAGTTAGTTTATCTGCAGCCCATCCTGGACACCTGCTAGTCCCAGATACTCCCCATCCACGCATCCTGGTTTACTATCCTGTTTTTCTTACACTTATTTTTGTACTAAGGTCATAAGGACCTAAAACTATGCCATCTCCAATGGTTTATGTTATACAAGAATTCTCAGTATGTTCTCTAGCTGCACTCTACTATTTTTTTCCGGTGAAACATGTACTTCAGTTATTTTCCATTGCTACTGTTACAAAGCCATCAAACTTAACATTACTTAAAACTGATTCTACTTATTTACAAAGGTTTATATTTCATTTTGTGATTTTGTGCCTCCTTGTCTCATGCACCAGCTACTACGAAGAAAAATGACTGCTGCTGCTGAACCCAGAACAACATTATATAAAACTGTAGCACGGATGGTACAATATTTGTGTGTTCCAACCACAGACCACGGGGTGGCATGTGTCAGGGACAATAGATAATGGTCCGTGGTGAAACACACAAAGATAGAAAAGTACTGTTTGTCCGCTTTGGCTCCTCCCTGGAAGGTCCCTCTTTGCTCCTCTCTGGAGAGTCCTGCTTTGGCTGCTCCCCGGAAAGTCCAGCTTTGGTTCCTACCCGGAAAGTTCCACTTGAGAACTCCCCAGAAAAGTCTCGACCCTTGGAGACCTTTCTAGATATTGCTGGCCGCTTCTTCCGACGTAGGCTGGCCCCCTGCACCAGAATGAGTGTGCATTTTTGTTAGTATAAAAGCCTGAGCCTCATGTGATGCAGGGAGGCAGAACCTCATATCACCCAGGTCAACGTTGCCTCCACGAGGGCGCTCGTTAAGATCAGCCTGCCACCTCGCACTGCAATGATATTTCTCGGAGCTGGTTTCCTGATCATCATTACAAGTTGTAGTTTGTTACATGTTGTACATGTTTGTACAACGTCATACTTTGTTGTGTGCTTCCCTGCTGAGGTGAAGGCTCCATGATGCAGGAACTCGCACAATTTTTCATGTCAGTCCCTTAGCGTACGTATGTTCAAGTCACAGGTTATAATTTTCAGGCAGAACATGAAGAAACTTGTTTGAAAATGTGATTCTGCCATTATGAAGAGTCAGAAATGAGAAAGGATATCTGGGCTCTGAAGGGAAATGATGAGGAGGGAGTGAAGACCATAAGCTCGTGTTTCACGTGACAGGGGAGAGAGCCCAGGGATGAACACAAAGCAGATGGTGACATGGTCCTCTACAAAAGCTGACTAGAAAATGGTCTTCAATAGTAGCCTTCAGGGGCAGTGTGAGTGGAGCAGAGTTGTTCTCAATACAGTCAAGGGAAGCCATGTGCATGTGGCTGAAATAACGTCGGAGCAAGAGCTGGGGTTGCGTAGCTGCTCCCTGAAGATGTTACGCTGAGAAAAGCTTCTGGAGAGAAGTCCAAGTCTAGGTTAGAGATGCCAGTGTCGTTCCCAGTGCTGCAAAGGGAGATGTCAGGGTAGGAGTGTCACCGAAAGTCAGGAGAATAAAAACACCTTAACACCAATGTAGCCTTAAGAAGCAGGCACTGGGTGCTAGGAGGAATCTCCACAAATCAAGCACACCCAATGCCAATTTCATCCTTACATTTATACACAAAAATTACAAGGTAGTACACTCCCAGTTACAATGATTGGTTAGTGATTTACATACAATTATAACATCTGCAGTGTCATTCTCTTCTGTTGCTACGCTTGTGTGGGGGAAGGATCTTCACCTGGGCAAGGGTCTTCTCGATGTGTGGGTGTGTTTTTTAGTATTATAATGAAGGCAGTTTACTTCAGGTCACCTTAAAAGTAAGTTTTGTTGCCAAGTTGGCCGGCTAGATTTCTGCCTTGACAGGTTGTCAAATAACTCATCCTATATACAGTAGACCCCAGGTGCTTCGGTTATGCTCTAGGGAGTGAGGACTAAGGCTAACATGTCACAGAGAACAGGGACTTCAAGCAACACAGCATCTAATTTCAAGTAACACAGCAACCCATGCTAACATAAAGGCTAACTTCTTAAATCAAGATGTTTCTGTAGCTAACTGTTTCACAAACAAACAAACACAAAATATAGAAAGAGTCAGTAAAGCTTAAGATAATCTTCAACAGGAGCATGGTCTGGCCAAGATTAAAATCGAATCTTTAGCTGTGGTTGGAGGGCAGAGGTCTGCCATGGAAGGATCAGTCTGTGCAAGGGAAGGGGAGATTTCCAAGAGAGGAGCATGATTTACTGTGCCACAGGTAGCTGATGGGTCCAGGTGAAGGAAGATGGGTCTGGCAAGTGTGGCAAAGCCCGTAGGGTGCCGGAGTGGAAGACTTTTGAAAAGAAACAAGGTCCGAACCAGAGGAAAAGCTCTCCAGACAGCAGCAGTTGGACTCGGTGCATGTTGTTCTCAGCAGCCGGATGTCCACATCACTGCAATCACTGGGGGTGTTAATTGGCACCCAGGTGGATGCTGCTCACAGCGAGACCGAAGTCCAAATTGCCTTCCTGTGACTGCTCTGTCAGTAGGGGCCAACACAGAATCACAGAATCAACTTGGTTGGAAAAGACCTTTAAGATCATCAAGTCCAACCATTACCCCAGGACTGCTAAGTCCTCCACTAAACCATGTCACTAAGGGCCTAATCTACACGGTTTTTGAACACCTCCAGGGACAGTGACTCCACCACTTCCCTGGGCAGCCTGTTCCAATGCCTGAGCACCCTTTCAGTGAAGAAATTTTTCCTAATATCCAGTCTAAACCTTCCCAGCACAGCTTGAGGCCGTTACCTCTTGTCCTATCACTTGTTAATTGGGAGAACAGACCAACCCCCACCTCATTACAACACTTGTCCTCAGAAGTCCTCTCTCCAGGTAAGAGCTGAGCAAAGCTCCTAGACCTTCCTCTCTACGTCACCGTGCTGGGGCACAGCACCCACACTGGGCTCCAGATGGGTGGGGCCTTCCTTTCCCCTTTTCAACAAGTAATTAGATAAATGAACACAATAGCCCCTACTGTGGAAAACTTGTGGAAAATACTCATAAAAACGAAGATTAGATAATTGCCTACTGCATCCCATAGTCAAGACAAAAAGTGTTCTCGGAAATACTTTTTGAGTAATGGGGGCTGAAAACATCATTGGCAAGAATCAGTCACTGCAACATAATCAGGGAGGAACTGGGTGGATTACGGGGAATGGGAGATGAGGTTGGTTGATCTAATTGGCTTCATCAACCTGAAGGCTGAGAAATGACTGATACTGGCTGTATTAATTGACCTTTTGATTTGCTCTTGGGCATTAAGGAAACATAATTCCCATCATTAGAGTAAAGCAGAGCAGTGGGGTAGCCTGCCAGCAGCGAACTGGGAAGGCAAGAAAAGCTCTGTAGCACCAAGCTTGCCTGGGAGTAGGAATTTGCCATGTGTACTGAGAATACAAATAACCAGCCCAGAATCAACAGTGTACTGGGGCTGTGCCAGCTACAGATTCTACATATGCAATTCTTATTATAATCCTTTCTCTTACATCAGTCCCATAATGATCCTGTTGCATAAGAATGAATTTTTAATGGGGTTTTAAAAGGGAAATATTTCTTCAAATTCATTGGGACGCTTTGTGGAGGATGGATGGCCCTGCTCCCTTCCTAAAGCCAAGGATTTATCCCCGTGCGTCTGAAAAACATCCCACAGTGAGCTCCTTTATTCCAGGTGAGTGAAAAAGCATTGCTGGAGACCTGGCCAGTAGTCTGTGCTCATGTCTGGTTTATGGCAACAAAATAATGCCTTGTGCTTGACACTACAGCTGCTGTTTTACACCTGACTGGGTTTAATCTTATAAATAAACAGTATACTAATTGTTTCAGCTTTCAGGGCAGCAGGTATTGCAAGGCAGCCTAGCCATGCCAGGAATTTAAGTTTCTGTAGGAAGGGAGACAGTGGTGCAGGGGAGGTGTTTTGAGAGATGATGCTCTCATGATGCTCAGGCCAGTGGGCAGCGGGGTTTCCCCCCTAGGGGGGAGCTAAAACCACACCAAATGCAATTGGGCAGGGAAAATTCCAGACATGTCTGGTGTCATATTCTAAAAAAAACCCAGAACATCTGGATTATACCCATACAAGTATCTTAGGCTGCATCCAAAGAAGTGTGGCCAGCAGGTCAAGGGAGGTGATTCTGTCCCTCTGCTCTGGTGAAACCCCACCTGGAGTACTGCATCCAGCTCTGGAGTCCTCAGTACAGGAAAGACATGGACCTGTTGGAGAGGATCCAGAGAAGGGCCACAAAAATGATCAGAGGGATGGAACAGCTCTCCTATAAGGAAAGGCTGAGAGAGTTGGGGTTGTTCAGCCTGGAGAAGAGAAGACTTTGGGAAGACCTTGTTGCGGCCTATCAGTACTTTAAAGGGATCTATAAGACAGATGGGGAGAGACTTTTTAGCAGGGCCTGTTGAGATAGGATGAGGGGTGATGGTTTTAAATCAAGAGAGGGGAGATTCAGGTTGGACGTGAGGAAGAAACGTTTTACAGTGAGGGTGGTAAAATACTGGCACAGGTTTCCCAGAGAGGTGGTAGATGCACCATCCCTGGAGACATTCAAGGCCAGGCTGGATGTGTTTCTGGGCAACCTGATCTAGACAAAGATGTTTCTGCTCATTGCAGAGGGGTTGGACTAGATGACCTTTGAAGGTCCCTTTCAACCCAAACTATTCTATGATTCAAAGTTACTATTAAAACCACTCCCAAATTTCCTTTTGTTATATTGATACTCAGCCTCTCCTCTGCCCTAGTTTTATCCACACCAGGTCCACAACGCATCGTGGCAGCTTCTGGACCACATGTGGGAAGAAAAAATAATGTGAAGTGCATGTTCAACCACAGTATGCTTCTCTCCTGCCACACACCCTTCATTGGCAATGCTTTCAAAGTTATTGGAGCTGCTTTGTCTTCTGCTCCATTGTCCTGGGTTCAGCTACAACAGTTATTTTTGTCCTTCTTAGTAGCTGATGTAGAGGTGTAGTGCTGTGTTTTTTGGCTTTAGTCTGAGAACAATGCTGATAGCACACCAATGTTTTACTTGTTGCTAAGTAGCACTTATTCTGATCAAGGACTTTTCAGTCTCTCATGCCCTGCCAGTGAGGAGGGGCGCAAGAAGCCAAGAGGAAGCAGAGACAGGACACCTGACCCAAATTAGCCAAAGGGGTATTCCATACCACAGCACATCATGCTCGGTATATAAGCTCAGGGGAGTTACCTGGAAGACCCAGATTGCTGCTCGAGTCAGGCTGGGTATCAGTTGGCGGGTGGTAAGCAACTGCATTGGGCATCACTTGTGTTTACTGTTTTGGGTTTTTTTTCCCTTCCCTTTTTAGTTTTACATTCTCTCCCCTTGTTATTTCATTTATCATCATTAATATTAGTGGTAGTAGTAGTAGTTTTGTATTATGCTTTAGATATTGGACTGCTCTTATCTCAACCCATGGGATTTACATTCTTTCAGTTCTCCTCCCCATCCCTCTGGGAGCAGGGGGGGAAGAAGGGGGGAGTGAGCAAGGGGCTGTGTGGGTCTGAGTTACCAGCTGGGCTTAAACCACAACAGTATCCTTGCTCTGTGTGCAGGAAAAAAAAGATGCACCATAACAGCTGCAGATAACTGGATGAATAAAGAATGGAATTAAAATAAAACATAAATATCCTAAGAAAGCTGTACATATTCTATTCCTGACCTCTCTGCTGAATGTAGCCTCAACCTGATTTTATTTGCTTTTGTCAGGGGTAAGTTAAAGCCTCCTTATTTACAGAATCATAGAATCATAGAATAGTTAGGGTTGGAAAGGACCTTAAGATCATCTAGTTCCAACCCCCCTGCCATGGGCAGGGACACCTCCCACTAAACCATGCCATCCAAGGCTATGTCCAACCCCACCTTGAACGCCGACAGGGATGAAGCATTCGCAACCTCCCTGGGCAACCCATTCCAGGGCCTCACCACCCTTACAGTAAAGAATTTCTTCCTCAGATCCAGTCTAAACTTCCCCTGTTTAAGCTTGAACCCGTTACCCCTTGTCCTCTCACTACAGCCCCTAATGAAGAGTCCCTCCCCAGCCTCCCTATAGGCCCCCCTCAGGTATTGGAAGGCTGCTATGAGGTCTCCACGCAGCCTTCTCTTCTCCAGGCTGAACAGCCCCAATTTTCTCAGCCTATCTTCATGTGAGAGGTGCTCCAGTCCCCTGATCATCCTCGTGGCCCTCCTCTGGACTTGTTCCAACAGTTCCATGTCCTTTTTATGTTGAGGACACCAGAACTGCACACAATACTCCAAGTGAGGTCTCACGAGAGCAGAGTAAAGGGGCAGGATCACCTCCCTCAACCTGCTGGTCACACTCCTTTTGATGCAGCCCAGGATACGGTTGGCTTTCTGGGCTGCAAGCGCACACTGCCGGCTCATGTTCATTTTTTCATGAAAACCAACAAGGTTGTTGGTGACAGCCAGCATGGCTTCACTAAGGGGAAATCCTGCCTAACCAATCTGGTGACCTTTTATGAAGGGGCTACGGAACTGATGGACAGGGGCAGAGCAGTTGATGTCATCTACCTGGACTTGTGTAAAGCCTTTGACACTGTCTCCCATGACATCCTTCTCTCTAAGTTGGAGAGACATCAATTTGATAGGTGGACCACTCGGTGGATAAAGAACTGGCTGGATGGCCGCACGCAAAGAGTAGTGCTCAGTGGCTCAGTGTCCAGCTGGAGACCAGTAACGAGTGGTGTCCCCCAGGGATCGGTGTTGGGACCGGTCTTGTTCAACATCTTTGTGGGTGACATGGACAGTGGGATTGAGTGCGCCCTCAGCAAGTTTGCCGATGACACCAAGCTGTGTGGTTCGGTCGATACATTGGAGGGAAGGAATGCCATCCAGAGGGACCTTGACACGCTTGTGAGGTGGGCTGATGCCAACCTGATGAAGTTCAACCATGCTAAGTGCAAAGTCCTCCACCTGGGTCAGAGCAATGCCAGGCACAGCTACAGGTTGGGCGGGGAGGAGATTGAGAGCAGCCCTGCGGAGAAGGACTTGGGGGTGTGGGTTGATGAAAAAATGAACATGAGCCGGCAGTGTGCGCTTGCAGCCCAGAAGGCCAACCGTATCCTGGGCTGCATCAAAAGGAGTGTGACCAGCAGGTCGAGGGAGGTGATCCTGCCCCTCTACTCTGCTCTCGTGAGACCTCACTTGGAGTATTGTGTGCAGTTCTGGTGTCCTCAACATAAAAAGGACATGGAACTGTTAGAACAAGTCCAGAGGAGGGCCACGAAGATGATCAGGGGACTGGAGCACCTCTCGTATGAAGATAGGCTGAGAAAATTGGGGTTGTTCAGCCTGGAGAAGAGAAGGCTGCGTGGAGACCTCATAGCAGCCTTCCAATACCTCAAGGGGGCCTATAGGGATGCTGGGGAGGGACTCTTCATTAGGGACTGTGGTGAGAGGACAAGGGGTAATGGGTTTAAACTTAAACAGGGGAGGTTTAGATTGGATCTGAGGAAGAAGTTCTATACTGTGAGGGTGGTGGGGCCCTGGAATGGGTTGCCCAGGGAAGTTGTGAATGCTTCATCCCTGGCGGCGTTCAAGGTGGGGTTGGACATAGCCTTGGATGGCATGGTTTAGTGGGAGGTGTCCCTGCCCATGGCAGGGGGGTTGGAACTCGATGATCTTGAGGTCCTTTCCAGCCCTTACTATTCTGTGATTCTGTGATTCTGTGACCCACACCCCCAAGTCCTTCTCCGCAGGGTTGCTCTGAATCTCTTCCCTGCCCAACCTGTAGCTGTGCCTGGCATTGCTCCGACCCAGGTGGAGGACCTTGCACTTGGCATGGTTAAACTTCATCAGGTTGGCATCAGCCCACCTCACAAGCATGTCTAGGTCCCTCTGGATAGCATTCCTTCCCTCCAATGTATCAACCGAACCACACAGCTTGGTGTCATCGGCAAACTTGCTGAGGGCACCCTCAATCCCACTGTCCATGTCACCCACGAAGATGTTGAACAAGACCGGCCCCAACACCGATCCCTGGGGGACACCACTCGTTACTGGTCTCCAGCTGGATATTGAGCCATTGAGCACTACTCTTTGCGTGCGGCCATCCAGCCAGTTCTTTATCCACCGAGTGGTCCGCCTATCAAATTGATGTCTCTCCAACTTAGAGAGAAGGATGTCATGCGAGACAGTGTCAAAGGCTTTACATAAGTCCAGGTAGATGACATCAACTGCTCTACCCCTGTCCATCAGTTCCGTAGCCCCTTCATAGAAGGCCACCAAATTGGTCAGGCAGGATTTCCCCTTAGTGAAGCCATGCTGGCTGTCACCAAGCACCTTGTTGTTTTTCATGTGCCTCAGCATGCCTTCCAGGAGAATCCGCTCCAAGATTTTGCCAGGCACAGAGGTGAGACTGACTGGTCTGTAATTCCCCGGCTCATCCATTTTCCCCTTCTTAAAAATAGGAGTTATATTTCCCTTTTACCAGTCGCTGGGAACTTCACCTGACTGCCATGATTTTTCAAATTTGATGGACGGTGGCTTAGCAACTTCATTAGCCAGCTCCTTCAGGACCCACGGATGGATTTTATCCGGTCCCATGGACTTGTATACATTCAGGTTCCTAAGGCGGTCTTGAACCGGATCCTCTCCTACAGTGGGCCCAGGGTCTTCATTCTCACTGTCCCTGCATCTGCCTTCCAGTACTTGGGTGGTGTGGTCAGAGCATTTGTCGGTGAAGACTGAGGCAAAGAAGTCATTAAGAACCTCAGCCTTCTCTAAATCCAGGGTAGCCAGTTCTCCCGATAGCTTCTGGAGAGGACCCACATTGTCCCTAACCTGTCTTTTATTTGCAATGTACCTATAAAATCCCTTCCTGTTATCCTTAACATCCCTAGCCAAGTTTAATTCTAACTGGGCCTTAGCTTTCCTAACCTGGTCCCTAGCTTCCCGGGCAACATCCCCGTATTCTTCCCAGGTCGCCTGACCTTGCTTCCACCTTTTATAAGCCTCTTTTTTCCCTCTAATTTTCCTCAGCAGGTCCTTATCCATCCAAGGAGGTCTCCTGGCCCTCCTGCTGAACTTCCTTCTATTTGGGATGCATTGCTCCTGAGCCTGCAACAGGTGATCCTTGAATATCGACCAACAGTCTTGGGCCCCCCTGCCCTCTAGGGCTGTATCCCATGGAACCTTACTGAGCAGGTTCCTGAAGAGGCCAAAGTCTGCTCTCTTGAAGTCCAGGGCAGTGAGCTTACTGCACGCCCTTCTCACTGTCCTGAGGATCTCAAATTCAACCATCTCATGATCGCTGCAATCAAGGCTGCCCTGGAGTGTCACATTTCCAACCAGCCCTTCCCTGTTGGTGAGGACAAGGTCAAGCATGGCACCTCTCCTTGTCGGCTCCTCTATTACTTGCAGAAGGAAGTTGTCTTCCACACAATCGAGGAACCTTCTGGATTGCTTGTGCCGGGCCATACCATCCCTCCAACAGATATCAGGGTGGTTGAAGTCTTCCATGAGAACAAGGGCCTGCGAGCGTGAGGCTGCGCCTATCTGTCTATATAGCGCTTCATCCACCAACTCCCCTTGGTCAGGCGGTCTGTAACAGATCCCCACAATAATGTCTCCCATCGCTGTTCTCCCTTTAACCCTGACCCACAACCTCTCTGTCGACTGCTCACCTGTCCCCAGACAGAGTTCCATACTCTCCAGCCTATCCCCAACATAAATAGCAACTCCCCCTCCCCGCCTACCGGGCCAGTATTTTTATATTCAAAATACAGAATACCAATTATGGGTAGCGGCCTTGCCCTCAATTTATTTTACATTCCGTCTTGAGACGGGGGGGGGGGGGGGCACAAAATCACAAAATGAAATATATAAACCTTTAGAATCAGTTTCAAGTAATGTTAAGTTTGATGGCTTTGTAACAGTAGCAATGGAAAATTACTGAGGTGCATTTGCTGTTAATTTTCTTCTTTATCATTACATTTATTCACCCAGAAATACCAAATTTTATCAGTAGAACGAGAAGTGTGGCTTTTTATACATTATATATAGGATACAGTCTAATTATTATTCAAGATACTGAGAATCTGCTGGTCTCATTCAGGCTTAAAATGTCAATTAAACAGGATTGTTGGAATCTTCAGCTCTGAAGTTAATGCTTCTATGTTGATTTACACACTACTTTACAGTCTGGCCCAGTCTATATTAGTTTTTATCACTCAAATCAAGACTGTGGCTGGTTATCATACTTATCAGAGGATAGTACATGCCAGTATTCTCTGCAGCAGTATAAGTAAGTCCTTCTATTTGAAACTTTCCTACTTTACATGTTTTTTGCTTCTGGCTGAGACCATCTGTAGCTTCAGTCATGCATTTCCTTTTAACTCTAATTCATGTACCTGAAGAAAAACTGAGCAAATTAAAAAGCATTTTCAATAAGGATGTGTTGAATTATTTTAAACATTTGTTTCAAGTGTGTTCACATGGACTTTGTAGAATTTTTATGAAAAATGCATTTTTACATGAATTATCAATTATATTTGAGCTGTACCAGCATCTGCCTTTCCGAATTCTCACTCTAATGATAGTATGCCTTTTCCTAGTTTTGCTGTTGTCTTAGCAAATTTTTAATTGAGTTTAAGGATCTTTGATTCATATCTTCAGTCAAAGACCTGAATTGTTGACATTTGATTATGCAATTAAACATGATAGCAGATCATAGAAAAACAGGCTTTTCAAAAAAAAAGTAATTACTACAGTAGAGAAATAATGCCCATAGAATTCATGCTTCTTTTTATTACTAGGTGAACCTGAGAATTTCTCAGTGTTTGGACAATCCGCTATTATGAAAAGAAAAAGAAATCAAATATATTTATAGTGAATAATTTCCCTACTTCCTGTCTTTAACATGCAAAGAGGTGTCCAGTATTTTGTTTCAGAATGGACATTGTAACAATTTTTGTAACACCATATAACATTGCTTTTTCTTTTTTTTCCTCCCAAAAAATAGGCTTCCTGAGTAAAATCTCTGTTCATTCTTCTGGCTTTAAAACTGTGATGGTTTCTAATCAAATCTTGCTTGCACACAGTTAGTTTCACAGTGATTCAGCTGGTTTGGAGGAGTTGAATATGAATACCAAAATGGAAAGATTAGAGTTCACCTAACAGTTTCTCAAAGGTCTCTGTGCTCACTCTGTTAATGAGTTTTCACTTCTTTAATTAAGAAATAAAATCAGTCTGTTTCGGGTGTGTATGTATATTTGTAACTATTTATTAGTAGTGCCCTTAAGTAAAGCTGTCTGCAGGGCAGAACTAAAAATAAATTATTTAAAGCCTCATTTAATATTCATGTGGCTTTAATTTTGTACTAATAAACAAAAAGCAGTGATGTTACTAAAATAAATATCGTATGTTCTTCTGTGCATTTGCAAGGCCCAGAACTTCCTATGCACTTTACTAATTGGTGTGTGTTTACCAGAGACAGCATGTATGCCTAAAGCACTGTCCCTAGTCCTATCTGCTGGGAATAGAAAATAGTATCTCAGTGTAAGTGAAACCAAACTCCAATTTATAAGAGAGTTG
This sequence comes from Amazona ochrocephala, assembly GCA_039720435.1. Taxonomy (NCBI): domain Eukaryota; kingdom Metazoa; phylum Chordata; class Aves; order Psittaciformes; family Psittacidae; genus Amazona; species Amazona ochrocephala. The sequence continues at coordinate 26,093,494 of CM077908.1, forward strand.
TTTAAGAGCAGGTAAATCAGTGGTTCCATCCTGGTATCCTTCAGTGCTTCAAACGCACTAGTCTATGAACAGAAACCCTGAATGGAACAACCAGATTCCGGCAGCAAATGCTCCTTTGGGCACTGTGTGCAGCCTGTGTATCTGAGATACTAAGTGTGACCTCTTCTCTTTTGTAACTGTGGTCTAATGCAGTTATTCACAAACCAAAGTTAAACCAGCTTCCTCTAATAATATTAGCAAAAATATCAATGCTTCTTACAAGTATTTTGCAGCTTGCTATTCATTCCTGAACAGCCTCCAAGGAAGCTAAAGTATTTCTCTACACAAGCATTATTCATTCAAGTGATTGCAGGTTGGTTAAATACTGGTTGCCAAGCTCCTGGATTCTTTATCTCTATGCTATCACTGTGTAATGGGGAGGTGTGATTAGCTTTGTGTTTTAATATGAAGAACTGAGGCATAAAGAGAGAGAGATAGGCCTGCGGTTACATAGAAAAGGCATGGTTGAAGCAACCCTTAGATAGCACCTGGGTAAATAGTAAACCATCCTTTCTTCTGTTTTGCTACTTACAGGTACAATTTCTCTAAGTTGGGATAATGCCTTTTCTGTTAGAGAATAACAAACAAAGGGAAGCATCAATCCATCCCTTGAATGAGCAATCCCCTGTAAGATATTCCTTAGACAGTGTGCAATTGTTGGCTCTCAGCCTTTATATTCCAGGGTTCTAAGGGAAACAGAAGGCTATTTGCAGTGAAAAGGCCTGGAAGAGCCACATTTCTGCATTGCGACAGACCTGTTGCTTCCCTTGGATTCACACCTTGCATCAGATGTGAAGACTTTCTTTCTTCTCAGCTATTACTCATCTATAAGGATTTTTTAAAAGATAGCTGCAGATCTGTAAGGCTGATTGGCAAGTGCAGGGGTAAAACCAAAGGAGGACATAGAGCCAAAAAAGAGGGATAGCTCCCCGAAGTATTTCTAGGCTGGCCTCATTGATAGCCAGGCTGCAGCTGGACTGCATTCGGTTACCTTTCACATAGAGCTTAAGGTTGCTCTTCACATGAATTACAAGTCTCAGTATTTCTTTCCTAGTAGGACTGAAATTTTATCTATTTCTAATATCCTGTCTCCTGAGAACAGTGAGTAGATTTTTAGAAAGTATAACAGTGTAATATGGAGAGATCAGTCCAGATGTCATCAGTTGTGGGAGTTCTCTGACTGGAAGCTGCATGTAGACTTTAATAGACACTGAGAGATGTGAAGTAGAAAATTCTAAAAATTATCAAAATTCTTTTTCCGACTCATTTAAAGTTTTGTTCTTTGTAACAACCTTGTTCCAAGTAGCTGGCCACCATTCTTTCCGAGCATGCAAAGAAGGAACCTAAATGCCTGGAGGGGGAGAATGGGAAGCACTTATTGCAAGAAAAAAAAAAGTCATAGATAGCTGCCAAATTGGAGTACAAGATTGTTAGTATTCACTAATAATTAAAACTTGATCCTGCCCCTCTACTCTGCTCTTGTGAGACCTCGCTTGGAGTATTGTGTGCAGTTCTGGTGTCCTCAACATAAAAAGGACATGGAACTGTTAGAACAAGTGCAGAGGAGGGCCACGAGGACGATCAGGGGACTGGAGCACCTCCCGTATGATGATAGGCTGAGAAAGTGGGGGCTGTTCAGCCTGGAGAAGAGAAGGCTGCGTGGAGACCCCAGGGAAGCCTTCCAATACCTGAAGGGAGCCTATAGGGAGGCTGGGGAGGGACTCTTCATTAGGGGCTGTAGTGAGAGGACAAGGGGTAACGGGTTCAAACTTAAACAGGGGAAGTTTAGACTGGATCTGAGGAAGAAATTCTTTACTGTGAGGGTGGTGAGGCCCTGGAATGGGTTGCCCAGGGAAGTTGTGAATGCTTCATCCCTGTCGGCGTTCAAGGTGGGGTTGGACATAGCCTTGGATGGCATGGTTTAGTGGGAGGTGTCCCTGCCCATGGCAGGGGGGTTGGAACTCGATGATCTTAAGGTCCTTTCCAACCCTAACTATTCTATGATTCTATGATTCACAGAAAAAAAAAAAATAGAGTACCGCTAGAGAACATGCTGAGAATTCTTGTGTAAGATTAACCATTGTAGTTTCAGGCCTTTATGACCTTAGTACAAAATGAGTGTAAGAAAAACAGGCTAGAAGAACAGAATGTAAGGATAAGGAGTATCTGGAATGGCAGGGGTCCAGGATGGGCTGCAGTTAAACTAACCCACAAGTAGAAGGACAGGATGATTGTTATGTCTGTGGTGTTAACGAGCCAATTAAGCTGGTATAAGCATCTACTGCATGCTTCAAAGGCTGCCAGAAGCATGAAGATTGTTGGAAGAAGTAAATGACCCCCAAAGACCACCACCACCACGTGGTGAACTTTCTGGAAAATGATGTAATCCGTAAGTAGCCTCATGAATATGTATGTATGCCCAGTGGCTATATAAGGACAGCTTGTGTAACAATATGGGGACACACGTTGGGAGGAGCTATCCCCCGTGCCTTCCAGCGCCGCAATAAAGAATACCTGCTGGCCAACTTAAAACTTTGTTGGCAAGTTTGTTCCTGGAGTTTTCTCCAAATCAGTCCCTGTTGTTCTGCTGTACTATAATCACCTTGCAGCTTGTGTTCATGGTGTGCTTATATTTACCATGCAACATGCAAATTGTTTCTTGTAAAATACCCCGTCTTTCCACTGCCCATTGAAGGAAGCACTTGGTTGACTCTGGAAAATAGTGAGGTGATTAAAAACCAACCTTACTTATTTCGTAATTAAATGGAAGCACCTCCCCTATGAATTTTGCTCTGCTTTAAGAAGTCAGCAAGGACACTCATGATCAAAACAAGTGTGCTGGGTGAAAAGTGGAAGTAAATTTGCTGCCTTTCTTACTTTTGCTAGTTGGCATCTTTAAAGGCAGTGTGATGGTGGCTAGGGAGAGCCAAGAAGATGGTTGTCCCATCCCCAGAACCATGCCTGAGGGTTTCCACCTACCCTCAAGATGCTGGTCACTGTGTGAGCTGGCCACTGTGTGAGCAAACTCATATCCTCCCTTACTGCAGGGGCAACTCATCTCTATTGCTGCAGCAGCCATCTGTACAAAGTAATTAAGTAGTTTAAGTTCTGACAAGAGGATGATAATTCCTTCCTGGAGCAAAGCTTCATGTCACAACCCATCCTTGCATGCTATCCAACAGCTGGCTTTCCCCTTGGACATCAGGCTTATCAGCAAAGCCGACAATGAAACTGTTGTAGGCTCCAGTCCTCACGAAATTACAACCTGGGTGTGTGGGGAGAGATCAAAGGGGTTCCAGTCAGACCACTGGCATGGCCCTCGGGGCACGCTCACAGTACCAAACCTGAGGCAGATACTGGATTTAGCAACAGTTTAAATAACATCAGGTCCACCCTGGCTGGTCCGCCCCAGGCTGGCGTTCCAGCCCCTGCAATGACAGCTAGTGCCCGGATGCTGCGTCTGCCCTTGCCAGGAGCTGGGACCTCCCCTGCCTCCTACATCTCTGATTTAGGAAGAGATGATGTCCTGAAAGCAACCTGATGAGATTTAACAATTTTTTTCTTGAGTGATTAATTGCAGGCACAAATTTTCTCATTACACATAACCAATTTGTTTTTACTAAGTGTAAATATATTTACCTCCTACCTTGCATCCTTGGGAGGCATCAGTGTGAGTATGCACCGGTAATGGTGGCAGCCTTCTTCCTGCCATCCTAAGGGGCAATAGACATTCCTATTGCAATACAGCAATGTATATATTGTGTCATATATATATACATATATATATAAAATGTCAGCATATATATGCTCGCTCCAAGTTTCTAAGTGATACTGTTTCTGAACTTCCTCAGGAAAAAGGGAGGTGAAGGGTAAGTCCCCAGTCTGGAGACAGCCATGCATCTTTCTGCATCCCTTCCCCACAGTGCCAATGCTCCAGCAGTTCTGATGTTCCAGTTCCTCTTCTTGGCAACCCGGCATCCAAACCAGGCATCTTGGTGGTTTTGAGACTCCTCATTGTGATTCAGAGAAATCTCCAGGAACTTGCCAACAAAGTTTAAGTTGACAAGCAGGTATTCTTTATTGCGGCGCTGGGAGACACGGGGGATAGCTCCTCCTGGCGCATCTCCCCAAATTGCTAAACAAGCCATCCTTATATAGTCACTGGGCATACATATTCATTACGTACATACATGCATATTCATGGGGCTACTTATGTATTACATCAGTCTTCTAGAAAGTTTCCCTGCATGCATACAAAAATGTGGTGGTGGTCTTTGGGGGTCCTTCTTCCAACGATCTTCATCACTTCTGTCAGTCTTTGAAGCACGCGCAGTAGATAATGCTTACACCAGCTTAATTGGTTTGGTAACACTGCAGACATAATCATCTTGTCCTTCTACTTATCAGTTAGCTTAGCTGTAGTCCATCCTGTACATCTACTAGTTTCAGATACTCTTTATCTACACGTCCTGTTTTTCTATCCTGTTTTCTTACACTTATTTTTGTACTAAGGTCATAAGGACCTAAAACTACATCAATTATAATGTTTTATCTTATACAAGAATTCTCAGTATGTTCTCTAGCTGTACTCTATTTTTTTTCTGTGAATCATGCACCTCAGTAATTTTCCATTGTTACTGTTACAAAGCCATCAAACTTAACATTACTTGAAACTGATTCTAAAGGTTTATATATTTCATTTTGTGATTTTGTGCCCTCCCCTTGTCTCAATGGGGCTCTGAGTCCATGGTCCATCATCGTTCACCTGGTTTCTTTGGTAAGAGCATACGAGAGACCTTCCCACAAGATAAAGAAATTGAGGAGATACAAGACCAGGGGTGTCAGGGGCTCTACCTCCTGGGGAATAAATACCATCTAGAGCCCTTGATAAATTTAAAAGTAGGACCCCAGGGGGAGACATTGGAGTTTTTAGCTGATACAGGGGCAGACAAGGACCATCACTAGTAAATCATCAGGTATGCATCAGGTAAAGGGGATACCTATAAGTCGTAAGGAGACTTCCTATGCAAGGTAAAGAGCGTGGGTGCTTGCCCCAAGGGTTGGTTTGGTAGGGTATTGATACCAGGGTAAGTGTACTAATGGCTTTACCAACCTTTGGCAGGTAAACAATGGCTTAAGATTTATGTGTTACCAATTATTGGCTTAGACGACATTCTGTGTGAAGTGGGTGACTGAGGGACGGGCCCTTGCGTGAATGGGTGTTTTGTGTGAGTGAGACGTGGCATAGCTACTAAGGGAGTGTGGAGTCCTGATCCGCGGTTCCGTGATCTCCGTGAGGAGAGCGGCCGGAGACAGATGAAGTGTATATGTTCTTTGAAATTGAACCTATTGTTGAGTTTTGGTGTCCTATCCACCGTAGTGTTGTGTGTAAACCAGTTTTTTTCTTTGAATGTTTTGCTTGTGAGGATAAAGTGTGGGGGGAATTTGGTTGGGATTTTTGGTGCGTTAATTGCCCGGGAAATTGGTCTGGATTGAACGCTTGGGCAAATTAGTACGAGTAATTTGTGGAAATTTGGGAGAACTAAAGAACCAGTAGAGCAATATAGGGGTTAACTGTCAAAGTAGTGTTCAATCTCCCTGGCGCGTGGCTCGAACTAGCCCTTGCCCTATCTGTCATCACTGTAGTTTGTGTATCCAAGCTAAGTGTCCTGCTTGTTTGAAATATATTATGTCTTTTGGTGGGAGACAAGAGGTTTATTTACAGAACTGTTTGGAATTTAGGTGTATCCATTGTGGGTGCAGCACTCCGTTATACCTTTTACTCTGGCTAAGATGTTATTGTTGTAGGGCTAACCGTATCATATATCTTTAAAGGATTACAGTGGGAGGACAACAGAGTGGGGGAATTCTCAGAAAGAGCCTGTTAGGTTGCATTTTAGCTCATTGGAAAGATGTAGGGGTGCCACTTGGAGGAAGTGTGAATAAGAAAACCCTGATCAAATATTGTAATCAATGGTGGCCTTTATATAAATTGGAAGATGAGGAAAAGCGGCCCTTCAATGGAAATTTTGAACTATAATGCATTGTTACAATTGATGTTGTTCTTAAAGCAACAAGGAAAATGGGATGAAGTGATGTATGCAGATATGTTTTTCACTTTAAGAAACCACCCGGGAACAATGGGTTTGTCGGGGTCACATCTTGGAGTCCCGTCTTATTGTTCCAATGCTGTGGATCTGCATCTGCATCGAGATGTGAATAGTTAAATTAAAGACAAGAGTTAAACTTCACTGCTCACAGTATATCAATCTCCTGCGGCTCCTGATACATGACAGGTAACTTGTCATCCCATGTGTCCCATGAGTCAATACAGGAAGAGTGATTAACACACTTGGATTTATACAGTCTTGCTGATAGTCCCACTGTGACTTCAGTGGTGGGAGTGGGGACACCAACCAGACACGTATGAAAGGGTTGTGTCGCAAGTTGCATCGAGGCACGGGAGGTGGTTTGATTCAGTGTTCTAGCCAAGGTTCGATGTGTTGGCAATTACCTCCGGATCCTGTGTCAGTAACAGCAGGATGGTCCAAAACAGGCCGCACCAGCCATGCAGGTATTCACCAAGGGCCATGATCTGTGGAGACACAAGCATACCCTCGCCCCAAGTTATCAATGGGTACGGCCCTTCCCAGTGAAATGTTTGTGGTGATTTTACCCAAACTTTCAGCTGATGAGTCCCTATGGAATTAGGAAAAATTTGGCTGTGCAACAGGATATGTCTGGTAATGGCCACAGTCTCGTTTCCCTCTCCAATCATCAAGAAATTTAATACATAAATCACTTTATATAATCGTACCTGTGGTGATTCTCCCTTCATGCCCCCTTTTTGTTTTTCTAATGGCGTTTTTAATGTTTGATGACATCGTTCAATAATAGTTTGTCCTTGTGAGGAGTGTGGGAACCCTGTTGTGTGTTTTACCCCCAGGTGTTTAGAAATGTTTGAATTGTAGTACTAGTATAGGCAGGGCCATTGTTCATTTTTATTTGTTCCAGAGCACCTAAAACTGCGAAGGCACCATGCCGATGACGAATAACATCGCAGGCTTTTTCACCTGTCTCTGCCGTGGCCCAGACTGCATGTGAAAATGTATTGATGGAAATGTGGACATACTTTTGTTTCCCAAACTCAGGGATATGAGTAACATCACTTTGCCATAGTTGTATGGCACTGGTGCCACGAGGGTTTACTCCAGTATGTAGGTGTGTTGCAAATGGTTGACAGTCAGGGCATGTTTGTACTATTGTACGTGCTTCTGACCAAGAGAGAGAAAACTGTTTTCTGAATGATTTTGCTGATTGATGATAAAAGGCATGTGATAATCTAGCTTGTTCTAACTGATTTGGTAGAGGATTTGCTACTACGGGAGCCATTAACCTGTCAGCTCTTCAATTTCCCTCTGTAATAAATCCAGGTAAATCTGTATGGCTACAAATATGCAGAACATAATAAAGCATCGTGCATTCATCTAATAACACTTTTAACATTTTTAGATAATAAAATAAAGTAGGATTGGCAACCTCCTTCAGCCATGAATTTTCGATTCTAGTAACAACTCTGGCAACATAATTTGAATCAGTGGCAAGGTTCAATGCTCGGTGACAGTGTTGAAATGCATACACTACTGCAGTTAATTCTACAATTTGTGCTGATCCCTGAACTTTTTGTTCTTCATGATGCCGTTTGTTATCCTCAAACCAAACTGTGATTGCTCTGCCTGTTTTACCTGAACCGTCTGTAAAATAGGTCGGAACTTTTACAGGGTTATGTTGACATTTTGAAACTGATTTTATCTCTATTTCTGTTGTCAGGGAGAATAGCTTATGTGGTGGGTGATGTGGAGTAATTTGTCTACAAAAATTTGTCATTGCTATTTGTAGTTCTGTGTTATTCTGAAAAGCCCATTGAAAATACATCTTGGTTAAAGGGAGATAAATAGTCCCTGGTTCGTGTCCTGTCAATTCTGTTGTTCTCTGCCAGCCACGACACACTATATGTGCTATCTGTTCACAAATAGTAACTATGGTTTTGGAGATTCGGTGTGGTAAAAAGATCCATTCTAAGACACGCAGTGGATCCTTTTCCTTTGCATCCCACTGACCTATTAATCCTTTGAGGGTCCTAGGCCCTTGGATAACATACAGAGTAACTGGAAGTTGGTAATCTATCCTTGCAACTTGTCGATTGGTTAAAGCCCTGTTAATTTGTTCAGTAGCGTGCTCAACCTCTGGAGTCAACTGTCGGGGTGAGTTGAGGGCAGGTTATCCCTTCAATAGCTCAAATAGAGGTTGAAGTGTATCATTGTCTATGCCTAAAAGGGTTTGCACCCAATTTATAGTGCCAGTTAATTTCTGTATATCGTTTAGGGTGTTAACCTTGACATCAGTCTTTAGCAGTTGAGGCATTACAGTCTGCTGGAGGATTTTCCATCCAAGGTATTTCCATGGGGGTTGCTGTTGCACCTTTTCAGGAGCAATAACTAACCCATGCTTTTCAAGGCAAGATTTAGTGCTGGAGGTAATTTCTGAAAGTTTCTGTGGTTCCTGACAGGCTAACAAAATGTCATCCATATAATGATAGCAAATAGCTGTTGGATATGTCTGTCTTACCTCTGATAATGCCTTAGCCTGACATATTGTCGGACTGTTTTTCATACCCTGTGGTAACACAGTCCAATGATAATGCTTTACTGGTTCCTGATGGTTAACAGAGGGAATAGAAAAGGCAAACTTTGGGGCATCTTCAAGGTGTAAGGAAATAGTGAAAAAACAGTCTTTGAGGTCCATAATGACAATGTTCCAATTCTTTGGTATCATGGTTGGGGAAGGTAAACCTATCTGTGTGGCTCCCATGTCCTCCATGACATTATTAATTGCGCGGAGGTCATGTAAAAGACGCCATTTCCCTGATTTTTTCTTAATTACAAATACTGGTGTGTTCCAGGGACTTGTGGTCGGAACCAAGTGTCCCAACTTCAATTGTTCTGTTACTAATTCTGTTAAGGTGTGGGTTTTTTCCAAATTTAGGGGCCATTGATCAACCCACACTGGTTTTTCTGTCAGCCACTTTAGTCTCATTGGAACATTCTCATCAATGACCCCCGTTAAAAAGGCGGTGTTGTTATCGAGACTCCCCACATGCTTAAGACATCCCTTCCCAAAAGGTTAAAAGGACAATTCACTACATATGGGTGAAGGTTCACAGTACGCCCATCAGGATCTATTATCTGGATAATAGATGCACTTTGCCATGATGCTGATATTCCTCCTATTCCTGTTAGATCTGTTGCTGATGAGATTGTCTCCCAATTCGATGGCCAAGAGGAGGTGCCTATGACTGTAACATCTGCTCCGGTGTCTAGCAGGCCGCGAAGCTTGATGGTGTTAGGTTTACACTGGGGTTTTCGTAGTTTGCACTCGATGGTTGGCCGATGTTTTGTTAATGATTGTGTCCAAAAAGTGTGTGACTTACCAGTAGACCCAAAGCCACCCATTCCTCTGAGCATGTTTTCCTCCGAGGGGGCATTTACTGTATGTGCATGGAATAAGACAAGTTGGCATATAAGCTCACCCACGGGGACTGTTACTGGTGCGGGGATGGAGTCAAGACCATTGCCTGTAATTGTCCTTCAAAGTTGGCATCAATTGCCCCTGGCAGAACAAAAAGACCCTGGAGGGTGACACTAGAGTGGCCCAGTAGCAAAGCACTAAATCCATTACCCAACAGACCTTTCAGTGCCAGCGGCACTTTTTGCACTTTGCTATCTGCTATCTTTAGTTCTGTTGCTGTGGGGACATCCACTCCAGCACTGATGCTGACCTGGATAGTCCTTTTGACTGAGGGCCTGTTGATCTGGAAAAGAAGCCTGATTTATATCCCCCAGATCCTCATGATAAATGGGCAGCTGTAAAGGGAGAAGCGTGACGGGTGGGGGATGCAGATGTACTGTGTACTTTCCTAGTGGTGTATGTGCCAGATCAAGACCCATGGTGGGAAGGTCTCTCGTATGCTCTTATCAAAGACATCAAGAGAACGGTGACGGACCATAGACTTGGGACCCCATATATAACTCATTTTATACAATCTCTCTGTGATACTCATGTACTGGAGGTTGGCAAATATAAGTATGTCCGTGTTTCTGCAGACCCTTGCAGACCTTTATAGGTATTGCTGGCCACTTCTTCCGATGTAAGCTGGCCACCTGCATTGGAATGAGTGTGCATTTTGGTCAGTATAAAAGCCCAAGCCTCATGCAATGTGCGGGAAGCAGAGCCTCCGCGAGGACACCCTCTGAGATTGAGCCTGCCACCTTGCACTGCGATTATGCTGCTCAGAGCTGGCTTCCTGATTGTCTTCACAGGGTCGTTGCACCACGTTCTGTATGTGGGACTGTGTAGTGGGAGTAATGATTGTCTAGATTTTGTGTTTCAAATATTATAGTTGTGTGGAGTGTGCTTGTGGGATCCCGTGCATATGTGTGTGTGTGTATGTTGAGAACAGATGGTGTTCTAGTTCTGTTTCTTTGACTAGTCCCTCACTGCTACTAGCATCTTCAACATGCTGCTGCACCCTGTAGTATACATACTGCTAATGTAAAACTGTATGTGCTTTGCCATAGTAGTGACTTGTTACTGGATGAAGCAGGTGAAACTCTGCATTGATAAGGAGGTGCAAGGACTGAGGTTGGCCAAATGCCTCCTACCACAGTCAAGGGCAAGACTGGGTTGGCCTCTGTGTTTGCCACCAAGAAGCTCTGCTGTTGGCTGCAACCCAGCAGGCGTTGAGCAGTGGGAGACACATGCCGTGCCAGACCTTGATGTGAGGGATGGCCTCCCCTATTATCAGAGAACCATCCAGGAGAAAAGGGCTGTCCCAGCAGCCTGTGGTTGGTATATGTTGGAGATATGATCTAGTCCAAATCCCCTGCTCAATTAAGGTCATCTAAAGCAGGTATTGATAGTAGATATATAAAACAAAAATAGGGGAATGCAGGGGGAGTCACCACAGGCATGATCATTTAAACCATTATATATGCTAAATCACTTAACGGTCAATGAGGGACAGCAGAACCCTGTGAACTTTTGTCATTTTATGTCCATAAGGGGTGATACAGGAGCTATAGCAAGTGAATCCGAGCCAAAAGTGTGGGTCAAGTCTCCAACCACTCTTAAGTGGGAAGGACCATATCCTTTGATAACTTGAGGGGGAGGATATGCTTGTGTCTCCACAGATCATGGCCCTTGGTGGATACCTGCACGGCTAGTATGGAATAATTAGGAAATGTGGGATAATTAGGAACTAAATTTATATTCAAAATGCAGCATTGTCCACACATAAGGGAAAAACTGACTTTCAGGGCCTCTCAGGGCGAGATGCAGCCACACCTGGTATGCCAGGAATATGCACTCCACAGCGGTTCCTGTGGCAACACAGACGGAGGGTAGAGCGAGGTGGAGATCTCGTGGTTATGCTTTGTCCTAGCCTCAGCAAAAGATGGGAACTAGGTGGTGCAAGAAACTGATAAGCTGCATACTTGCTACCCTGGGCCAGCAGCCTGTCATCTTTTGACAGAATGCCATCCTCTGTGTGAACTTTGCTTCATTATAATGTCATTACAATGCATTTACATGCTAAAATACACTCCCATATCCAATGCGACCCCCCTCCAAAATGAGACCACCCCTCTCTGAGCATGCGCTCTGAATTTTTGGTGTCATATACCTTTAAAAGCAAAGCGAGAGAGATTTGCACCAATAATAATAAAGGTATGTATGACTAGAGTCACTCAAGCTCCACCTTGAAGGTGAAAATAGTATAAAATGACCCAAGAGAGAGGGGGATACTGGGGAAGATACCATCATGGACAAGTCAAGGAAGATAACATCAGCAGACTCCTGGGACCGGTCGATGGGCTGGACCTTTCTTTCCCCCCATAGGGACGCCTGTGGGTAAGACTTGCACTGTATCCAGTGCTTCCCCGGGAGAACTTAGAATCTCTATAGAGTTACTTTTTACTGTTACCTTTATATTTTAGAGCCAGGCTGTGTTAACATTATTGAGCGCCTGTATTCGTGTGACTATTATTCACACATGCCTTTGCAGACAGTATTTATCACCAGCAATCCATAAGAACCTGTACCTGTTGCATCAATAAACTAATTTTCTGACTGAAGGCGACCCCATTTCTAGCTGTGGTGCACTATCAGTGAATTCGGATCAGTAAGGTTCGAAATAGCGAACACGGCCGGACTGGTAGTTGCATATTGGAGCCATTCCCTATCCTTCCCCTAAAAAAGCAAGGGGTTTGTTTTACACTATTGGTGAATCCGGATCAGTAAGGTTTGAAATAGCAAATGTGGTCAGACTGGTAGTTACATATTGGAGAATAAAGCAAGGGGTTTGTTTTCCCCCCCCTTTTAATGCAACAGCTGGTGAGGCCTGTTTTGGACCATCCTGCTGTTACTGACACAGAATCGGAGCAGTGAAGTTTAACTCTTGTCTTTCTCGGTGCAGATGCAGACCCACAGCATTGGAACAACAGGACAGGACTCCAAGATGTGACCCCGACAAACCCGTTGTTCCAAAATGCTAGTGCTTGGTGTGACCAGGTACACCATAACATTAAATTCTAAGTGCCTTAAATTAATGGACCAAACTCAAAAATTGCAACAAGATGATGGGTTTTTCAGCCTCACATCTTGGTCTCAATCTTTAGGGCTTTCAACACGGTTAACGTCCATAATAAAGGGGGGTTCAGTATTGCTGTTCGTTGTAGTTTGCATATTGTTAATAATTCCATGTCTGCTGTCTTGCCTACAATGTATGATAAATAAAATGATCAAGCAAGTGTTAGCTATAGAAAAACAAAAAGGGGGAGATATGGAGGTAGAGAATGAGCCAGCAGCCTTAGACAACTTTGTTGGCTGACCTTGGGAAAAGGGGAGTGGAAAGTGAACTGGAGGGGAACAAACTAACCAATCAGAAACCAGTTTGAGGAGCGTGGACAGCAGACATTAAACAATCTTATATTGTTATGAAGCGTGCACACAGAATGCTTGTTATAAAAGAAGGTGAGACACGTGAATAAAGGTCTTCGCTTGCAACTGCATACGGAGTCCGTGCATTACATCTCCACACGTCGATCTTGTTTTCCTCCTATTTTACTCAACTCTCTCTCTTCTGACTCACTGAATTTTGGAACCTCCAATTCCTCTTCCTCAGGTAACAGAACCAACATGACTCTCTCAATTCCGTTTTCAGCTGCATCTCTAGCTTCTTGGTATGCTAGATTATTTCCCCTTATTTCAGGTGTCGTTCCTCTCTGATGTCCCCTAACATGCATTACAGCTGTTTCTTCAGGTAATTTTAATGCTTCCAAGACTTCCAAGATAAGCCCTTCATGAATCAACCCCTTCCCTTTTGAATTTAAAAGTCCCTGTTCATCCCAAATTTTCCCAAAGGTGTGCACTACATCAAATGCGTATTTTGAGTCAGTATAAATAGTGCCCTTCCTATGTGCTAGGTATTCTAAGGTTCTTTTTAGAGCATATAGCTCACACATTTGAGCAGACCAATCTGAGGGTAGTTTCCCTTTTTCAATGGTTTGCATCTTTTTTCCGTTAACTAGCGAATACCCTGACATCCTTTTTCCCCGTAGACATCTAGAAGATCCATCCACATATATTCTTTCACCTTCCAGGAGGGCCTGTTCCATTAAATCCTCCCGAATCTTGGTCTGGTATTGTATAGCTACTAACCAGTTATGGGTTAAACCTTCTTTTGGCTCCCCATATAAGAACTGAGCAGAGTTTAGGCTTTTGTCCACCATTAATATTAAATCATACAATCATAGAATCATAGAATAGTTAGGGATGGAAAGGACCTTAAGATCATCGAGTTCCAACCCCCCTGCCATGGGCAGGGACACCTCCCACTAAACCATGCCATCCAAGGCTATGTCCAACCCTGTCTTGAACACTGCCAGAGATGAAGCATTCACAACCTCCCTGGGCAACCCATTCCAGGGCCTCACCACCCTCACAGTAAAGAATTTCTTCCTCAGATCCAGTCTAAACTTCCCCTGTTTAAGTTTGAACCCGTTACCCCTTGTCCTCTCACTACAGCCCCTAATGAAGAGTCCCTCCCCAGCATCCCTATAGGCCCCCTTCAGGTATTGGAAGGCTTCCCTGGGGTCTCCACGCAGCCTTCTCTTCTCCAGGCTGAACAGCCCCCACTTTCTCAGCCTATCATCATACGGGAGGTGCTCCAGTCCCCTGATCGTCCTCGTGGCCCTCCTCTGCACTTGTTCTAACAGTTCCATGTCCTTTTTATGTTGAGGACACCAGAACTGCACACAATACTCCAAGCGAGGTCTCACAAGAGCAGAGTAGAGGGGCAGGATCAAGTTTTAATTATTAGTGAATACTAACAATCTTGTACTCCAATTTGGCAGCTATCTATGACTTTTTTTTTTCTTGCAATAAGTGCTTCCCATTCTCCCCCTCCAGGCATTTAGGTTCCTTCTTTGCATGCTCGGAAAGAATGGTGGCCAGCTACTTGGAACAAGGTTGTTACAAAGAACAAAACTTTAAATGAGTCGGAAAAAGAATTTTGATAATTTTTAGAATTTTCTACTTCACATCTCTCAGTGTCTATTAAAGTCTACATGCAGCTTCCAGTCAGAGAACTCCCACAACTGATGACATCTGGACTGATCTCTCCATATTACACTGTTATACTTTCTAAAAATCTACTCACTGTTCTCAGGAGACAGGATATTAGAAATAGATAAAATTTCAGTCCTACTAGGAAAGAAATACTGAGACTTGTAATTCATGTGAAGAGCAACCTTAAGCTCTATGTGAAAGGTAACCGAATGCAGTCCAGCTGCAGCCTGGCTATCAATGAGGCCAGCCTAGAAATACTTCGGGGAGCTATCCCTCTTTTTTGGCTCTATGTCCTCCTTTGGTTTTACCCCTGCACTTGCCAATCAGCCTTACAGATCTGCAGCTATCTTTTAAAAAATCCTTATAGATGAGTAATAGCTGAGAAGAAAGAAAGTCTTCACATCTGATGCAAGGTGTGAATCCAAGGGAAGCAACAGGTCTGTCGCAATGCAGAAATGTGGCTCTTCCAGGCCTTTTCACTGCAAATAGCCTTCTGTTTCCCTTAGAACCCTGGAATATAAAGGCTGAGAGCCAACAATTGCACACTGTCTAAGGAATATCTTACAGGGGATTGCTCATTCAAGGGATGGATTGATGCTTCCCTTTGTTTGTTATTCTCTAACAGAAAAGGCATTATCCCAACTTAGAGAAATTGTACCTGTAAGTAGCAAAACAGAAGAAAGGATGGTTTACTATTTACCCAGGTGCTATCTAAGGGTTGCTTCAACCATGCCTTTTCTATGTAACCGCAGGCCTATCTCTCTCTCTTTATGCCTCAGTTCTTCATATTAAAACACAAAGCTAATCACACCTCCCCATTACACAGTGATAGCATAGAGATAAAGAATCCAGGAGCTTGGCAACCAGTATTTAACCAACCTGCAATCACTTGAATGAATAATGCTTGTGTAGAGAAATACTTTAGCTTCCTTGGAGGCTGTTCAGGAATGAATAGCAAGCTGCAAAATACTTGTAAGAAGCATTGATATTTTTGCTAATATTATTAGAGGAAGCTGGTTTAACTTTGGTTTGTGAATAACTGCATTAGACCACAGTTACAAAAGAGAAGAGGTCACACTTAGTATCTCAGATACACAGGCTGCACACAGTGCCCAAAGGAGCATTTGCTGCCGGAATCTGGTTGTTCCATTCAGGGTTTCTGTTCATAGACTAGTGCGTTTGAAGCACTGAAGGATACCAGGATGGAACCACTGATTTACCTGCTCTTAAACAACTCTCTTATAAATTGGAGTTTGGTTTCACTTACACTGAGATACTATTTTCTATTCCCAGCAGATAGGACTAGGGACAGTGCTTTAGGCATACATGCTGTCTCTGGTAAACACACACCAATTAGTAAAGTGCATAGGAAGTTCTGGGCCTTGCAAATGCACAGAAGAACATACGATATTTATTTTAGTAACATCACTGCTTTTTGTTTATTAGTACAAAATTAAAGCCACATGAATATTAAATGAGGCTTTAAATAATTTATTTTTAGTTCTGCCCTGCAGACAGCTTTACTTAAGGGCACTACTAATAAATAGTTACAAATATACATACACACCCGAAACAGACTGATTTTATTTCTTAATTAAAGAAGTGAAAACTCATTAACAGAGTGAGCACAGAGACCTTTGAGAAACTGTTAGGTGAACTCTAATCTTTCCATTTTGGTATTCATATTCAACTCCTCCAAACCAGCTGAATCACTGTGAAACTAACTGTGTGCAAGCAAGATTTGATTAGAAACCATCACAGTTTTAAAGCCAGAAGAATGAACAGAGATTTTACTCAGGAAGCCTATTTTTTGGGAGGAAAAAAAAGAAAAAGCAATGTTATATGGTGTTACAAAAATTGTTACAATGTCCATTCTGAAACAAAATACTGGACACCTCTTTGCATGTTAAAGACAGGAAGTAGGGAAATTATTCACTATAAATATATTTGATTTCTTTTTCTTTTCATAATAGCGGATTGTCCAAACACTGAGAAATTCTCAGGTTCACCTAGTAATAAAAAGAAGCATGAATTCTATGGGCATTATTTCTCTACTGTAGTAATTACTTTTTTTTTGAAAAGCCTGTTTTTCTATGATCTGCTATCATGTTTAATTGCATAATCAAATGTCAACAATTCAGGTCTTTGACTGAAGATATGAATCAAAGATCCTTAAACTCAATTAAAAATTTGCTAAGACAACAGCAAAACTAGGAAAAGGCATACTATCATTAGAGTGAGAATTCGGAAAGGCAGATGCTGGTACAGCTCAAATATAATTGATAATTCATGTAAAAATGCATTTTTCATAAAAATTCTACAAAGTCCATGTGAACACACTTGAAACAAATGTTTAAAATAATTCAACACATCCTTATTGAAAATGCTTTTTAATTTGCTCAGTTTTTCTTCAGGTACATGAATTAGAGTTAAAAGGAAATGCATGACTGAAGCTACAGATGGTCTCAGCCAGAAGCAAAAAACATGTAAAGTAGGAAAGTTTCAAATAGAAGGACTTACTTATACTGCTGCAGAGAATACTGGCATGTACTATCCTCTGATAAGTATGATAACCAGCCACAGTCTTGATTTGAGTGATAAAAACTAATATAGACTGGGCCAGACTGTAAAGTAGTGTGTAAATCAACATAGAAGCATTAACTTCAGAGCTGAAGATTCCAACAATCCTGTTTAATTGACATTTTAAGCCTGAATGAGACCAGCAGATTCTCAGTATCTTGAATAATAATTAGACTGTATCCTATATATAATGTATAAAAAGCCACACTTCTCGTTCTACTGATAAAATTTGGTATTTCTGGGTGAATAAATGTAATGATAAAGAAGAAAATTAACAGCAAATGCACCTCAGTAATTTTCCATTGCTACTGTTACAAAGCCATCAAACTTAACATTACTTGAAACTGATTCTAAAGGTTTATATATTTCATTTTGTGATTTTGTGCCCCCCCCCCCCCGTCTCAAGACGGAATGTAAAATAAATTGAGGGCAAGGCCGCTACCCATAATTGGTATTCTGTATTTTGAATATAAAAATACTGGCCCGGTAGGCGGGGAGGGGGAGTTGCTATTTATGTTGGGGATAGGCTGGAGAGTATGGAACTCTGTCTGGGGACAGGTGAGCAGTCGACAGAGAGATTGTGGGTCAGGGTTAAAGGGAGAACAGCGATGGGAGACATTATTGTGGGGATCTGTTACAGACCGCCTGACCAAGGGGAGTTGGTGGATGAAGCGCTATATAGACAGATAGGCGCAGCCTCACGCTCGCAGGCCCTTGTTCTCATGGAAGACTTCAACCACCCTGATATCTGTTGGAGGGATGGTATGGCCCGGCACAAGCAATCCAGAAGGTTCCTCGATTGTGTGGAAGACAACTTCCTTCTGCAAGTAATAGAGGAGCCGACAAGGAGAGGTGCCATGCTTGACCTTGTCCTCACCAACAGGGAAGGGCTGGTTGGAAATGTGACACTCCAGGGCAGCCTTGATTGCAGCGATCATGAGATGGTTGAATTTGAGATCCTCAGGACAGTGAGAAGGGCGTGCAGTAAGCTCACTGCCCTGGACTTCAAGAGAGCAGACTTTGGCCTCTTCAGGAACCTGCTCAGTAAGGTTCCATGGGATACAGCCCTAGAGGGCAGGGGGGCCCAAGACTGTTGGTCGATATTCAAGGATCACCTGTTGCAGGCTCAGGAGCAATGCATCCCAAATAGAAGGAAGTTCAGCAGGAGGGCCAGGAGACCTCCTTGGATGGATAAGGACCTGCTGAGGAAAATTAGAGGGAAAAAAGAGGCTTATAAAAGGTGGAAGCAAGGTCAGGCGACCTGGGAAGAATACGGGGATGTTGCCCGGGAAGCTAGGGACCAGGTTAGGAAAGCTAAGGCCCAGTTAGAATTAAACTTGGCTAGGGATGTTAAGGATAACAGGAAGGGATTTTATAGGTACATTGCAAATAAAAGACAGGTTAGGGACAATGTGGGTCCTCTCCAGAAGCTATCGGGAGAACTGGCTACCCTGGATTTAGAGAAGGCTGAGGTTCTTAATGACTTCTTTGCCTCAGTCTTCACCGACAAATGCTCTGACCACACCACCCAAGTACTGGAAGGCAGATGCAGGGACAGTGAGAATGAAGACCCTGGGCCCACTGTAGGAGAGGATCCGGTTCAAGACCGCCTTAGGAACCTGAATGTATACAAGTCCATGGGACCGGATAAAATCCATCCGTGGGTCCTGAAGGAGCTGGCTAATGAAGTTGCTAAGCCACCGTCCATCAAATTTGAAAAATCATGGCAGTCAGGTGAAGTTCCCAGCGACTGGTAAAAGGGAAATATAACTCCTATTTTTAAGAAGGGGAAAATGGATGAGCCGGGGAATTACAGACCAGTCAGTCTCACCTCTGTGCCTGGCAAAATCTTGGAGCGGATTCTCCTGGAAGGCATGCTGAGGCACATGAAAAACAACAAGGTGCTTGGTGACAGCCAGCATGGCTTCACTAAGGGGAAATCCTGCCTGACCAATTTGGTGGCCTTCTATGAAGGGGCTACGGAACTGATGGACAGGGGTAGAGCAGTTGATGTCATCTACCTGGACTTATGTAAAGCCTTTGACACTGTCTCGCATGACATCCTTCTCTCTAAGTTGGAGAGACATCAATTTGATAGGCGGACCACTCGGTGGATAAAGAACTGGCTGGATGGCCGCACGCAAAGAGTAGTGCTCAATGGCTCAATATCCAGCTGGAGACCAGTAACGAGTGGTGTCCCCCAGGGATCGGTGTTGGGGCCGGTCTTGTTCAACATCTTCGTGGGTGACATGGACAGTGGGATTGAGGGTGCCCTCAGCAAGTTTGCCGATGACACCAAGCTGTGTGGTTCGGTTGATACATTGGAGGGAAGGAATGCTATCCAGAGGGACCTAGACATGCTTGTGAGGTGGGCTGATGCCAACCTGATGAAGTTTAACCATGCCAAGTGCAAGGTCCTCCACCTGGGTCGGAGCAATGCCAGGCACAGCTACAGGTTGGGCAGGGAAGAGATTCAGAGCAACCCTGCGGAGAAGGACTTGGGGGTGTGGGTCGATGAAAAAATGAACATGAGCCGGCAGTGTGCGCTTGCAGCCCAGAAAGCCAACCGTATCCTGGGCTGCATCAAAAGGAGTGTGACCAGCAGGTTGAGGGAGGTGATCCTGCCCCTTTACTCTGCTCTCGTGAGACCTCACTTGGAGTATTGTGTGCAGTTCTGGTGTCCTCAACATAAAAAGGACATGGAACTGTTGGAACAAGTCCAGAGGAGGGCCACGAGGATGATCAGGGGACTGGAGCACCTCTCACATGAAGATAGGCTGAGAAAATTGGGGCTGTTCAGCCTGGAGAAGAGAAGGCTGCGTGGAGACCTCATAGCAGCCTTCCAATACCTGAGGGGGGCCTATAGGGAGGCTGGGGAGGGACTCTTCATTAGGGGCTGTAGTGAGAGGACAAGGGGTAACGGGTTCAAGCTTAAACAGGGGAAGTTTAGACTGGATCTGAGGAAGAAATTCTTTACTGTAAGGGTGGTGAGGCCCTGGAATGGGTTGCCCAGGGAGGTTGCGAATGCTTCATCCCTGTCGGCGTTCAAGGTGGGGTTGGACATAGCCTTGGATGGCATGGTTTAGTGGGAGGTGTCCCTGCCCATGGCAGGGGGGTTGGAACTAGATGATCTTAAGGTCCTTTCCAACCCTAACTATTCTATGATTCTATGATTCTGTAAATAAGGAGGCTTTAACTTACCCCTGACAAAAGCAAATAAAATCAGGTTGAGGCTACATTCAGCAGAGAGGTCAGGAATAGAATATGTACAGCTTTCTTAGGATATTTATGTTTTATTTTAATTCCATTCTTTATTCATCCAGTTATCTGCAGCTGTTATGGTGCATCTTTTTTTTCCTGCACACAGAGCAAGGATACTGTTGTGGTTTAAGCCCAGCTGGTAACTCAGACCCACACAGCCCCTTGCTCACTCCCCCCTTCTTCCCCCCCTGCTCCCAGAGGGATGGGGAGGAGAACTGAAAGAATGTAAATCCCATGGGTTGAGATAAGAGCAGTCCAATATCTAAAGCATAATACAAAACTACTACTACTACCACTAATATTAATGATGATAAATGAAATAACAAGGGGAGAGAATGTAAAACTAAAAAGGGAAGGGAAAAAAAACCCAAAACAGTAAACACAAGTGATGCCCAATGCAGTTGCTTACCACCCGCCAACTGATACCCAGCCTGACTCGAGCAGCAATCTGGGTCTTCCAGGTAACTCCCCTGAGCTTATATACCGAGCATGATGTGCTGTGGTATGGAATACCCCTTTGGCTAATTTGGGTCAGGTGTCCTGTCTCTGCTTCCTCTTGGCTTCTTGCGCCCCTCCTCACTGGCAGGGCATGAGAGACTGAAAAGTCCTTGATCAGAATAAGTGCTACTTAGCAACAAGTAAAACATTGGTGTGCTATCAGCATTGTTCTCAGACTAAAGCCAAAAAACACAGCACTACACCTCTACATCAGCTACTAAGAAGGACAAAAATAACTGTTGTAGCTGAACCCAGGACAATGGAGCAGAAGACAAAGCAGCTCCAATAACTTTGAAAGCATTGCCAATGAAGGGTGTGTGGCAGGAGAGAAGCATACTGTGGTTGAACATGCACTTCACATTATTTTTTCTTCCCACATGTGGTCCAGAAGCTGCCACGATGCGTTGTGGACCTGGTGTGGATAAAACTAGGGCAGAGGAGAGGCTGAGTATCAATATAACAAAAGGAAATTTGGGAGTGGTTTTAATAGTAACTTTGAATCATAGAATAGTTTGGGTTGAAAGGGACCTTCAAAGGTCATCTAGTCCAACCCCTCTGCAATGAGCAGAAACATCTTTGTCTAGATCAGGTTGCCCAGAAACACATCCAGCCTGGCCTTGAATGTCTCCAGGGATGGTGCATCTACCACCTCTCTGGGAAACCTGTGCCAGTATTTTACCACCCTCACTGTAAAACGTTTCTTCCTCACGTCCAACCTGAATCTCCCCTCTCTTGATTTAAAACCATCACCCCTCATCCTATCTCAACAGGCCCTGCTAAAAAGTCTCTCCCCATCTGTCTTATAGATCCCTTTAAAGTACTGATAGGCCGCAACAAGGTCTTCCCAAAGTCTTCTCTTCTCCAGGCTGAACAACCCCAACTCTCTCAGCCTTTCCTTATAGGAGAGCTGTTCCATCCCTCTGATCATTTTTGTGGCCCTTCTCTGGATCCTCTCCAACAGGTCCATGTCTTTCCTGTACTGAGGACTCCAGAGCTGGATGCAGTACTCCAGGTGGGGTTTCACCAGAGCAGAGGGACAGAATCACCTCCCTTGACCTGCTGGCCACACTTCTTTGGATGCAGCCTAAGATACTTGTATGGGTATAATCCAGATGTTCTGGGTTTTTTTTAGAATATGACACCAGACATGTCTGGAATTTTCCCTGCCCAATTGCATTTGGTGTGGTTTTAGCTCCCCCCTAGGGGGGAAACCCCGCTGCCCACTGGCCTGAGCATCATGAGAGCATCATCTCTCAAAACACCTCCCCTGCACCACTGTCTCCCTTCCTACAGAAACTTAAATTCCTGGCATGGCTAGGCTGCCTTGCAATACCTGCTGCCCTGAAAGCTGAAACAATTAGTATACTGTTTATTTATAAGATTAAACCCAGTCAGGTGTAAAACAGCAGCTGTAGTGTCAAGCACAAGGCATTATTTTGTTGCCATAAACCAGACATGAGCACAGACTACTGGCCAGGTCTCCAGCAATGCTTTTTCACTCACCTGGAATAAAGGAGCTCACTGTGGGATGTTTTTCAGACGCACGGGGATAAATCCTTGGCTTTAGGAAGGGAGCAGGGCCATCCATCCTCCACAAAGCGTCCCAATGAATTTGAAGAAATATTTCCCTTTTAAAACCCCATTAAAAATTCATTCTTATGCAACAGGATCATTATGGGACTGATGTAAGAGAAAGGATTATAATAAGAATTGCATATGTAGAATCTGTAGCTGGCACAGCCCCAGTACACTGTTGATTCTGGGCTGGTTATTTGTATTCTCAGTACACATGGCAAATTCCTACTCCCAGGCAAGCTTGGTGCTACAGAGCTTTTCTTGCCTTCCCAGTTCGCTGCTGGCAGGCTACCCCACTGCTCTGCTTTACTCTAATGATGGGAATTATGTTTCCTTAATGCCCAAGAGCAAATCAAAAGGTCAATTAATACAGCCAGTATCAGTCATTTCTCAGCCTTCAGGTTGATGAAGCCAATTAGATCAACCAACCTCATCTCCCATTCCCCGTAATCCACCCAGTTCCTCCCTGATTATGTTGCAGTGACTGATTCTTGCCAAGCTGAGTTGTTTTTATTCTCCAGAAACTGAACTTTTGGGTGCTATGTGCAAAGAAGATAGACTGAAGTGCTAGCAGTGCCTGAGCACTGCATCAGCAAGGACGTTGCTGCACGAGCTATGCCTGAGGGATCAGATCCAGCCCCCTGTGCCACATCTTTTGCAGAAGGCAGCAAAAAGTCCCTTTCAATCTGATTTGGGAAAAAACTTTGATCTGATCCCATATCTTATATGGGGTTGACCAAGGTCCTGGGTCAGTATAACAGCTGGGAGGGCAGAAACAGTACCTAAAAGCTCCCCTGCTTTGCCAGCTGTCACGTCCCAGATTTACGGTACAGACAGGGCTCAGATCTCACGTGGTGAAATTAAGACACAAACGAGGTCAAATGTCTGGATAATGCAATTTATTACCTAAAATTATTATAACCTACAAAAGAAGGAAAGGAAAAGAGAAGAGGAAAAAAAGGAAGAGTAGGAAAGGATAGGATAGAAGCAGTATATAGATAGATTTGCAGAGAGAAAGAGAGAGTCAAATAGTTACAAAGTTACCACCACAGGGTCATGCGGTGTCCCATCGTCCGGATCGGTGGGAGAAGTCTTCCAATTAGCTGGTGGTTGTGCAGTCCTTTATACCATATTGTATCTGGATGTCCATCAGATAGCTGTTACCCCAGCATTGTGTAATCAGTCATGGGTTGCATCTGTGAATTGTGTGTTTCAGCAGGTTTTTTATTTTATCTGTCGACCATACAGTTTGTTTCCTGCAAGGATGTTCCAGTCCGCTTTCTGTTTCTTGCAAGGACATTCCCGCCCGCTTTTTGCTTCTTGCAAGGACGTTCCCATCCGCTTGTCAGAAGTGAGACTTTCCAGCTTCCCCCTTGTGCAAGGACATTTCAGTCCGCTTATTAGAACTGAAACATCCTGGCTCTCTCCCTAACACCTCCTTGGCAATTACACACAGCTGAGTCAACAGAGCCGAATCCACAAGTTGTTTCAGAGAGCAATAAAGTCTCTTTCTGAGGGGTAAACAGCCTTACCACAACCGCTTCATAGTTTACAGAGAGCAATGGTTGAGACAAATACCCATTTTACATATCAGTCCCGATACACCAGCACACTAGCGTCTCCAGGAGAAGCCATCATCACCACAGGGGAAACGGTTTCTGTACATGACCACAGGGCCCTGTTGGGCCCCATCTCTAGCCGCAAACAGCCTCAGACACCTCCAGAAATAAACAAAACAGGAAAACAAACTCATAAACCAAACCAAGCAAATACCCACTGAATATGCACTGGGGGGGGGGGGGGGGGGGATTGGTCTTTCCCGACCCTTGCAGGCTGCTGGCTGGAGCCCAAACTATCACAATTGATTGTAGTAAATGTCAAGCCAGATGATCTTTAACAGTCTCTTCTGACCTCAGAAATCTATTAGATAACAGCTGTTTCCATGCCAGGTGATGTCAAGACAACATCACTCCCCCGGGTCATTTGGATAGTGAAGAAAATAGCCTAAGGTCACAGACTCTGCAGGAAGCCATGCTCCCATGCTTGGCTGCCTGAAGGCAGAAAAACCCTATTTTCTGTTCCTCAGTTGGCACCAACATTGTCTCGGAGCCCCAGGAAGTCTCCAAAATAGGTGTTTTCATCAGTGGCGTGTGCTTAAATATATAGTCACCCCTATATTCTGTATCAGGATATCTTCTATATTATTTAATTGGTAGACTAAAATGAAGCTCAGGATAAATTAGACTACCTGAAAAATATTCTTACTGGTGAGATATATTAATCTGTTCAGAACACACAGAAAGTGGGGGCAGCATTGTTAATCAAGTGCTTAAAATAGACTCAGCACTGTACAAACATGCAGGGCTGAACCTCCATCTGAGGTATTCTACCAAAACAAGGTTTAGCTCAGCACAGTCTGCAAGGAAGGGTCTCAGAAAACTGGCTTCAAGAAAACCTGATGGATTTTGTCTGAAAAATGTAAAGCTGATTTTTTAAACCACTCCCCCCTTTTAAAGCCAGAATTTTTCTGGAGAAGACCTGAAGTCTAACAGTGGTGTCAGAAAAATCTTTGCTGAGTATTTGTGCAGGCTAATGGAGCAAATGTGAGCAGGGGGAGTAAAAAACTCTCTCACTGAATCAAGGGGTTTTGGCTGTTACCTCTGACCCGAGATAGGAATGATGTTTTCAGCCCCCATTACTCAAAAAGTATTTCCGAGAACACTTTTTGTCTTGACTATGGGATGCAGTAGGCAATTATCTAATCTTCGTTTTTATGAGTATTTTCCACAAGTTTTCCACAGTAGGGGCTATTGTGTTCATTTATCTAATTACTTGTTGAAAAGGGGAAAGGAAGGCCCCACCCATCTGGAGCCCAGTGTGGGTGCTGTGCCCCAGCACGGTGACGTAGAGAGGAAGGTCTAGGAGCTTTGCTCAGCTCTTACCTGGAGAGAGGACTTCTGAGGACAAGTGTTGTAATGAGGTGGGGGTTGGTCTGTTCTCCCAATTAACAAGTGATAGGACAAGAGGTAACGGCCTCAAGCTGTGCTGGGAAGGTTTAGACTGGATATTAGGAAAAATTTCTTCACTGAAAGGGTGCTCAGGCATTGGAACAGGCTGCCCAGGGAAGTGGTGGAGTCACTGTCCCTGGAGGTGTTCAAAAACCGTGTAGATTAGGCCCTTAGTGACATGGTTTAGTGGAGGACTTAGCAGTCCTGGGGTAATGGTTGGACTTGATGATCTTAAAGGTCTTTTCCAACCAAGTTGATTCTGTGATTCTGTGTTGGCCCCTACTGACAGAGCAGTCACAGGAAGGCAATTTGGACTTCGGTCTCGCTGTGAGCAGCATCCACCTGGGTGCCAATTAACACCCCCAGTGATTGCAGTGATGTGGACATCCGGCTGCTGAGAACAACATGCACCGAGTCCAACTGCTGCTGTCTGGAGAGCTTTTCCTCTGGTTCGGACCTTGTTTCTTTTCAAAAGTCTTCCACTCCGGCACCCTACGGGCTTTGCCACACTTGCCAGACCCATCTTCCTTCACCTGGACCCATCAGCTACCTGTGGCACAGTAAATCATGCTCCTCTCTTGGAAATCTCCCCTTCCCTTGCACAGACTGATCCTTCCATGGCAGACCTCTGCCCTCCAACCACAGCTAAAGATTCGATTTTAATCTTGGCCAGACCATGCTCCTGTTGAAGATTATCTTAAGCTTTACTGACTCTTTCTATATTTTGTGTTTGTTTGTTTGTGAAACAGTTAGCTACAGAAACATCTTGATTTAAGAAGTTAGCCTTTATGTTAGCATGGGTTGCTGTGTTACTTGAAATTAGATGCTGTGTTGCTTGAAGTCCCTGTTCTCTGTGACATGTTAGCCTTAGTCCTCACTCCCTAGAGCATAACCGAAGCACCTGGGGTCTACTGTATATAGGATGAGTTATTTGACAACCTGTCAAGGCAGAAATCTAGCCGGCCAACTTGGCAACAAAACTTACTTTTAAGGTGACCTGAAGTAAACTGCCTTCATTATAATACTAAAAAACACACCCACACATCGAGAAGACCCTTGCCCAGGTGAAGATCCTTCCCCCACACAAGCGTAGCAACAGAAGAGAATGACACTGCAGATGTTATAATTGTATGTAAATCACTAACCAATCATTGTAACTGGGAGTGTACTACCTTGTAATTTTTGTGTATAAATGTAAGGATGAAATTGGCATTGGGTGTGCTTGATTTGTGGAGATTCCTCCTAGCACCCAGTGCCTGCTTCTTAAGGCTACATTGGTGTTAAGGTGTTTTTATTCTCCTGACTTTCGGTGACACTCCTACCCTGACATCTCCCTTTGCAGCACTGGGAACGACACTGGCATCTCTAACCTAGACTTGGACTTCTCTCCAGAAGCTTTTCTCAGCGTAACATCTTCAGGGAGCAGCTACGCAACCCCAGCTCTTGCTCCGACGTTATTTCAGCCACATGCACATGGCTTCCCTTGACTGTATTGAGAACAACTCTGCTCCACTCACACTGCCCCTGAAGGCTACTATTGAAGACCATTTTCTAGTCAGCTTTTGTAGAGGACCATGTCACCATCTGCTTTGTGTTCATCCCTGGGCTCTCTCCCCTGTCACGTGAAACACGAGCTTATGGTCTTCACTCCCTCCTCATCATTTCCCTTCAGAGCCCAGATATCCTTTCTCATTTCTGACTCTTCATAATGGCAGAATCACATTTTCAAACAAGTTTCTTCATGTTCCGCCTGAAAATTATAACCTGTGACTTGAACATACGTACGCTAAGGGACTGACATGAAAAATTGTGCGAGTTCCTGCATCATGGAGCCTTCACCTCAGCAGGGAAGCACACAACAAAGTATGACGTTGTACAAACATGTACAACATGTAACAAACTACAACTTGTAATGATGATCAGGAAACCAGCTCCGAGAAATATCATTGCAGTGCGAGGTGGCAGGCTGATCTTAACGAGCGCCCTCGTGGAGGCAACGTTGACCTGGGTGATATGAGGTTCTGCCTCCCTGCATCACATGAGGCTCAGGCTTTTATACTAACAAAAATGCACACTCATTCTGGTGCAGGGGGCCAGCCTACGTCGGAAGAAGCGGCCAGCAATATCTAGAAAGGTCTCCAAGGGTCGAGACTTTTCTGGGGAGTTCTCAAGTGGAACTTTCCGGGTAGGAACCAAAGCTGGACTTTCCGGGGAGCAGCCAAAGCAGGACTCTATACACCATGGTTCAATTAGTGACAAAACAATGTCTGCTCTGTCTTAAGAATAATCCTAAAACTCAAAATAGAAATCAAATTGTGGCAATTGGGAAAGGAATTTATCCAGGACAGCAGTGGCAAATAAATTTTTCTGAATTACCGAGAATAGGAGGTTATCGATATTTATTGGTGTTAACGGATACCTTTTCAGGCTGGCCAGAAGCATTTCCTTGTCAAATAAATAATGCAAGACAAGTAATTGAAACATTATTAAACAAGATAAAACCTTGCTTTGGAGTGCCAGCGGCAATTTCTTCTGACCGAGGCTCACGCTTTAGTGCAAAATTATCACAGAAATTAGCAAAAAATTAGAAATTGATTGGCAACTCCATGTTCCATACAGGCCTCAGGCCAGTGGGCAAGTAGAAAAGATGAACTATCTGATTAAGCAACAGATTAGTAAAATATGTCAGGAAACCAATTTATATTGGTACCAAGCCTTACCAGTGGCTCTATTTAGAATTTGAACTAATCCTTAGTCAAAAGAAGAGGTTAGACAGTTTGAAATTCTGTATGGAAGACCATATCAATCCCAGTTTAAAGGAGAAAGTCTTCTGGAAGTGGGAGAAGTCTATCTCTGGCAGTTTCTGGTCAATCTGAGAAAACAATTAGAAGAGATGAATAAGAGAATATTAGGGACAAGAGTGAGAGGTTTGGATTATCCGATCCACCCTTTCAGATATGGAGGTTGGGCTTATATTAAGAACTTTGCAGGAGATTCCTTAAAGGAGAAGTGGAGCGGACCATACCAGATGTTATTGACCACCTTTACAGCAGTGAAGATAAAGAAACAACCTGCTTGGATACATTATTCAAGATTAAAGAAAGCACCAGAGCCAGAGAAGACATGGCGAATTGAACCTTCAGGACCCTTATGTATGAAATCGCGTCGGTCATAATTTGGACTTATATGATAATTGGCATACAAGCTTGGGACCAAAACTCATACCTGAAATTAATGCAGAATGTCACTGAAGTTTTTAATCGTAGTGACTGTTGGGTGTGTGCACAGTTGCCTAAATCAGAAGAAAATACGGATCTTCCATTAATTGGAGTTCCAATTCCTAACACTGTCTCATGGACAAATTTGTGGGTGAACACTAGCAATCTACATCCGAGGGAAAGGTTAAAATTTGGGATAGTTAATCCTAATCCAAGTAGAAAATATTATACCTGTGCACAAAAATGTGTTACACCGGGAACCAGAGTAGGAGATTATGTTTGTTTAGATGCCACAGGTGTAGGTAACCATTCAAATTGCAATCACACTATTAATATAGTGGTATCATAATTCAATGGTGGCCCGTTCCTGAAGGTAAAGGATGGTACTGGTTATGTGGAGAAAATGCTTATAAGACTCTACCCTCCAACTGGAAGGGGGCATGCACCTTAGGTGCTGTGATACCCAATCTTACTATTATTGACATGTATCCGTCTGGGACCTGGGATAGAAGTTTTGTTAAACGAATCAAGCGAGGGTTTAACCCTACTGCTGAATGGAACACCGCATTTCATAGTTTTGTAAGAGGGCTAATTCCATCTTTGGGAGTAAGTGAATTAGAGAAGGCAGTTGTAAATATCTCAGCCACTATAGAGGAAATAGAAAGTAAAACTATTGATATAATCCAAGCGGAACAAAAAGAGATAACTAACCTATCTAAAGTGGTATTACAAAACTGAATGGCTCTAGACATGTTACTGGATTCACAAGGAAGAGTTTGTTCCATAGTCAACGAGAATTGCTGTTCCTATATAGATCAAAGTGGCAAAATTGAAAAAAAGATCTGGAGGAAATTTGGGAACAAACCAAAATATTTCATAAAATGACCAAGGATGATATCTCTTGGGGTTTTGGAGAAATATGGAAAATGTTTTAGTTGTTGCTCAGTAATGTTTACTCTGACCAAGGACTTTCTGAGTCTCGTGCTCTGCCGGGGAGGAGGGGAAGTCAGGAGGAAGCAGATACAGGACACCTGACGCAAACTAACAAAAGGGGTGTTCCATATCACAGCATGTCATGCCCAGTATGGGGGCAGTTACCTGGAAGGGTTAGATTGCTGCTTGGGTCAGGCTGGGTATCGGTCGGCGGGTGGTGGGCGGTTGTATTCTCTTCCCTTGTTATGTCTCTTATCATTATTATTATTGGTGGTAGAAGTAGTAGTTTTGTGTTATACCTCAGTTACTGGATTGTTCTTATCTCAATTTGGAAGTTACGTTCTTTTGATTCTCCTCCCCATCCCTCCAGGAGTGGGGGGAGGAAGGGGGGGGGGAGTGAGCAGCTGCATGGTACTGGGTTGCAGGCTGGGCTTAAACCACGACAAAAATTCTGTCTATAAGGGACAAATTGTTTTGCTTGAGAAGAAGACAGGTTAAAGTGTTCTTTAAAGCAAAGGCATTCTGATGAAATAAGAATGTGAAGCAGCTGCAGAAGTAAACTGCACAGTGTTAACAGTCAAGGACTTTGCTATGTCATTACTCGCAATTAAAGGGCCGGGCAGGTTGGAATGCTACCTAATATGACCAATGAAAACAGAATAATCAGTGCAGCAGCCACTGCAGAAGCCCTACGAGCCTCTGCTCCAACATCTTGACAGTAGATGAAGAGGAGCTTGGGTGCTGCTGGAGGGCAGAGGTGTCCGGCAGTTCATGGTCACTGATGTACATGCAGAATCAAAAGCAATACTTACTAACCCCTATGGCTCAGACCATATTGTTACATTATAAGGGGGGTTTCCTTGAACCCTTTATATTTGATCAGCCTGTCAGTGTCCCAAGAAGGATGAGACCCTTGTGTCTGAACAGCCTATCTGTGTCCCATTGTGGGAACCCTACTGGACAGCCCACTGTATTGGAGGGTGATTCAACTAACCTATTCAGGGACCCATGCTGACAGCATCACTGAATCAAATTCCTCATGTGCTGTTGATAGCACACTGGCTGCAAAACAAGCTTGAAGCAATACACAAAAAGTGAAAGGGTTAAGATCAATAAAACAACAACAGGATGAAACACTCTCTTCAGACTTCCTGTAGTCATTGGTGACCATCTGAAGAGAGTGTCCCATCACTGATGTTCTCTGTCTTTCTTCACTCTTTCCAGAATTTGGTGTATCTTTTCTGCATTACGATGGACATTAATCAGTCTTTTCATCCATTTTCTTGAGCTTGCTTCAATAGTCATTTCATATATTCATTCCACTAGGGGTAGGCAGCAGATCTAGAATCAGCATGTAATTAGACTGTAACAGTTGCTCAGTCATAATAGGAGCTGAATAAACAATCACAAACCCGAGTTTCCTACCTAGGATATGAAATAACAGGAGGTCAGAGGGAACTTGGAACCGCTAGAAAAGAAGCCATTTGTCAAACTCAATGACTGTTGACTGTCAAGGAGCTCCGGACGTTCCTGGGAATGACCGGATGGTGCAGACTTTGGATCCATGATTATGGTGTTCTGG
Source organism: Amazona ochrocephala (assembly GCA_039720435.1). Lineage (NCBI taxonomy): Eukaryota > Metazoa > Chordata > Aves > Psittaciformes > Psittacidae > Amazona > Amazona ochrocephala. Next base: position 26,124,873 of record CM077908.1, read on the forward strand.
TAAGACCACTATATGAACTGTTAAAAGGAAATCCTCCCTCTTTGGAATGGACTGATTCAGCAGAGGAGGCTTTTAGAAATTTAAAATACAGCTAATGAGAGTGCCAGCTCTGGGACCTCAGGATGTGACTAAATCCTTTTGGCTATATTCCTGTGAAAAACAGGGATTAGCTTTAGGGGTCCTCGCTCAGAAACTAGGACCCTATAAAAGGGCAGTGGTGTATTTTCCAAAACAGCTGGATGAAGCAAGCAGAGGATGGCCCGGATGCCTAAGGACTGTGGTGGCAGTTGTCATGAACATTGAGGAGACTTGCAAATTTACCTTGGGACAAAAGATTACTGTATTATTGTCCCATGTTGTGTCAGCAGTCCTGGAACAGAAAGGAGCCCACTGGTTATCTCCTTCACGTTTTTTAAAAAGCCAGGCCACCCTTGTGGTACACGATGACATAGAAATTGTGGTCACTAATGTTGTGAATCCAGCATCCTTTTTGCAGGAACAATTCCTCAGGCTGTTTCCCTGCCCGACCTTGCACCCCTGCACACAGACACTCCCAGGCCTGCTCCAGACCCAGGTGCACTATCATCAATTCTTCTTTAATTATCCACACAGTGGGAACAGGATGACTTGCAGTTCCCACATCTCCCCCTTTCCTACTCTCCTCTGGTCCTGAGCTGCTTTGTCCAAGCCCAGTCCTGGTAAATCCCTTAACTGGCTTAGCTTTTCAATCACTTGTTCAATGGGGTTTCCTTGTTCTGATACTAGTATGGGATTTTTTTTATTTTTTTTTCTTCTATTCTTCCCATCCACCCTGTCTAGCAATACGGTATCTCCTCTTTCTTCCATGAGGCGATCTGGCCAGTTCTGGCTTTTTTCCCCTGGCCTCTGCTTGTATTTATCCAATAAGTTACTAATCTCCTTGGGACTATAGTCTGTCAATTTGTCTGTTCTTACTTGTCTGTTTGCCCCGGTAAACATCTTACATTCAAACATAGGAGCTGCATGGGCTCCTTCCTTTTTCATGTCTGCTTCGTCTCTGGTATTTGATTCTGACTCACTGGTACCCCAAATATCTCCATTCCATGTCTCTGGGTCCCAATCTGGTTGGGTTGCTACTGCCCGTTCCCACGGTCCCATATCTGCATGGGGATTTGGGCGTTTCCGCCACAGCACAGCCCGCATGGCATAAGATGTTGCTAATTTCTCTAGTTTTTTGGGTTGTTTTTCTCCTGCCTCCCTGATGCTGCTTGGGTGGCGGCTAATAAAGCTTGTGGTTGCGATACCCCTCTGCTTCTTCAGTTAGCAGTTCTTGTTTTAACCGATCTATCTGTTCCTCCAAGTCTTGGATTCACCCCCAGGTTACTTTGAACACACTAAGCAGGGCTCCTCCCATGCGCCCAGCATGTTGCAGGTGCACTTTAGGCTTTGTCTGTGGTGTCTCTACAAGCTGCCCCGATACTTCAATAGATCGACAGGGCATTTTTTTTTTTTTTCACTCCATGGCTCCGGCCCCACCTGAGTACAGGTTTTCCCACCCATCCCACAAAGTACTCTATGGCTCTGGTGTCCATCCTGGCCGTTCTACCAGTGGAGCACCAGGAGCCTAATTGGAGCGCAGCTTCTTTTTGAACATGGTTACCCAACTCTATCAAATAACAGAAGGGGCTTCACTGCCTTTTTACCCCCCGCTTTTTTTTCTTTTTCCTCTCTAGTTGCTCACCTTGCTCTGTGGTGGCTACAAATGCCTGCCTGCAACTGCACTTTGGCTTTAACCCTTTCTTACTATGGAATAATTAGGAAATATGGGATAATTAGGAATTAAACTTATATTTGAAATGTAGCATTGTCCACACATAAGGGAAAAACGGACCTTCAAGGCCTCTCAGGGCGAGATGCAGCCACACCTGGTATGCCAGGAATGTGCACTCCACAGAGGTTCCCGTGGCAACACAGACGAAGGGTAGAGCGAGGTGGAGATCTCGCGGTTATGCTTTGTCCTAACTTCAGCGAAAAGATGGGAACGAGATGGTGCAAGAAACTGATAAGCTGTGTAACTGGCAACACTGACCAGAACGAGATGGTGCAAGAAGCTGATAAGCTGCGTGGTAGAGTGAGGTGGAGACCTTGCAAAAGCCGATAAGCTGCACACCTCTTACCCTGGGCCAGCAGCCTGTCATCTTTTGACAGAATGCCGCCCTCAGTGTGGACTTTGCTTCATTATAACGTCATTATAACGCATTTACATGCTAAAACACACACCCATCTCCAATGCGACCCCCCTCCAAAATGAGACCACCCCCCTCTGAGTAATAATAATGGTATGTATGACTAGAGTCACTCAAGCTCCACCTTAAAGATAAAAAATAATATAAAATGACCCAAGAGAGAGGGGGATATTGGGGAAGATACCATCGTGGACGAGTCAAGGAAGATAACATCAACAGACTCCTGGGACCGGTCGACGGGCTGGACCTCTCTTCCCCCCCCATAGGGACGCCTGTGGGTAAGACTTGCACTGTATTCGGTGCTTCCCTGGGAAAACTTAGAATCTCTATAGAGTTACTTTTACTGTCATCTGTATATTTTATAGCTATACTGTGTTAACTTTATCAAGCACTTGTATTCATGTAATCATTATTTGCACGTGCTTTTGCAGACAGTATCTATCACTGGCAATCCATAAGAACCTGTATCTGTTGCATCAATAAACTGCACTGTTTTGGTAATCGATCGTAATTCTCTCGCTGAACGTGACCCCATCTCTTGGTGTGGCTGTGAGGGTTCATGAGCACGATTCGACTGACAGTGTGGTGCACTATCAGTGAGACCGGATCCAGTGAGGTTCGAAATAGCGAACGCTGCCCGGGCTGATAGCTGCCATTGATTGTATTGGGCAGGGTGGTGCACTATCAGTGAGATCGGATCCAGTGAGGTTCGAAATAGCGAACGCTGCCCGGGCTGATAGCTGCCAGTAATTTTCCCCCCTCCCTTTAACATAACACTTATGCAGAATGTTAATCTGCTACCCATTAGCCCGACAACAAAAATACACAGAACAGTGTCTCTTGGTGCAGCTACACGCTCCACTGACCAAGCCCTACCCTCAACACACACATACAAGGGATCCCACAAGTACACTCCACACAACTACAATACTTGAAGCAGAAACAAAATCCAGACAATCATTACCCGCTACATGGCCCCACGTACAGAATATGGTGCAATCCGGTAGCTGCGCACCCTCACTTCGTAGTAATACGTGGCATAACCTGGTAGTGGTGTACTCTGCCACACAGTACCACTAATTCTTGTTATACCCAACTATTTTTCTCATGCTCTATCAGTCCCGGAACCCCATCCTCGTTGCCAAATTATGTTCCAGAGTTCGAGGATTTTGGGTTGAGAGAAACGCAACACAATAAGGAATCAAAACTATTTTATAAAATACAGGGAAAATATAGAGGTAACTAAAGATACAGTAAAGGATATATCTGATGTTTGGTTATCTTACCAACCCCAAGGACCATGAAATGATGATCAGGAAACCAGCTCCGAGAAACATCATTGCAGTGCGAGGTGGCAGGCTCATCTTAACGGGCGCCCCCGTGGAGGCAACGTTGACCTGGGTGGTATGAGGTTCTGCCTCCCTGCATTGCATGAGGCTCAGGCTTTCATACTAACAAAAATGCACACTCATTCTGGTGCAGGGGGCCAGCCTACGTCGGAAGATGTGGCCAGCAATATCTAGAAAGGTCTCCAAGGGTTGTGACTTTTCTGGGGAGTTCTCAAGTGGAACTTTCTGGGTAGAAACCAAAGCTGGGCTTTCCTGGGAAGAGCCAAAGTGGGACCTTCTGGGGAGGAGCCAAAGCCGACAAGCAGTACTTTTCTATCTTTGTGTGTTTCACCACAGACCATTATCTATTGTCCCTGACACAGGGTTGTTTTATTGTTTTGTTTTGGTTGGCCAAAAAGAGCTTAAACATTCTCAAACTTTTCTTATTCCCCTTGTGCCATGGTTTAAGCCAAGGAATTAACTCAGAACCACTCAGCCACTCACTCACTCCCTACCGCCCCCTTCCTCCCCCCCAGTCCTGGAGGGATGGGGAGGAGAATCGAAAGAATGTAACTCCCACGGGTTGAGATAACAGTCCAGCAACTAAGGTATAATACAAAATCACTACTGCTACCACCAGTAATAATAATGATAAGGGAAATAACAAGGGAAGAGAATACAACTGCTCACCACCCACTGACCGATACCCAGCCCGACCTGAGCAGTGATCTAGTCCTTCAGGGTAACTGCCCCCAGTTTCTATACTGGGCATGACGTGCTGTGGTATGGAATACCCTTTTGGTTAGTTTGGATCAGGCGTCCTGTCTCTGCTTCCTCCTGACTTCCCCTCCTCCCTGGCACAGCATGAGACTCAGAAAGTTCTTGGTCAGAGTAAACATTATTTAGCAACAACTAAAAACATCGGTGTTCTCAGTGTTTTTCCCAGGCTGAAAGTCAAAGCCACAGCACTGCACCAGCTACTAAGAAGGAAAAAAATGACTGCTACTGCTGAACCCGGGACACCTTCCTCCCCCAAAATAAATCTGGCAAGTGCTGTTAGGGGTAGTGTAATATAATTCTTTGCAGTCTTTGAAGTGGAAGAATCTCAAAGGCAAGCAACAAAGGAAAAGATATTTGTATCCTTTTATGTTGGAGAATGGTTAACAGCACAAGGTAACGGGTCACTGGTGGAGCTCTGCGAACAATCGCCTGTGTGAGTGTGATAACATCTGTTCCAGCTTGTTGCTGTGGTACATCAAGAAACCATTACCAGGAGATGTAACCATGGTAATAATGATCTAGAGAACCAATAATGGACAAGGACAGTTTCTCCCTGAGCCTTGGGGAAAGTACCTAGGAAGATGGTATCAGGTAGAAGAATGAAGAGAAGACTGATAAGCAGACCACCACTGGGAAGGACTTGGCAAGATTGTGTTGTATGGTAACCAATCATGTTATAGCACGTTGCAACATGTATCCAATCAATGTATACGACGTGTATTACAATCAGAGTAAAACATATATAAAGCGATGATTTTTGCTAATAAAGTAGAAGCTTGCTTTATCAACCATATTGGTTCGTCCGCTTGCTTCCCCCACGGTCGCAAGTGGCGCCCGAACAGGGACCCCCAATCCCTGTTTCCACCGGACCGTGGGATCGGAAAGGCACCGACAGCAGCGGTCGGGGGGCAAAAGACTGCACATGCTGGATATGTGCCGTCCGTGCCTGAGCCCAAGGCCAAAAGATAATAAGGATAAGGCCGAAACAAAATAAAGGAGGCTCGCCACGCCGATACTGTTGCTACCCAAGTGAGAAGGCTGCAATCAATAAGTCGCGCGCAATGGAGAAAGAGGTAGCAATATCTTTGTTACAACGCTTTTTAGAAAAGCGGGGGGTATGTCCTAAGGATATTAGTTTAAAAGAATTATTGGGTCTAGTCGACCTAGGAATATCGAAGGGATTTTTTAAACAGTCAGACCTATTGTTTGAAATCACTGAATGGAGAGCGTACGGTGATTGCCTGTGGGACATGGTAATAGACGATGATAAATCTGCGAAAAAGTTAATGAAAACTTGGAGGGAAGTTATTAACTGTTTAAAGAAATATAAGGAAGAAAAACGTATAGCTGCTGTAGCACAGGAAAAACTAGATGATGTTAAACCAAAATCTCAAGTTGATGAAGATAGGGGAAAAATTTCAATAGGAGCTCCTTATGTTCCCCCAACTCCTACGGGAGAAAAGGTTAAGGTTAAACCACTACCTTCCTTTTCAAAATCCCATGAAACTGCACCAACCACAGTGCAAGCGTCTGCACCACCCTTATCCGACTCTCACTCATCTGACTCGGATACAGGGCAAGAAAGTAATGATGATGAAAAACATCAGAATTCTAACACCACCTCAGCACCCTCTTTTAGACGGGTAAATTGGGGGGCTATAGCTAAAGATATGATAGCAACTCAAAGTTATGACGTTTTGGAAACTATCTCAGAACGACAGGCATTTCCAGTCCGATATGAGATAGAAGCAAATGGACAATTTGATGGAATACATGCCCCTTTGGATTGGAAACTGTTATCCCAATTAAGAAATACCGTTAATGAATCCGGTCTCCATAGTGAACCAGCTAAACAAATGCTCAACTATATATGGGGAGCAGTTTTATTATGTCCAGAGGATATTAAATGTATTATAAAAATGATTATGACACAGTCTCAACAACTTTTGTGGCAAGCACATTGGCAACGATTGTGTGAAATATCTGTTCACACTCAAAGGCCACAAGATGATCCGCTTAGAAATGTTACAGTTGAACAATTGATGGGTACAGGTCAATTTGCTATTATAAACAGGCAAATCGAAACAGGACCTCACGTTTTGATAGAGGCCATGCGCACAGCGAGAGAAGCCATAAATTCAGTAAAAACATCTCCCCCATCTCCATCTTATATGTCTATAAAACAGGGGCGGTCACAGTCATTTGCTGAGTTTGTTGATAAAGTGAGTGAAGCTATTGATCACTCAGACGCGCAAGAGTGGATGAAGGGTGCACTCTTGCAGCAATGTGTTTTAGAAAATTGCAATGCTGTGACAAAAAGTATTTTAATCACTCTGTCAGCAGACGCCACTATAGAACAAATGTTAGATCATATGAGTAAGGTCCCTGTTGGACCCCAAGCTATGATAGTAGAAGCGATGGAAAACTTAGGAAAAAATATTGTAGAAGCCCAACAACAAGCGTTTGCAGCTCTCTCTCCATTGCGCACTAAAACCACAACTTTTCCTCAGACTAATAAACCAAAACAGCCGTTAAAATGTTATCGCTGTGGGCAAGGTGGACATTTTCGACAACAATGCCGTGTCTCTCAAGTGTGGTGCCAACATTGTAATATGAGTAACCACAGCTCAGAAGCATGCAAACGCCAAAGAAAACCGGGAAACTCGACAAAGAGCGTGAGGGGCCGCAACGCGCAGACACCAATCGCGACTCCAGTCACTGTAGCAGCAACAGCACCTTGCAACCAGCCAGCAACCTACATCCAGCGACCAGAGGAAGCCTCGGCTTGGACTTGGCAACCGCAGTAGAAATCATTTTAACTGATAATCATCCTTGAAAAATTCCTACTGGCATCAAAGGACCACTTATTATTAATGACCAACCACACAGAGCCCTATTATTAGGACGTTCTTCGGCTAGCATAAAAGGACTATTTGTATTACCAGGACTGATTGATAGTGACTATACCGGGGAAATACAAATAATAGTTCAAACGCATTTTCCACCAATGGTTGTGAAAAAGGGAAGCAAAATTGCTCAATTAATACCCTTGTCACAACTAACAGCATCTATGACTGCAGAAACTACTCCTTTTCGGGGTAATTTTGGATTTGGATCCACAGGAGACATAGCTTTGTTAACTATGTCAATGAATCAACGACCAATTGTTTCTGTGACAATTATACATGAAGGTGAACGATTGCAACTGCTGGCTCTGTTAGACACTGGAGCAGACATCACCATTCTCTCTAGCACACAGTGGCCATCTCACTGGCCGTTGCGAGCTATGATGAGAGGTGTAGAAGGCGTTGGTGGCACGGCCTCAGTCCAACGCAGTCTAAACAGAGTTCAGATTGTGTTAGATCAACGAACTGTGTTCACCCATGTTACAGTAATGTCACTACCTGCAAATGTAAATATGCTTATTGGTCGAGACGTTTTGAACTGTTTGGGCCTGATTTCACTGATAAATGGGTAAAGTTGTCAATCCCTTTGAATGCTACGGTTATTAGACAAGCCACTAACCTTATCTCTTGGAGTTTTATGTCTACTTTGAATGCATTATTAATTAGAAACTTAACAAAGGTAATTTTACCTCCACAAGAATTAAGTTTATTAAGCTCAGAACCGGCAGAGGGATGTGTTAAATTTAGCCCTGTGTCCAACGGAAAAGGACCAGTTGAAACTATTGTATCACCTTTAAATGTAAAATATAATAATCAATCTTATTGTCCAATGCAAGAAATCAAATATCCAGAAACCAGGGCCAAGGCACTACCTCCAGGATATTTTTTGATATGTGGAGATAGGGCCTGGCCAGGTATTCCATGCAAACCTTTCGGTGGACCATGTTACATAGGGAAATTAACTTTGTTAACCCCAAAGAAACATCAACTGTTGCAGATCTCTCAGATTAATCAGGGACAACACCGATTAAAAAGAGCGTTACAAGTCTTAAATGAAAATTGCTCTGACGAAGTAACCTTATGGGACACTGCAGCAACAGTTGCATCTGCTTTATTTTTACCGTCTCTTAGCTCAATACACAATGCTTTAGTGATTAAAGCCCTAACTTGGTGGGCAGGAAAACAAATCAGTATAACTTCTAAAATTTTGTATGATCTTGCTACAGAAGCTGATAGTATAAGGAAAGCTACCTTGCAAAATCGCGCCGCTATTGATTTTTTATTGCTTGCTCATGGTCATGGCTGTGAAGAATTTGATGGAATGTGTTGTTTTAACCTTACTGATAAATCCCAGTCCATTCATGACAAGATCAGACAGTTGAATGATAATATGAAAAAATTGCAAGAATGGCAGAGCCCACTAGACACATTGTTAAATGGCTGGGATCTATCAGGATGGTTAAGAGAGTTAGTCAAGCAAGGATTTATTATTTTAATTGTGCTTATAATAGGATTATTGATTATTGGATGTCTTATATCTTGTGTGAAAACTATGGCCATGAAGGCCATGAATAATGTGCTATTAGCACAAAAAGAAAAAGGGGGAATTGTTGGAGAATGGTTAACAGCACAAGGTAACGGGTCACTGGTGGAGCTCTGCGAACAATCGCCTGTGTGAGTGTGATAACATCTGTTCCAGCTTGTTGCTGTGGTACATCAAGAAACCATTACCAGGAGATGTAACCATGGTAATAATGATCTAGAGAACCAATAATGGACAAGGACAGTTTCTCCCTGAGCCTTGAGGAAAGTACCTAGGAAGATGGTATCAGGTAGAAGAATGAAGAGAAGACTGATAAGCAGACCACCACTGGGAAGGACTTGGCAAGATTGTGTTGTATGGTAACCAATCATGTTATAGTACGTTGCAACATGTATCCAATCAATGTATACGACGTGTATTACAATCAGAGTAAAACATATATAAAGCGATGATTTTTGCTAATAAAGTAGAAGCTTGCTTTATCAACCATATTGGTTCGTCCGCTTGCTTCCCCCACGGTCGCACTTTTATTCTTATAAAGGCATATGATTTGGTGCCTCGAAAACTAGATTCCATTCATGGCATTGTATGGGCTTCCTGTATGAATTTGAATTAGCTGTTGAATCTAGCCTTCAGTAAGTTGGCCAGTCATCATGTTGAGCAGAAAAGTGGCTTCCTTTGCTGTTAGCAGCTAAAAATCCTTTGTGCGCAAAGCTGCATTGCCTTAAAAGAATTAAATAAAGTTGGAGAAAGTGCTCTTGAGACATGGTAGCAAGAAAGCTGCATTGACAAGGAGGTGACATTTTTTTTACCTGATTAAAGCTGACATCGGGTATATACCCAAAATCATAAAAGAGTAGATCCAGACTTAAAAAAACCTGGATATCTAACTTGGAGGGGTTTGTTTTAATCTCTAAATCATGTGAAGGATTTGCAAAAGTCTGCTGTGGATCACTGGGAAAACTGTTTCCTGTATCATAGAAAGGTTAGGGTTGAAAGGGACCTTAAAGATCATATAGTTACAATCTCCCTGCTACAGGCAGGGACACCTTCCACTAGACCAGGTTGCTCAAAGCCCCATCCATCTTGGACTTAAACACTTCCAGGGATGGGACATTGACAGCTTCTCTGGGTATAGGTAAAGTTGGTGATGGTGATTTTGTTTAGCAATCCTGGAGAGCCTTGAGAAGGATCTGAGAGTCTTGGAGTCTTCAGTGTCCCTCACTACTTTTTTTACACTAAAAAGAGTCATATTTAAAGAATAAGAGCTCTTTTGAATACTGCAAAAAGAAGGGTGGTTTCTGAAGGCATAAACAGAAAACATGATAGATGCTGGAAGGGACAGAAGTCTATCCAGTAGAGAGATGAAGTATCCCTGAGTGTATTAACTGGTTTTACAGAATTGTTAGGGTTGAAAGGACCTCTGGAGATCATCTAGTCCAACCCCCCTGCTTGTCATCCGCTTCCCTGGGTTACACACATATTCCTTGGAGGGATACCTTTCCCTCACAGCTGACTAGCCCATCTATATATTGCATCTCTTCCCTGATGGTCTGAAGTGTCATGGGCCCACTGGGCTAAAAATAGTTCACCTTTATGGTGCAAATCTAAATCCATCTGATACACTTCAGTCTTAGCAGCTTTATCCACTTGTTGGTTGTTCTGGTGTTCCTCAGTGGCCCTACTCTTGGGTACATGAGCATCTATGTAGCGTACCTCCACCACCAGGTTCTGCACCCGGACAGTGATATCTTGTCACACTGCAGTAGACAAGATGGGATTACCTCTGCGTTGCCAGTTGCTCTGCTTCCATTGCTGCAACCACCCTCACAGGGCATTTGCCACCATCCCTGAGTCAGTGTAAAGTACTGGCCACTTTTTTCGTCCAGCAATGTCCAAGGCCAGCTGGATGGCTTTCACCTCTGCAAACTGACTCGATTCACTCTCTCCTTCAGCAGTTTCTGCAACTTGTCATCAGGGACTCCATACAGCTGCCTTCCATCTCTGATGCTTTCCCACAATACAGCAGGACCATCAGTAAACAAGGCATATTGCTTCTCACTTTCTGGTATTTGTTGTATGGTGGGGCCTCTTTAGAATGTGTTGCCGCCTCCTCTGGTGACGCTCCAAAATCTTTGCCCTCTGGCCAATCCATGATGACTTCTAGAATTCCTGGATGACTGGGATTTCCTATTCAAGCTCGTTGTGTAATCAGGGTGGCCCACTTGCTTCATGTAGCATCGGTTTCATGATGTGTAGAGGAGACCCTGCCTTTGTACATCCAGCCCAGTACGGGCAACCAGGGTGCCAGGAGGAGCTGTGCTTCAGTGCCAAGCACTTCTGAAGCAGCTCAAACCCCTTCATAGGCTGCCAGTATCTCTTTTTCAGTTGGGGTATAGCTGGCCTCAGATCCCCTGTATCCCCAACTCCAAAAGCGGAGGGGTCTAACTCTGGTCTCCCCTGGAGCTTTCTGCCAGAGGCTCCAGGTAGGAGCATTCTCCCCGGCTGTGGTGTGGAGTACATTTTTTACATCTGGCCCAGTCTGGACTGGTCCAAGGGCTACTGCATGAACTCTCTCTCGTTTAATTTCCTCAAAGGCTTGTTGTTGCTCAGGGCCCCATTTGAAAGCATTCTTCTTCCAAATCACGTGATAGAGAGGGCTTACAATCAGACTGTAATTTGGGATGTGCATTCTCCAGAACCCCACAGCACTCAAGAAAGCTTGTGTTTCTTTGTTCTTAGCTGGTGGAGACATTGCTGTTATCTTGTTGATCATATCTGTGGGGATCTGGCAATGTCCATCTTGCAATTTTATTCCCAAAAATTGAATCTTCTGTGCAGGTCCCTTGAGCTCACTCCGTTTTATGGCAAAACCGGCTTTCAGCAGGATTTGGATTATTTTCCTCCCTTTCTCAAAGACTTTTTCCGCTGTATCACCCCACGCAATAATGTCATCAATGTATTGCAGGTGTTCTGGAGTTTGCCCCTGTTCCAGTGCAGTCTGGATCAGTCCATGGCAGATGGTAGGGCTGTGTTTCCACCCCTGTGGCAGTCGGTTCCAAGTGTACTGGGCACCCCTCCAAGTAAAAGCAGATTGTGATAAATGCTAAAACAGCAAATACTGGCTGCAAGTATGGTGTGACATGGTGAAACTCTGAGATCAGGCTCAACAATTCTGAAAGCAAATGAATCAACATTGTGATGAGTGACTATTGATCTGAAAAAATGAATGCTTATCATAAGTATGTTTTGACACACTCTGGTTTATTCCCAGGCTGTAACTTAGAACCATGCAGCTGCTGGCTCACTCCCCCCCTCCCCCTCCCCCTCCCCCCATGATAGACTGATCTGAAATCAGACTCCACTGTCCATTGTCTCAAAGATTGGTATGAAAAGCTGAGATGCAATCCCATGGACCAGTTGTCTCAGTGGGAGGAGTTGAGATAAGACTCCAAGGTCCATTGCCTGAGAGATGAGTGTGGAGTAGCTGAGATAAGACTCTGCTGCCCATTATCTCTAGTACTGGTGTGAGGAATTGCTGTCCATTATCCCAAGAATTGCTGCAGATGTGCAGTTGAAGAATGGCTGCAAGACCAGCGAAAGTAGTCCACCAGGAATGTGTAATAGGTGACAGTAAGAACAGAGGTACTTCCCCCAGCTCATTATAAAAGGGGGAAAAAGGCATCCTCATGAGGACAATGCCATCAGGACACCTCCATGAGGTCACCTTCAATGGGACAACTCCAGAAGGACACCTCCATGAGGACACCCACCTCCGACAACTGCTACGAACTCTTGAGGACACTCTGCTCCGATACCAACCACGAACCCTGACGGACTCCCGCCACCAACGAACACCGCTGGATCCACGGTGGTGACTCTCTCTCTCTCTGCACCCTGAATTCTTGCTTCATTTTCTACCTTTTTTCCAACCTGTCTGTCATGGTTTAAGCCCAGCTGGTAACTCAGAACCATGCAGCCATTCGCTCATTCCCCCCACCTTTCAACAATGACAGATCCCCAGGATCCATGGTGGTGACTATCTCTCTCTCTCTGCACCCTGAATCCTTGCTTCTTTTCTATCTTTTTTCCAATCTGTCCTATTGCTTTTCCCTTTATTACAATAATTTCCCTTTTTCATAATATTTATCTTTTTGTAATAAACCAACTGATCAGTTATGGTACTTGACCTCAGCTGTGTCTTAATTTCACTCTTGGGATCACGAATGAAACAGGCACTGGTGTTACTGACAAACCTCGGTCAAGAAAAACCTTGTAACACCAATGTAGTGTTAAAAGGGAGGCATTCTTTATTACAGTGCTGGATGCACGGGGGATCTCTCCTCCAAGTGTGCATGCCCAGGGTTCAAAACGTTCAGATATTTATTCATAAGATTGTTACATATTCATACATTCCATTCTATATTCTAGTTTTGATTGGTTATAATGAACACAGACCATATTCTAATTTCTATACATGCGCACAAACTTTTTCTATTGTTCTAAATTGAGTCTGGGGTGTAATTTGAGTAGGGGGCTATTGAGTCAGAGGTCGCGATCTCCTCCTGCCAGAATTACCCTTCACCTACATTCTTATTTTGTTGTCAAGTTAATTACAATCATTTATCTTGAAAGAATAGCTATTCTTTGATTGTTTACTTTAAACATTTTCCTGAGACCCTATTGGTTTCTTGGGAAGGGACTATACAATGGTAATGAAGCAGCATAGGTAACAAATCTTAACTAATTACCTAGTTACAAAATCTGTTTCAGTCCCAGGGTTACACTGGAACTGGGGTTTTCTCCAATCAGGCCCTAACACTACCACTAATAATAACAATGATAAGAGAAATAACAAGGGGAGAGAACATAAAACTAAAAGGGGAAAGGAAAACAAAACAATAAACACAAGTGATGCACAATAATACAATTGCTCACCACCGCCTGACCAACATCAAGCCCAACCTAAGCAGCTATCTTGGCCTTCTGAGCTACTACCCTCAGTTTATATACTTGGCATAATGTGCTGTGGTATGGAATACCCCTTTGGCTAGTTTGGGTCACGTGTCCTGTCTCTGCTTCCTCCCAGCTTTTGTGCCTCTCCTCACTGGCAGAGCATGAGAGACTGAAAAGTCTTTGACCAGGGTAAGCATTACTAAACCATTGGTATGTTATCATCATTGCTCTCAGACTAAAGTAAAAAAACACAGCACTGCACTGACTACTCAGAAGGAGAAAAATAACTTACATCTGAACTCAGGTCAACCCTTTTCACAGGTTTATGCAGCCCACATTGCTTGTAAAACCTCCATATTTCATTGGAGGGAATCCCATCAATCTTACCTCTGGCCATTCAATCTTCCAGCAAGGCAGCAAGCATATCTTTCTGAGATAGTGGATTCTTTTTCACCTTGCCCCTCCTGTTATTGCATTTTGTGTTTTGTTTGGGGCCCCATTCCCCCAAATCTCTTAACAGCTGGAATTTTTTCTTTGATTTGTCCTATGGGGTTTTCTGTTTCATTTATCAATAAAGACATCATAATACCTATTTTATATGCATGTGGTGCACTCCTAATAAATCTTGTTTCAAATTGAAACTGATAGTGGAGCCTGCAGTGGAGCCTCTGCATCTCTGACAAAAGCAGCAGTCTTCATTCCCTCCTTAACGTGCTGAACACAATGGTGTAAAGTGTACCAAGGTCAATCTGTACTGGGCCATTCCCCTTCTGTGGGGCATTTTCTGTTACAGCCTTCCACTACCACTGCAAATAAATTAATCTCATCCTCGGTGCCTTGGAGGACATCCTGAATGAATGAGTCAGACCTTAACATTGCAAATTTCACAGCAACGTCTGGATCCAATTTAAATTCTGAAGCCTGTAAATCATGAAACCTGATGGCCCAAGAAAGCAGAGATTCACCAGGCTTTTGTTTGAACCTGTCCATAATGTCATTTATTTCATGCTGAGCGAAATCATCTACCACGTCCCCCCTAAACAGACAACCAGGAGGGTGAGACAAGGAGGCACCAAATGTAATCAGTTCTGGGTAAGGCTGGGTTTAGTGGCTTTGCAATGGAAAATAACTGGTACTTGAAGGTAGTTGACATAGTTTTGGGTCCTTAGGACCTTAGTACAAAAAATGTGGGAAAAACAACAGAAAAACAGGACCTGGGGATGGGGAGTGTCTGGGACTAGCAGATGTCCAGGATGACGGGAGAACTGGCTACCCTGGATTTGGAGAAGGCTGAGGTTCTTAATGACTTCTTTGCCTCGGTCTTCACTAGGAAACCCTCTGACCACACCACCCAAGTCTTGGAAGGCAGACGCGGGGACAATGAGAATGAAAACCTTGGGGTGACTGTAGGGGAGGATCAAGTTCGAGACCATCTTAGGAACCTGAACGTACACAAGTCCATGGGAACTGATGAAATCTATCCACGTGTCCTGAAGGAGCTGGCAAATGAAGTTGCTAAGCCACTATCCATCATATTTGAAAAATCATGGCAGTTGGGTGAAGTTGCCCATGACTGCAAAAAGGGAAATATAACCCCCATTTTAAAGAAGGGGAAAGTGGATGACCCAGGGAACTACAGACCAGTCAGTCTCATCTCTGTGCCTGGCAAAATCTTGGAGCAGATTCTCCTGGAAGGCATGCTAAGGCACATGAATAACAACAAGGAGGTTGGTGACAGCCAGCATGGTTTCACTAAGGGGAAATCCTGCCTGACCAGTCTGGTGGCCTTCTAGGATGGGGCTACAGAACTGATGGACAGGGGTAGAGCATTTGATGTCATCTACCTGGACTTGTGCAAAGCGTTCGACACTGTCCCACACGACATCCTTGTCTTTAAGTTGGAGAGACATCAGTTTGATACGTAGACCACTCGGTGGATAAAGAACTGGCTGGATGGCCACATGCAAAGAGTAGTGCTCAATGGCTCAATGTCAAGCTGGAGACCAGTAACGACTGGGGTCCTTCCGGGTTTGGTGTTGGGACCAGTCTTGTTCAACATCTTTGTGGGTGATATGGACATTGGAATTGAGTGCACCCTCAGCAAGTTTGCCGATGACACCAAGCTGTGTGGTTCGGTTGATACACTGGGGGGAAGGAATGCCATCCAGAGGGACCTTGACACGCTTGTGAGGTGGGCTGATGGCAACCTGATGAAGTTTAACCATGCCAAGTGCAAGGACCTACACCTGGGTCGAGGCGATCCCTGGCACAGCTACAGGTTGGGCAGAGAAGAGATTCAGAGCAGCCCTCCTTCGGAGAAGGACTTGGGGGTGTTGGTCAATGGGAAACTGAACACGAGCCAGCTTCAGTGTGTGCTTGCAGCCCAGAAAGCCAACCGTGTCCTGGGCTGCATCAAAAGGAGCGTGACCAGCAGGTTGAAGGAGGTGATCCTGCCCCTCTACTCTGCTCTCGTG
The DNA here is from genome assembly GCA_039720435.1 of Amazona ochrocephala. Taxonomy (NCBI): domain Eukaryota; kingdom Metazoa; phylum Chordata; class Aves; order Psittaciformes; family Psittacidae; genus Amazona; species Amazona ochrocephala. Next base: position 26,141,085 of record CM077908.1, read on the forward strand.
AGACCTCACTTGGAGTACGGTGTACATTTCTGGTGTCTTCAACATAAAAAGGACATGGAACTGTTGGAGCATGCCCAGAGGAGGGCCACGAGGATGATCAGGGGACTGGAGCACCTCCTGTATGAAGACAGGCTGAGAAAGTTGGGGCTGTTCAGCTTGGAGAAGAGAGGGCTGTGTGGAGACCTCATAGCAGCCTTCCAGTATCTGAAGGGGGCATATAAGGGTGCCGGGGAGGGACTCTTCATTAGGGACTGTAGTGATAGGACAAGGGGTAATGGGTTCAAACTTAAACAAGGAAAGTTTAGATTGGATATAATGAAGAAATTCTTTACTGTGAGGGTGGTGAGTCACTGGAATGGGTTGCCCAAGGGAGTGGTGAATGCTCCATCCCTGATGGTCTTCAGGGCAGGGTTGGATGGAGTCTTGGGCCACATGGTTTAGTGAGAGGTGTCCCTGCCCATGGCAGGGGGGTTGGAACTAGATGATCTTAAGGCCCTTTCCTACCCCATCTATTCTATGATTCTATGATTCTATGATTCTATGATTCTATGATTCTATGATTCTATGATTCTATGATTCTATGATTCTATGATTCTATGATTCTATGATTCTATGATTCTATGATTCTATGATTAAGGTCCTCTGGTGCACATATAGAATCTGATGGGAAAAACAGTCTGGGTTATTTCTGCTTCAAGTAATGGCAAACCTGTTCATGGGATTGCTTTTCCTCCAGGACCTGGGTGTACTTGGTGTGTAATGCAGGAAGATGGGGAAGTCTGGTATGTGCCTCAAGGGGATTTAATTTTGGGTGAAAACAGACAATGAACTCAATTATATGCTGTTGCCGGCTTTATAACACTTCTGTGGCATCTAAATGCCGATCTCTGCCACTCAAGTCTTTGAAAAGAAAATATGTGCTGTCATGATCATCAGCAGATAGTAATGTCATGGAAAGCCAGCAGCAGCAGTGGGAGTCTCCCAGAACTGTCCTCAGATCACCATCAACTAAACCAAACTTCCTTCGATCATCACCCAACAAAGAATGAACTTTGATGAAACCGGACAAGCTCAGTGATGTCGTCAGCAGGCAACAATCCATCACCAGGCACCATCTCCCCTGCACTGAAGGACTGCTATGACAGATGAAGCCCGACATCATGGACTGGATGAACTCAACAAACTTTATAGGTATGGTCCATGGAGTAAGGAATGATAGAATCATAGAATCATAGAATAGAATCATAGAATAGTTAGGGTTGGAAAGGACCTCAAGATCATTGAGTTCCAACCCCCCTGCCATGGGCAGGGACACCTCCCACTAAACCATGCCATCCAAGGCTATGTCCAACCCCACCTTGAACGCCGCCAGGGATGAAGCATTCACAACTTCCCTGGGCAACCCATTCCAGGGCCTCACCTGTCTCTGTGTTTGCATATATATATATCAATAGACAAAAAAAGTGATGGTGTATTGGAAAATGTGGGACCTGAGTGTGATGTAAATGGTATGGAGTAAGGGGTGTATACTGTCCTGGTTTCAGCTGTAACAGTTATTTTTCTTCCTAGTAGCTGGTGCAGTGCTGTGTTTTTGCTTTGGTCTGGGAATAATGCTGATAACACACCTATGGTTTAGTTGTTGCTCAGTAGCACTTACCCAGATCAAGGAATTTTCAGTCTCTCATGCTCTGACAGTGAGGAGGGGCATCAGAAGCTGTTGCCTTAAAGGGGGGGAAATCAGCGGCGGCTATCTGTCCAGCCGTGTTTGCTATTTCAAACTTCACTGCACCAGATTCACTGATAGCGCACCACAATGCCAGTCGAATCGTGCTCATGAACCCTCACGGCCACACCAAGAGATGGGGTCACGTTCAGTGAGAAAATTACGATTGGTTACCGAAACAGTGCAGTTTATTGTGATTGGCTACCGAAACAGTGCAGTTTATTGATGCAACAGGTACAGGTTCTTATGGATTGCCAGTGATAGATACTGTCTGCAAAAGCACGTGCAAATAATAGTTACATGGATACAAGCGCTCGATAAAGTTAACGCAGGATAGCTATAAAATATACAGATGACAGTAAAAGTAACTCTATAGAGATTCTAAGTTCTCCTGGGGAAGCACTGGATACAGTGCAAATCTTACCCACAGACGTCCCTATGGGGGGGGAAGAGAGGTCCAGCCCGTCCACCAGTCCCAGGAGTCCGTTGATGTTATCTTCCTTGACTCATCCGCGATGGTATCTTCCCCAATATCCCCCTCTCTCTTGGGTCATTTTATACTATTTTCACCTTCAAGGTGGAGCTTGAGTGACTCTAGTCATGCATACCTTTATTATTATTGGTGCAAATCTCTCTCGCTTCGTTTTAAAGGTATATGACACCAAAAATTCAGAGCGCATGCTCAGAGAGGGGTGGTCTCATTTTGGAGGGGGGTCGCATTGGATATGGGAGTGTATTTTAGCATGTAAATGCATTGTAATGACATTATAATGAAGCAAAGTTCACACAGAGGACAGCATTCTGTCAAAAGATGACAGGCTGCTGGCCCAGGGTAAGAAGTGTGCAGCTTATCAGTTTCTTGCACCTCCTTGTTCCCATCTTTTTGCTGAAGTTAGGACAAAGCGTAACTGCAAGATCTCCACCTCGCTCTACCCTTCGTCTGTGTTGCCACAGGAACCTCTGTGGAGTGCACATTCCTGGCATACCAGGTGTGGCTGCATCTCGCCCTGAGAGGCCTTGAAAGTCCATTTTTCCCTTATGTGTGGACAATGCTACATTTCAAATATAAGTTTAATTCCTAATTATCCCATATTTCCTAATTATTCCACAGAAGCCGAGAGGAAGCAGAGACAGGACACCTTACCCAAACTAGCCAAAGGGATATTCCATACCACAGCATGTTATGCTTGGTGTAGAAACTGAAGGGAGCTACCCGGAAGGGCAGATTGCTGCTCGAGTTGGCTGGGTGTCGGTCAGTAGGTGGTGAGCAATTGGACTGTGCATCACTTGTGTTTTCTGAGCTTTCACTTCTTCTCTTCTTGTTTCATGTTATTATTATTGGTTTTGTTGGTATTTTTTCTATTGTCACTATATTTTACTTTAGTAAACTGTTCTTACCTAAACTTGTGGGGTTCACATTCTTTTGATTCTCCTCCCCATCTCACCTGGGGAGGGGGGAAGTGGGGAGTGAGTGAGCAGCTACATAGTTCTGAGTTACCAGCTGGGTTTTAACCATGACAGTGCATCAACACGTGTTCAATCCAGTAAGCATGCACATGGTGTCACAGATACACACATATGGCTCTGTGGATACTTCTGTGTGTTGGATGGATGCAGCACCAGATACATGGACACAACCCTCCAGCCTGAACTGAGGGACAGCACTGGGGAGGTGAAAACAGCTCCTACACTAGGGACACAAAGTGCCAGCTCCATGTGAAAGCCAGGGCCCATATGATTCCAGCACAGCGCCTGAGTGATCATGAAAAATTGGAGCCTGACAGATCGATGGCCCAGTAGTAAAAGTCAGAGAACATGAAGGAAAAGTTAGCACCAATCAAAGTTGCTATAGACACCAATTTGTGCCAGCCAGCCTGGCAAGAATTTAAAGCAATTTAATAGAAACAAAACTCAGCAATCCAGAATAGATTTCCAAACCATGTACAAAGACATACAAACTGGAAAACAAAGTCTGGCACAAAATAGTCATTTAAAAACAAATGTGCAGGGAAAGGCTGTTAAAAACAGAAAAAAAGGGTGCTCCACAGAGCACATTCTTCACTGGTCAGAAAAAGGGAGCTGGGCTGTGGGGATGTGTCAGGCTGTAGGGCCGTGGGGATGGGGGAACATGGGTATGCAGGGATGCAGGGATGCTCTGACAGGTACCCCGTGGTGCGTCCTATCACCAGACAGGCACATTTAACAGAGTCCCTCATCAAACACATGGGCGCTTACTTCCCATCCCTAACCTAGTCCATGGGTGCTACTGGCCTATCTCCCACCACACACATAGGTGCTTGACTGCTGTCCTGGGTTCAGCAGTAGCAGTCTTTTTTCTCCTTCTGAGTAGCTGGTGCAGTGCTATGTTTTTGATTTTCAGCCTGAGAACAATGCTGAGAACACCGATTTTTTTAGTTGTTGCGAAGAAATATTTACTCTGACCAAGGACTTTCTGAGTCTCATGCTCTGCAAGGGAGCAGACGAAGCCAAGAGGAAGAAGAGACAGGACACCTGACCAAAACTAGCCGAAGAGGTATCCCATACCATAGCACGTCATGCCCAGTATATAAACTGGGGGGAGTTAACTGGAAGGACTACATCACAGCCTGGTTCGGGCTGGGTATCGGTCGGCAGGTGGTGAGCAGTTGTATTCCCTTGTTATTTCCCTTATCATTATTATCATTATTATTGGTGGTGGAAGCACAGCTCCTCCTGGCACCCCGGTTGCCCGTGCTGGGCTGGATGTTCAAAGGCAGGGTCTCCTCTACACATCATGAAACCGATGCTACATGGAGTAAGTGGGCTGCACTAATTACACAACGAGCACGAATAGGAAATCCCAGTTGTCCAGGAATTCTAGAAGTCATCATGGACTGGCCAAAGGGCAAAGATTTTGGAGCGTCACCAGAGGAGGAGGAGGTGATGTTTGCTGAAGAGGCCCCACCATATAATGAACTGTCAGAAAGTGAAAAGCAATATGCCTTGCTTACTGATGGGTCCTGCTGTATTGTGGGAAAGCATCAGAGATGGAAGGCAGCTGTATGGAGTCCCTGATGACAAGTTGCAGAAACTGCTGAAGGAGAGGGTGAATCGAGTCAGTTTGCAGAGGTAAAAGCCATCCAGCTGGCCTTGGACATTGCTGAATGAGAAAAGTGGCCAGTACTTTATCTCTATACTGACTCATGGATGGTGGCAAATGCCCTGTGAGGGTGGTTGCAGCAATGGAAGCAGAGCAACTGGCTACACAGAGGTAATCCCATCTTGTCTACTGCAGTGTGACAAGATATCGCTACCTGAGTGCAGAATCTGGTGGTGAAGGTACGCTACGTAGATGCTCATGTACCCAAGAGTCGGGACACTGAGGAACACCAGAATAACCAAGTGGATAAAGCTGCTAAGACTGAAGTGGCTCAGATGGACTTAGATTGGCAACATAAGGGTGAATTATTTTTGGCCTGGTGGGCCCATGACACTTCAGGCCATCAGGGCAGAGATGCAACATGCAGATGGGCTCGTGACTGAGGGGTGGACATAACAATGGACACTATTGCCCAGGTTATTCATGACTGTGAAACATGCTGCAATTAAGCAAGCTAAACGGTTAAAGCCTCTTTGGTATGGAGGATGATGGCTGAAGTACAAATATGGGGAGGCCTGGCAGATTGATTATATCACACTTCCACCAATCAGCCAAGGCAAGCGCCATGTGCTTAGCACAGTGGAAGCAACCACTGGATGGCTGGAAACATATGCCACTGCCCGGAACACTATCCTGGGCCTTGAAAAACAAATCATGTGGCGACACGGCACCACAGAGAGAATTGAGTCAGACAATGGGACTCATTTCCAGAACAACCTTATAGATGCTTGGGCCAAAGAGCGTGCCATTGAGTGGGTATATCACATCCACTACCATGTACCAGCCTCCTGGAAAATCAAACCGTACAATGGGCTGTTAAAAACTACACTGAGAGCAATGGGTGGTGGGACTTTCAAACATTGGGATACACATTTACCAAAAGCCACCTGGTTGGTCAACACCAGAGGATCTGCCAACACGGCTGGCCCAGCCCAGTCAGAACTTTTACATACCATAGAGGGTTATAAACTTCCTATGGTGCACATAAAGAATTTGCTGGGAAAGACAGTCTGGGTTATTCCTGCTTCAGGTAAAGGAAAACCCACTTGTGTGATTGCTTTTGCTCAGGGACCTGGATATACTTGGTGGGCATTGCAGGAAGATGGGAAGTCCGATGTGTACCTCAAGGGGATTTGATTTTAGGGGAAAACAGCCAATGAACTCAATTATATGCTGTTGCCTGCTATGTAGCACTTCTATAGCCCACCAGCTAGATGTCTTCAGGTCACCAACGACTGGCCCTGACTTCCCTCCAACCATCATCCCAACAAAAAATGAATTTTGACAAAACCAGATGAGCTCAGCAGTGACCAGACGTGTTCTGCAGTGTCATCAGCAGGCAACAATCCAACACTGCACCCTGTGTCTCCTGCTCTGAAAGGCTGTTACAAGAGATGGAGCTGCACATCATGGACCAGATGAACTCAGCAGCTTCATAGGGATTGGTCCATGCACTAAGGAATGATATCTCTCTCTTTGTGTGTGTGTGTGTGTGCGTGCGTGTGCGTATTTATATATATATATATGAGGCAAGAGTGATGGTATATTGAAAAATGTGGGTTCTAAGCACGACGTGAATGGCATGGAATTAGGGGTGGATACTGTCCGGGGTTCAGCAGTAGTAGTCTTTTTTCTCCTTCTTAGTAGCTGGTGCAGTGGTGAGTTTTTGACTTTCAGCCTGGGAGCAATGCTGAGAACACCAGTGTTTTCAGTTGGTGCTCAGTAATGTTTACTCTGACCAAAGACTTTCTGAGTCTCATGTTCTGCCAGGAAGGAGGGGAAGTCGGGAGGAAGCAGAGACAGGACACTTGACACAAACTAACCAAAGGGGTATTCCATACTAAAGCACATCATGCACAGTATATAAACTGGGGGCAGTTACCCCGAAGGGCTAGATCACTGCTCGGTCGGGCTGGGTATTGGTTGGCGGGTGGTGGGCGGTTATATTTTCTTCCCTTGTTACTTCCCTTATCATTATTATTAGTGGTGGTAGCAGTAGTGGTTTTGTGTTATAACTTAGTTACTGGACTGTTCTTATCTCAACCCGTGGGAGTTACATTCTTTTGCTTCTCTTCCCCATTTGTCCGGGAACAGGGGGGGGGAAGAAGCAGAAGGGGAGTGAGTGAGCGGCTGCGTGGTTCTGAGATACCGGCTGCCTTAAACCCTGACAACTGCCCACTGCCCAGCTCTGAGCCAATCCATGGTGTTCCAAGTCTCTTCTTCTGCCTGCAGTTATCACCTCCCCACCCCATCCTTGCAGCAGGGTGCTCTCAGGGTGGCCTGACCCCTGGGTGCCAGTGCCCTGTCCCTCCCCTCCACCAAGATGCTCCCTATCCCACTCCATACCCCCTCTCCATCACCTGCCCTTTCCTAGGAGTTCCTTGAGCCATCAATTTTGGTAATTAGGTCAGACTCTGAGCAGATCTCTGGCAGGGGGGGAGGGGATGGGGATGTTCTGCTTTGATTTCTGCCACAGGAAGGTTGTATGAGCCAGTCTATGCCTGTGCTTCCCTGCTTGTCTCTGCCTGTAGCAGGGCTCCTACCCGCACTGCTTCATGCCAAGCCATTTCCATCCCTGTACAATCTTCTGGTCATGGGAAAGCAGGAGCAACCCCCCAATGGCAATTGCTGACCATCCCACTGCAGGGTAAAGCCACCACCTTCCTGGAGAATCAACCTAGCAGGTGGGCTCCTGCATCCCAAACTCAGCAGCAGCCACACCTCCACTGAGCACCCAGGTGCTGCTCACATTTCCACTCCTACCAAGACAAGCAGGATCCCACCTGTTGTGTGCCACCACTACCTCCAGCCCCTGAAACAGCTGTGACCTCCAAGTGCCAGGATCTATTTTTCCACTATATTTTAATCTCTATCCTTTTATCTGCAGGGCACTGAGATGCAAAACCACATTACAACAAATAGGGAGCAAAGGTCATCTTTTAAGCTGAGACAAATGTGGACCTGAGTAACAGGGTAGATGCTGGCAGGGCTCTCAGGTGCACTGGGGGTGCACGAGGCATCCAATGAGATTTGGGGATGCTTAGGCTGGAGAGGAGTTGGGCTTAGGTGATTCTTGCTGATGGGGGGTGGTCTGGATCCCAGCAAAGGCTGGCTATAGGATCCAAGCATCACAGCTTCACAGGGGTGGCATAGGGGTGGCATGGGTGGTGGTCTGCCACAGCCTCCAGGCATGGAGAGGCCCCCAGACACCCCCAGCCCTGAGGAAAGAGCCGTTTCTGGACATTTCCCAGGGCTTCTGGCCCTGCCACTCACCCTCCTCCTCTTTCTGCAGGGTGAGCACCTCCATCCCTTCCTTCCTCACCTGGGAACACACAACCCTCAGGTGTGTCAACCACACCATTCAGCTTGGTGTCATCTGCAAACTTGCTGAGGGTGTACTCAATCCCACTATCTATGTCATCAATGAAGATATTAAACAGTACTGGTACCAATATGTACCCTGAGGGGCAACACTTGTCACTGATCTCCATTCAGACATGGAGCTGTTGATTCATCACATTAGGTTGTGTGTACACACGCACAAGTTTGTGCACACTCATATAGTGTTGTGTCTCCCCAAGTGAGGGAGGAAGGGACCCGAACAAGCTTGAGAAGTGGACCCATGTGAACTTCATGAAGTTCAGCAAGGACAAGTGCAAGATCCTGCACCTGGGTTGAGGCAACCCCCAGTACCAATACAGCCTGGGGGGTGAAGGGATTAAGAGCAGCCCTGAGGAGAAGGGGGTACTGGTGGATGAAAAGCTGGACATGAGCCAGCAATGTGTGCTTGCAGCCCAGAAAGCCAACCATCTCCTGGACTGCATTCAAAGAAGCATGGCCAGCAGGTCAAGGGAGGTGATTCTCCCTCTCTACTCTGCTTTGGTGAGACACCATCTGAGACGTTCAGCTCTGGAGCCCTCAGCACGGGAAAGACATGGATCTGTTGGAGAGGGTCTAAGAAGAGGACCACAGAAATGATCAGAGGGCTGAAACACCTCTCCTATGAGGAAAGGCTGAGAGAGTTGGGGTTGTTCAGACTGGAGAAGGCTACAAGGAGACCTTATTGTGGCCTTTCAGTGCTTGAAGGGGGCTTATAAGAAAGATGGGGACAAACTTTTTAGTAGGGCCTATAGCAATAGGACAAGGGGTAATGGTTTTAAACTAAAGGAGGGTGGATTCAGACTAGATGTAAGGAAAAATTTTTTTATAATGGAACAGGTTCCCCAGAGAGGTGGAAGATGCCCCATCTCTGGAAACGTTCAAGGTTAGGTTGGACAGGGTTCTGAGCAACCTGAAGTTGAAGATGATCCCTGCTCATTGCATGTGGGATGGACCTTTAAAGCTCCCTTCAAACCCAAACTATTCTATGATTCTATGTGAATGCGCACAACCCCTCATGGGCTTTCACAACTCCACACAAATTTGCACACCCCCCCTATAATGCACACATATCTCCCCAGTGGCACACATAAGCTTGCACAGGCATGCACAACCCTGCGTGGGTGTGCACAACCCTGCATAGGCATGCAGAGCCCTGTACGGGCACACACAACTCCACATGAGTGCACACAATCTTGTACACACACACAGTCCACACAAGCACACATTCTGAGACAGGTGCACAATGCAATTGCTCACCACCCACCAACTGATACCCAGCCCGACCTGAGCAGCTATCTGCCCTTCCAGGTAACTCCCCCCATTTTATATACCTTGCATGATGAGCTGTGTTAGGCTTTAGTCTGAGAACAATGCTGATAACACACCGATGGTTTAGTTGTTGCTAAGTAGCGCTTACACTGATTAAGGACTTTTCAGTCTCTCATGCTCTGCCAGTGAGGAGGGGCACGAGAAGCCAGGAGAGAGCAGAGACAGGACACCTGACCCAAACTAGCCAAAGGGGTATTCCATGCCACATCATGCTGTCGTGGTTTAAGCCTCTATAAACTCACGCAGTCGCTCTCACACTCACTCCCCACTCTCTCTTCCCTCCTCTCCTGGAGGGATGGGAAGGAGAATCGAAAGAATGCAACTCCCACAGGTTGAGATAAGAACAGTTTAGTAACTAAGGTATAACACAAACCACTGCTGCTACCACTACTACTACTAATAATAATGACAAGGCAAATACAAGGAAAGAATACAATAGCTCACCATCAATCCCAGCCCAACCAAGCTGTGCACCCCCCACCGTGCACCTCCACCCTTCCGGGGCTCTGCTCTCTGTTTTCTACATCCTGGACATGACGTGCTGTGGTATGGAATAACCTCTTTGGTTAGTCTGAGTCCGGTGTCCTGTCTCTCCTTCCTTCTGGCTTCCCCTCCTCCCTGGCAGAGCATGAGACTCAGAAAGTCCTTGGCCAGACCAAAACATTACCAAGCAGTAACTAAAAACACTGGTGTTATCAGTGCTGTTCCCAGGCCCAAAATCAAAAACACAGCGCTGCACCAGCTACCGAGAAGGAGAAAAATGACAGCTACTGCTGAACCCAGGACACATGCCCAGTATATAAACTGGGGGGAGTTACCCAGAAGACCCAGATCGCTGCTTGGGTTGGGCTGGGTATCAGTTGTTGGGTTGTGAGCAATTGCATCGTGCATCACTTGTGTTTTCTGAGCTTTCATTTTTTCTCTTGTTGTTTACTACTACTACTATTATTATTATTATTGGTATTCTTTCTATTATGACTGTATTTTACTTTAGTTATTAAAGTGCTCTTATCTCAACCTGTGGATTTTACATTCTTCCCATTTTCTTCCTCATCTTGCCTGGGGGGGGGGGCGGGGGGAAGGGGAGGGGCTGCATGGTGCTGAGTTACTGGCTGGGTCTAAACCATGACAGCACGCACCCTAAATGGGCACAAACAACCCTATACATGCATGCACAACCCTATATGTACATGCACAACCCCAGAAGGGCACATACAATGCCAGACATGTATGCATGACACTAGATGGGAATGCACAACTCCAGACAGGCATGCCTCCCTCAGGCAGATACCCTCTAACTTTGCAGGGACATACACAAACCCAGAACATCCTCACACACACACCACGCACGTTGGAGCAGCCAGGCAGGCCTTTCCCGGGGGCAGCTGTGCAACAAGAGCAGTGGCTCCTGCTTGTGGTGGCCTATGAGCAAGGATCCTTTTAATCATGTTTGCATTGATATAATTACTAACTCATTTAATGCCATCAATGTAACTATATTCCCCTATAAACAGAAGTATTAAACTGTCAAGCCTAGGGATCAATATCCACCTGGTGTACAGCACACCTCTGCTCTGCTGACCCCAGGGACCCCATATGCAGGACTTGGCCCCCACAAAAGCCGTGGCACCCCCAGCACCACCCCACCTCTGCCTGGCACATCCACCTGAGTGCTGGTGCGGGGCCAAAGCAGTGTCCTCATCCCCACCCCAGGTATAGTGCCTGGGACCCTGCTCCTTCCCATCATCCCATTGCCATGGCAACATCTTTATTCCTTAATAGATGAGGTTAAGGGGCTTCTCAGGCAGTTTAAAGGTCGTCAGGTCAAACATGGTTTATTAAAGGGACACAAATAGACCTTGTGCCTTCCCTGCCTCCTCACAATGATTAAATAACATCATTAGCACCTCTCTCACCCAGGAAAGGCACATCTCCTGGCTCCAGGAGGCCTGTAGGGCTGGAGCTAGGGTCCCTGGTACCCCATGGCCCAGCTGATCCCCCAAACAGAGGGGGGATGCAGTGAGGTGCTGACACCCGCCAGGCATCTTCAGCCTGCCCTGCCCTGGTGAACCCCTCCATGGCCCCTCCATAACACCACTGTAAAGGGAAGTGACACAGCCCTTGCTCAGCTGCTGCCTTTTGCTGGCAGTAAGGGCTCAGATTGGCAACCAGGATTTAATTCACTTAATTAGAGCCATATTGATCCCAGACCCTGCCTGGCTCCCCCCTGCCTTGCACACCCCCCCCCCCAAACCCCAAGCATCACATTAATTATCTGCACTGCTAATTTTTCCATCTGACTACTTTTCATGCAGGGAAGTTGGGTGATGCTCATCCCTGTGTTGGGCCCTCCCTGGCCCCTGGGGTGCAGCTGCATGCTGCAGGTAGCTGACCACCAATGGGCTATTTTGGGGTCCCTGAGCCCTCCTGGTGCATCACTACCATCTTCAAGCTGGGGCTCTCTGGCTCCTTCCCCGGGGAGATGGTGCACAGCCAGGCACCTGGACACTGGGGTGTCCCCCCTGGTTTCCTGGCGGGATGGGGGGGATGGGAAAGCTGTCAGTGCCTCAGTTTACTTCACAGGCTTGCAACCACAGGGCCTGACTATTCCTAGTGGATGCACAGCCATTAGACACAGAAGTGAAGCAGCAATTTATTAAAACATTTGCAGAAACTGGTATCCTAGCAAGTAGGCACACACAGAAAAGGCAGAACTTTGATTTATACTTCCTACCCCCCCATCCAAAAGTTCCCTCCCTTGTTTCCCATTAGTTGGGTACTCCAAGGTTTGCAGCCTATCCAACATAATACAACATATAATCTACATACCAACTGTCCCACCTCTGGTTACATCCCCCCTTACTTGATTTGGTACACACCTTCCTCTTATTTATTTACCACCTTTTACGGTTGGATTTCATAACTCAGTCAGGTTGATATTCAAGGATCACCTGCTGCAAGCTCAGGAGCGATGCATCCCAACTAGAAGGAAGTTCAGCAGGAGGGCCAGGAGATGGATAAGAAGGTGCTGAGCAAAATTCGAAGGAAAAAAGAGGCTTATAAAAGGTGGAAGCAAGGTCAAGCGGCCTGGGAAGAATACAGGGATGTTGTCCGGGAAGCTAGGGACCAGGTTAGGAAAGCTAAGGCCCAGTTAGAATTAAACTTGGCTAGGGATGTTAAGGATAACAGGAAGGGATTCTATAGGTACATTGCAAATAAAAGACAGACTAGGGACAACATGGGCCCTCTCCAGAAGCTATCAGGAGAACTGGCTACCCTGGACTTAGAGAAGGCTGAGGTTCTTAATGACGTCTTTGCCTCAGTCTTCACTGGCAAATGCTCTGACCACACCACCCAAGTATTGGAAGGCAGACACAGGGACTGTGAGAATGAAGACCCTGGGCCCACTGTAGGAGTGGATCTGGTTCGAGACCACCTTAGGAACCTGAACGTACACAAGTCCATGTAACCTGATGAAATCCATCCAAGGGTCCTGAAGGGGCTGAAAAATGAAGCTGCTAAGCCACTGTCCATCATATTTGAAAAATCATGGCAGTTGGGCGAAGATCCCGATGACTGGAAAAAGGGAAATATAAGCCCAATTTTCAAGAAGGGGAAAATGGATGAACTGGGGAACTACAGACCAGTCAGCCTCACCTCTGTGCCTGGCAAAATCTTGGAGCAGATTCTCCTGGAAGGCATGCTGAGGCACATGAAAAACAACAAGGTGCTTGGTGACAGCCAGCATGGCTTCACTAAGGGGAAATCCTGCCTGACCAATCTGGTGGCCTTCTAGGATGGGGCCATGGAACCGATGGACAGGGGTAGAGCATTTGATGTCATCTACCTGGACTTGTGCAAAGCATTTGACACTGTCTCGCATGACATCCTTTCTCTAAGTTGGAGAGACATCAATTTGATATGTAGACCACTCAGTGGATAAAGAACTGGCTGGATGGCAGCATGCAAAGAGTTGTGGTCAATGGCTCAATGTCCAGCTGGAGACCAGTAACGAGTGGTGTCCCTCAGGGATCAGTGTTGGGACTGGTCTTGTTCACCATCTTTGTGGGTGACATGGACAGTGGGATTGAGGGTGCCCTCAGCAAGTTTGCCAATGACACCAAGCTGTGTGGTTCAGTTGATACGTTGGAGGGAAGGAATGCCATCCAGAGGGACCTTGACACGCTTGTGAGGTGGGCTGATGGCAACCTGATGAAGTTTAACCATGCCAAGTGCAAGGACCTACACCTGGGTCGAGGCGATCCCTGGCACAGCTACAGGTTGGGCAGGGAAGAGATTCAGAGCAGCCCTCCTTTGGAGAAGGACTTGGGAGTGTTGGTTGATGAGAAAATGAACATGAGCCAGCAGTGTGTGCTTGCAGCCCAGAAAGCCAACCGTGTCCTGGGCTGCATCAAAAGGAGTGTGACCAGCAGGTCGAGGGAGGTGCTCCTGCCCCTTTACTCTGCTCTCGTGAGACCTCACTTGGAGTATTGTGTGCAGTTCTCGTGTCCTCAACATAAAAAGGACATGGTACTGTTAGAACAAGTCCAAAGGAGGGCCACGAGGATGATCAGGGGACTGGAGCACCTCCTGTATGAAGACAGGCTGAGAAAGTTGGGGCTGTTCATCCTGGAGAAGAGAAGGCTGTGTGGAGACCTCATAGCGGCCTTCCAATATCTGAAGGGGGCCTATAGGGATGCTGGAGAGGGGCTCTTCTTGAGGGACTGTAGTGATAGGACAAGGGGTAACGGGTTCAAACTTAAACAGGGGAAGTTTAGATTGGATATGAGGAAGAAATTCTTTACTATAAGGGTGGTGAGGCCCTGGAATTGGTTGCCCAGGGAAGTTGTGTATTCTCCATCCCTGTCGGCGTTCAAGGTGGGGTTGTACATAGCCTTGGATGGCATGGTTTAGTGGGAGGTGTCCCTGCCCATGGCAGGGGGGTTGGAACTAGATGATCTTAAGGTCCTTTCCAACCCTAACTATTCTATGATTCTATGACTTGTGGTGCCTCAGTTTACTGTTTAACCAGCCTGCACCAGCTGAGTTTCATAGGTTGTACAAAGATAGTGTTCTTTTTAACCACAGAGCTTATCTTTCATCCAAAAGATGATATTGTCTTTAACCACAGAGTGTGTCTTTTTGAGTTATGATATCTCAAACCCTTTGTTTTGTTTCCTTAGTAACTTAGCCCCAGCCCCAATATTGCAAAGCCTTAATATTACAAAGCCTTAATATTGGAAAGCCCCAATATTGGAAAGCCCCATCCCCAATTATGTGAAAACAACACTGTTTCTCTCACAGTCACCCCACAAGTGTGGCTGGACACCCCCAGCCAGAGCCCTCTCCCAGGACTGCAACCAACCCCCCTAAGCCTTTCGTCTTGCTTAACATTCAACAGCACTTCATAGAGCAGCAAGCTTAATCAACACTGATAATGCAGCAGATCCATCAGGTCATTAAAACCCCCCTGTCCCAGAAGAGCTGCCTTCTGCAAGCATTAAACTGGCTTTGTGGAAGGTAAGGGACTGTTTGCTGGTGATACTGGCCTTGGGATGGCAGTCTGGCCTCAGGGGGCTTGCAGGGTCCTCAGCCTCCTCTTCAACCTGTTTCACAGGAGGTAAAGTTGAGGCATGGGGTGCTGGCATGGCTTGCCCAAGGGAGGAAGTGTGCTGTGTGGTGCCGTTGTGGGCACTGTCTGCAGCCCCATCCAGCCATCTTGCATCCATCCATCAGGGGGCTGTGGTGCAGGGTGTGGGTCCCAGCTCCCAGCAAATGTTAGTGGGTTCCCGCATGTTCGGCCCCTTGTTACTCAGTCATGGTTGAACAGGCAGGGAGTCAATGCGGGGATTTTTTCGGGTTAACCTCCCTGACCCGCTGGCACACCTGACACACGTTGACCCCCATGCACACCTGAGCTTGTTCCCATAACACCATGCAGCTGACCCCTGTGGGCACCCCTGTGGGCACCCCAGTGGGTCCACGTCCCTGGGATTGGATCCTACCTCATCCCTGCTGCAGCCCTGTCCAGCCTGCTGTTTTACCAGGGTTGGAACTCGATGATCTTGAGGTCCTTTCCAACCCTTACTATTCTATGATTCTATGATTAACCTAATTAGTGGATTAGCAGATGCCCAAGCCAGTGAGGGGGTGCATCACCTCCAACCCTACCCCCTCACATCCATTTCTGGGGCAGCAACCAGGTAGGGAGCCAGGGGCAGCTGAGGGGTGGGGGTTCCTACTAGTGCTCCTCTCCTGCCTGTGGTGACTTTATTATCACACCTTTGATTAGAGATCCCAATCCCAAGCCATCTGGACCTCCCAGTTGGGAGATGGTGTTGCAGCAGCTGCTGAAGCTCTTGACATCCCCTGCACTGCAGCAGGGCTAGGAAGGGCTGGGGGAGGGGCAAGGGTTGGCACCCATCAGGACCGCTTGGCACCTTGGCTTGGGGCAAGGGGTACAGGGGTTGTCATGGAGGGGGGCTCAGCACCCAAACCCTGCCCCAAACACCCACGTATGGCAGAGTCATATGCGGAGACACTGGTCCATGCGTGTGCAGGAGTGTCCATATACGCTGGGACACTACATGTGTTCCTATACATATACACAAGTGTGTTAAGACATGCATGGGCACAGCGTGCGCATGTGGGCAGACATAGGCCTATACGCACCCCTACACTCAGGGGCACACACATATGGGCCCATATACACTTGGCCACATCCATACACACATGGGCACTCATACAGGTCCATATACATACACCAGAACTCACACAGGTTCATACACACATGGGCACTCATGTAGGTCCATATACATACACCAGCACTCACACAGATTCATACACACCTTGGCACTTATATGGATCTTGTCCTGGGTTCAGCAGTAGCAGTCATTTTTCTCCTTCTTAGTAGCTGGTGCAGTACTGTGATTTTTACTTTCAGCCTGGGAACAGTGCTAATAACACCAGTGTTTTCAGTTGGTGCTCAGTAATGTTTAGTCTGACCAAGGACTTTCTGAGTCTCATGTTCTGCTAGGGAGGAGGGGAAGTCGGGAGGAAGCAGAGACAGGACACCTGGCACAAACTAGCCAAAGAGGTATTCCATGCCACAGCACATCATGCCCAGTATATAAACTGGGGGGAGTTCCCCGGAAGGTCCAGATTGCTGCTTGGGTTGGGCTGGGTATCGGTCGGTGGGTGGTTGTTGATGCAGAAGTCCCGGACACAGCACACAGACCAATATGATCAGGCTGTGCCAAAGTTTATTGCGCAGATAGCTCAGTATATATAGGCACTCTACTTGTCTATCATTAACACACACAAGTCTAATTGGATACATGTATTGTTCACACGGCTAAATACCAAACAGGATTCACTCAGTAACAGCTTAATGATTGGTTAACTATGACAGCATATGCTTCAAGGTTACAGTTAACATTCCTTCTCTGCGTATCTCTCTCAGTAGTTTTCCGTGCTAACTTTTCCCAAGGCTTCTGCACGTACACGAACTTTAGTAACCCTCAGGCGAGGCCTCAATGCCTGCGGGTCACTACCTTACAATTGTCAAGCAATTGTCTGGATTGCTCACATGCCCGTTCACAGCCAAATAGCTCTCCACAAATCCCCCTTTTTGTTTTTGAGCAATCCAGACCCGATTCACAGCACAAAATAGCATACTGACAATACACTTCCATAAACAACAAAAGATTTAAACAATAATGATCAATACCATTAAAACTGTTAAAACTTGTTTGATTTGTACTCCTAGCCAACTGCCAATACCCCAACCTTGTAACAGCTTTTAAAACCAATTCCAATCCTAGAGCACTTGTAACTTTTGCACTTGTGAGAACCTAAAGTGTGGTTTTTGTAAGCAAGCAAGATTTGCAGTCCAATTCAGCAACCTTCTTATCTTAGCTCTTTCTTATCTTCCAGGCCTGCATTCTTGTTTCATTAACTGTCTGGGAGTTGCTTCTTTTCCACGGTCGGCTGCACAGAGGTAACCAGGAGTTACCCCTGCTACATGGCCAGCTGCACATACTTGCTTTCATTCAGAGCAGGCATATGTCCATTCTCTAACAAG
This sequence comes from Amazona ochrocephala, assembly GCA_039720435.1. Lineage (NCBI taxonomy): Eukaryota > Metazoa > Chordata > Aves > Psittaciformes > Psittacidae > Amazona > Amazona ochrocephala. The sequence goes on from CM077908.1 coordinate 26,158,740, forward strand.
AAATCATCCACATCTCCCCCTTTTCTTTTCTTGAATGAGCCAAAGCTGTTTTACCAGGTTTTCAATCATACCGCGAATACATTGCAAAATACAAGGTACAATCATATCTATGGTCAAGATTACTACCAAAATCATTCCAATACCTTTAATCAGAGATGTGAGCCAACCATTAAAGTCCCAAGATGTAAGAAGGGCATCTAACCAAGGAATTTTATTGTTCTGATAGACATCATGAAGTACTTTCGCATGCTTCCAAATTTCTTTAACATCTTTCAAGGTCTTTCCAGACTGATCAAGATAAGTACAACAAGATTCATTAATTAAAGTACATACTCTGTCTACTTGAGCTGTTAATATATCTAAAGCCTTACAATTCTACAAAACTATATTTTTAAAGAATTTACTTCTACTTGTATTAACATAGTCACATACGTATTGCCATTAAAAACAGCATAACAAACTTCCACTGGAATCATTTTGCACACTTTGCTTTAGTCTTGCAGTCACATTACATCCTTTGTTACATTCTATAACTTGATATGGTTCTGGTCCTTTCCACTCATTATCATGTAGGTCTTTATATAGAACTGGTGGTTTGGGCAAGGAATCATCTGTTAGATGTCACAAATGCTGTATTGCAGAAAGAGAATCAAAACTAGACAAATTTAAAAGTTTTTGTACAGATTACGCTTTGCAAACTGTTTGAAGAAAATCCTTACATTTCCCTCTTTTTTTTTTTTTTTTTTTTTTTTTGTTTTGTTTTTATTTTATATATATTACCTGTTTCAGACGACCCTACTTGAGCAGCGGATTTGGACTAGATCATATCTCCAACATATGCCAACCACAGGCTGCTTGGCCTGCCTTTCTCTCCTGTATAGTTCTCTGATAACAGGAGAGGCCATCCCTCACATCAAGGTCTGGCATGGCGTGTGTCCCCACCACTCAACGCCTGCTGGGTTGCAGCCAGCAGCGGAGTGAAAGGTTCTTCTTGGTGGCAAACACAGAGGCCAACCCAGTCTTGCCCTTGACTGTGATAGGAGGTATTTGGCCAACCTCAGTCGTGGCACCTTGTTGTCAGTGCAGAGGTTCACCTGCTTCATTCAGTAACAAGTCACTACTATGGCAAAGCACATACAGATTTACATAAGCAGTATATACACTACAGGGTGCAGCAGCATGTTGAAGATGCTAGTGGCAGTGACGGACCAGCCAAAGAAAATTTTCCACCAATGGTGTTCTTCCACCCTCTTAATTCGTTCCATTACCTGCTTTATACCACTATCATTGTATTAGAATCTTTCTAGTTTTTGCCTTAGCATTTTCTAGCAGCTGCTGCAAATATGCATACTCTAACATCTGTTTTACAAGTGACAAATCCATACAATACAAGGTGTAGTTTCTTATTAGCAACTGGCTAGTAAGTACAGGTGGTGTTATACACAAAATCACAGCCTCTAATAAGAGCTACTTTACATGCACACACATTCAAGCTCCTGTAGCTAAGGCATTGGGTTTTTCCGCTCGTCCATCCGGCTCATGACAAGGCTTGAGAAACTTTGCAGGCAGCCTCCATGGACCTGTAGGTAGAACACAAATATATCCCTTCCCCCATGCCATCAGTTCTCGAGAAGTAAGTCAAGCTAAAAATGATTCCTTAAAGCAAAGGCATTCTGATGAAACAGGAATGTGAAGCAGGTGCAGAAGCAAACTGCACCGTATCTCTGCCACCCTGGTGCTGTTTGGGTGGAGGTTGGTAAAGCTTGGATTCTCCCCTAGGTTACCTTAAACACACTAAGCAGTACTGCTCGGCAGGAGCTACGAATGCCTGCCTGCCCAGCAGCAGCTACAGCTGCCAGCCTGCTGAGCAGCAGCCATAAATTCCTGCTGGCAGCAGCACCTCTGCATTAACCCTTTCTTGCCCAAAATGTTAATCTGCTACCCATTAAAAACTTTTACATTAACCCAATAACAAAAAATACACAGAACACTGTCTGCCCTCAACAGACACACACATACACACACATTCATGGGATCCCACAAACACACTCCACACAACTACAATATGTGAAACACAAAATGCAGACTATCATTACTCCCACTACATGGTCCACATACAAAATGTAGTTGCAATGACCCTGTGGAGACAATCAGGAAACCAGCTCCGAGCAGCATCATCGCAGTGCAAGGTGGCAGGCTCAATCTCAGCGGGCGTCCCCGCAGAGGCTTTGCCTCCCTCACATTGCATGAGGCTTGGGCTTTTATACTGACCAAAATGCACACTCATTCCAATGCAGGTGGCCAGCCTACATCGGGAGAAGTGGCCAACAGTATCTATAAAGGTCTGCAAGGGTCGATAGAAACACAGACATAGTTACATTTGCTAACTTTTAGTACATGAATATCACAGAGAGACTATAAGCACACAATACATCTGCATCCCCCACCCATCTTACTTTTCCCTTTATAACTGCCCATTTATCATGGGGATCTGGGGGATCTAAATCAGGCTTCTTTTCCGGATCAACAGGTCTCGGGTCAAAAGGACTATCCAGGTCAGCATCAGAATTATCAGGCATCAGAATCTCAGGAGCAGCAACAGCAGTCTGATGAAAATGCTCAGGCTCCTCATTAACGTGTTCTGGAGTTTCAGTGTTATCAAGTGCAATTAAAACATTTTTCTCCTGTAGGTTTCAGGTGATCTGAGAGTAGGCTTTTTCTCGGGATTAACAGGGTCTGGGGCAAAAGGATTGCCTTCATCGCCATCCTCAGCCTCCGCAGCCGCGGCAGCAACTGGTGGAGGTTCGGAGGGGTGGGGGGGTGGGGGTGGGGGCGGGGGGGTTTGGGCTCCACTATCTCATTCTTTGACTTAGCCGTGTCGGAGAGCTGTAAATTTGTAAGTCCGTCATGAAGTGTCTGTACTTTCTCATCTAACAATCCTGTCCATTTGTCCCAACCTTGACGATCTTGAGGATCGGGCTCTGGGGGGAGGGAGGCCAGGGGCGGCGAAAGTGATAAAGGAAGATGCAAATTCGTATCCCCTGGCCCATCCATCGGTTATTTTTTAAAGAGTCAGTAATTAGTCTCCACACAGTGGGGTATTAACTTGCCTCCTTGGATCCCTTACTTACCTCTTCCCACAGCGTTGCTCCTATTTTTTCCCAAGTTGCGATTTGAAAGGCAGCATCCACTGAGGGGATTAAATCCTTTCCCTTTGCTCCATACAGCAAAGCCTTCAAGGCAGGCTCATCATAACTCGCTGCTCTCATAGAGAGAATGTGTTGGAGGAGTTTCACCACTGCTGACTCTTCCTTGGTCAGTGTGGACCCCCTCTCCTCCCCGGCCGCTCACCTGATCAGGGCGAGATTCCCAAACTTTTTGCGCTAGCGACTTCCGAGTGCCGGGGCAGCACCCGATATCGACCGGCTTCTGCCCCCTCCTTCCTGTCGGTCTCGTCGGTTTTATCCAACGCCGATCTGAGGGTCCCTGTTCGGGCGCCACTTGTTGACGCAGAAGTCCCGGACACAGCACACAGACCAATATGATCAGGCTGTGCCAAAGTTTATTGCGCAGATAGCTCAGTATATATAGGCACTCTACTTGTCTATCATTAACACACACAAGTCTAATTGGATACATGTATTGTTCACACGGCTAAATACCAAACAGGATTCACTCAGTAACAGCTTAATGATTGGTTAACTATGACAGCATATGCTTCAAGGTTACAGTTAACATTCCTTCTCTGCGTATCTCTCTCAGTAGTTTTCCGTGCTAACTTTTCCCAAGGCTTCTGCACGTACACGAACTTTAGTAACCCTCAGGCGAGGCCTCAGTGCCTGCGGGTCACTACCTTACAATTGTCAAGCAATTGTCTGGATTGCTCACATGCCCGTTCACAGCCAAATAGCTCTCCACAGGTGGTGGGCGGTTATATTTTCTTCCCTTGTTACTTCCCTTATCATTATTATTAGTGGTGGTAGCAGTAGTGGTTTTGCGTTATACTTTATTTACTGGACTGTTCTTATCTCAACCTGTGGGAGTTACATTCTTTTGCTTCTCCTCCCCATCCTTCTGGGAGCGGGGGGGAGGAAGGTGGGGGGGAATGAGAGAGAGAGACTGTGTGGTTTTCTGAGTTCCACCTGGGCTTAAACCACGACAGTTCTTTTTGGCACCCAATGTGGGGCACGAAGGGTTGAGATAACAACAGATCTGACCAGAGTGTGTCTAATCATATTTGTGATAAGCATTCATTGTTTCGGATTAATAGTCACTCATCACAATGCTGATTTATTGGCTCTCAAAGTTGTTGCTCTTGATCTCACTGTTTCAGCATGTCGTACCTTACTTACAGCTGGTATTTGCTGTGTTAGTGTTTATCGGCTGGGGGCCTTGGGCTAAGGCTCTTGTTTCATTGTACTTTATGATAATGACTTGTAATACAATAGAATCATTGATCATGAAACTGATCTGGCTTGAGTTCTCAGTGTGGTCACCACCTCTATACTTTGGGAGGTATATAATAGAAGTGTTTAGCAATTACACATCTTTTTTTCCCCCCTTGGGTGGTCAACCTATGAAGGAGACATTCCCTTACCTTCTCAGCCCCCCTACCAGACTATTTACAGAATCATTTGAGAGTTCTGAAGGTTTTGAATGGCCTTTTGGTACCCTTGAGACCTGCCTGCTGATTGTGATGGGGATCACCATGTTGGCACACTCACAGAGTGTGTTTTACCCATGACCATTTCGTCTGATCTCGAAAGTTAAGCAGAATCGGGTTTGGGTCTTGTCTAGGGTTAGACGATGAGGACTAAGAGATTTTCCCAGAGGCTGGACAGTCATGAGTGTCAGGGTGTGTGGGATAGTATGGGCAAGTGTCTAGGCCAATGAGCCCCTCCAGTGCTTTGGAACTTCACCACTTAGCAGGTGCAAAATCCGGAAAAACTAGTAAAACACTTAAATGAGGTGTGCTGTCATCCTGGTCATACCAGAGAGGGGCAAATCATGGCAGTGTGCTGGGGCTTGGCCTACACTTACAGAGCCTTGTTCAACACTATCCAGCACCTTCAAAGGGAAAAAGATGTCTCTGTATATGATGACAAAGCAACAGACAACGCAGCTACTCCAACTTCAAGTACAGCAGCTACGCCAAACCCAGTGACAGGTTATTTATTAGCCGCCACCCAAGCAGCATCTGGGTGGCAGGGAAAAAACAAAACAAAACAAAACAAACAAACAAACAAACAAAAAAACAAAAACACAACCCGAAAAAAAACTAGAGAAATTAGCAACATCGTATGCCATGCGGGCTGCGTGGCAGTGGCGGAGAGGCTCAAAGCCTGGTGCGGATACGGGACTGTGGGAACGGGCGGTAGTAACCCAACCTGATTGGTACCCAGATATATGGAATATTTGAGATATCAGTGAGTCAGAATCAAATACCAGAGATGAGGCAGACATGAGAAAGGAAGGAGCCAGCACTGCTCCTATGTTTAAACTGTAAGATGATTACTAGGGAAACATACAAGTAAGAACAGACAAATTGACAGACTATAGTCCGGAGGAGATTAGTAACTTATTGGATAAATACAAGCAAAGGCCAGAGGAAGAACCCCAGAACTGGCCAATTCGCCTCATGGAGGAAGGAGCAGATACTGTATTGCTAGACAGGGTGGATGGGAAGAAAACAAAAAAGAAAAAAAAAAAAAAAAAAAAAAACAAAAAACCAAACAAACTCCATATTAATATCAGAACAAGGAAACCCCATTGAACAAGCGATTGAAAAGCTAAGCCAGTCAAGGGGTTTACCCGGACTGGGCTTGGACAAAGCAGATCAGGACCAGGGGAGAGTAGGAAAGGGGGAGATGTGGGAACTGCAAGACATCCTGTGCCCACTATGTAGATTTAAAAAAAAAAAAAAAGAGGAAGAAGAATTGCTGATAGTGCACCTGGGTCTGGAGCAGGCCAGGGAGTGTTTGTGTTCAGGGGTGCAAGGTCGGGCTGGAAAACAGCCTGAGGAGTGATTGTAGGAGTGACCCTATTAGAGTCTAATTACATGTTGATTCGAGACCTGCTGCCTACCCCTAGTGGAATGAATATCTGAAGTGACTATTAAAGCAAGCTCAAGAAAATGGATGAAAAGACTCTGATTACTGCCCATCATGACATGGAAAAAATAAACCAAATTCTGGAAAGAGTGAAGAAAGACAGAGAACATCAGTGATGGGACACTCTCTTCAGATGGTCACCAATGACTACAGGAAGTCTGAAGAGAGTGTTTCATCCTGTTGTTGTTTTATTGATCTTAACCCTTTCACTTTTTGTGTATTGCTTCAAGCTTGTTTTGCAGCCAGTGTGCTATCAACAGCACATAAGGGATTTGATTCAGTGATGCTGTCAGCATGGGTCCCTGAATAGGTTAGTTGAATCACCCTCCAATACAGTGGGTTGTCCAGTAGGGCTCCCACAATGGGACACAGATAGGCTGTTCAGACACAAGGGTCTCTTCCTTCTTGGGACACTGACAGGCTGATCAAATATAAAGGGTTCAAGGAAACCCCCCTTATAATGTAACAATATGGTCTGAGCCATAGGGGTTAGTAAGTATTGCTTTTGATTCTGCATGTACATCAGTGACCATGAACTGCCGGACACCTCTGCCCTCCAGCAGCACCCAAGCTCCTCTTCATCTACTGTCAAGATGTTGGAGCAGAGGCTCGTAGGGCTTCTGCAGTGGCTGCTGCACTGATTATTCTGTTTTCATTGGCCATATTAGGTCTCTATGCAGCCTACTCTTCAGACTGAACAGCCCCAAGTTTCTCATCCTATCTTCATACGGGAGGTGCTCCAGCATCCTGATTATCCTCGTGGCCCTCCTCTGGACTTGTTCCAACAGTTCCATGTCCTTTTTATGTTGTGAACACCAGAACTGTATACAATACTCCAAGTGAGGTCTCACGAGAGCAGAGTAGAGGGGCAGGATCGCCTCCTTAGACCTGCTGGTCACACTCCTTTTGATGCAGCCCAGGATACGGTTGGCTTTCTGGGCTGTAAGCGCACACCATCGGCTCTTGTTAAGTTTCTCATCGAACAACACCCTCAAGTCCTTCTCCGCAGGGCTGCTCTGAATCTCTTCCCTGCCCAACCTGTAGCTGTGCCTGGGATTGCTCTGACCCAGGTGTGGGACCATGCACTTGGCATGGTTAAACTTCAGGTTGGCATCAGCCCACCTCACAAGCATGTCAAGGTCCCTCTTGATGGCATCCCTTCCCTCCAGTGTATCAACTGAACCACACAGCTTGGTGTCATCGGCAAAGTTGCTGAGGGTGCACTCAATCCCACTGTCCATGTCTCTGACGAAGATGTTGAACAGGACTGATCCCAACACTGATCCCTGAGGGACACCACTCCCTATTGGACTCCAGCTGGACATTGAGCCATTGACCACAACCCTTTTTTTGTGCAGCCATCCAGCCAGTTCTTTATCCACCGAGTGGTCCACCTATCAAATTGATGTATCTCCAATTTGGAGACAAGGATGTCATGCGGGAAAATGTTCACGAAAAAGAGTGAAATATACATTCTTCAGAGAGCATGCCGACATTTGATCACTTCAGAAAAACTATATTTTACTGGCAATGGGGCACAGATCAGTTTGATTTAGCATATTTTCTGCAGCCTCCAATACCCTAATGCAGCATGCTCAGTATAACCTCCCAGGCACCCTTCAAATAGTTTATGGTTATACAGCAAAATGCGATGATTTATATGTATACACCAGTTGAAATCCAACTCATGTCTTGTACCAAACAGGTAACACTAGCTGTGACAATGAAGTTGGATATGCTTCTAATAGTTACTGGACTTATGTCATGGTTTAAGAACAGCTGGTAACTCAGAGCTACGCAGCCACTTGCTCACTCCCCCCTCCCCTTCTTCCTCCCCCAGCTCCTGGAGGGATGGGGAGGAGAATCGAAAGAATGTAACTCCCACTGGCTGAGATAACAACACTCCAGTAACTAAGGTATAATACAAAACTCCTACTACTACCTCCAATAATAATAATGAAAAGGGAAATAACAAGGGGAGAGAATACAATTGCTCACCACCTGCCAACCAATACTCAGCCCGACCCAAGCAGTGATCTGGGCCTTCCAGGTAACTCCTCTCAGTTTATATACTAGGAACGATGTGCTGTGGTATGGAATACCCCTTTGGCTAGTTTGGGTCAGGTGTCCTGTCTCTGCTTCCTCCCAGCTTCCTGTGCCTCTCCTCCCTGGCAGTGTGAGACACAAAATGTCCTTGGTCAGAGTAAACATTACTTAGCAACAACTAAAAACATCAGTGTTATCAGCACTGTTTGCAGACTAAAGTTGAAAACCCAACACTGCATCAGCTATTAAGAAGGAGAAAAAGAAGTGCTACAGCTGAACCCAGGACACTATCCACCCCTTATTCCATACAATTCACATCACGCTCAGATCCCACATTTTTCATATACCTTTTCTTTCATATATATATGTGCACACGAAGAGAGAGATATCATTCCTTAGTCCATGGAACATCACTATAAAGTTTTCTGAATTCATTCAGTCCATGATGTCAGGCTTCATCTCTTGTAATAGTCTTTCAGGGCAGGAGAGACGGTGTGTAGTATTGGATTTTTGTCTGCTAGGAGACCAGTGAATTCGTCTGGTTTCATGCAAGTTTATTCTTTGTTGGGGTGATGATTGGAGAGAAGACAGTATCAGTTGATGGTGATCCGAAGACAGTTCTGCTGCTGGCTTTTCCCATAATTTTATTCCCTGCTGATGATCATGACAGCACATATCTTGATTTCAAAGCCCAAAGCGGTGGAGATGGGCATCTAGCTGATGGGCTACAGAAGTGATAGAGCAGGCTAGAGCCTATAATTGAGTCCACTGGCTGTTATCCCACAAAATTAAGTCCTCTTGAGGTACACATAGGACTCACGCATTTTCCCGTGTTACCCACCAACTATATCCAGGTCCCTAAGCAAAAGCAATCCCATGAGTGGATTTGCCTTTACCTGAAGCAGGATTGACAAAGAGTGTCTTTCCCAGCAAATACTTTATGTGCACCACAGAAACATTGTCCTCTTCTACACAATATAAATGTTCTGACTGGGCTGGACCAGCCGTGTTGGCAGATCCTCTGGTGTTGACCAACCAGGTGGCTGTTGGTAAATGTGTATCCCAATGTTTGAAAGTCCCACCACCCATTGCTCTCAGTGTAGTTTTTAACAGCCCATTGTACGGTTTGATTTTCCCAGTTGCTGTTGCATGGTAGGGGATGTGATATGCCCACTCAATACATTGCTCTTTGGCCCAAGTGTCTATAATATTGTGCCACAAATGAGTCCCATTGTCTGACTCAATTCTCTCTGGGGTGCCATGTTGCCACATGATTTGTTTTTCAAGGCCCAGGATAGTGTTCCAGGTAGTGGCATACGTTTCCAGCCATCAGGTGGTTGCTTCCACCATGGTAAGAACATGGCGCTTGCCTTGGCTGATTGGTGGAAGTGTGATATAGTCAATCTGCCAGGCCTCCCCATATTTGTACTTCAGCCATCGCCCTCCGTACCAAAGAGGCTTTAACCGTTTAGCTTGCTTAATTGCAGCATGTTTCACAGTCATGAATAACCTGGGCAATAGTGTCCATTGTTAAGTCCACCCCTCGATTACGAGCCCATCTGTATGTTGCATCTCTGTCTTGATGTCCTGAGGTGTTATGGGCCCGCAGGGCCAAAAATAATTCACCCTTATGTTGCCAATCTAAGTCCATCTGAGCCATTTCAATCTTAACAGCTTTATCCACCTGTTGGTTATTCTGGTGTTGCTCAGTGGCCCGACTCCTGGGTATGTGAGCATCTATGTAGCTTACCTTCACCACCAGGTTCTGCACTGGGGCAGCGATATCTTGCCACCATGCAGCAGCCCAGATGGGTGTACCAACGCGTTGCCAGTTGCTCTGCTTCTATTGCTGCAACAACCCCCACAGGGCATTTGCCACCATCCATGAGTCAGTATAAAGTACTGGCCACTTTTCTCATTCAGCAAAGTCCAAGGTCAGCTGTACGGCTTTCTCCTCGGCAAACTGACTCAATTCACCCTCTACTTCAGCGGTTTCTGCAACTTGTCATTGGGGACTCCATACAGCTGCCTTCCATCTCTGATGCTTTCCCACAATACAGCAGGACCATCAGTAAACAAGGCATATTACTTCTCACTTTCTGACAGTTTATTATATGGTGGGGCCTCTTCAGCAAACATCACCTCCTCCTCTGTTGACATTCCAAAATCTCTGCTCTCTGGCCAGTCCATGATGACTTCTAGAATTCCTGGATGACTGGGATTTCCTATTTGTGCTTGTGTAATTTAGGCGGCCCTCTTATTCTATGCAGCATCGGTTTCATGATGTGTAGAGGAGACCCTGCCTTTGAACGTCCAGCCCAGCACAGGCAACCGGGGTGCTATAAGGAGCTGTGCTTCAGTGCCAATCACTTTCGAAGCAGCTCAAACCCCTTCACAGGCTGCCAGAATCTCTTTCTCAGTTGGAGTATAGCCTGCCTAGAATGCTCTGTATCCCCAACTCCAAAAGCCGAGTGGTTGACCTCGAGTCTCCTCTGAAGCTTTCTTTCAGAGGTTCCAGGTAGGTCCATTCTCCCTGGCTGCGCTGTAAAGCACATTTTTCATGTCTTGTCGTGTCCGGATTGGTCCAAGGGCTACCGCATGAGCTATTTCTCGTTTTATTTATTCAAAGGCTTGTTGTTGCTCTGGGCCATATTGTGAAATCATTCTTCAAGGTCACATGATGGAGAGGGCTTACAATCAGACTGTAATTTGGGTTATGCATTCTCCAGAACCCCACAAAACCTAAGAAAACTTGTGATTTTTCTTATTAGTTGGTATAGACATTGCTGTGATTTTGTTGATCACATCTGTGGGGATCTGGCGACATCCATCTTGCCATTTTGTTCCCAAAAATTGAATCTCCTGTGCAGGTGCCTAGACCTTACTCTGGTTTATGGCAAAACTGACTTCCAGACTGATTTTGATTTTTTTTCCTCCCTGTCTCAAAACCTTCTTCTGTTGTATTGCCTCACAAAATGATGTCATCAATGTATTGCAGGTGTTCTGGAGCTTGCCTCTGTTCCAGTGCGATCTGGAACAGTCCATTCCCCTCCCCTGGGGCTGTCAATTCCAAGTTTACTGGATGCCCCTCCAAGTAAAAGCAAACTGTGGCCTGCACTCTTGCTGCCAAAGGAATTGAGAAAAATGCATTGGCAATATCAGTTGTGGCATCCCACATGGCTGCCTTTGACTCCAGTTCATGTTGAAGTTCTAGCATGTCCAAGATGGATTTCATTCAGGCCATGATAATCTGCTGTTAGTCTCCACTCTCCGTTAGACTTTTTTTAGAGATGACCCAGGAAGATACTGAAGAATTCCCTATGTTTGGATATTCCCAGTGATATGGTAAAAGCAAGTGTAAATCCGAATTCAAAGCAACATAGTTAAATTATTACATTATCCCACACCGAAATCAAAGGAAATGCTCCTGTTGATCTCTGAGGTGAATATAAAACCACACTTTTGCTGTCTTTTCTGCTCCTGTAGACCAAATGAAGTGCTTGTGTTATGATTCATAATATTTAGATAAATTAAAATTGGCATTTCCTGATGGACTATATTAGTAGCCAGACTCTTAGCGTAAATTGCCTGAAAAACACTTCACAGGGCTAAACGTCAATTATGTCAATGAAACTTAAGTGTAATGCAAGGCATATAAAACAAAAGAACAGCTGTTCTCTTTGCTTTCTGATGAGGATAGCTTACCAGTGTTTTAATATAACTTATATTACAGAAAGGGATATTGAGAATTTATGTTTGGGTTTTTTTAAATAATATCTAGTGTCTTGCCTCATTTAGGAAAACTGAGTAGCATTCACTGCATAAGACAGCCTGTAGAAAATGGGAGATATGGCAGTTGACCTGCGATGTGAGCTCCCACAATGATATACTTGAAATCTACAATTAATCTGTAGTAAGATTTAGTTTCCAGCATATTTCATTCTTTTCTTTGGAAAGCGAGAAAACAAAATGAGTGGGGGCACTTGAATTCTTCTTGTCTGGCTTGCCAACTATTTCTTGTAATCTATTAGAATTATATAAAAAATATAAATAAAAATACCAGTATTCCTGTGTTGGAATTAGACAAGTAACCGCACTTTCCCCAGTGATGGGATTCACTCATGGGTGCTGAAGGAGCTGGCAGATGTTGTTGCTCTGCTACTCTCTGTCATTGAAAAATCATGGAGAACGAGAGAGGTGTACAGTGACTGAAGGAAGGCCAATGTTACTCCCATCTTCAAAAAGGGTAAGCAGGAGGGCCTGGGAAACTGGCGGCCAGTCAGCCTCACCTCCATCCCTGGAAAGGTGATAGAAGAGGCCATTCTGGAGGGCATCACCAAGTGTGTAAAAGAGAAGAAGGTCATCAGGAGGAGTCAGCATGGATTCACGAAGGGGAAATCTTGCCTGGCCAATCTGATAGCCTTCTATGATGACATGGCAGGATGGGTCAACGAGGAGAGAGCACTGGATGTTATCTACCTTGTCTTCAGCAAGGCTTTTGACACTGTCTCGCATAACATCCTCGTAGGTAAACTTAGGAAATGTGAGTTAGATGAGTGGACTGTGAAGTGAGGTGGATCAACAAGTGGCTGAATGACAGCTCAGAGAGTCATGATGAGCAGAGTAGAATCAAGTTGGAGGCCTGTAGTCGGTGGCATTCCCCAGGGATCAGTACTGAGATCAGTCTTATTCAACTTGTTTATCAATGACCTGGATGAAGGGCTAGAGCGTACCCTCAGCAAGTTTGATGATGATATGAAGCTGGGGCAGTGGCTGATACACCTGAAGGCTGTGCTGCCATTCAGCAGGACCTTGATAGGCTGGAGAATTGGGCAGACAAACCTAATGAGGTTCAACAAGGGCAAGAGTAGGGTACTGCACCTAGGGAGGAGGAACCCCAAGTACCAGTACAGGCTAGGGGCTGACTTACTAGAGAGCAGTTCAGCTGAGAAGGACCTGGGAGTATTCACAGGTGACAAGTTGACTATGAGATGGCAGCGTGCCCTTGCAGGCAGGAAGGCCAATAGAATCCTGTGGGGCATCAGGAGGAGTGTGGCCAGCAAGCTGAGGGAGGTGAATCTCCTCTAATTGACACTGGTGAGGCCATATCTGGAGTACTGTGTCCAGTTCTGGGCTCCTCAGTACAAGCAAGACAAGGAGCTACTGGAGAGGGTCCAGCGGAGGGCCACAAGAATGATCAGGGGTCTGGAGTGTCCTGGGTTCAGCTGGGACAAAGGGACTGACAGTCATGAACTAGAAGGGAAGTAAGCCAAGCAGCTGGGATCACTTGCTAGGGAAGGGGGAATTGACAAAGCGATTGCAAAAGAGAAACCGTCTCTCAGCCTTTGGAAGAGGCTCTTGTCAGCTGTGAAGGAAAGGTTTCCCTACAAGGATGATGTTATGTGTCGCTCAGGCAAGTGGACCATGATAGAGAGAGGCATCCAGTCCCTGAGGGAATCATAGGCCGGATGCCAGGAATGCACCCGTAGATCCAGATGAAGCTGAATGTACACGACCCATGTGACGGAAACTTACACAGAGTGCTCCATCATCATATGCCCACTCACTGGCATCAATGACCTGGAGTGAGGCAGCACCACCAACAGTGGATGAAGTGACTTGTCAACTCCAAGAGTTCAAAGACAACCTCACCCCTTCCATCATTTCAGCTGTGGAAAAACTGTCCCAGGAGGTCAAACAATTGAGAGATGATCTAACCAGCTCCCCACGTATGCCAATTTGCCTCTCAGCTATTGGCTGAGAAGGCACCCTATTGCCTAAGAGAGAAGATATAGGAGGTATATGCCACCAGCCACCCTATGGTTTTACCTGCAGGATCGAGGAGAAGACATGAGGAAGTGGGATGGAAAAACTACCTCAGTTCTGGAGGAATGGGTGCATGAATTGAAGAGAACCAGGGTCAAGGATTATCCTCGCAAGAAAGTTGTTGCTCCAGTCCTTGGTGAGCAGTTTCCCAGATGGAGTGGAAGAGCTGATGTTACTCCAACTCCTGTGATAAGGAATGCTAATCCCTTCCTACAAGATGTTAGTGGAGAATCTTTTGTTCACTATTAGAAGGGCCCTGCCTCCAGACAGGTGGAGGTGAGGGACAGTTGAGTTTACTGGACTGTGTGGATCAGATGGCCTGGCACATCAGTCCCACAGGAGTATAAAGCTCTAGTAGATACCAGTGCACAGTGTACCCTGGAGCTATCAAGGGGTGGAACCCATTTTTATTTCTGGAGTGACAGGAGGATCCTAAGAGTTGACTGTACTGGAGGCTGAAATCAGCCTGACTGGGAAGGAGTGGCAAAAGCACCCCATTGTGGCTGGTCCAGACTCTCCATGCATCCTTGGCATAGACTATCTCAGGAGAGGGTACTTCGGTGACCCAAAAGGGTACCAATGGGCTTTTGGTATAGCTGCTTTGGAGACAGAGGACCATATGGCCAGTGTGAAAGTTTTACAGAGAATGGAGACTAACAGTAGGTTATTGTGGCATGAATAAAGTCCCCAACATTGGGTGTTGCAGTACTGGACATGCTAGAACTTCAATATGAACTGGAGTCAAAGGCAGCCATGTGGGATGCCACATTTGATACTGCCAATGCATTTTTCACAATTACTTTGGCAGCAGAGTGCAGGCCAGAGTTCACTTGTAACCGACTGCCCCAGGGGTGGAAACACAGCCCTACCATCTGCCATGGACTGATCCAGACTTCACTGGAACAGGGACAAGTTCCATAACACCTGCAATACGTTGATGGCATTATTGTGTGGGGCAATACAGCAGAAGAATTTTTTGAGAAAGAGAGGAAAATAATCCAAATCCTTCTGAAGGCTGGTTTTGCCATAAAACGGAGTAAGGTCAAGGTCTGCCAGTGAGGAAGGGCAAGGGAAGCCAGGAGGATGCAGAGACAGGACACCTGACCTGATCTAGCCAAAAGGGTATTCCATATCACAGTACATCAAGCCCAGTATATAAACAAGGGGGAGTTACCTGGAAGGCCCAGATCACTGCTTGGGTGGTGAGCAATTGCACTGTGCATCGCCTGGGTTTATTCTTTTCTTTTCCTTTTCCCCTTTTAGTTTTATATTCTCTCCCCTTGTTATTTCCCTTATCATTATTATTATTGGTGGCAGTAGTAGTATTTTTGCATTATACTTTAGTTACTGGACTGTTCTTATATCAACCCGTGGTATTTAGGATTCTCCTCCCCATCCCTCTGGGAGTGGGGGGGGAAAGAAGTGGAGGGAGTGAGGGAGCAGCTGAGTGGTTCTGAGTTACTGGCTGGGCTTTGATTCGGAGAAAACTCCAGGAACAAACTCGCCAACAAAGTTTTCAAGTCGATAAGCAGGTATTCTTTATTGCGGTGTCAGGAGACAGGGGGAATAGCTCCTCCTAAGGTGTCCCCCCATATTGCCACACAGGCCATCCTTATATAGTCACTTGGGCATACATACATATTCATGAGGCTACACATGAATTACATCATTTTCCAGAAAGTTTCCCGCATACATACAAAAATGTGATGGTGGTCTTTGAGAGTCGTTTACTTCTTCCAACAATCTTCATAACTGCTGACAGTCTTTGAAGCACCAGCTTAATTAACATTACAGACATAGCAATCATCCTGTCCTTCTACTGATAAGGTAGTTTAACTGCTCCCATCCTGGACATCTGCTAGTCCCTGATACTCCCCAGTAGATGTTTACACCAAGTTAATGGGTTCATTAAAACAGCAGTCATCCTGTCCTTCTACTTATCAGTTAGTTTAACTGTGCCCATCCTAGACATCTGCTAGTCCCAGATACTCCCCATCCCAGGTCCTGTTTTCCTATTTTATTTTTCTTACACTTTTTGTACTAAGGTCCTAACCCTAAAACTGTCCACTTCAGTTATTTTCCATTACAAAACCATCAAACTTAACTGTACTTAGAACTGATTACATTTTGTGCTTTTGTGCCTCCTTGTCTCCACTTAAACCATGACACCCACAGGAATCCTTGATAAACAGGCAAAACCAGCCAGGTTTGTTATCCTCTATCATGGACCAAGCTTGTCAGTGCTTGTGTTTCTGCTTGTGTGCCTCTGCCTGGGTGCTGCTTTGGGGATTCTCTGGTTGGCAAGGTAACAAAAATAAATTTACTCTTTTCATTTCATCCATGGTTTTGTGGTTGTTCCTGTGCCCTACCTGTGCTGACTCACACACAGATGGATCAAGATCATCACACCAAATAATGCATTAGCATAAATTAACAGCTGGAACTTGATGTTTTTTCAATGGAAAACACCAGAGGACCAGACTCTAACCTGGCATGCCTAAGATGGAAGCAGGGGATTGCGCTATAGTCAGAACTGTGAATCTGGGGCTTTCAAGTACAGTGAGCACTCAGGCTGCAACAACTCACTACAGAACACTCACACTCCTCCCATACCTTCGATGCCCTTTGTCTCCTGTTTTTCTAATTCATCTTCATCATGTGATCCCTCTCCAAATTCCTTTTCATATTGTGCCTCCATCTCTTGCAATTCTCTCTCCATATCCAAAAGTTATCTACCTTTGCTCTTTATGCTGCTCAGGAAGCCTTTAAGTAGAATAATGCAGCAACTTCTACATTGCATTTATGAGATGGGAATTACAGAAAAAATATTAATTTAAAAGATAACTTGTTCTTCCTTGGTATTTTAGGAGGAAAGTCCTGAACATATTATGATGGAGCAAGCAACTGTTTGTGGAGCCTGGAAATCTGATCAGTTAATTTGTGATGTCAATGGGCACATCTACACTGCAAGTAAAAAGGTATTAACGTAGGTGAATCCTGCTTGAATTTCAGGCAGGAAATGCTATGCAGCATGGTAAATATCAAGCTGACAGCAGAAAAGTCAGTTCAGTCCTCAAAGCAGTACAGCTGCTTTTACCTGCAGACAGTAACAGTACAGCACCACGAAAGCCACAAGCACATTGCTCCTTGATGCTCTGCTATGGGAATGTACCAGCTCAGTTTTCCAAATCCAAATGTGGCCCAAGTTATCGATCAGCGCACCACAGTACGGCTGAATTTTGCTCCACCTGGCTTCTGGAGTCACAATTATCAAGCCATTTTTCAGTAAATGCAGAACTCTGCTTCATTCTCCATTCAGAAAAAAAAAATAAAAATCCTACAAAATGTATTTAATATATATTTCAATTATTATTATTTTATTTTTTTAATCAATATGCAATTATGTTGCAAGTGAACTCTTATTAAGTATTGAAACTCCTTCCTCCCATTTTCAGGCAAAAAGCTCTTGTAGTTTGAAGAAGAAATTGTGCTTATACTCAGGAGGTTGCCTCTTTCTTCTCCCTTATTTTGGGAAAAATAAAAGCACCTAAAAAATGGATTTAGTCAAAAGAAAGGGTCCTTTCTGCAGAGTTAGTTTTTCTTTTCCTTTTAAGTTCATTTTTCCCACTATTTTTTTTAAGCAAATAGAGTTCCAAGGCAGATGAGCTGATTTAAGTCCAGGTTGTCATAGTCCTGTTCTATCATTCCCCAACGTATATTCTTTTTTTTCTTTAAAGAAGCAATGATGAATATTAAATCTTACTTCTCCAGGTAAGTAAAAGCATACTGGATTCTGTGCTGCTACAGCCAGTTAGCTGCAGCACACAGATAACTATTCCCTGGTTATCTTAGATCTCTACATGTCAGTACAATCCAGTTTTAAAAAACTCAGATTGAAACCAAAACAAATACATACAAGGATGTTTAAAAGAACAAGAGCAGCTACTATTAGAATCTAACTCTATATGGTATCCTCATGGATAGTTTCTCCAAATTTAAAAGAAAAGATTTCTTCCATGTTTACATACTTGGCTTATTTGAGTTTCTGCTGTCTCAAATATTCTTCTGCTTTTCCAGCTTTTCCTTCATTTTGTTCTTTTACAAGTTTTCTATGAGCCTGCATTCCTTTATTCCTTTTACAAATAAATGCTACTAGCTGATGGATCAGTTCATTCATGTCTTTCACAGAATCACAGAATTGTTAGGGTTGGAAGGGACCTCTGGAGACCATCTAGTTCAGCCCCCCTGTCAAGGCAGGGCCACCTAGAGTAGGTTACACAGGAACATGTCCAGGCAGGTCTTGAATGTCTCAAGAGAGGGAGACTTCGCACCTTTAAATGACTTTCCCATTTGACTGAGGCTATATCCCATGTTCTCAAGCTGTACTCTATATTTTTCTCTGTATATCATGCATCTCAGTAATTTTCCATTACTACTGTTACAAAGCCATCAAACTTAACATTACATAAAATTGATTCTAAAGGTTTATATATTTCATTTTGTAATTTTGTACCCCTCTTTGTCTCAACAGGAATGTGTCGAGGTGGGTTTTGAATGTATCCAGAGAGGAAGACTCCATGACCCCCCTGGGCAGACTGTTCCAGTGCTCTGCCACCCTGAATGTAAAGTTCTTCCTCACGTTGAGGTGAAACTTATTGTGTTTTAGTTTATGGCCACTGCTTCTCATCCCGTTGCTGAGCACCACTAAAAAGAGTCCATCACCATCCTCTTGGCACCTGCCTTTGAGATATTTCTGTGTATTAATGAGATCCACACTCAGTCTTCTCCAGACTAAACAGAATTAACTTGGCTGCTCAATTGGCTCCTTTCCCCCAAAAATTAAATCCCCTTGAGGTACATGTCAGACTTCCCCATCTTCCCACATTACAGACCAAGTACACACCTGTTGGAGAATGGTTAACAGCACAAGGTAACGGGTCACTGGTGGAGCTCTGCGAACAATCGCCTGTGTGAGTGTGATAACATCTGTTCTAGCTTGTTGCTGTGGTACATCAAGAAACCATTATCAGAAGATGTAACCATGGTAATAATGATCTAGAGAACCAATAATGGACAAGGACAGTTTCTCCCTGAGCCTTGAGGAAAGTACCTAGGAAGATGGTATCAGGTAGAAGAATGAAGAGAAGACTGATAAGCAGACCACCACTGGGAAGGACTTGGCAAGATTGTGTTGTATGGTAACCAATCATGTTATAGCACATTGCAACATGTATCCAATCAATGTATACGACATGTATTGCAATCAGAGTAAAACATATATAAAGCGATGATTTTTGCTAATAAAGTAGAAGCTTGCTTTATCAACCATATTGGTTCGTCTGCTTGCTTCCCCCATGGTCGCAAGTGGCGCCCGAACAGGAACCCCCAATCCCTGTTTCCACCGGACCGTGGGATCGGAAAGGCACCGACAGCAGCGGTCGGGAGGCAAAAGACTGCACATGCTGGATATGTGCTGTCCGTGCCTGAGCCCAAGAGAAGAAGATAATAAGGATGAGGCCGAAAGATAATAAGGATAAGGCCGAAACAAAATAAAGGAGGCTCGCCACGCCGATACTGTTGCTACCCAAGTGAAAAGGCTGCAATCAAGATTTGTGCACAATGGAGAAAGAGGTAGCATTATCGTTATTATGCTTTTTAGAAAAGCGGGGAGTAAATCCTAAGGATATTAGTTCAAAGGAATTACTGGGTCTAGTCGACCTGGGAATATCAAAGGAATTTTTTAAACAGTCAGATTTATTGTTTGAGGTTAATGAATGGAGAGCGTATGGTGATTGTTTGTGGGACATGGTAATAGACGATGATAAATCTGCAAAAAAATTAATGAAAACTTGGAGGGAAGTTATTAACTGTTTAAAGAAATATAAGGAAGAAAAACACATAGCTGCTGTAGCACAAGAAAAATTAGATGATGTTAAAACAAATTCCCATGCTGACAATGACAGGGGAAATACCCTGCAACCAGCCAGCGACCTGCACCCAGCGACCAGAGGGTGCCTCAGTTTGGACTTGGCAACCGCAGTAGAAATCATTTTAACCGATAATCATCCTCAAAAAATTCCTACCGGCGTCAAAGGTCCACTTATTATTAACAACCAACCTCATGGAACTCTATTATTAGGACGTTCTTTGGCTAGTATAAAAGGACTGTTTGTATTACCAGGACTGATTGATAGTGACTATACCGGGGAAATACAAATAATAGTTCAAACGCATTTTCCACCAATGATTGTGAAAAATGGAAGCAAAATTGCTCAGTTAATACCCTTGTCACAACTAACAACACCTATGACTGCAGAAACTACTCCTTTTCGGGGTGATTCTGGATTTGGATCCACAGGAGACATAGCTTTGTTAACTATGTCAATGAATCAACGACCAATTGTTTCTGTGACAATTATACATGAAGGTGAACGATTGCAATTACTGGCTCTGTTAGACACTGGAGAGGATATCACCATTCTCTCTATCACACAGTGGCCATCTCACTGGCCATTGCGAGCTATGATGAGAGGTGTGGAAGGTGTTGGCGGCACGGCCTCAGTCCAGCGCAGTCTAAACAGAGTTCAGATTGTGTTAGATCAACGAACTGTGTTCACCCATGTTACAGTCATGTCACTGCCTACAAACGTGAATATGTTGATTGGTCGGGATGTTTTGAATCACTTGGGACTAATCCTTACCGACAAACCTTTTTAATTATGGTCACTGCAAAATAGACTTTCCCGATCCAACTCACATGGACTGTTCAAGATCCTGTGTGGATCGAGCAGTGGCCGTTGAAAAAGGAAAGTCTAGAACAAGCTCATTTGTTAGTTATGGAACAGTTACAACAAAGACATGTACAACCATCAACAAGTCTGTGGAATACCCTAATTTTTGTCATCAAAAAGAAATCAGGAAAGTTTCACTTGCTGCATGATTTAAGAGCTGTAAACACTCAGATGCAAGCAATGGGAACACTTCAACCTGGCTTGCCCAACCCAGCAATGTTACCACGAGATTTGCATTTGTTAATAATTGACTTGAAAGACTGCTTTTTCGCTATTAAGTTACACCCTAAAGACACTCAACGTTTTGCTTTTACCCTACCTGCAATAAATAGAGACGCCCCAGCTCAGCGTTTTGAATGGACAGTTTTACCGCAAGGCATGAAAAATAGCCCAACGCTGTGCCAACTCTTTGTCAACAATGCTTTGTTACCAATTCGCCAACAATGGCCTCACACGATCATATATCACTATATGGATGATATCCTGTTAGCACAAGAATCTGCCTTCACAAGTCAGCAAGAACAACATCTGACAACTACATTGTCAAACAAAGGCCTAATAATTGCACCAGAAAAGGTTCAACAATCACGAGAAGTACCCTTTTTTGTACAATATAAAGATCCAGCCATGGGTATTTGGAAAGGCCCAGCAGAAGTTAAATATTTAGGGCGAGGATATATGTGTGTACTTACACCTACAGGTCCCCAATGGATACCATCGAAATGGACCAAACCTGCTCCTGCTCCTGACAGCACTCACTCTACAGACAACTTTGAGTCAACATCTCCCAAAGGAACTGATTGATGGTCATAATATGGGGAATGTCTGGACAAAGTGGGCTCACGAAGCAGGGGTAGACGACTTTTGTTTATCTTTGCATCAAGTTGGTAATCCATTTAAAACTTGTCTGATAGGAAGCCCTGTTGTTAATCTTTCTGATTTCACTGATAAATGGGTAAAGTTGTCAATCCCTTTGAATGCCACGGTTATCTGAGAAGCCGCTAACCTTACCTCTTGGAGTTTTATGTCTACTTTAAATGCATTATTAATTAGAAACTTAACAAAAGTAATTTTACCTCCACAAGAATTAAGTCTGTTGAGTTCAGAACCAGCAGAAGGATGTGTTAAGTTTAGTCCTACATCCAATGGAAAAGGACCAGTTGAAACTAATGTATTGCCTTTAAATGTAAAATATAATAATCAATCTTATTGCCCAATGCAAGAAATTAAATATCCAGAAACCAGGGCCAAGGCACTACCTCCAGGATATTTTTTAATATGTGGGGATAGAGCTTAGCCCGGTATCCCTTGTAAACCTTTCGGTGGACCATGTTACATAGGGAAATTAACTTTGTTAACCCCAAAGAAACATCAGCTGTTGCAGATCTCTCAGATTAATCAGGGACAACACCGATCAAAAAGAGCATTGCAAGTTTTAGATGATAATTGCTCTGATACGGTAACCTTATGGGACACTGCAGCAACAGTTGCATCTGCTATATTTTTGCCATCTCTTAGCTCTGTGCATAATGCTTTAACAATCAAAGCTTTAACATGTTGGGCAGGAAAACAAATCAATATAACTTCTAAAATTTTGTATGATCTTGCTACAGAAGCTGATAGTATAAGAAAAGCTACCTTGCAAAATCGCGCCGCTATTGATTTTTTATTACTTGTTCATGGCCATGGTTGCGAAGAGTTTGAAAGGATGTGTTGTTTTAACCTTACTGATAAATCCCAATCCACACATGACAAGATCAGACAACTTAACAATAACATGAAAAGACTGCAAGAATGGCAAAGTCCACTAGACACATTATTAAATGGATGGGGTCTATCAGGATGGTTAAGAGAGTTAGTCAAGCAAGGATTTATTATTTTAATTGTGCTTATAATAGGATTATTGATTATTGGGTGTATTATATCTTGTGTTAAATCTATGGCCACGAAGGCCATGAACAATATATTATTAGCACAAAAAGAAAAAGGGGGAATTGTTGGAGAATGGTTAACAGCACAAGGTAACGGGTCACTGGTGGAGCTCTGCGAACAATCACCTGTGTGAGTGTGATAACATCTGTTCTAGCTTGTTGCTGTGGTACATCAAGAAACCATTATCAGAAGATGTAACCATGGTAATAATGATCTAGAGAACCAATAATGGACAAGGACAGTTTCTCCCTGAGCCTTGAGGAAAGTACCTAGGAAGATGGTATCAGGTAGAAGAATGAAGAGAAGACTGATAAGCAGACCACCACTGGGAAGGACTTGGCAAGATTGTGTTGTATGGTAACCAATCATGTTATAGCACATTGCAACATGTATCCAATCAATGTATACGACGTGTATTGCAATCAGAGTAAAACATATATAAAGCGATGATTTTTGCTAATAAAGTAGAAGCTTGCTTTATCAACCATATTGGTTCGTCTGCTTGCTTCCCCCACGGTCGCACACACCCAGGTCCCTGAGCAAAAGCAAACTAGTGAGTGGGTTTGCCTTTACCTGAAGCAGGAATAACCCAGACTGTCTTCCCAAGCACATTCTTTACATGCACCACAGGAAATTTGTCCCCTTCTACATCATGTAAAAGTTCTGATTGGGCTGGGCCAGCCCTGTTGGCCTAGTGCTGACTAACCAGGTGGGTTTTCTGAAATGCGTATCCCAATATTTGAAAGTCATAGAATCATAGAATAATTAGGGTTGGAAAGGACCTTAAGATCATCAGGTTCCAAACCCCCTGCCATGGGCAGGGACACCTCACACTAAACCATACCACCCAAGTGTGGAAGCATTTCTTTCACTTAATGGACATGTGAGCAATCCAGCCTTTGACTCAGATTCACTTGAGCAATGAGCAAAGGGTTTTGCAAGGCTCTGCAGACTGCAGAGGACGAGTGTGTGTTGACGGAAAGAGGAAGCTAGCTTGCAAAGGACCCTGAACAGGATGCCACAAAGCAAGATCAGCAAGAACTGCTTGTCAGGGGACAAAACCGCAAGTTGCAAGAATAGAAGAGACTCTGCTAGCCTGCCACTATGGTTATTTATAGACATCTTAAACTGCAACCAATCATTAAACTGTTACTAACACTTAGCTAAGTGAAGTTAACCAATCAACTATTATCGCATGTTCTGATGTTCTGTAACCCTTCTATATAAAGAGCGCTCGCGCACAATAAATTGTTCAACGTTTGATCACATTGATCGTTGTTGCGTTGTTCCATATCCCCCGCAAGTGGCACCCAAACAGGGACCCTCAGATCTGCCTCCTGAGAGCTGCTTCGGTGGTAAAGATCAGTGCAGACCTGACGGGTGGGAAGCCGACCGAAAAGGAGCCAGCAGTAGCCCTGCTGATGTAGAGGAAGCACGGGCGTGCCGCAGAAGAAAAGTGTCTCTGCGAAAAAGGGTCCACTCCGATAAAGGCAAGTGGCGGTCGGGGAGGAATGGAGGCGGCTCAAACAAAGGAAGAGACAGCTGTCCTTAATCTCCTCCAACACATCCTCTCGGGGAGAGGAATTAAATATGAAGAAGATGTACTTAAGGGACTACTCCAGTGGAGTAAAGAAAAGGGGCTATTTAGCGGGGTTGGAACGGCATTTGAAATATCCACATGGGATGCGATAGGCGTCCAGCTCTGGGACACTATAACTGATGGGGGGAAGGCAGCACATGAGGCCCCAAAATATTCCATGCTATGGAAGCTTATCCGAGAGACTTTGCGGGATATGAAATCAGAGAGAGCTGCAGCTGCTTAGGCGGCTAAAACCTTATCTCCGGTGATGCCATCCATGCCTCCGCCTGAGCCTCCAGCCCTACCTGCCTCCCAATTACCCACAGAGCCCCCGACGAAGGGTTCAAAGAACCCCGATCGGAATCCCTTCGATCATTATACCGGGGGAGAACTCACCCGAAAATTGCAAAGACAGTTAAGATGGGTTTTCAATCTATGCACAGTAAGGGGAGATCAAAATCTGATATTGTTACTGATCCTGACGATGTTGAACCTCGCTGTGAAGTGAAGGCATCCACAGATTATAGGCCTGGTGCGTCAGAATATTCCCTTCCCTCCACCCCAAACCATTCCCCCATTGACTCTAATGTTTCAACCCCAGAAGAAGCACAGCAACCGAAAGAACTAAATGACTCAACAAAAGAATTATTGCAGGAGGCAAGCAGATATCCCACTGTGTGGAGATTAATCACTGACTCCTTAAAAAATATGCAAGCAGAAGAGCTTTTTCCACCCCCATGGAACAAAAGGGAAAAAACAGACCTGATGGATGGGCCAGGGGATACGAATTTGTATCTTCCTTTATCACTTTCGCCGCCCCTGGCCTCCCTCCCCCCAGAGCCCGATCCTCAAGATCATCAAGGGCGGGACAAATGGACAGGATTGTTAGATGAGAAAGTACAGACACTTCATGACGAACTTACAAATTTACAGCTCTCCGACACGGCTAAGTCAAAAAATGAGATAGTGGAGCTCAAACCACCCCCCCCGACCCCCCGCCAATCGCTACTATGGCTGCGAAGACTGAGGACGGGGATGAAGGCAATCCTTCTGCCCCAGACCCTGTTAATCCCGAGAAAAAGCCTACTCTCAGATCACCTGAAATCTGCAAGAGAAAATGTTTAAATTGCACTTGATAACACTGAAACTCCAGAACACATTAATGAGGAGCCTGTGCATTTTCATCAGACTGCTGTTGCTGCTCCTGAGATTCTGATGCCTGATAATTCTGATGCTGACCTGGATAGTCCTTTTGACCCGAGACATGTTGATCCGGAAAAGAAACCTGATTTAGATCCCCCAGATCCCCATGATAAATGGGCAGTTATAAAGGGAAAAGTAAGATGGATGAGGGATGCAGATGTATTGTGTGCTCATAGTCTCTCTGTGATATTCATGTACTAAAAGTTAGCAAATGTAACTATGTCTGTGTTTCTATCGACCCTTGCAGACCTTTATAGATACTGTTGGCCACTTCTCCCGATGTAGGCTGGCCACCTGCATTGGAATGAGTGTGCATTTTGGTCAGTGTAAAAGCCCAAGCCTCATGCGATGTGAGGGAGGCAGAGCCTCTGCGGGGACGCCCGCTGAGATTGAGCCTGCCACCTTGCACTGTGATGATGCTGCTCGGAGCTGGTTTCCTGATTGTCTTCACAGGGTCGTTGAACTACATTTTGTACGTGTGACCATGTAGTGGGAGTAATGATTGTCTGCATTTTGTGTTTCACATACTGTAGTTGTGTGGAGTGTGTTTGTGGGATCCCATGAATGTGTGTGTATGTGTGTGTCTGTTGAGGGCAGACAGTGTTCTGTGTATTTTTTGTTATTGGGTTCATGTAAAAGTTTTTAATGGGTAGCAGATTAACATTTTGGGCAAGAAAGGGTTAATAGAAAAGTGGTGCTGCCGGCAGAGATTTATGGCTGCTGCTCAGCAGGCTGGCAGCTGTAGCTGCTGCTCAGCAGGCAGGCATTTGTAGCTGCTGCCGAGCAGTCCTGCTTAGTGTGTTTAAGGTAACCTAGGGGAGAATCCAAGCTTTACCAACCTCCACCCAAACAGCACCAGGGTGGCAGAGATAGGAAAAAAAAAAAAAAAATGGGTAATGATGCAGCAAACTCCTTGACTGTTAACACCGTGCAGTTTGCTTCTGCACCTGCTTCACATTCCTATTTCATCAGAATGCCTTTGCTTTAAGGAATCATTTTTAACCTGACTTACTTCTCAAGAACTGATAACATGGGGGAAGGGATATATTTGTGTTCTACCTACAGGTCCATGGAGGCTGCCTGCAAAGTTTCTCAGGCCTTGCCATGAGCTGGGCGGACAAGCGGAAAAACCCAATGCCTTAGCTACAGGAGCTTGAATATATGTGCATGTAAAGTAGCTCTTGTTAAAGGCTGTGATTTTGTGTATAAGGCCACCTGTACTTACTAGCCAGTTGTTAATAAGAAACTACACCTTGTATTGTATGTATTTGTCACTTGTAAAACAGATGTTAGAGTATGCATATTTACAGCAGCTGCTAGAAAATGCTAAGGCAAAAAACTAGAAAGATTCTAATACAATGATAGTGTTATAAAACAGGTACTAGAACGAATTAAGAGGGTGGGAGAACACCACTGGTGGAAAATTTTCCTTGGCTGGTCCCTCACTGCCACTAGCATCTTCAACATGCTGCTGCACCCTGTAGTGTATATACTACTAATGTGGATCTGTATGTGCTTTGCCATAGTAGTGATTTGTTACCGGATGAAGCATGTGAACCTCTGCACTGACAACAAGGTGCCACAACTGACGTTGGCCAAATACTTCCTATCACAGTCAAGGGCAAGACTGGGTTGGCCTCTGTGTTTGCCACCAAGAAGAACCTTTAGCTCTGCTGCTGGCTGCAACCCAGCAGGCGTTGAGTGGTGGGGACACATGCCATGCCAGACCTTGATGTGAGGGATGGCCTCTCCTGTTATCAGACAACTATACAGGAGAGAAAGGCAGGCCAAGCAGCCTGTGGTTGGCATATGTTGGAGATACGATCTAGTCCAAATCCCCTGCTCAAGTAGGGTCGTCTAAAACAGGAGAAACAGCAAAGCATGTTCGTTGTCATTTGTACATGTGCTTTGCCGTTTTAGGAGTTCCAAAATCTATCAAAACTAATAATGGTCCTGCTTATGTCTCTCGATCCATGGCTCATTTTTATGGTATTTGGGGAATTAAACATATTACAGGTATTGCTCATTCCCCAACCGGTCGAGCTATTGTTGAATGTGCTCACCAAATCATTAAGAACCTCCTCTTAAAACAAAAGGGGGGAGAAGCACTCCCTCCTGCAGAACGATTGGCAAAGGCAATATACGTGGCTAATTATTTGCAATTAACAGGAGACAGAACTGACCCACCTATGGTCATTCATAGCTTGGCAATGCAATCAGGATTATCAGAAAAACCTAACCAAAAAATTTTGGTACCATATAAAGACTTGATCACGGGTCAATGGAAAGGACCCGCAGAAGTTAAGCTAACAGGAAGAGGTTATATGTGTTTGCTTACAGATCAAGGCATTCGGTGGATACCGGCTCGTTGGATATGGCCCTGGCGAAACTCAGCAGAAAATATCTCATCTACACCGGAAGATGTCAGTGATGATTAAGAACCTGTTAGTGGTTAAGCTGTTAATTTTGCTGTTTGTATATAGTTCTGTATCTTTGTTACACGAAATCAATCCTAGAAAAAATTTGTGGGTGACATGGGCCAATGAGAGTGGGGTGTCAGAATTTTGTCTTGCTATGGCATCAGCTACAGATCCTTTTCAAACATGCCTAATAGGAATACCTGGATATAATGAGAACAGTTTTAAGGCATTTTCAACCAACAACTGCAGTAAATCAACAACTTGCAGATTGCTCAGCAAAATTAATAACTGGATTGAATAGGACACTCCCTTGGGATCCACAAGAACTAAATTTAATGGCATCACAAGCAATTGGGAATAGCTCACAAAACTGGACACAAACCTGCATAATGTTTGGATGTAAATATGCAGGCTGCCCATATTCGATCAACTCACCAGATGTTTCGCCCAAAGAGAGCGCCTATTGGTACACTAATGAATATTGTGGGATAAATGATACGGCTGGGAAAGCAACAGCCTTCAAGGCATACAGAGCTACTCACCAGCCTTGATCAGTGCCCCTCCTTTGGAATAACAATTCTGCCAAGGCCCTACCATCAGATGTCTTTTTAATCTGTGGGGATAGGGCATGGCAAGGAATACCAAGAGACATTGTTGGAGGGCCATGCTATTTGGGCTCACTGACTATTTTTGCACCAAAGTTTGCAGAATTGCGTAATCTTAATCATATTCTCTGCTCTAGATCTAAGTGATCAATAGGACTCACCCCTGATTGTAATGACAATGTTCAATTACTGAGCAGAGCTGCTCGGGTAACTTTATCACTGTTTGTCCCTGGAGCAACTACAGGAAATGCCCTAAGAACAGTAGCCCAGCTAGCTTGTTGGGCAGAAAAGCAGGCTAATGTAACTATTGCCGTTCTCGAAGAATTATTAATGGATCAAAATAGCTTAAGACACTCCCTCCCGCAGAACCGCGCAGCCATCGACTTTTGCTGTTAGCACAGGGTCATGGCTGTGAGGACTTTGAAGGTATGTGTTGTGTGAATCTGTCTGATCACAGTAAGAGCCTTCACAAACAATTAACCTATCTAAAAGGACACTCTCAAAAAATACAACAAGATGTGAATCCTTTAGATGACTGGCTCGGCAACATTTTTTCAGGATGGGGAATAGGGACTTGGATTTAAAATTGAATAATTATTGCTTTGAAGGTTTTAAGTACTGTACTACTAATTTTGCTTGCATGTACCATTGTATTTGCTATATTGAAAAAACTTGTAAACAAAATGCTAAGTTAAATCTGGATTGCTCAAAAACAAGAAGAGGGTATTGTGGAAGCATTTCTTTCACTTAACGGACATGTGAGCAATCCAGCCTTTGACTCAGATTCACTTGAGCAATGAGCAAAGGGTTTTGCAAGGCTCTGCAGACTGCAGAGGACGAGTGTGTGTTGATGGAAAGAGGAAGCTAGCTTGCAAAGGACCCTGAACAGGATGCCACAAAGCAAGATCAGCAAGAACTGCTTGTCAGGGGACAAAACCGCAAGTTGCAAGAATAGAAGAGACTCTGCTAGCCTGCCACTATGGATATTGATAGACATCTTAAACTGCAACCAATCATTAAACTGTTACTAACACTTAGCTAAGTGAAGTTAACCAATCAACTATTATCGCATGTTCTGATGTTCTGTAACCCTTCTATATAAAGAGCGCTCGCGCACAATAAATTGTTCAACGTTTGATCACATTGATCGTTGTTGCGTTGTTCCATATCCCCTACACCCAAGGGTCTGTCCAACCTGGCCTTGAACACTGCCAGGGAAGGAGTGTTGGCACAGAAGTCCCGGGCACAGCACACTCGACCAATATGATCAGGCTGTGCCACTTTTATTGCGCAGATAGCTCAGTATATATAGGCATTCTACTTGTCTATCATTAACACACGCAACTCTAATTGGATACATGCATTGTTCACGCAACTAAATACAGAATAGGATTCGCTCAGACCCTCTGTCCACGCGCATAGTGCTCTCCACCCACATTCTACTTGGTGTCCTGCTTAATATATGATTGGTTAATATCTCTCAGCTAAGTGTTAGTAACAATTTAATGATTGGTTAACTATTACAGCATATGTTTCAAGGTTACAGTTATCAGTTCCTCCTACACATCTCTCTCAGTAGCTTTCCGTGCTAACCTTCTCAAGGCTTCTGCATGTACATGAACTTTAGTAACCCCCAGGTGAGGCCTCAATGCCTATGGGTTACTACCTTACAATTGTCAGGCAGTTGTCTGTATTGCTCACATGCACATTCACAGCCAAATAGCTCTCCACAATGGAGCATTCACAACTTCCCTGGGCAAACCATTCCCGTGCCTCACCACCCTTACAGTAAAGAATTTCTTCCTCAGATCCATTCTAAACTTCCCCTGTTTAAGTTTGAACCTGTTACCCCTTATCCTATCACTACAGTCCCTCATGAAGAGTCCCTCCCCAGCATCCCTATAGGCCCCCTTCAGGTATTGGAAGGCTGCTATAAGGTCTCCAGGCTGAACAGCCCCAACTTTATCAGCCTATCTTCACACGGTGCTCCAGCCTCCTGATCATCCTCGTGGCCATCCTCTGGACTTGTTCCAAGAGTTCCATGTCCTTTTTATGTTGAGGACACCAGAACTGCACACAGTACTCCAAGTGAGGTCTCACGAGAGCAGAGTAGAGGGGCAGGATCACCTCCCTCGACCTGCTGGTCACGTTCCTTTTGATGCAGCCCAGGATATGGTTGGCTTTCTGGGCTGCAAGCGCACACTGCCGGCTCATGTTCATTTTCTCATCAACCACCACCCCCAAGTCCGCAGGGCTGCTCTAAATCTCTTCTCTGCCCAAACTGTAGCTGTGCCTGGGATTGCTCCGACCCAGGTGGAGGACCTTGCACTTGGCATGGTTAAACTTCATCAGGTTGGCATCAGCCCACCACACAAGTGCGTCAAGGTCCCTCTGGATGGCATTCCTTCCCTCCTGAATATCAACCGAACCGCACAGCTTGGTGTCATCGGCAAACTTGCTGAAGGTGCACTCAATCCCACTGTTCAAGTCACCGACAAAGATGTTGAACAAGACCGGCCCCAACACCGATCCCTGGGGGACACCACTCGTTACTGGTCTCCAGCTGGATATTGAGCCATTGAGCACTACTCTTTGCGTGCGGCCATCCAGCCAATTCTTTATCCACTGAGTGGTCCACCTATCAAATTGATGTCTCTCCAACTTAGAGACAAGGATGTCGTGTGGGACAGTGTCGAACACATTGTACAAGTCCAGGTAGATGACATCAACTGCTCTACCCCTGTCCATCAGTTCCGTAGCTCCATCATCAGGGCCACCAAATAGGCCAGGCAGGATTTCCCCTTAGTGAAGCCATGCTGGCTGTCACCAAGCACCTTGTTGTTTTTCATGCACCTTAGCATGCCTTCCAGGAGAACCCGCTCCAAGATTTTGCCAGGCACTGAGGTGAGGCTGACTGGTCTGTAGTTCCCTGGGTCATCCATTTTCCCTTTCCTAAAAACGGGGGTCATATTTCCCTTTTTCCAGACGTTGGGAACTACACCTGATTGCCATGATTTTTCAAATATGTTGGACAGTGGCTTAGCAACTTCATTTGCCAGCTCCTTCAAGACAATCAGATGGATTTCATCAGGTTCCATGGACTAGTATACATTCAGGTTCCTAAGATGGTCTTGGACCAGAACCTCTCCTACAGTGGGCCTAGGGACTTCAATCTCACTGTCCCTGCGTCTGCCATCCTGGACTTGGGTGGTGTGGTCAGAGCATTTGCCAGTGAAGACTGAGGCAAAAAGTAATTAAGAACCTCAGCCTTCCCCAAAACCAGGGTAGCCTTTTCACCTGATAGCTTCCGAAGGGGGCCCACATTGTCCCTAGTCTGTCTTTTATTTGCTATGTACCTACAGAATCCCTTCCTGTTACCTTTCATATCCCTAGCCAAGTTTAATTCTAACTTTTTGCATGTGGCAATCCGGCTTTCCTAACCTGGTCCCTAGCTTCCCAGACAACATCCCTGTATTCTTCCCAGGATGCCTGACCTTGCTTCCACCTTTTATAAGCCTCTTTTTTCCTTTGAATTTTCCTCAGCAGGTCCTTATCCATCCAAGGAGGTCTTTTGGCCCTCCTGCTGCACTTCCTTCTGGTTGGGATGCATCGCTCCTGAGCTTGCAGCAGGTGATCCTTGGATATCAACCAAGGATCAACGATGATCCACCCAAGAAAGCTGCTGCTCCACTCTTTGGTGGGAAGTTTCTCAGATGGAGTGGAGGAGCTGATTTTACTCCAACTCCTGTGACACCTGGGTCGGAGCAATCCCAGGCACAGCTACAGGTTGAGCAGGGAAGAGATTCAGAGCACTTGGGGGTGTTGGTTGATGAGAAAATGAACATGAGCCGGCAGTGTGCGCTTGCAGCCCAGAAAGCTACTGTATCCTGGGCTGCATCAAAAGGAGTGTGACCAGCAGGTCGAGGGAGGTGATCCTGCCCCTCTACTCTGCCCTCGTGAGACCTCACTTGGAGTGTTGTGTGCAGTTCTGGTGTCCTCAACATAAAAAGGACATGGAACTGTTAGAACAAGTGCAGAGGAGGGCCACGAGGATGATCAGGGGACTGGAGCACCTCCTGTATGAAGATAGGCTGAGAAAATTGGGGCTGTTCAGCCTGGAGAAGAGAAGGCTGCGTGGAGACCTCATAGCAGCCTTCCAATACCTGAAGGGGGCCGATAGGGATGCTGGGGAGGGACTCTTCATTAGGGACTGTGGTGAGAGGACAAGGGGTAATGGGTTCAAACTTAAACAGGGGAAGTTTAGATTGGATCTGAGGAAGAAATTCTTTACTGTGAGGGTGGTGGGGCCCTGGAATGGGTTGCCCAGGGAAGTTGTGAATGCTTCATCCCTGTCGGCGTTCAAGGTGGGGTTGGACATAGCCCTGGATGGCATGGTTTAGTGGGAGGTGTCCCTGCCCATGGCAGGGGGGTTGGAACTAGATGATCTTAAGGTCCTTTCCAGCCCTAACTATTCTATGATTCTATCATTCTATAAGGAGTGCTAATCCCTTTCTACAAGATGTTAGTGGAGTATCTTTTGTTCACGCTTAGTGGAGCCCTGCCTCCAGCCAGGTGGAGGTAGGGGACAGTTGAGTTTACTGGACTGCGTGGATCAGATGGCCAGGCACATCAGTCCCACAGGAGTATAAAGCCCTTGATCTTGAGTTCCTCTGTATGTTGCATCTCTGCCCTGATGGCCGGAGGTGTCATGAGCCCACCAGGCTCATAATAATTCACCCTCACCTTTGGCAGTTTCTGCAGCTTGTCGTTGGGGACTCCATACAGCTGCCTTCCATCTCCGACGCTTCCAAAGCACTGGAGGGGCCCAGTGGACTAGATAATTGCCCATACTGTCCCACACATCCTGCCATCCGTGATTGTCCAGCCTTGGGGAAAATCTCTTGGCCCTTGTATATTGCCGTCTTACCCTAGAAAAGACCCAAACCCAACTCTGCTTAACTTTCGAGATCAGACGAAATGGTCATGGGTAAAACACACTCTGTGTGTATGCCAACATGGTGATCCCCATCACAATCAGCAGGCAGGTCTCAAGGGTACCCAAAGGCCATTCAAAACCTTCAGAACTCCCAAATGATGCTGTAAATAGTCTGGTGGGGGGTCTGGGAAGGTAAGGGAATGTCTCCTTCATAGGTTGACCACTCAAGGAGGGAAAAAAAGATGTGCAATTGCTAAACACTTCTGTTATATGCCTCCAAAAGTATAGAGGTGATGGCCACACTGGGAATGCAAGCCAGATCAGTTTCATGATCAATGAGTCTAGTGTTTTACAAGTCATTAACATAAAGTTCAGTGAAACAAGAACCTTATCTCAATCCCCTCAGCTGATATACACTAAAACAGCAAATACCAGCTGTAAGTAAGGTACAACATGCTGAAACTCTGTGATCAGGAGCAACAACTTTGAGAGCCAATAAGTCAGCATTTTGACGAGTGAGTATATCGAGGTTTAAGCCTCTCAGCCACGCAGTATTGCTCACTCACTCACTTCCCCCTCTTTCTTCCCTCCGCTCCTGGAGGGATGGGAGGGAGAATCAAAAGAATGTAACTCCCACAGGTTGAGATAAGAACAGTTTAGTAACTAAGGTATAACACAAACCACTGCTGCTACCACTACTACTAATAATAATAATGACAAGGCAAATACAAGGAAAGAATACAATAGCTCACCATCAATCCCAGCCCAACCAAGCTGTGCACCCCCCACTGAGCACCCCCACCCTTCCAGGGCTCTGCTCTCTGTTTTCTACATCCTGGACATGACATGCTGTGGTATGGAATGACCTCTTTGGTTAGTCTGGGTCCGGTGTCCTGTCTCTGCTTCCTCCCAGCTTCCCCTCCTCCCTGTCAGAGCACGAGGCTCAGAAAGTCCTTGGCCAGCCTAAACATTACCAAGCAGTAACTGAAAACACTGGTGTTATCAGTGCTGTTCCCAGGCCCAAAATCAAAAACACAGTGCTGCACCAGCTACCAAGAAGGAGAAAAATGACTGCTACTGCTGAACCCATGACAGAGTATTAATCTGAAACAATAAATGCTTATCACAAATACGATTAGACACACTCTAGTCAGATCTGTCATTAACTTAACCCTTTGTGCCCTATGTTGGGTGCCACAAAGAACTGTTGTGGTTTAAGCCCAGCCAGTAACTCCAAACCATGCAGCCATCAGCTCACTCCCCCCCCATTCTTCCTCCCCACACTCCTGGAGGGATGTGGAGGAGAATCGAAAGAATGTAACTCCCACGGGTTGAGATAAGTACGGTCCAGTAACTAAGGTATAACCCAAAACCACTACTGCTACCACCAGTAATAATAATGATAAAGGAAATAACAAGGGAAGAGAATACAACCGCTCACCACCTGCCGACCGATACTCAGCCCAACCCAAGCAGTGATCTAGCCCTTCCGTGGAACTCCCCCCAGTTTCTATACTGGGCATGATGTGCTTTAGTATGGAATGCCCCTTTGTCTAGTTTGAGTCAGGTGTCCTGTCTCAGCTTCCTCCCAGCTTCCTGTCCTCCCTGGCAGAGCATGAAACTGTGAAAGTCCTTGGTTGGAGTAAACATTACTTAGCAACAACTAAAAACATCAGTGTTGTCAGCGTTGTTCCCAGGCTGAAAGTCAAAAACACAGCACTGCACCAGCTGCTAAGAAGGAGAAAAATGATTGCTATAGCTGATCCCAGGGCATATGGTTACCCCTTGATGCTGTTCTTGGAAGAGGGAATAGTGACACTGTGCAGAATTAACGCTCAAGATCCTCATGAGTTCCTGGCCTTTGATTTCAGCAGTACCAATGTCAATAAAATTATCCTGCAGTTGAAAGGGTTACGAGAAACATTTGCTGGACTGGATATCACCAGTGTAATTCTGCAGATTACCATGTCTCCAGATAAACCCTACTTCAGGTACTGGAAACTATGCTTTCAACTCAAATATTCATGCTTAGCCTTCCTGCTCTTGTGTGGGCAAAAACTGGAAGTTTTCAGGGTGAAGGGGGGGGAACTGTCTTAGGTTATTGGCTTATTTCAATAAGAATTGTAATCAATATAGAAAATCACAATATGTAATCTAATTAACATAGTAATGAACATATTGTCAACCTGGTAAATGTGTGTCGTGGTTTAAGTCCAGTCAGCCATGCAGTTTTCTCACTCACTCCCCCCTCTTTCTTCCCCCCAGCTCCCGGGGGGATGGGGAGGAGAATCGAAAGAATGCAACTCCCACAGGTTGAGATAAGAACAGTCCAGTAACTAAGGTATAACACAAATCACTACTGCTACCACCAATAATAATAATGATAAGGGAAATACAAGGGAAGAGAATACAACCACTCACCACCAATACCCAGCCCGATGCAGCAGTGCACCCCTCTCTTCCGGGTCCCTGTCCTTAGTTTTTTACATCCTGGCCATGACGTGCTGTGGTATGGAATATCTCTTTGGTCAGTTTGGGTCAAGTGTCCTGTTTCTGCTTCCTCTTGGCTTCCCCTCCTCCCTGGCAGAGCATGAGACTCAGAAAGTCCTTTGTCAAACCAAACATTCTAAGCCGTAACTAAAAACATCGGTGTTATCAGCCCTGTTCCCAGGCCAAAAGTCAAAAACACAGCACTGCACCAGTTACCAAGAAGGAGAAAAATGACTGCTACTGCTGAACCCATGATAATATGATACTGATGTGAACAGTTCGTAATTTTTAATTAAATAAAGCAAAACACGCATTAGTGCTTTGTGAAACAGACATTGAAATATGCAAGATGACCGAGTCGGACAAGTTTTTACAGATCTGAGATCAGGTTTTCTGAGATGGTGCCTTCTGCATTCCAGGTTATCCACTTTTGAAAATGCAGTAAGTGCACATCTGGACTGCCCCATGGAATCTGATTTAAAGGAAGCATTCCACTGTAACCAGACTCAGACAAACAGGTCAATGTCCTCTGTTCAGCTGTAACAGTTATTTTTCTCCTTGGTAGCTGGTGAAGTACTGTGTTTTCGACTTTAGTCTGAGAAGAATGCTGATAACACACCAATGTTTTTAGTTATTGCTAAGTAATGCTTACTCTGATCCAGGACATTTCAGTCACATGCTCTGCCAGTGAGGAGGGGCATGGGAAGCTGGAAGGAAGCAGAAACAGGACACCTGACCCAAACTAACCAAAGGGTATTCCATACCACAGCATGTCATGCCCAGGATGTAAGCTGGGGGGAGTTACGCAGAAGGCCCAGATCACTGCTCACCTGGGTAACTGCCCTTCTGTGTAACTCCCCTCAGTTTAAACAATAGGCATGATGTGCTGTTGTATGGAATACCCCTTTGGCTATTTTGGGTCAGGTGTCCTGTCTCTGCTCTAAACCAAAGTAAGAGAATCTCTGCCTGCATCTCATGGAGTGGTGTATTCATATCACTGTTAAATATAAGCCTAACTTCTTACTCACTGAAAATGGAGTGTGGTTTCCAGAGAGCTTTATGCAGTGGCCAGCTTTGCAGAGCAGTGAGATGGGCTGTACTTAAGTCAGAAGTTGCACTTCTTTCACACCTCTCCATTGCAAACAACCTGCTCAAAACAGGAGGTCCACTGAACCAGATGTAGAGACTGCAAATCACACTGCAAGAGACTTAAGTCTTCCTGCCTTGCTGCCATGGGGTTTGATGTAAGAGTCAGTGATCTGAAGGTAGCTTTTAGAGCTTTATACTGTAGGTGAGTTTTGTTGTTTGTCAGATGAGATACTACTTTGCACATGTGGAAACCAGTATGTTCATATGTTACCAAGATGATTGCTCCAGAATTCAAGAGAATCCAAATTCTTTGGGTTTACTCAGCAAGAGTACCCTTTCAGAATACACAGCATCAACAGTTCACTTTTGTTGTCTTCTGTGCAGATTATCCATTTATTGCAATAAATTTTATATTTGAAAAACAATAGCAAATCTTTGAACTATGGGTGTGATAGAGATACCTAGCAATATTCTAAATTACACTTATTAACTGTATTTTCTTTTATCTTTTTCAAACTTAAGTATTTGCTATAAGTCAATTTCCTTTTGGCTTACTGTCTCAATTTCTTCAGAGAAAAAAAATTATTATGGTCTCATTGGGAATTGTTAATATTATCCCCAACTACCAAGTGTTTAAAATTATTTACATAATCTATGGATGACAGGATAAAAATGAAACTGAATGTATGACTTTTAAAATTTGATTTATTTTAGAGTATCAAAGCTCCTTGTATTGTGTTAAAGGACATTACTGTGGTTTAACATTTGTAATTTTATATAATTGACTACAAATGTATTATATTATCCTATATGTTTCCATCCCATTCTTCAAGCGATACAAATAATTTCCTAATCTGTACGATGTGAGGTTGATTGGGAGCCTGCATAAGCATAATTTCAACCTCTTCCTCCAACTTTCGTTTTTTCTCCTTTTCTTCCTGTAACTGTTTCTGCAACTGCTCAATTTTCAGGGACAGTAATAATTCTGCTGCCTTTCTGCCTTTTATTTCCTTCCTCAGATCTTGGTTTTCCTTTTTATACTTTTTAATTAATGGTTTAGGGTCACTCAAAGAATCACCTTCAAAGGTATTAGGATGAGCAGTTTTAATACGATTTATAAAGGCATGACTTAAGAGAATTCAATGGCAAGGTTCACTCTATTACTTATTACATGGATGAAGCATATGAAGGAAAATCAAGATGAAATTGAACTAAAGATGTTACAGAGACTGAAGGCAAAAAGGGTAAGGGGGTAAGGGAGACCCTCCGGTTGAGTCACGAGAACCCCTTCCTTTCAAACTCCTGATGGAGCCTAGGTGCCACAGGATCTAGTCTTAGTCTCAGACATGGAAAATGGTATTCATCTAGAGTTACAAGTGTCATTTAACATCAATTTGCAGGTTTAAGGTGAATCTTATAAAGCGAGTCAATAGAATTTACCACAGTTGCTATAACTACCTATATACACATACACACACATACGTAAAGACATAAAAGTTTACCTGCTAAAAATTCCCCTCAAGGCAGTGAAATATTCATGTCTAACGTCTTAGCATTTCTCAAATGGGTGAGGGTTGAGTCTCGAGGAGTGGGGGACTTCAGCCCAGGTTCCGTCTTTCAGTGCTGGCCCTTCGATTATCACAAACTCTCAAGTTTGTGAGCTCTGAAGGGTGTGCCACTCAGAAGATGTTGGTTGATGCCCACTGTGGTCCAGTAGAGCTCAAGTGGCCTCACTTTGGACTACTATTTATGGGGTTGCAAGAGGGGGGATATGCACCACCACATACAGACATGCAAGATTTGTACAAGACATGTCTGAACCCCACAGGACCAAGTCAGGACTGAGGCTCACAGAGGTGGGGTACAGCCCAGCACAAGCAATCCAGGAAGTTCCTCGATTGTGTGGAAGACAACTTCCTTCTGCAAGTAATAGAGGAGCCGACAAGGAGAGGAGCCATGCTTGACCTCGTCCTCACCAGCAAGGAGGGGTTGGTTGGAAATGTGACACTCCAGGGCAGCTTTGATTGTAGAGATCATGAGGTTGTCGAGTTCGAGATCCACAGGACAGTGAGAAGAGCGTGCAGCAAGCTCACTGCCCTGGACTTCAAGAGAGCAGACTTTGGCCTCTTCAGGAACCTGCTTAGTAAGGTTCCATGGGATATAGCCCTAGAGGGCAGGGGGGCCCAAAACTGTTGGTTGATATTCAAGGATCAACTGCTACAAGTTCAAAAGCGTTGCATCCCGACAAGAAGAAAGGGCAGCAGGAGGGCCAGGAGACCTCCTTGGATGGATAAGGAGCTGCTGAGCAAAATTCGAAGGAAAAAAGAGGCTTATAAAAGGTGGAAGCAAGGTCAGGCGACCTGGGAAGAATACAGGGATGTTGTCCGGGAAGCCAGGGACCGGGTTAGGAAAGCTAAGGCAAAGAGTTAGAATTAAACTTGGCTAGGGATGTGAAAGATAACAGGTAGGGATTCTATAGTTACATTGCAAATAAAAGACAGACTAGGGACAAGGTGGGCCCCCTCTGTAAGCTATCAGGAGAACAGGCTACCCTGGATTTGGAGAAGGC
This sequence comes from Amazona ochrocephala, assembly GCA_039720435.1. Taxonomy (NCBI): domain Eukaryota; kingdom Metazoa; phylum Chordata; class Aves; order Psittaciformes; family Psittacidae; genus Amazona; species Amazona ochrocephala. The sequence continues at coordinate 26,198,336 of CM077908.1, forward strand.
TGAGGTTCTTAATGACGTCTTTGCCTCAGTCTTTACCGGCAAATGCTCTGACCACACCACCCATGTCTTGGAAGGCAGATGCAGGGACTGTGAGAATGAAGACATTAGACCCACGGTAGGAGAGGATCAGGTTTGTGATCATCTTAAGAACCTGAATGTGCACAAGTCTGTGGAACTTGATGGAGTCCATCTGTGGGTCCTGAAGGAGCTGGCAAATAAAGTTGCTAAGCCACTGTCCATCATTTTTGAAAAATCATGGCAGTCAGGTGAAGTTCCCAACGACTGGAAAGGGGGAATATAACCCCATTTTCAGTAAGGGGAAAATGGATGACCCAGAGAACTACAGACCAGTCAGCCTCACCTCTGTGCCTGGCAAAATCTTGGAGCGGATTCTCCTGGAAGGCATGCTGAGGCACATGAAAAACAAGGTGCTTGGTGACAGCCAGCATGGCTTCACTAAAGGGAAATCCTGCCTGACCAATCTGGTGGCCTTCTAGGATGGGGCTACGGAACCGATGGACAGGGGTAGAGCAGTTGATGTCATCTACCTGGACTTGTGTAAAGCCTTTGACACTGTCCCACACGACATCCTTGTCTCTAAGTTGGAGAGACATCAATTTGATAGGTGGACCACTCAGTGGATAAAGAATTGGCTGGATGGTCGCATGCAAAGAGTTGTGGTCAATGGCTCAATGTCCAGTTGGAGACCAGTAACGAGAGGTTTCCTTCAGGGTTGGGTGTTGGGACCTGTCTTGTTCACCATCTTTGTCGGTGACATGGACAGTGGGATTCAGTGCACCCGCAACAAGTTTGCCGATGACACTGTTATAAAGATTTGACGTCAACACTGGAATTCATAGAATCATAGAATAGTTAGGGTAGGAAAGGACCTTAAGATCATCTAGTTCCAACCCCCCTGCCATGGGCAGGGACACATGTTGACGCAGAAGTCCCGGACACATCACACTCGACCAATATGATCAGGCTGTGCCAAGTTTATTGCGCAGATAGCTCAGTATATATAGGCATTCTACTTGTCTATCATTAAAACACACAACTCTAATTGGATACATGCATTGTTCACGCGACTAAATACAGAATAGGATTCGCTCAGACCCTCTGTCCACGCGCATAGTGCTCTCCACCCACATTCTACTTGGTGTCCTGCTTAATATATGATTGGTTAATATCTCTCATCTAAGTGTTAGTAACAGTTTAGCGATTGGTTAACTATTACAGCATATGTTTCAAGGTTACAGTTATCAGTTCCTCCTACACATCTCTCTCAGTAGCTTTCCGTGCCAACTTCCTCAAGGCTTCTGCATGTACATGAACTTTAGTAACCCCCAGGCGAGGCCTCAGTGCCTGTGGGTCACTACCTTACAATTGTCAGGCAGTTGTCTGGATTGCTCACATGCCCATTCACAGCCAAATAGCTCTCCACAAATCCCTCTTTTTGTTTTTGAGCAATCCAGACCTGATTCAGAGCACGAGACAGCATACTGATAATATACTTCCACAAACAACAACAGACTAAAACAATAATAATCAATACCATTAAAACTGTTAAACCTTGTTTGATTAGTACTCCTAGCCACCCAGTAATACCCCAACCCTGTAACAACTTTTGAAACCAATCCCATTCTGAGAGTACTTGTAACTTTTGCACTCCTGAGTACCTAAAGTGTGGTTTTTGTAAGCAAGCAAGATTTACAGTCCAATTCAGCAACCTTCTGGTCTTAGCTCCTTCTTATCTTCCAGGCCTGCATTCTTGTTTCATTAACTGTCCGGGAGTTACTTCTTTTCCACGGTTGGCTGCACAGAGGTAACCAGGAGTTACCCCTGCTACATGGCCAGCTGCACATACTTGCTTTCATTCAGAGCAGGCATATGTCCATTCTCTAACAAGAAATCATTCACATCTCCCCCTTTTCTTTTCTTGAGTAAGCCAAAGCTGTTTCAATCATACCACAAATACATTGCAAAATACAAGGTACAATCATAACTATGGTCAAGATTACTACCAAAATCATTCCAATACCGTTAATCAGAGATGTGAGCCAACCATTGAAGCCCCAAGATGTAAGAAGGGCGTCTAACCAAGAAATTTTATCGTTCTGATAGACATCATGGAGTACTTTCACATGCTTCCAAATTTCTATAACAACTTTCAAGACCTTTCCAGACTGATCAACATAACTACAAGATTCATTAATTAAAGTACATGATCCGCCTGCTTGAGTTGTTAATATATCTAAAGCCTTACAATTCTGCAAAACTATCTTTTTTAAAGAATCTATTTCTACTTGAGTTAACATAGTCACATACGTATTACCATTAAAAACAGCATAACAAACTTCCACTGGAATCGTTTTGCACACTTTGCTTTAGTCTTGCAGTCACATTACATCCTTTGTTACATTCTATAACTTGATTATACAAATATTCCTCAGCTGCTTAATATCTTTGCATTCCCAAATATTCGTGATCTGTAATTACCAAAATACGAGCAAGTGCACCAACGTTCCAAAAAGCCTTTCTATAACATAACTCACAATATAATTGACAAAACAATGAACGTTTCCAAACTCATTTATCGTATCTGGGCCTACATGGTTTAGTGCAGAAAAATGACTAATCATTGGGGGGACATTTATACCCATGTATAAATAAGAACTGGATAATGCTAAAAAATTTAAGACAAACAATACTTTGTTGATTCGTGCATTTTGGGTCTCCCATACCATTCCCACTTTTTGTTTTACTAGCATGTTTTTTACAATTTTCTGTGTCTGCTCCATCATTGCTTGACCTGTGTTATTTACATAGAATCATAGAATCATAGAATCATAGAATCATAGAATCATAGAATAGTTAGGGTTGGAAAGGACCTCAAGATCATCGAGTTCCAACCACCCTGCCATGGGTAGGGACACCTCCCACTAAACCATGCCATCCAAGGCTATGTACAACCCCACCTTGAACGCCGCCAGGGATGAAGCATTCACAACTTCCCTGGGCAACCTATCCCAGGGCCTCACCACCCTTACAGTAAAGAATTCCTTCCTCAGATCCAGTCTAAACTTCCCCTGTTTAAGTTTGAACCTGTTACCCCTTGTCCTCCAACTACAGTCCCTCATGAAGAGTCCCTCCCCAGCATCCCTATCGGCCCCCTTCAGGTATTGGAAGGCTGCTATGAGGTCTCCACGCAGCCTTCTCTTCTCCAGGCTGAACAGCCCCAATTTTCTCAGCCTATATTCAAATGGGAGATCCTCCAGTCCCCTGATCGTCCTTGTGGCCCTCCTCTGCACTTGTTCTTACAGTTCCATGTCATTTTTATGTTGAGGACACCAGAACTGCACACAATACTCCAAGTGAGGTCTCATGAGAGCAGAGTAAAGGGGCAGGATCACCTACCCTCGACCTGCTGGTCATGCTCCTTTTGATGCAGCCCAGGATATGGTTGGCTTTCTGGGCTGCAAGCACACACTGCTGGCTCATGTTCATTTTTTCATCGACCAACACCCCCAAGTCCTTCTCTGCAGGGTTGCTCTGAATCTCTTCCCTGCCCAACCTGTAGCTGTGAATAACAGCCCACTACACCAGGCAGCATTATTTCAGTAAGATTAGTCTGATTTGAAGTCACATCACACATAATAGAACAGATATTACAAAGATTTCTGTCACTGTCATTTCTCTATGTTGTTGAGTTCTGGGGCTTTATACATTTCGCTGCAGCCGGTATGGGCTTGTTGCTAGCTGTACACAGCAGTGTCCGCGACCCCATGTCAGCAATGGCTCTGGTCCTTTCCACTCGTTATTATGTAGGTCTTTATATAGAACTGGTGGTTTGGGCAAGGAATCATCCGACAGATGTCACAGATGCTGTATTGTAGAAAGAGAATCAAAACTAGTCAAATTTAAAAATTTTTGTACAAATTATTCTTTGCAAGCTCTGTGAAAAAAATCCTTACATTTCCCTTGAGGTTTTTTTTTTTTTTTTTTTTTTTTTAATATATATAATACCTGCTTTAGACAACCCTACTTGAGCAGGGGATTTGGACTAGATCATATCTCCAACATAGGCCAACCACAGGCTGCTTGGCCTGCCTTTCTCTCCTGTAGAGTTGTCTGATAACAGGGGAGGCCATCCCTCACATCAAGGTCTGGCATGGCATGTGTCCCCACCACTCAACGCCTGCTGGGTTGCAGCCAGCAGCGGAGCTAAAGGTTCTCCTTGGTGGCAAACACAGAGGCCAACCCAGTCTTGCCCTTGACTGTGATAGGAGGTATTTGGCCAATCTCAGTTCTTGCACCTCGTTGTCAGTGCAGAGGTTTACCTGCTTCATCCAGTAACGAGTCACTACTATGGCAAAGCACATACAGATTTACATTAGCAATATGTACACTACAGAGTGCAGCAGCATGTTGAAGATGCTATTGACAGTGAGGGATCAGCCAAAGAAAATTTTCCACCAGTGATGTTCTCCCACCCTCTTAATTCATTCCATTGCATGCTTTATAACACTATCATTGTATTAGAATCTTTCTAGTTTTTGCCTTAGCATTTTCTAGCAGCTGCTGCAAATTTGCATGCTGTAACATCTGTTTTACAAGTGACAAAGCCATACAATACAAGGTGTAGTTTCTTATTAGCAACTGGCTAGTAAGTACAGGTGGTTTTGTACACAAAATCACAGCCACTAATAATAGCTACTTTACATGCACATATATTCAAGCTCCTGTAGCTATGGCATTGGGTTTTTCTGCTTGTCTGTCCAGCTCATGGCAAGGCTTGAGAAACTTTGCAGGCAGCCTCCATGGACCTGTAGGTAGAACACAAATATATCCCTTCCCCCATGTTATCAGTTCTTGAGAAGTAAGTCAGGTTAAAGTGCTTTCTTAAAGCAGAGGCATTCTGATGGAAAAGGAATATGAAGCAGGTGCAGAAGCAAACTTAACCTTGTTAACAGTCAAGGAGTTTGCTGCATCATTACCCATTTTTTTTTCCTTTTTTTTTTTATATCTCTGCCACCCTGGTGCTGTTTGGGTGGAGGTTGGTAAAGCTTGGGAGTGCGCTACTCCTCTTGCGTTTTCTGTTAGCAGTTCGTGTTTGAAATCTTGGATTCTCCCCTAGGTTACCTTAAACACACTAAGCAGGACTGCTCGGCAGCAGCTACAAACGCCTGCCTGCCCAGCAGCAGCCACAGCTGCCAGCCTGCTGAGCAGCAGCCATAAATCTCTGCAGGCAGCAGCACTTTTCTATTAACCCTTTCTTGCCCAAAATGTTAATCTGCTACCCATTAAAAGCTTTTACATTAACCCAATAACAAAAAACACACAGAACACTGTCTGCCCTCAACAGACACACACATACACACACATTCATGGGATCCCACAAACACACTCCACACAACTACAATATGTGAAACACAAAATGCAGACAATCATTACTCCCACTACATGGTCCCACGTACAAAACGTAGTTCAACGGCCCTGTGAAGACAATCAGGAAACCAGCTCCGAGCAACATCATCGCAGTGCAAGGTGGCAGGCTCAATCTCAGCGGGCGTCCCTGCAGAGGATTTTACGCCAGTCGGCAGAACTAGCGCTTAAGGCAATGCTTAAAGTGCCAGATGTCGGGAAATCCGTAAAAGCATTCACGGGTATCAAACAGGCAAAAGACGAGCCGTATATGCAATTTATAGATCGTTTGGAGGCAGCTATCGATAAGCAAGTAGAGAATGATGCTGCCAAAGAGGCTTTATTACTGAAACTAGCAATAGAGGATGCAAACTTGGACTGTCAGTAGGTGTTGCGTTTGTTAAAAAATCCTACTTTGATCGATATGATTGAAGCATGTAACCGTATTGGCTCAATAGACTATGTTAACGAAAATTTAGCGGGGCATTTAGCCGCAGCTTTACAAACCGCACAGCGGCTGTGTTTTAAATGTGGCAAACCCGCCCACTTTAAGCGTTGCTGCCCCCAGGCGAGCCAAGATGGCGACCCGAGCCTTTGTCCACGTTGCAAAAAGGGGCGTCACTATGTTAAGCAATGTCGATCAAAGTACCACGCCAACGGGGACCTACTTCCGGTCTCGGGAAACGGGAGGCGGAGCGCGTCGCCCCACACAATCCCAATTCGCCAGCGACATGGGTCTGGCACGCCTCCACTCCTCCACCCCCGGAAGCGCCGGAGTGGATGTCCCCACAGCAACGGAAGTAAACATAACTGACACCAAAGTGCAAAAGGTGCCGCTTGCACTGAAAGGTCCGTTGGGTAATGGATTTAGTGCCTTGTTATTGGGACGTTCTAGTGTTACCTTACAGGGTCTTTTTGTTTTGCCTGCGGTAATTGATGCTGATTTTGAAGGACAAATACAAGCAATGGTCTGGACCCCATCCCCACCTGTAACAGTCCCCGCAGGAGAACGTATATGCCAACTTGTCTTATTCCATGCACGTACAGTAAATGCTCCCTCGGAGGAAAACAGGTGCAGGGGAACAGGTGGCTTTGGACCTACTGATAAGCCACACACTTCATGGACACAGTCGTTAGCAAAACAGCAGCCAATCATCGAATGTGAAGTGCGAAACCCACAGCATAAACCCAGCACTATCGAAATTAAAGGCCTACTGGACACTGGAGCAGATGTTACAGTCATTGGCGCCTCCTCTTGGCCATCAAATTGGGAGACAGTTTCATCAGCAACGGATCTGACAGGAATAGGAGGAATATCAACACCACGTCAAAGTGCATTGGTTATCCAGATAATAGATCCTGAAGGGCGCACTGCGAACCTCCGCCCATATATAGTGAACTGTCCTTTTAACCTTTTGGGAAGGGATGTCTTAAGCATGTGGGGAGTCTCGATAGCAACATCGCCTTTTTAACTGGGGTCATTGATGAGAATGTTCCAATCAGACTAAAGTGGCTGACAGAAAAAACAGTGGGGGTTGATCAATGGCCCCTAAATTTGGAAAAAAAACACTCCTTAACAGAATTGGTAACAGAACAATTGAAGTTGGGACACTTGGTTCCGACCACAAGTCCCTGGAACACACCAGTATTTGTAATTAAGAAAAAATCAGGGAAATGGAGTCTTTTACATGACCTCCGCGCAATTAATAATGTCATGGAGGACATGGGAGCCACACAGCCAGGTTTGCCTTCCCCAACCATGATACCAAAAAATTGGAACATTGTCATTGGCTACAGAACTGATGGACAGGGGCAGAGCGGTTAATGTCATCTACCTGGACTTGTGTAAAGCCTTTGACACTGTCTCGCATGACATCCTTCTCTCTAAGTTGGAGAGACATCAGTTTGATAGGTGGACCACTCGGTGGATAAAGAACTGGCTGGATGGCAGCATGCAAAGAGTAGTGCTCGGTGGCTCAGTGTCCAGCTGGAGACCAGTAACGAGTGGTGTCCCCCAGGGATCGGTGTTGGGACTGGTCTTGTTCAACATCTTTGTGGGTGACATGGACAGTGGGATTGAGTGCGCCCTCAGCAAGTTTGCCGATGACACCAAGCTGTGCGGTTCGGTTGATATTCAGGAGGGAAGGAATGCCATCCAGAGGGACCTTGACACGCTTGTGAGGTGGGCTGATGCCAACCTAATGAAGTTTAACCATGCTAAGTGCAAAGTCCTCCACCTGGGTCAGAGCAATGCCAGGCACAGCTACAGATTGGGCAGGGAAGAGATTCAGAGCAGCCCCCCCTCAGAGAAGGACTTGGGGGTGTGGGTTGATGAAAAAATGAACATGAGCCGGCAGTGTGCGCTGGCAGCCCAGAAGGCCAACCGTATCCTGGGCTGCATCAAAAGGAGTGTGACCAGCAGGTCGACGGAGGTGATCCTGCCCCTTTACTCCGCTCTTGTGAGACCTCACTTGGAGTATTGCGTGCAGTTCTGGTGTCCTCAACATAAAAAGGACATGGAACTGTTAGAACAAGTGCAGAGGAGGGCCACGAGGATGATCAGGGGACTGGAGCACCTCTCGTATGAAGATAGGCTGAGAAAATTGGGGCTGTTCAGCCTGGAGAAGAGAAGGCTGCGTGGAGACCTCATAGCAGCCTTCCAATACCTGAAGGGGGCCTATAGGGATGCTGGGGAGGGACTCTTCATTAGGGACTGTGGTGAGAGGACAAGGGGTAATGGGTTTAAACTTAAACAGGGGAGGTTTAGATTGGATATGAGGAAGAAATTCTTTACTGTGAGGGTGGTGGGGCCCTGGAATGGATTGCCCAGGGAGGTTGTGGATGCTTCATCCCTGGCGGCGTTCAAGGTGGGGTTGGACATAGCCTTGGATGGCATGGTTTAGTGGGAGGTGTCCCTGCCCGTGGGAGGTGTCCCTGCCCATGGCAGGGTGGTTGGAACTCGATGATATTGAGGTCCTTTCCAACCCTTACTATTCTATGATTCTATGATTATGGACCTTAAAGATTGTTTTTTCACTATTCCCCTACACCCTGAAGATGCTCCAAGGTTTGCTTTTTCTATTCCCTCTGTTAACCATCAGGGAACAGCACAGCGTTATCATTGGACTGTATTACCACAGGGTATGAAAAGCAGTCCGACAATATGTCAGTTATATGTGGCTAAGGCATTATCAGAGGTAAGACAGACATATCCAACAGCTATTTGCTATCATTATATGGATGACATTTTGTTAGCCTGTCAGGAACCACAGAAACTTTCAGAAATTGCTTCCAGCACTAAATCGTGCCTTGAAAAGCACGGGTTAGTTGTTGCTCCTGAAAAGGTGCAGCAGCAACCCCCATGGAAATACCTTGGATGGAAAATCCTCCAGCAGACTGTAGTGCCTCAACTGTTAAAGATTGATGTCAAAGTTAACACCCTAAAACGATGTACAGAAATTAACTGGCACTATAAATTGGGTACAAATCCTTTTAGGTATAGACAATGATACCCTTAGACCTCTATTTGAATTACTGAAGGGAGATCCTGCCCTCAACTCGCCCTGACAGTTAACTCCAGAGGCTGAGTATGCTATTGAACAAGTTAACAGATAAGCAAGCAGCGCTGGGTGTGGGGGGAGTCATCTCTCTGCCTAAGTCGCACACCGAGGGGTTAAGCAAGCAGATATTTATTACACACAAACATGCATATTCAGTAGGTTCCCGTGAGAGCCGCGGGGTTATTGCAATTAGTTTAGGTACTCATTATCATAAGTCTCTTCCCTTTTGGCACTTGCTCACTGCCCTCCGACAGTCGTGGGCAGGGGTCTTCAAGATGAAGTAAGTAGTCTTCCTCATGTGGGCAGGGGTCTTCAAGATGAAGTAAGCAGTCTTCCTCAGGGTGCACTTTTCACCTTTGGCATGGTTGAATGCCCCAGTAGTTACAATTAGCTGAAAGCAGCTAATTTCTGACAACTGGCAGAGATTTAGGGCAGTATGACCTTCTTACAAGAGATAAGCAACACAATACGGGTAGATAAGGAATGTCTGAAGCTAGCAGATATTCGGGAGGCACTGTTTTAGAGCTAACTGATAAGTAGAAGGGCTACTAAATCTTGTTATCGCACCACTGACTTACAACACAAACATTGTTCTCTAAGTTAGGCTAAAAGTATTTTAGCCCTATGTTTTCCAGACACTTGCTTTCCTTATACCCAAAGAAGTTATGGGTGGGGACCTTTTATTAATATTGCCTTAGTTATGCGGACATAATGACTCAGTCTCTCTTTCCACCCCATATTAACGGTTTCTTGTTTCATGACTTTCCACACCATGATGAGGCCCTGGAATGGATTGCCCAGGGAAGTTGTGTATGCTTCATCCCTGGCGGCGTTCAAGGTGGGGTTGGACAGAGCCTTGGATGGCATGGTTTAGTGGGAGGTGTCCCTACCCATGGCAGGGGGGTTGGCACTAGATGATCTTGAGGTCCTTTCCAACCCTAACTATTCTATGATTCTATGATTCTATATTTTGTTACAAACTATCACTTCTCTATTTCCTCTTTAACACAAATCATAGTCTGTTCTATCACAATCCCTTATCTTTTTTTCTTTATCTTATTGATTCGTGTTTGTCTTTCAAATTTATTTAGTACCAACCGAATTTGTTCATTATCACATCATTTGCCGATGACAAGTTTGCCGATGACACCAAGCTGTGTGGTTCGGTTGATACATTGAAGGGAAGGAATGCTATCCAGAGGGACCTTGACACACTTGTGAGGTGGGCAGATGCCAGCCTTATGAGGTTTAACCATGCCAAGTGCAAGGTCCTATAGCTGGGTTGGGGCAATCCCAGGCACAGCTACAGGTTGAGCAGAGAAGAGATTCAGAGCAGTCCTGCTGAGAAGGACTTGGGGGTGGTGGTCAATGAGAAAATGAACATGAGCCAGCAGTGTGCGTTCACAGCCCAGAAATCCAACCGTATCCTGGGCTGCATCAAAAGGAACGTGACCAGCAGGTCGAAGGAGGTGATCCTGCCCCTCTACTCTGCTCTCGTGAGACCTCACTTGGAGTACTGTGTGCAGTTCTGGTGTCCTCAACATAAAAAGGACATGGAACTGTTGGAACAAGTGCAGAGGAGTGCCATGGGGATGATAAGGAGACTGAAGTATCTCCTGTACGAATACAGGCTGGGAAAGTTGAGGCTGTTCAGCCGGGAGAAGAGAAGGCTGCGTGGAAACCTCATAGCAGCCTTCCAGTACCTGAAGGGGGCCTATAAGGGTGCTGGGAAGGGACTCTTCATTAGGGACTGTAGTGACAGGACAAAGGGTAACAGGTTCAAACTTAAACAGGGGAAGTTTAGATTGGATATAAGGAGGAAGTTCTTTACTGTGAGGGTGGTGAGGCACGGGAATGGGTTGCCCAGGGAAGTTGTGAATGCTCCATCCCTGGCGGCATTCAAGGTGGGGTTGGACATAGCCTTGGATGGCATGGTTTAGTGGGAGGTGTCCCTGCCCATGGCAGGGGGGTTGGAACTTGATGATCTTAAGGTCCTTTCCAACCCTGTCTATTCTGTGATTGTGTGATTCTTAGTTTGATGGCTTTGTAACAGTAGCAATGGAAAATAACTGAGGTGCGTGTTTCACAGAAAAAAAATAGCAGAGTGCAGCTAGAGCACATAATGAGAATTCTTGTATAAGATAAACTGTTGTAGTTGGCATAATTTTTGGTCCTTATGAGCTTAGTACCAAAATAATAGTAAGAAAAACAGGAGAGAAAAAGAGGACGTGGGACGGGGAGTATCTGGGACTTACAGGTGTCCAGGATGTGCTGCAGCTAAACTAACTGGTAAGTAGGCCAGGATGATTGCTATGTTTGCAGCATTACTGAACCAATTAAGCTGGTATAAACATCTACTGTACGCGCTTCAAAGGCTACCAGAGGTGATGGAGGCTGTTGGAAGAAGTAAACGACCCTCAGAGACCACCACCACATTTTTGTACGCATGTGGGAAAACTTTCTGGAAATTGATGTAGTTAATACGCAGCCTCATGAATATGCATTTATGCCCAGTGATTATTTAAGGACGGCTTGTGTAGCAATACTAGGGCACACGCTAGGTGGAGCTATCCCCTGTGTCTCCTGGCACCGCAGTAAAGAATGCCTGCTTGTCAGCTTCAACTTTGTTGGTGAGTTCCTGGAGTTTTCTCCAAATCCGTAAGGAAATGTAATCAGGTGCTCACAAAGCTCTTGGTGGCATCAGTACACAGCGATAAGTTGTCTTAAATATCTACCTAATTAGACAAGCCTTAGACACTGCTCAAAGGACATTCCTTCCAGCCCTTTCACCAGCTTTGTTGCCCTCCTCTGATTGCATTCAAGGACCTTCAAATCCTAAACTGTGGGGCTCAGAACTGCACACAGTGCTCAAGGTGAGGCTGCAGCAATGCTGAATACAGAAGGATAATCACCTTTTCTGACCAGCTGGTTATACTATGTTTGATGCCCCCCAGGATGCAGTTTGCCCTCTTGACTGCCAGGGTACGATGCTGACTCCTGGGCCTTGTTCTCAACCAGCAACTCCTGAAGAATAGGAGTGATTGAAGAATGGGGTTGTAAATAAGTAACTTCCAGGATGTTAGGCTTTGTTATTAACAATAGAGATAAGGAAATGGCTAAGATAAGCATTGGCCAAGAACTGGCCAGAACCAGCCTGGTGGTTACTGACATGACAAAGATCCTAAAGTGATGAAGAGGAAGATGATGAAGAAATAACCACAAGGGGTCCCAAAGCCCACTACCACATTTTAGTGCACATGCGGGAGGAATTCTAGAAGTATGATGTAATGTATAAGTAACTCAATAAATATGTATGCGATCTAATGAATATGTATGTTTAAGGACAATATAATCACAGCCTGGTTGATGCTCGTACAAGACCCGCCAGGAGGAGCTATCCGCCGTGTCTCCCGGTGCCTCAATAAACTGCTTGACAACTTAAACTTTGTTGGTGAGTTCCTGCAGATTTGTCCGAATCACCCCAGACCCCTTTCTGCAGGGCTGCTCTCCAGCCATTCCTCTCACAGTTTATGCTTGTGCCCGAAGTTACTCTGTCCTAGGTGCAGAACGAGTCATTTGTTCTTGTTAAATTTCATTCCATCTACTGCCCAATTCTCCAATCTATCTAGATCCTTTTGCAAAGCCTCTTATCCCTCAAGAGAGTCAGCAGCACCTCCCAGTTTGGCATCATCAGCAAACTTGCTACTGGTGCATTCAACTCCTGCATCCAAATAATTGATAAATATTGAATAGAACTGGCCCTAGAATTGAGCCCTGAGGAACACTGCTGGTGACCAGTCAACAGCCAGATGTAGCCCCATTCACTACAACCCTTTGAGCTCTGCCCTTCAGGCAGTTCTTTACCCAGCACACTATGTACCTGCTCATCCCACAGCTGGAAAACTTGTCCAGAAGGATGCTGTGAAGGACAGTATCAAAAGCCTTACTAAAATCCATCGCCTTCCTTTCATCCACTAGGTAAGTGACCTTATCATAGAAAGATATCAAATTAGTTAAATGGAACTTTCCCTTTGTGAACTTTTGTCGACTGTGCCTGTTGGTTGCATTATTCTTTAAATGCCTTTCAATAGTACTCAGTATAATCTTCTCCATAATTTTTCCAGGAACTGAGGTTAGACTAAGATGTCTATAGTTTCCTGGTTATTCCCTTATGCCCTTTTTGTAGCTTAGAATAACATTGGCTAGCTTCCAGTCAGTAGGGACCTCCCCAGACTCCCAATACCTTTGGTAGATAATTGAGAGGGATCTTCCTGCTGTAACATAGAATCATAGAATCATAGAATAGTTAGGGTTGGAAAGGACCTCAAGATCATCGAGTTCCAACCCCCCTGCCATGGGCAGGGACACCTCCCACTAAACCATGCCATCCAAGGCTATGTCCAACCCCACCTTGAACGCCGCCAGGGATGAAGCATTCACAACTTCCCTGGGCAGCCCATTCCAGGGCCTCATCACCCTTACATCTGCTAGCTCTTTCAGAACCCTGGGATGAATCACATCGAGCCCCATGGACTTGTAAACATTCAGCTGATACAGTTGGTCCCCTACAATTTCAGTGTCAGGAAAATCACTGTTCCCACACTCATGGTCCTTTGATTCAGAGGACCAGGCAGCCTAAGGGCTATCAGTATTATTAAAGACTGAGGCAAAAAACACATTGAATGATTTTTCTTCATCCCTATTAGTCAGATGACCATCTGTCATGGAACAGGTGGTCACCTTAGGCCAGCAAATATTGTATTTTTGAGGGTGAGACTCTCCCATTGAGTCACGAGGTTCAGAAAGGATTGCCTTGCTTTTCAGCTGATTCTCAGATATTAGAGGGGCTGGATCCAATCCTAGTCTCAGGCTTGGTCAACAGTTTATGTCTAAGGATTTTGTAGTGCTTTCACTTTCTTGTCCAAATTTGTCCCACACACCAATACTGTCACATTACTGGGGGAGGGGAGGGGTGTGTTCTAGAACCCTTTATATTTGATCAGCCTACCAGTTTCCCAAGAAAGACGAGACCCTTGTGCCTGTCCAGCATGTCCACATCCTGTTATGGGGACCCTACTGGACAGAGCACCCAATCAGAGGGTGATTCATCTGACCTATTCAGGGACCTGCACTGACAGCATCACTGAGTCAAATCCCACATTTTAAATATTCAAGTTTCCAGAAACCTACACAAAACAGACTTCAGCTGAAGTCTTTTATTATATAAAATACAAGTGTCCTGGGTTCAGCTGTAACAGTTATTTTTCCCCTTCCTAGTAGCTGGTGCAGTGCTGTGTTTTGGCTTTAGTCTGAGAACAATGCTGATAAAACACCAATGTTTTAGTTGTTGCTAAGTAATGCTTGCTCTGATCAAGGACTTTTCAGTCTCTCATGCTCTGCCAGTGAGGAGGAGCACAAGAAGCCGGGAGGAAGCAGAGACAGGACAGCTGACCCAAACTAGCCAAAGGGGGGTATTCCATACCACAACATGTCATATCCATTATATAAACGGGGGGGAGTTACCCGGAAGGGCAGAGTGCTGCTTGGGTCAGGGTGGGTATCAGTCAGTAGGTGGTGAGCAATTGTATTGTGCCACTTGTGTTTATTGTTTTTTTCCCTTCCCTTTTTAGTTTTATATTCTCTCCCCTTGTTATTTCCCTTATCATTATTAATAATAGTAGTAGTAGGCTTGCATTGTACTTTAGTTATTGGACTGTTCTTATCTCAATCCATGAGGTTTACATTCTTTCAGTTCTCCTCCCCATCCTGGCCGGAGTGGGGGGGAAAGGGGGTGGAGGTGAGGGAACTGCTGCATGGTGCTCAGTTACCATCTGGGCTTAAAACACAACAAGAAGTTTGTGACAGGTTAAGGTTCAGAGACTGCCAGTCTGCAAAAACAAGCTTGAAGTGATACAGAACCAGACTGTAATGACTAATAACAGCTAGCATTAGTTATTTAGCATGCATAAGATAAAGTTCTTAGCCTATAGATGCTCCTATAGGGGAGAAGACAGTTTCAGCCCATCGACTGATCCCAGAAGTTATGACGGAGTCTTCCCTCTTTCCCCTTTCCTAATTTCACACATTTATACAATTTGATTCATGTTAGGAACTCCCTGTAACCCTCCCGCCATGTAGGGAGCGGTCAGTTAATTTACATAAGGTTACACCATTTTCATCGAATGGGCACCCTAGTTATGAAGGGTTCATAAGAGACGTACAGATTAATAACACACAGAGAAAATCCTACCTTTCAAGCACACTCTAATATTGCTTTCCTGCTTGAGCATAATTCTCACTTCTCAGTGTGAAATGGACTGTCATGTCTTAAGGCCAGCTGGCAACTAAGTACCATGCAGCTGCTCACTCACACCCCCCCTTCCTCACTGCTAGGGCAGGATGGGGAGGAAAATTAAAAGAATGTAAAACCTGCAAATTGAGGTAAACAACAGTTTAATAATTAAAGTATAATCATGGCAGTCAGGTGAAATTCGCAACAAATGGAAAAAGGGAAATATAACCCCCATTTTCAAGAAATGGGAAAACTGAAGACCCAGGAAACTATAGACCAGTCAGTCTCACCACTGTGACTGTCAGGATCATGGAGCAGATTCTCCTGGAATCCATGCTAAGGCACATGAAAAACAACAAGGTGGTTGGTGACAGCCAGCATGGCTTCACTAAGGGGAAATCCTGCCTGACCAATTTGGTGGCCTTCTAGGATGGAGCTACAGAAATGATGGATAGGGGAAGAGCAGTTGATGTTATCTACCTGGACTTGTGCAAAGCGTTCGACACTGTCCCACATGACATCCTTGTCTCTAAACTGGAAAGACATGAATTTGATGGATGGACCACCCGGTAGATAAAGAATTGGCTGGATGGCTGCATGCAGAGTTGCGGTCAATGGCTCAATGTCCAACTGGAGACTAGTAATGAGTGATGTATCTCAAGGGCTGGTGTTGTGACCGATCCTGTTCAACATCTTTGTTGGTGACATGGACAGTGGGATTGAGTGAGTGCACACTCAGCAAGTTTTCCGACAAAACCAAGCTATGCAGTTTGGTTGATACACTGTAGGGAAGGGATGTCATCCAGAGGGACCTTGACACAGTTGAGAGGTGGGCTGATGCCAGCTTTATGAAGTTCAACAAAGTGAAGTACAAGGTCCTCCACCTGAGCCGGGGCAATCTCAGGCACAGCTACAGGTTGGGCAGAGAAGTGATTCAGAGCAGCCCTGTGGAGAAGAACTTAGGGATGTTGGTCGATGAGAAAATGAACATGAGCCAGCAGTGTGCGCTCGCAGCCCAGAAAGCCAACTGTGCCCTGGGCTGCATCAAAAGAAGCGTGACAAGCAGGTTGATGGAGGTGATCCTGCCCCCCTTATCTGCTCTGGTGAGATCCCACATGGAGTACTGTGTGCAGTTCTGGTGTCCCCAACATAAGAAGGACATGGAGCTGTTGGAACAAGTCTAGAGGAGGGCCATGAGGATGATAAGGGGACTGGAGCACCTCCCGTATGAAGATAGGCTGAGAAAGTTGGGGCTATTCAGCCTGGAGAAGAGAAGGCTGCGTGGAGACCTCAGAGAAGCATTCCAATATCTTAGAGGGGCTTACAGGGACTGGAGCAATAGGACAAGGGGTAATAGGTTCAAACTAAAACAGGGGAAGTTCATGTTAGGTATAAGGAAGAAGTTCTTGACTGTGACAGTTGTAAGGCACTGGGATGGGTTGCCCAAGGTAGTAGCAAATGCTCCATCCCTGGCAGTGTTCAAGGCCAAGTTGGAGAGAGTCTAGGGTGAGACATCCCTGCCCATGGCAGGGGGTTGGAACTAGATGATCTTAAGGTCCTTTCCAACCTTAACTATTCTATGATTCTATGATAACACTACTACTAATAATAATGATAAGGGAAATAACAAGGAGAGAGAATATAAAAGTGGAAAGGAAAAACTAACACTGGCTATGCTCCCTCCTGGCTTCTTGTGTCCCTTGCCACTGGCAGAGCATGAGACATGGAAACGTCCAGGGTGCTAATGAGCAACAACTAAAACATCAGTGTGTTATCAGATTTATTCTAAGACTAAAACCAAAACACAGCACTGTACCAGCTATTAGGAAGAAAATTAACTCTATCCCAGAGTCATGGTTTAAGCCCAGTTGGTAACTCAGAACCACGCAGCTGCTCGCATACTCCCCTTCTTCTTCCCTCCCCTTCTTCTGGAGGGAAGGGGAGGAGAATAGAAAGAATCCCATGTTTTGAGATAAGATCAGTCCAATAACTAAGGTATAATGCAAAACCACCACTAATACCACCAATAATAATAGTGATACAGGAAATAACAAGGGGAGAGAATATAAAATTAAAAGGGTAAAGGGAAAATAACCAATAAACACAAGTGATGCACACCACCCACTGACCAATACCCAGCCTGACCCAAGCAGTGATCTGAGCCTTCTGAGTAACCCCCCAGTTTACATAGTAGGCATGACATGAGACCTCACTTGGAGTATTGTGTGCAGTTCTGGTGTCCTCAACATAAAAAGGACATGGAACTGTTAGAACAAGTGCAGAGGAGGGCCACGAGGATGATCAGGGGACTGGAGCACCTCTCGTATGAAGATAGGCTGAGAAAATTGGGGCTGTTCAGCCTGGAGAAGAGAAGGCTGCGTGGAGACCTCATAGCAGCCTTCCAATACCTGAAGGGGGCCTATAGGGATGCTGGGGAGGGACTCTTCATTAGGGACTGTGGTGAGAGGACAAGGGGTAATGGGTTTAAACTTAAACAGGGGAGGTTTAGATTGGATATGAGGAAGAAATTCTTTACTGTGAGGGTGGTGGGGCCCTGGAATGGGTTGCCCAGGGAGGTTGTGAATGCTTCATCCCTGGCGGCGTTCAAGGTGGGGTTGGACATAGCCTTGGATGGCATGGTTTAGTGGGAGGTGTCCCTGCCCATGGCAGGGGGGTTGGAACTCGATGATCTTGAGGTCCTTTCCAACCCTTACTATTCTATGATTCTATGATTCCTTAGTCCATGGACCATCACTATAAAGTTTGCTGAATTCATTCAGTCAGTGATGTCAGGCTCAATCTCTTGTAACAGTCTTTCATGGCAGGAGAGAGGATATGTAATGTTGGATTGCTGCCTGCTGGTGACACTGCCGAACTCGTCTGGTCATTGCTGAGCTAGTCTGACTTCATCAAATTTCATTCTTTTGTGGGGGTGATGATTTGAGGGAAGTCAGGGTCAGTCGATGGTGAACTGCCAACAGTTCTGGGAGACTCCCACTGCTGCTGCCATCTTTTCCCATGACTTGATATTCTGCTGATGATCATGAGAGCACATATCTTCTTTTCAAAGCCCAGAGTGGCATAGATGGCCATCTAGCTGATGGGCTATAGAAGTGATACAGCAGGCAACAGCATATAATTGAGTTCCTTGGCTGTATTCCCCCAAATTTAAATCCCCTTTATGTTAAAACCAGACTTGCACATCAAGTATATCCAGGTCTTTGAGCATTCCCACAAGTGGGTTTGCCTTTACCTGAAGCAGGAAAAACCCAGACTGTTTTCCCCAACAAATTCTTTATGTGCACCACAGGAACTTTATCCCCCTCTACGGTACATAAAAGTTCTGATTGGGCCTGATGAACTCCATCCACTTGTCCTGAAGGAGCTGGCAAATGAAGTTGCTAAATTCAATCCCACTGTCCATGTCACCGACAAAGATGTTGAACAAGATCGATCCCAACACTGATCCCTGAGGGACACCACTCGTTACTGGTCTCCAGCTGGGCATTGAGCCATTGACCACAACTCTTTGCGTGTGGTTTGCCAGTTCAGCTTATGAGGCTTTACTCTTCTTTCAGTTAGCACCCACCCCAAATATTTCCAGGGTGGCATTCTTTGCATTTTTTTCTGGGCAATTTGCAGTCCAAAACAACATGAATTTTCTGTTAAATGATTGACAGTAGTTTCTAAATATTGTTCCATTTCTGCACCGACCAAAATGTCATCCATATAATGATAAATTATCGATTCAGGAAATGCACTCCTAGTTGGTGATATAGCTGTGGAAACAACTAGCTGACAGATTGTTGGACTGCTCATCATTCCTTGTGGCAAAACAGTCCATTGATATCTTTGTATGGGAGCAGCACAGTTGACTGAAGGCACAGAAAAAGCAAAATTATCACAATCTGCAGGATGCAAAGGAATTGTAAAAAGCAATCCTTCAAATCAATAATGAAAAAAAAAAACAGTCAGCTGGAATCATAGTAGGATTAGGCAAACCTGGTTGTAAAGCCCCCGTGGGTTGCATTACATTATTAATTGCACGCAGATCTTGCAAGTGTCGCCATTTCCCTGATTTCTTTGGGATTACAAAAATGGGTGCGTTCCAGGGGCTAGTAGATGGAACAATATGTCCTGCTTTCAGTTGCTCTTCAACCAATAAATGGGCTTGCTCCAAGTTTTCAACTTTTAAAGGCCAGTGATCAACCCCAACTGGTTTTTCAGTTAACCATGAAAGTTTGAGCAGGGGCTTCAGATCAGCGACCATTAGGATAAATTTTCCCCGTCTGTGGTAAGTAACAACTTCGACTGCGTTTGCAAATCTCACCCCCACTGATTCATAGAAACTGTCAGCATATATGGTTGAAAATGGGCTACAGCACCATCCGGTGCAATAGCTTTGAGGACTTGAGTACTTTTAAAAGGAGATTTTATACCTCCTATTCCACCTACTGTTGCTAAAGCCTTTTCAAAGGGCCAATCAGTTGGCCACTGAGACTGAAATAATTGAAACATCTGCCCCAGTGCCTATTAATCCACTAAGGACTCTATTCAAATTCAATAAAGGTTGCGTCTGAGTAATCTCCTGGGTCCAATAAACCTCAGCTTTCCCAGAGCTTCCAAATCCAGAGGTATTCCTTGTGTTAATTTCTACTTTTGGCACCCAGTATGGAATCAAAACAAGTTGTGCTAATTTTTGACCTTCTGGAATTTTACAACTGCCATTTAAGGCAGATGCTAGAATTTTTATTTCTCCTGTATAATCCGAATCTATTACTCCTGGATGAACTTTTACTCCTTGGAGAGTTGTACTTGAGCATCCTGACAAAAGACCCATAAATCCATTTGGTAAAGGTCCCCAAACATTGGTAGCTATGGCTTTAACACTGGAGCAGTCTAATTCTGTGTCGGCGCTTGTTGCCAAATCCAACCCAGCACTGCCTTTTGTGGCAGCTGCAAGGTCGGAGATGGAGCGTTTGCTGCAAAAACCCTGTTGTTTCAAGGGGCGCCGGGTTTCGCCGTGCCCTGCTGCGAGTTTCCAGAAAAAGGATTTCCATCCTTATCAAATTTAGATTTACACTGATTGCTCCAGTGATAGCCTTTCTTGCATCTGGGACAGAGCTGAGATTGCTTTTTTTCTCTCTGCTTTCGTTTCTTTTTGGGACACATTTTACTAATATGTCCTTCCTGTCCACAGTTAAAACATTTTTGCTGACTCATATTAAGTCTCGATAATGCAGCAGGCAATACAGAAGCCTTATGAGTCTCCATACCAATATCCTGACATATTTTAATAAACTCAGCAATGTCTGTACATTTTTTCCTGACTGGGGCTAAAGCAGCTTTGCAAACTCCATTTGCATTTTCCTATGCTAGCTGAAATAAAAGTGCACGAGCAGCCTCAGGATTATCAGTCTGCATTTGTATAGCATTGTTTAATCGGTCTATAAAAGACACATAGGGTTCCTGAGACCCTTGGTGAACAGTTGTGAAAGACGTACTTTTCTTCCCTGATTCAGGTACATGCCTCCAGGCTTGTGCAGCCATACGGGCAGCTTGCTGGAATACCAGAGGGTTTAAATTAATTTGATCATGAGGTTGCAACCATCGCCCAGAGCCTGTTAACATGTCAGCATCTATTGGTATTCCTCTTTGAACAGTGTCTAATACATGTAAAGCCACTAAGTTATTATATTCCTATCTCCACACTGAGTATTGAGCAGGTGTCCAAATCATTTGCATTAAAGTGTTCCAATCCCATGGCACCACAGATCCTGAACTAGCCATCATTTCTAGCACACCTAATGTATAAGGACTTTGAATTTCGTTTTCTATCACTGTTTTTTCAATTCCTTAAATACTGCATACAGAATATTTTCATGTACCAGTTGTTGTTGTCGCTGCCCATCTGTTCTGTAAAATACAGGAAAAGCAAAAGCCATGTCTCCAGTAAAATCACCATCCTCTATTGCTTTCCCCATGCATTTTTGTATAAATGTTTTAGTAGCCTTCTGGTTAACTAACGGCTGGTCAAATGGTTCTTCATCAAGATCAGTCATAGGAGGTGTGGTAGGCTGAGGTGCATGGGGAATCTTCGATGTGAATGCCTTTAATGGTGTCAAAGGTGGGTATAAATTTTACTTCTTTTCTGAATCTACGGAGTCAGGAGCAAAAGGATCATCAGGCTTCTCAGAAAAGATATTTGCATCGTTCTGTCCTTGCTCTTTCAAATTGTCTGTATTTTGATCATTTGTTTCATCATGTTTCTGAATTATATCCTCAGCAGGTTGTAAATTAGATAATGCAGAATAGACAGAATGCCAAGTCACTGTTAAATCAACCAGAACCTCCATACCAAGGCGATTTTGAGTCTGTAAATGTTCTCCTACTCTCTCCCATATCCAAGTATGAAATGACCCTGTGGCTGGAAACCAGTTGCAATTTGTTTTCAACCATGACAAAAGATTCATCACTTGCTTCTCAGACAAATGATATCCAGAGGATTTTAAAACTTGCTGTTTTAACTAACTGTTTTAACAGTTTTAACTGTCAAATATAATTCCTGCTCGGCTGTTTCTACTTGTCCCATTTTTTTAACACAATCCCATAATTCCGTGTTCAACAGGTATTACTGACCTTTAACAGGCGAATGTCGGTACCAGAAATTCCCTGTCGGATCGTGCGGACAACGCAATGTCGAGCAGTTTAGTTACCACACATGGAGGGCACCATTTGCAGCATCTGTAAAGAAAGAGGCTAAACAAACACACACACACACACACACACACATGGCTTTTACAACTTGTTCCACTTTATTCACTGAAGCATGGTAATATATAGCATACAGATACAGGTCGAGCCATGAAGACAAACAGCAACTACATCATTCCCAGTGACTGCTTTCAGGCACTATAAATTCCATTCTATAAACAATCACTCCCCAGGCTGCTTCCCATCCCAACCTTGCACGCAAACACTCCCTGGCTTACTCAAGAACCAGGTGCACTATCAGCAATTCTTCTTCTCCTTCTTTAACTACCCATATAGCAGGAACAGGATGGCTTACAGTTCCCACACCTTAGCCCAGGCTGCAAGTAAGGTATGACATGCTGATACTCTGAGATCAAGCACAACAACTCTGAGAGCAATTAAATCAGCATTGTGATGAGTGACTATTAATCATAGAATCATAGAATCATAGAATCATTGAATAGTTAGGGTTGGAAAGGACCTTAAAATCAACAAGTTCCAATCCCCCTGCCATGGGCAGGGACACCTCCCACTAAACCATGACACCCAAGGCTCTGTCCAGCCTGGCCTTGAACACCACCAGGGATGGAGCATTCACAACTTCCCTGGGCAACCCATTCCAGGGTCTCACCACCCTCACAGTAAAGAATTTCTTCCTCATAACCAATCTAAACTTCCCCAGGATTAAGTCTGAACCCCATACCCCTTGTCCAATCACTATAGTCTCTAATGAAGAGCCCATCCCCAGCATCCCTATAGGCCCCCTTCAGATATTGGAAGGCTGCTATGAGGTCACCACACAACCTTCTCTTCTCCAGGCTGAACAGCCCCAATTTTCTCAGCCTATCTTCATATGGGAGGTGCTCCAGTCCCCTGATCATCCTCGTGGCCCTCCTCTGCACTTGTTCCAACAGTTCTATGTCTTTTCTATGTTGAGGACACCAGAACTGCACACAATACTCCAAGTGAGGTCTCACGAGAGCAGAGTAAAGGGGCAGGATCACCTCCTTCGACCTGCTGGCCAGGCTCCTTTTGATGCAGCCCAGGACACGGTTGGCTTTCTGGGCTGCAAGCGCACACTGCCAGCTCATGTTCATTTTCTCCCCAAGTCCTTCTCGGCAGGGCTGCTCTGAATCTCTTCCCTGCCCAACCGGTAGCTGCATCTGGGATTGCTCCGACCCAGGTGTAGGACCTTGCACTTGTCATGGTTAAACTTCATCAGCTTGGCATCAGCCCACCTCACAAGCGTGTCAAGGTCCCTCTGGATGGCATTCCTTCCCTCCAAAGTATCAATCGAACCACACAGCTTGGTGTCATCAGCAAACTGGCAGAGGGCGCACTCAATCCCACTGTCCATGTCACCGACAAAGATGTTGAACAAGACTGGTCCCAACACCGATCCCTGGGGGACACCACTCGTTACTGGTCTCCAGCAGGATATTGAGCCACTGAGCACTACTCTTTGCGTGCGGCCATCCAGCCAGTTCTTTATCCACCGAGTGGTCCACCTATCAAATTGATGCCTCTCCAACTAAGAGACAAGGATGTCATGAAGGAGTGTGACCAGCAGGTCGAGGGAGGTGCTCCTGCCCCTTTACTCTGCTCTTGTGAGACCTCACTTGGAGTACTGTGTGCAGTTCTGGTGTCCTCAACATAAAAAGGACATGGAACTGTTAGAACAAGTGCAGAGGAGGGCCACGAGGATGATCAGGGGACTGGAGCACCTCCTGTATGAAGATAGGCTGAGAAAATTGGGGCTGTTCAGCCTGGAGAAGAGAAGGCTGCGTGGAGACCTCATAGCACCTGAAGGGGGCCTATAGGGATGCTGGGGAGGGACTCTTCATTAGGGACTATGGTGAGAGGACAAGGGGTAATGGGTTTAAACTTAAACAGGGGAGGTTTAGATTGGATCTGAGGAAGAAATTCTTTACTGTGAGGGTGGTGAGGCCCTGGAATGAGTTGCCCAAGGAAGTTGTGAATGCTTCATCCCTGGCAGCGTTCAAGGTGGGGTTGGACATAGCCTTGGATGGCATGGTTTAGTGGGAGGTGTCCCTGCCCATGGCAGGGTGGTTGGAACTCGATGATCTTGAGGTCCTTTCCAGCCCTAACTATTCTATGATTCTATGATTCTATGACAGTGTCGAACGCTTTGCACAAGTCCAGGTAGATGACATCAACTGCTCTACCCCTGTCCATCAGTTCCGTAGCCCCATCCTAGAAGGTCACCAGATTGGTCAGGCAGGATTTCCCCTTAGTGAAGCCATGCTGGCTGTCACCAACCACCTTGTTGGTTTTCATGTGCCTCAGCATGCCTTCCAGGAGAATCCGCTCCAAGATTTTGCCAGGCACAGAGGTGAGACTGACTGGTCTGTAGTTCCACGGATCGTCCTTTTTCCCCTTCTTAAAAATAGGGGTTATATTTCCCTTTTTCCAGTCATCGGGAACTTCACCTGACTGCCATGATTTTTCAAATTTGATGGACAGTGGCTTAGCAACTTCATTTGCCAGCTCCTTCAGGATCCGCGGATGGATTTCATCACGTCAAATGGACTTGTATACATTCAGGTTCCTAAGATGGTCTCGAACCAAATCCTCTCCTACAGTGGGCCTAGGGACTTCAATCTCATAGTCCCGGCGTCTGCCGTCCAAGACTTGGGTGGTATGGTCAGAGCATTTGCCGGTGAAGACTGAGGCAAAAAAGCCATTGAGATCCTCAGCCTTCTTCAAATCCAGGGTAGCCTGTTCTCCTGATAGCTTCTGGAGAGGGCCCACGGTGTCCCTAACCTGTCTTTTATTGGCAATGTACCTATAAAATCCCTTCCTGTTATCCTTAACATCCCTAGCCAAGTTTAATTCGAAGTGGGCCTTAGCTTTCCTAACCTGGTCCCTAGCTTCCCGGACAACATCCCTGTATTCTTCCCAGGCCGCCCAAGTCTGCTCTCTTGAAGCCCAGGGCAGTGAGCTTGCTGCACGCTCTTCTCACTGTCCGGAGGATCTCGAATTCGACCATCTCATGATCGCTGCAATCAAGGCTGCCCTGGAGCGTCACATTCCCAACCAGCCCTTCCCTGTTGGTGAGGACGAGGTCAAGCATGGCACCTCTCCTTGTCGGCTCCTCTATTACTTGCAGAAGGAAGTTGTCTTCCACGCAATCGAGGAACCTTCTGGATTGCTTGTGCCGGGCCGTACCATCCCTCCAACAGATATCAGGGTGGTTGAAGTCTCCCATGAGAACAAGGGCCTGCGAGCGTGAGGCTGCTCCTATCTGCCTATGGAGCGCTTCGTCCAGCAAGTCCCCTTGGTCAGGCGGTCTGTAACAGATCCCCACAATAATATCACCCATCGCTGTTCTCCCTTTAACCCTGACCCACAAACTCTCTGTCGACTGTTCACCTGTCCCCAGACAGAGTTCCATACTCTCTAGCCTATCCCTAACATAAATAGCAACTCCCCCTCCCCGTCTGCCGGGCCTGTCTTTCCTAAAGAGCCGGTAACCTTCCATTCCAACACACCAGTCATAGGTGCCATCCCACCATGTTTCTGTGATGCCTATGATATCATACCCCCGTAGATGTGCACACATCTCTAATTCCTCTTGTTTGTTCCCCATACTATGGGCATTTGTGTAGAGGCATTTGAGCCGAGATCCAATTGAAGTCAGGTCATTGGCTGGAGCAGCTGGAATATCCCTACATTGCTCCGAATGTTTACTATAGGTGCTACCAACCGACTGGGTGTGTTGGGATGGAATGATGCCCCCCTCCCCCAACACATCTAGTTTAAAGCATCCTTGACCAGTCTGGCAAGCCTCCTACCAAATCCACTCTTCCCCTTCTTTGTCAGACCAGCTCCACCAGCCCCCAGTAGACCTGGCCTACTATATTGAGTCCCATGGTCAAGGTACCCAAACCCCTGACTATAGCACCACCCTTCTAACCATTTATTAACCTGCCCAATCCTCCTAGCCTTTTCAAGGTCCTGCCCTGTATCCTGGAGAATTGACGAAAAGACAATCTGAGCTCCAGAGCCCCTAACCACCTCTCCCAGAGCCCTGTAGTCCTTCTTTATGGTCTCCGGGCTACTGCTATCTATATCAGTAGCATCCACACGTATTACCAGGAGTGGGTAATAGTCAGTGGGACCGACTAGAGCAGGCAGCTTCTCGGCCACATCCCTGATCCGAGCCCCTGGTAGGCAACACACCTCCCTTGAGCCTGGGTCAGGCCGACAGATGGGTGCCTCTGTGCCTTTCAGATTAGAGTCCCCGACTACTATGGTCCGCCGCTTTTTCCTGGCAGCACCAGTAGTGACCTTCTTTACCAGTGCACTAGCTGGTTGCGCCTGGTGGGAGCGCTGTTGCTCATCAGCCCCCTGCAGGATAGCAGAGCGCTGTTGCTCATCAGCCCCCTGCAGGATTGCAAAGCGGTTCTGGGTGGGGACAACAGACGTAGGAGGAAGCCCCTTGCTTTTAATTACCCTCTTCCTCCTTTTTTTGTTGTTTTTTTCTGTTACCTTTTCCCAGCTTCCCCCAGGTTACCTTAAACACACTATGCAGGACTCCTCCCCTGTGCCCAGCATGTTGTAGGCTTCTTTAGGCTTTGTTTGTGGTGTCTCTACCAACTGCTCCAATACTTCAGTAGATCGAGAGGGTTTTCATGCTTTTTTTGTCAAAGTTGCTCACCCTGCTTTGTTCAGCTACAAACGCCTGCCTGCTCAACAGCAGCTACAGCTGCCTGCCTGCCGAGAAGCAGCCATAAATACTGGCCGGCAACAGCACTTTTGAATTAACCCTTTCTTGCCCAAAATGTTAATCTGCTACCCATTAAAAACTTTTACGTGAATACAACAACAAATAATTATACACCGTCTGCCCTCAACACACACACACGGGATCCCACAAACAGACTCCACACAACTACAATATTTAAAACACAAAATCCAGGCAATCATTATTCCCACTACACGGCCCCACATACAGAACACGGTACAATGACCCTGTGAAGACAATCAGGAAACCAGCTCCAAGCAGCATCATCACAGTGCAAGGTGGCAGGCTCAATCTCAGTGGGTATCCCTGCAGAGGCTCTGCCTCCCCCACATTGCATGAGGCTTGGGCTTTTATACTGACCAAAATGCACATTCATTCCAACGCAGGTGGCCAGCCTACATTGGAAGAAGTGGCCAGTAGTACCTATAAAGGTCTGTAAGGGTCGGTATAAACATGGACATACTTATATTTACAAACCTCTAGCACCTAAATATTACAGAGAGACTATATAAAATGAGTTATATATGGGGTTCTAAATCTATGGTCTGTTACCATTTGCTTAATATCTTTTGATAAGAGCATACAAGAGACCTTCCCACCTCGGGTCTTGATCCGGCGCATATACCACCAGGAAAGCACGCGATACATCTGCATCCCCCACCCATCTCACTTCTCCCTTTACAGCTGTCCATTTATCATGAGGATCTGGGGGATATAAATCAGGCTCCTTTTCTGGATCAACAGGCACCGGGTCAAAAGGACTATCCAGGTTTTCATTTTCACTCTCAAGTTGATCATTTCGAGCTTCTAATTTTTCTCCTGTCTCCTTGTGAAAAGCTAAGGATGATTTTAGCACTTCATTTTCTGATTTCAGGGCAGCATATTCTGCATCAGAAGTCAGATTAGGAGCAGGGGCATTTTTAGCTTCCTCTTGTGCACAAGATAAACAAGCACCTAACACTGCACACATAATGTTTTCACCTTTTCCCACTTTAAGCTTGTGTAAAGCCAGACACTGTTCAATACATTCTACCACTTTCTCTTCATCCTTCCAAAACTTTTGGGCCCACTCCTTCCCAGCTGGGGAAGTGGCACAATCATGCTTTTGCAGCAGTTTATACATGGCGATCCTGCCGACTACACCAATTTTCTGTTGCGTTAAAGGGGGAAAATAAACCCCTTGCTTTATTAGAGGGGTCAGGAACGGCTCCAATATGCAACTTCCAGTCCAGCCACGTTCGCTACTGATCCGGATTCACTGATAGTGCACCACACTGCCCAATACAATCAGCAGCAGCTATCAGTCTGGCCGTGTTTGCTATTTCGAACTTCACTGATCTGGATTCACTGATAGTGCACCACAATGCCAGTCGAATCGTGCTCATGAGCCCTCATGGCCACACTGAGAAATGGGGTCATGTTCAGTGAGAAAATTACGATTGGTTACCGAAACAGTGCAGTTTATTGTGATTGGCTACCGAAACAGTGCAGTTTATTGATGCAACAGATACAGGTTCTTAATTTCCTAATTATTCCACAATGACAGTTAGCATATTATAGAGACCTGTAACGAGAATCACATTGGTATTGCAATTGAACTGTTTATTGCAATTTGCTATATTTTTGCTAAGTGTAACTTACATTTGTATTTCGTTATGCAATATGTATTGTATCACTCTGCTAAATCAGAAATCCCGTGTGTAACAGCAACTATCTTTAAAGAAGCAAATTTTCTATTAAACATTGCATCCTCCACACATGGAATATCTAAAGAAACCTGGTCAGAGAGTATTGGTCTGTGACACCATACAAATATGACAACTATAACACAGTCACCCTTTTTCTTTTAGTGGCTGAAGCACGTGTACTGTACTTTGAGTGTAACTGATATTTTGTCAGAATTGTGGTCTTTAAAGGGTTAAAAAGGTTGGAGGCAGTGCTAGAAAGTTTTTTTATTACATTTCTAATAATATAGAATCATAGAACCATTGAATAGTTACGGTTGGAAAGGACCTTATGATCATCAAGTTCCAATCCCCCTGCCATGGGCAGGGACAACTCACACTAAACCATGTCACCCAAGGCTCTGTCTAACCTGGCGTTGAACACCATCAGGGATGGAGCATTCACAACTTCCTTGGGCAACCTGTTCCTGTATCCAATCTAAACTTCCCCTGTTTAAGTTTGAGCCCGTTACTCCTTGTCCTGTCACTACAGTCCCTAATGAAGAGTCCTTCCTCAGCATCCCTATAGGCCCCTTCACATACTGGAAGGCTGCTCTGAGGTCTCCACGCAGCCTTCTCTTCTCCAGGCTGAACAGCCCCAACTTTCTCAGCCTATCATCTTCATATGGGAGGTGCTCCATAGAATCATAGAATCACAGAATAGTTAAGGTTGGAAAGGACCTTAAGATCATCTAGTTCCAACCCCTCTGCCATGGGCAGGGACTCCTCACACTAAACCATGTCACTCAAGGCTCTGTGCAGCCTGGCCTTGAACACCTTGAACTCCAACCCCTGATCAACCTCGTGGCCCTCCTCTGGACTTGCTCCAACACCTCCATGTCCTTCTTATGTTGAGGACACCAGAACTGTACACAGTACTCCTGTACACTGTACATAGAACTGTACACAGTTCTGTTTTTGTTGTTTTGTTTTTAAAGAAAGACTGTTCACACAGGCATATATGGGCTTTAATAGAGTTTAATAAAGTATTTCAATATTCTAATGTGGTCCCAAGAGAATAAATATCACCATAATTAAGGACTTAATTTCTACAGTGAAAATGCTATGATAACTTCTTTGCAAATATCAAATGGGTGACTTAACGAGATTTTTTAAACCAAAAGGAACAGCATGGAAATTCATATTTTCTTCCAGTAAAGCCTGGCACTGTGCATGGAACTTGCAAGAGGTTCAAGAGTTGGAGTATCTGGTGTGTTCAGAAGGCATTCATTAAAATAGGGATTCCAAGCAAAGGAGGAATATTGCTAAACAGTTTTTCCCTGTTAAAGCGTTTCCTGCTTCTTTTACCAATTGAACCAATTTTCAGTGACTGACTGTCCTGCATAGGCATTCCTGATGCGAGAGAGAAATGAAATCCAACCTGCCCTGAGCATCACTGACAACAAAGCTCTGCTCCAATATCTAAGTGTTACATGTGACAGAGTGTGATGAAACTGTCAACTATAAGCTGGGACATGTGTCCGATTGGCAGTCATAGGAATCTCACTTTGTCTTCTGTTACAAAAATTCATAGCTAGCCCATGCCAACAATATGATGTGACTACTATGAATAATAATAGTAATAATGATAAGGGAAATAGCAAGGAAGAAGAATATAAAACTAAAAGGAGAAAGGGGAAAAAAAACACAATAAACACAAGTGATGCACGATACGATTGCTCACTACCTGCTGATCGATACCCAGACCATCCTGAGCAGTGATTGGCCCCTCTCAGCCAACTCCCCCCAGTTTATACACTGAGCATGACATGCTGTGGTATGGAATATCCCTTTGTCTAGTTCAGGTCAGCTGTCCTGGCTATGCTCCCTTCTGGCTTCTTGTGCCCCTCCTCACTGGCAGAGCACAAGAGACTAAAAAATCCTTGATCAGGGTAAGTGCTACTTAGCAACAACTAAAATATCAGTGTGTTATCATAATTATTCTCAGACTAAAGCCAAAATACAGCACTGTACCAGCTACTAGGAAGAAAATTAACTCTATCCCAGCTGAAACCAGGACCTAGGGTCACCTTATTTTGAATCCCCTTCAGATAACTCTTTAAATATGTTTTAGATTCATGCTACCTAATTCACATTCACTCACCAGAAAGGTGGGTGGAAATGTGAAGGAAGGATGAGAGAAGTTACACATCTAACAATGCAGAACAAGAGGGGAACCCCCCCCCCAAAAAACAATATTTTATGACAATTAAAAAAAATAGGGAAAGAAAAAAAACTATAAAATAACTTGCGTATTTCCCAACCATACCTTACAGAGAATGCTTTCCAGCTAAGATATTGTGGACATATCACTTACATGTGCCAACTTAGATTTTTAGGTGTTATTTTCATCATAAATGCATAGAAGAGGCAACTAATAAAAAAAAAAAGAAGGCAAATATTTCTAGAATCACATTTCAGTAAGATCATACAGGGTTTAATTTATGAGAAATACCACTGTATTGGATTTGCTACTACTGCTGATGCCAGTCAACTCTTAAGACTGACCTGCCACTGGTCGAAGCTGAGCCAATCAGCAACGCTGTTAGCGTCTCTGTGATAACATATTTAAGAAAGGAAAAAAACCCTGCACAGCCGCAGCCAGAGGAGAGGAGTGAGAATATGTGAAACTACTCTGCATACACCAAGGTCAGTGAAGAAGGAGGGGAAGGAGGTGCTTCAGGTGCCAGAGCAGACATTCCCCTGCAGCCCATGGTGAAGACCATGGGCAGTTACAACCCTTGGAAGTTATTGGTGGAGCAGATATCCACCTGAAGCCCATGGAGGGCCCCATGCTAGAGCAGATAGGTGCGCCCAAAGGAGGCTGTGACCCTGTGGGAAGCCTGCGTTAGAGTAGGTGAGTAGGCTCTGGGCAAATTTGTGAACCTGTGGAGAGAGAGGAACCCACTATGGATCAGGTCTGTGGGCAGGACACGTAGCCATGTGGGGGACCCACACTGGAACAGTTTGTGAAGAACTGAAGCCTGTAGGAAGGATTCGTTGGAGAAGTTTGTGGAGAACTGTCTCCCATGGGAGGAGTGGTAGGGATGACATGTGATGAACTGACTTTAACCCACATTCCCCATCCACTTGTGCCATTCGGAGGAAGGAGGTCAAGATTTTTTTCTCCTTAGTAGCTGGTGCAGTGCTGTGTTTTCAACTTCAAGTTGCCTGTGAACAATGCTGATAACACTGATGTTTTTAGTTGTTGCTAAGCAATGTCTATACTGATCAAGGACTTCTCAGTCTCATGCTCTGCCATTGAAGAGGGACACAAGAAGCCGGGAGGAAGCAGAGACAGGACACCTGACCTAAACTAGCCAAAGGAGTATTCCATACCACAGCACGTCATGCCCAGTATATAAATTGGGGGGAGTTGGCTGAGAGGGGCCCAGATCACTGCTCAGGTCAGGCTAGGTATCAATTGGCGGGTGGTGAGCAATTGTATTCTCTCCCCTTGTTATTCCCCTTATCATTATTATTATTGGTGGTAGCAGTAGTAGTTTTGTACTATACTTTAGTTACTGAACTGTTCTTATCTCAACCCGTGGGATTTACATTCTTTCGATTCTTCTCCCCATCCCTCCAGGAGTGGGTGGAGGAAGAAGGGGTGGACTGAGCAAGTGGCTGCCTGGTTCTGAGTTACCAGCTGGGCCTAAACCACAGTGCATGGGCAGCACAACACTGGATGCTTGAGGCTACTTCAAAGGAACTGAACATGATTGGAGAGGACTAAAGTCTGTGTGCTACCGAATCATTATGCTTAGCATTTTATCTCAAGCTGTATATAAGCTCTTGGAAAATACCTATGGATTCCTTCCCTTATGGAGAGGGGGGTCTCACTATCATGAAATAAACCTTTTGTAATTCTACCCTTGTGTCCCTTTCCTTCTTGGTCAACAAACATCCCAAATTGATTTTGTGGCATTGTTTCATCACTCAGTTTCCCACCAGGCTGCACTTGTTGAGCCTGTATGTGCTTCAGAACTAGGTCTCTGTCATTCTGATGTCACTCTTATGCCAACTACTTATAGACAAAAGCCATGGGAACAGCCATACTTTTGCTGCTGAAGGCAAAGGAAGACATTAATACTCAGTGTTTCAGGCCTTGTGCGGGATCCCTCTGTGCTAGGCACCATCAAACATAGATCTCAAAGATGGTTGGTTCCTGAAGTGCTTACTGCAAAGGGTATGTGGAGGGAGAAAGCATCTGCTTCATTAAGGTTATCAAATCAAGGACTTCTTAAATGCAAAGGGAGGAGTGATAAACAAAAATACAAAGACACAGACCTGACAGGGGATAACAAAGACAATGACACAGACTAAAAGTTTCCAGTAACTAACTGATGGACCATTGAGGAAACTCCAGGCATAGCTTTAGAGCAGACCAACCTGAACTTTGTAACTGATAAGGGGGAAACAAGA
This sequence comes from Amazona ochrocephala, assembly GCA_039720435.1. Lineage (NCBI taxonomy): Eukaryota > Metazoa > Chordata > Aves > Psittaciformes > Psittacidae > Amazona > Amazona ochrocephala. The sequence goes on from CM077908.1 coordinate 26,231,282, forward strand.
GGAACATGAGGATTTGGGACATAGGGGGGGATAGGGACAAACCTTTAGGACTATGTGAAGTTTATTAAGGAATGTTATGAGGAAAGGGAGGGTGTAGGAGACTGATCTGAAATCAGACTCTACTGTCCATCGTTTCAAAGATTGGTATGGGAAGCTAAGATGGGATTCCACAGTTCATTGTCTGAGACATGGGTATGAGGAGCTGAACTGGGACTCCACCATCCATTTCCTGAGAGATGAGTGAGAAGAGCTAAGACTCTTACATCCATTATCTCGAGGATTGGTGTGAGGAATTGCTGTTCATTATCCCAAGAATTGCTGTAGACATGGGCAGTTGAAGAGATGGCTTCAAGATCAGTGAAACTGGTCCACCAGGAACGTGTAATATGTGACGTGACATTAAGAACAGAGGTACTCCCCCCAGCTCATTATAAAAGGGAAAAAAAGACATTGCCAACAAGGACAACTCCAAGATACACACCTTCAAGGGGACAACTCCAGGAAGAGTTTACCACAAGGACACCCTCCACAAGGACACCCATCTCTGATGACTATGACAGACTCTTAGGGACACTCTGTTCTGACACTGACTATGAACCCTGAAGGACTCCCACCACCTTCAACAAAAACTACGGATCCCCGGGACACCGCTGGATCCACAGTGGTGACTATCTCTCTGCACCCCAAATTTTGCTTCATTTCTGTTTGTTTTCTGATCTGTCCTATCACTATCCCCTTTTTTATAATAATTTCCCTCTATATAATAATTGTCTTTTTGTAATAAACCAACTGATCGATTATGGTACTTGGCCTTGTTTGCGTCTTAATTTCACTCTTGGGATCATGAATGAAACGGGTCCGACACTGGGGTTTTCTCCAGTCGGACCCTGACAGAGGGAATAGACAAAAAAGGGTATAAAAGGGGCCACTCAGGTAAGCAGGTACAACACCAGAGGGACGTGGACCTGTGTCCTGGGTTCAGCAGTAGCAGTCATTTTTCTCCTTCTTAGTAGCTGGTGCAGTGCTGTGGTTTGACTTTCAGCCAGGGAACAACGCTGATAACACCGATGTTTTCAGTTGCTGCTCAGTAATGTTTACTCTGACCAAGGACTTTCTGAGTGTCATGCTCTGCCAGGGAGGAGGGGAAGCTGGGAGGAAGCATGTGGAATAATTAGGAAATGTGGAATTAAACTTATATTTGAAATGCAGCATTGACCACTGTCATGGGTTCAGCAGCAGCAGTCATTTTTTCTCCTTCTTGGTAGCTGGTGCACCTCTGTGTTTTTGATTTTGGGCCTGGGAACAGTGCTGATAACACCAGTGTTTTCAGTTGCTGCTTGGTGATGTTTAGGCTGGCCAAGGACTTTGTGAGTCTCATGCTCTGCCAGGGAGGAGGGGAAGCCGGGGGGAAGGAGAGACAGGACACCTGACCCAGACTAACCAAAGAGATTATTCCATACCACAGCACGTCATGTCCAGGATGTAGAAACGGAGAGCAGACACCTGGAAGGGTGGTGAGGGGGCAGAGTGGGGGATGCACTGGGGGGGTGCACTGTGGGGGGGTGCACTGCTTGATACTGGGTGGTGAGCAATTGTATCCTTCCCTTGTATTTGCCTTGTCATTATTGTTACTGGTGGGGGTGCACTGGGTGGTACTGGGGAGAAACCACACATAAGGGAAAAACGGACTTTCAGGGCCTCTCAGGGTGAGATGCAGCCACACCTGGTATGCCAGGAATATGCACTCCACAGCGGTTCCAGTGGCAACACAGACGAAGGGTAGAGCGAGGTGGAGATCTCGTGGTTACGCTTTGTCCTAGCCTCAGCACAAGATGGGAACTAGGTGGTGCAAGAAACTGATAAGCTGAATACTTGCTACTCTGAGCCAGCAGCCTGTCATCTTTTGACAGAATGCTGTCCTCTGTGTGAACTTTGCTTCATTATGATGTCATTACAATGCATTTACATGCTAAAATACACTCCCATCTCCAATGCGACCCCCCCCCAAAATGAGATCACCCCCCTCTGAGCATGCGCTCTGAATTTTTGGTGTCATATACCTTTAAAACGAAGCGAGAGAGATTTGCACCAATAATAATAAAGGTATGTATGATTAGAGTCACTCAAGCTCCACCTTGAAGGTGAAAATAATATAAAATGACCCAAGAGAGAGGGGAATATTGGGGAAGATACCATCGCGGATGAGTCAAGGAAGATAACATCAACGGACTCCTGGGACTGGTGGACGGGCTGGACCTCTCTTCCCCCCCCATAGGGACGTCTGTGGGTAAGATTTGCACTGTATCCAGTGCTTCCCCAGGAGAACTTAGAATCTCTATAGAGTTACTTTTCACTGTTACCTGTATATTTTAGAGCCAGGCTGTGTTAACTTTATCAAGCACTTGTATCCATGTAACTATTATTCGCACATGCTTTTGCAGACAGTATTTATCACCGGCAATCCATAAGAACCTGTGTCTGTTTCCTCAATAAACTCAATCAATAAACCACACTGTTTCGATAGCCAATCACCACTATTGGTAAATCCAGACCAGTAGAGGTTCGATACAAGTGAACACAGTCGGATTGAAATCCAGACCAGTAGAGGTTCGATATAAGCAGACGCGGTCGGATTGGTAGTTGCATATTGGAGAATAAAGCAAGGGGTTTGCTTTCCCCACCCTTTTAACGCAACAAAGCAGAGACAGGACACCTGACCCAAACTAACCAAAGAGGTATTCCATACCACGGTACGTCATACCCAGTATATAAACTGGGGGCAGTTACCCGGAAGGGTTAGATCACTGCTCGGTCGGGCTGGGTATCGGTCGGTGGGTGGTTACTTCCCTTATCATTATTATTATTGGTGGTAACAGTAGTGGTTTGTGTTATACCTTAGTTACTGGACTGTTCTTATCTCAACCCATGGGAGTTACATTCTTTCGATTCTCCTCCCCATCCCTCCGGGAGCGGGGGGAGGATGGGGAGGGAGTGAGAGAGAGAGACTGAGTGGTTTTCTGAGTTACTGGTTGGTCTTAAACCACGACAACCTGATTGAGCGAATCCAGAGGAGGGCCACAGAGGTGCTCTGAGGGCTTGAGCACCTCTCCTATGAAGACAGGCTGAGAGAGTTTGGGCTGTTCATCCTGGAGAAGACAAAGCTCAAGGGGGACCTTATAACATTCTTCCAATACCTGAAGGGGGCCTACAAGAAATCTGGAGAGGTACTTTTTACAAGGGCATGTAGTGACAGGACAAGGGGGAATGGTTTTAAACTGAAAGAGGGCAGGTTTAGATTTGACATTAGGAAGAAATTCTTCACTGTGAGGGTGGTGAGGCACTGGCACAGGTTGCCCAAAGAAGTTATGGATGCCCCATCCCTGGAAGCATTCAAGGCCAGGTTGGATGGGTTTTGAGCAACCTGGTCTAGTGGAAGATGTACCTGCCCATGGCAGGGGATTGGAACTAGATGATCCTTAGGTCCCTTCCAACCCAAACCATGCGATGATTCTATGATTCTAAATATTTGTAACACAAGAGTCCGAATCTTTTTTTTAGTTCACCAAACAAAAGTTAATCATTCATTGAGGAATATGGGATCCAAACTCCAAATGTGAAAGAGAGGCTCAGAATTCTTCTAACTACAGAATTAAGCAATTGTTAATTGCAACTAATTTAAAGTGCAGTGAATTAAATGGTAATTCTGATGAAAAACATTTGTGGATGTTTTCCTTGTAGACATAAAGGTTTGCATGAGTGCAATTTCCCATTTACTGGCTTTGCTCTGCTCTGTGCAGCAAACTTTGCTGCAGTGGCAGTGTTGTATTAGGAAGGATGGACAGATATTATCACATAAGGGATCAGCCCAGGTCTCAGCTCTGTGCTATGCAGTCTTTTTTTCTCCTTCTGTAGCTGGTACAGTGCTGTGTTTTCAGCTTTAGCCTGAGAACAGTGCTCATAACACCGATGTTTTTAGTTGTTGCTAAGCAATGTTTACTCCGATCAAGGACTAAGTCTCATGCTCTGCCAGTGAAGAGGGACACAAGAAGCCAGGAGGAAGCAGAGATAGGACACCTGACCCAAACTAGCCAAAGGGGTGTTCCATACCACAGCATGTCATGCCCAATATATAAACTGGGGGAAGTTACCTGGAAGGCCCAGACCACTGCTCAGGTCGGGCTGGGTATCAGTCGGCAGATGGTAAGCAACTGTATTCTCTCCCCTTGTTATTCCCCTTATCATTATTATTTTTGGTGGTAGTATTAGTGGTTTTGTATCATACCTTAGTTACTGGACTGTTCTTATCTCAACCTGTGGGAGTTACATTCTTTCGATTCTCTTCCCCATCCCTCCAGGAGTGGGGAGGAAGAAGCAGGGGAGTGAGTGAGCATCTGTGTGAGTTACTGTCTGGGCTTAAACCATGACACAGGCACACTGAAATTATTAAACCAATGGATAACTGTTTCAGGAATAAGATGAGAGGAATTTTCAGTGAGAGTGATTTTTATTTCCCATTTTTGAAGACACTACATTGAATTAAAGACCTAAACAAATCAAGGGCAATTGTTATACATTCCTGACGCAAGAAGTAATTTGCTATGGAGAGATTTAATTGTACAACTAGGGTTAGAAATGAAACATTACTGGGATCAAATTTTGGTTTCAATGGCTCTGTTAACGGAACAGTATGAGGAAAAGATAGACCCAGTTGTATGGGTAAAAGAGGGAATTTGAACTTCGACTGGAAAAGACCTAGGATTTCAATGCTATTTGGACTACCTTACATAGGTGAGGCATTGTCCTTCGAGAAAGATAGTAAAATTTACTTAAACACTATTGCTCTTTGCACAGCATAGGAAAGTTATGCACTAAATATTTGAGGAATGTGGAGGAGGATTTGGATTTGATGGTAGCCACCACTCCCAGAGAAGCAATATTGTGAATAATGGGGCCTATCCTGGGTTCAGAAGTAGCAGTCATTTTTCCTCCTTCTTAGTAGTTGGTTCAGTGCTGTGTTTTTGACTTTCTGCCTGGGAATAATCCTGATAACACTGATGTTTTAGTTGTTCCTAAGCAGTGTTTACTCTGATCACAGACTTTCTCAGTCTCATGCTCTGCCAGGGGGGAGAGGAAGCCAAGAGAAAGCAGAGACAGGACACCTGACCTAAACTAGCCAAAGATGTATTCCATACCACAGCACGTCATGCTCAGTATATAAACTGAGGGCAGTTACCCGGAAGGCTATTGTGGACCATGGTGATGGTCTTACAATAGTTCTTTTTCTTTTTTTTTTTTTTTTTTCTTTCCAGCTAAACAGTCTCATTTTGCTCTGGAGCTTATCTTATGCCCCCACATATACAATAACAGATTTCTGTTTGAAACCTGACACACTATGACCCATAATACACTATATCATATTTCATTAATAATTTTATTAATAATTAAATTAATAATATATAAATTAATAATTGGGGACTCAAACCCCTTTCCACCACCATTTGAACCATTTCAGGGAACTTGCACCACAGCAATGGTTGTTTGATTGAGGAAGGTCTCCTAGGCAACATTCATTATTTTCCCCAAATCATATTAGTCCTCTCCCTAAGCAGTGTTTACTCCGATCACGGACTTTCTCAGTCTCATGCTCTGCCAGGGGGAGAGGAAGCCAAGAGAAAGCAGAGACAGGACACCTGACCTAAACTAGCCAAAGATGTATTCCATACCACAGCACGTCATGTTCAGTATATAAACTGAGGGCAGTTACTCAGTTGTTGCGGACTGTTTGCGTCAACAGAAGGCCGAGATCGCTGCTTGGGTCAGGCTGGGTATCAATCAACAGGTGATGAGCAACTGTATTCTCTTCCCTTGTTATTTCCCTTATCATTATTATTATCGGTGGTAGCTGTAGGTTTTTTTTGTTATACCTTAGTTACTGGACTGTTCTTATCTCAACCCATGGGAGTTGCATTCTTTCGATTCTCTTCCCCATCCCTCCGGGAGTGGTGGGAGGAAGAAAGAGGGGGGAGTGAGCAAGTGGCTGCGTGGCTCTGAGTTACCGGCTGGGCTTAAACTACGACAGGGCCTAAGGTGCTGACAATGAGAATTAAGCACAAGCACAGGCATCATAAAGGGGAGATGTTAGAGGAGGCTGAAGGATTTTGCCCTGCAACAGGGCAAGCTAGGGAAAATGAGGGGAAACTGAATGCACCTTTTAGGCAAGCTGTGGGCAATGATGGTCTAGCCACAATAAAGATTCCCTTTCTCATTACAAGTGGCTGGTAATTATGCATCATGCTTTCAAGAGTGTTGACGGGAATATGATTATTCATACAGCTTGGACTGCAATAGAGCAACAAATAACAACAGGCACATTGGCAGGTATAGTGAATCTTCATGTATCTAACGCCAATCCTAATTGGAATCCTAGTCGAAACCAGGACAGGCAGGGTTTGAAACAGTATCAGAGGTGGATTTTATTCAGTATTAGTAATGTGGTCCTCAAAGCAGTGAACTGGTTTAAGCTGCATGAAATATTGCAAGATACAAATGAATCACCTTCTGGATTTGTGGAAAGATTAAAAGAGGTGATGCATAAAGAGACCATTATTGATCATGAATCTGGGGAAGGAAGGAGGGAATTAGGCAGTTTTATGAAAGGTCAATCCATGGAAGATATAAGGAAAAAGGTTCAGAAGCTTAAGGGAGAGGACTAATATGATTCGGGGAAAATAATGAATGTTGCCTAGGAGACCTTCCTCAATCAAACAACCATTGCTGTGGTGCAAGTTCCCTGAAATGGTTCAAATGGTGGTGGAAAGGGGTTTGAGTCCCCAATTATTAATTTATATATTATTAATTTAATTATTAATAAAATTATTAATGAAATATGATATAGTGTATTATGGGTCATAGTGTGTCAGGTTTCAAACAGAAATCTGTTATTGTATATGTGGGGGCATAAGATAAGCTCCAGAGCAAAATGAGACTGTTTAGCTGGAAAAAAAAAAAAAAAAAAAAAAAAAAGTTGTTGGCTGCAGCTATCACCCAGGAAACCATGAAAGGGAGTAGTGGCGCAGGAGGAAAGGGTCGTAAAGAAGGATTACATGGAAAGGTTTGTGAAGAGACTCCATGAGTTGCACTGGAAAAGAGAATGCCCTCAGAATCAAAATAAACACCATAGATTTAGTGGAATGTCAGGACAGGCAGAGAAAATTATTACCTTAGATGAAGATTGAGAAGGACCAGGGGAAGATTCAAAACCCTCCCCAGCAGAACCCCTGGTTACAGTTAGGTTGGGGAACGATAGGATGAAATTTCTTGTAGAAACAGGAGCTACCTATTCTGTTATAAATACTTGTAACGGGCAACTAAGCCATCAGCTTCAGTCAGTGGGGCCACATGTTGGACAGGAACCCAGCCTTTCTTTCAACCTTTAAATTTTGAAATTGGCAAACAGATGTTGTCCCATCAATTTCTTTGCATGCCTCAGTGCCCTGTGCTGTTATTTGGTAGAGATATACTGCATAAATTAGGTTTCAAGAAAGAAAATTCAGATACATGCAAGAAAAGATGTAAATATTCATAAGTATGCTAAATATATAGCTGCTGCTGGTGAGTAACGGGTGTGCCCACCTTTGCAAAAATATTCATGTGCGTGCCCAGCACTACAATAAAGAATGCCTGCTTTCTAAAACTCCAATTTGATTCTTGAATTGAAATTGAATTTGTTTCTCCAACTGACTTTTACAGTAACAGAAGGACTCAAAATTACAACCACGCTGGGAAGGCCCATTTCAAGTACTGTTGACTACTGAAACTGCTGTGAGGACTGCCAAAAAAGGTTGGACACACTATGCTAGGATCAAAGGATCAGTGGAATTCCCATCTGAAGATGCGCAGTGGCATGTACGATTAAATGGGAGCCCCATGCGTATTAAGATAAAAAGACAATATGCATACATACAATATGCCTGCTTCCAAAACTTTGTGAGAACCTTTATGAGATTATTTTGTATTTCCTGTATTTGCTGTGCTAAAAACATAAGTTTTGGGGAAAATGTGGAAGATCATAGTGATAATGAACTTTTATCTATTAGGAGTTCCAGGGGAAATTTGAAACAGGAAGCCCATTTTGAGCAAAAGAGAGGAATGCTAGGATACCCAGTCAAATAGTGGATAAATATTACTAAGGACCAAAATCCACAAACTATACAATTTGATGCCCATCAAGTACTTGAGTGTGAAGACCTAAAAGAGAAAAGAAAGTTAAACAGTTACGATAAATACTTATGCCCAGAGTATTATCTCCAACCATACTGGGGACTGCCTTGTCCTGGGTGGAGTGATGTTTGGTTTACAACTGCCTTTAATGGGTGGATCTCACCCAATGCTTGAGGAAAATCTCTAAATAGTAAAATTACAATGTTTAATGGTCACTGACTGTGGGGATTTAGAGTGTGGTCCCGTAGCACTTGCCACTGCAAGTGCTGGTGGGGAAGTAAACCAAGTTCATGGCCTGGGGGCAGATGTGACAGGAGGGGATCTAATTGCTAGATTTAGAATGGTGGTTTGGGAGCCAAAGAGGAATGAATGTGGCCAGCCTGTGGACACTACTGTTCCTCCATCGGTGGGGGCGTGGACTCCATCAAATAATCCTAAGGTAGTAAAGGTAATTGAAATTAAAGATTTGAAGTAGATGTTTGAAATAGAAACAGGATATGGAAATACAAATGCCTGGATAGAATGGGTCAAAAATACAGTGAAAAGTTTAAATAGAAGCAATTGTTATGCATGTGCTTCAGAACGACTGTCGTGGTTTAAGCCCAGATGGCAACTCAGAACCATGCAACTGCTCGTTCACTCCTCCCTTCCCAAGCTTCTTGGCTTCCCTACCTTTTAGTTCGTGACCATCAGCCCCATTGTCCCAGCATTGGAGCAACCAGGTCACGATGTGCTCCCACGGCCATACCACCCTGGGGGAAAGGAAGAAGGGGGGGTAGTGAGCGAGCAGCTGTGTGGTTCTGAGTTGCCAGCTGGGCTTAAACCATGACAATGACCTACTGCACAGGTAGCCTCTTTTCCATTAGGATGGATTTGAGATGGACAGGGAATGGTGTGCATAATTGCACTATGCCAGGAGAAGGTGGCGTGGGGAAACAAAACCTCTAAGTCCCTCTCACTCTTATTCCTTGCTCTACGGGACAAGGACATCAAGGTGCCTCCTACTTTCTCCGCATCATCTGGTAACCATACAGCTTGTCACTCATGGCAGGGTGTGAATGCTACCAGGTATCTAGGAGAATTAGAGACGTGCAGATCTACTAAATGTGACTGAGGACAATGCAGGAAAATATTCAGCTATGAAAATTCTCAAAGCAGACTTAGGATGGTACTGTGGGGGAAAAATCCTAAAGTCTACACTTCCTCCAAATTGGAAGGACACCTGTGCAACTGTTCAATTGGCAATTCCATATACCCTGGCATTTGAGAGGGAAACAAACTACTCAGGGCATAGAAGAAAGAGAAATATTTTAGGAACAGCCTCTGTCAAAAAAATCTATATTGATTCAATTGGAGCCCCTCGAGGATCCTCACGAACAAAAAGCTAGGAAAAAAATAGCAACAGGGCTTGAATATTTTTGTGTGTGCATGTGTTTTGGTAGTTTACAATCAATAAAAGTGTAGATTGGTGTCCTGGGTTCAGCAGTAGCAGTCATTTTTCTCAGTCTTAGTAGCTGGTGCAGTGCTGTGTTTTTGAATTTCAGCCTGGGAACAATGCTGATAACACCGATGGGTCTAAGCAATGTTTACTCTGATCAAGGACTTTCTGAGTCTCATGCTCTGCCAGGGAGGAGGGGAAGCCGGGAGGAAGCAGAGACAGGACACCTGACCCAAACCAGCCAAAGAGGTATTCCATACCACAGCACTTCATGCCCAGTATAGAAACTGGGGGCAGTTACCCAGAAGGGCTAAATCACTGCTGAGTTTGGGCTGGGTATTGGTCAGCAGGTGGTGAGCAGTTATATTCTCTTCCCTTGTTATTTCCCTTATCATTTTTATTATTGGTGGTAGCAGTAGTGGTTTTGTATTATACTTTAGTTACTGGACTGTTCTTATCTCAACCCGTGGGAGTTACATTCTTTCAGTTCTCCTCCCCATCCCTCTGGGAGTGGTGGGAGGAAGGGGGGAGGGAGAGTGAGTGAGCAGCTGCATGCTTCTGGGTTGCCGGCTGGGCTTAAACCACAGAAGTTCTTTGTGCCGTCCAATGTGGGGCACGAAGGTTTGAGATAACGACAAACCCAAACCAACAAACCACACCAGTGCACTGACGGCAATATTGCACCAACTGAGACTCCCTGATTCCCATCTATACCCTGATCCGTAGACTAGAGAGCCAAGGAGTGATCAGTAGGACCCGCTCACCCTTCAATAGCCCCGTATGGTCAGGACAAAGGTGCAACAGAGAGTGGAGACTAACAGTAGACTACTGTGGCCTGAATGAAGTCACACCACCACTGAGTGCTGCTGTACCAGACATGCTAGAACTTCAGTTTGAACTGTGTGGGGGACTACGCGACTGAGGGCATGAAGTTAGAACTTAGCCTTGAAGATATCAAAGCTTATCCATGAAGAATGAGGCACCGAAGGTATCCGGATGGGAAAGCAGAAGGCATCTGGAGGAGCAAGCAAGTCAAAGGGAGTAACTAACTGCAGAACAAGAACTTGGCAAAATAACAGACTTTAGTAATGCGGCAAAGGGTCAGCCAATAATGTGCTGTTGCTAACTGATGTAGTCAATGGCTAAAAGACACATGTATGCTAGAAAGTGTATATAAGTAAGGGTTTGTAATAGCAAAAAAGAACTTTCTACTGAGTCACCGAAGAAATGTGTGTGTGTTTTTTGGCTGTCTCAACCACAACATCTGGTGACCCTGACGTGATTGCACAAGGCGTGATCGGACTGGAACTTAAGAGAGGAAAAAAAGAAGAACGGCGGAGGATAGCTGTGGAGATGGAGCCCAGCATAGCATTGAGAGCAGTGGGGCTTTGCGTGGCCGGCCTGATTTGAGACACCTGGATTGGTGAACCACTGGGAACATGGGAGCCTCATTAAGTAAAGAGGAGTTGGTTGTACTGGCGATGTGGACAATAATGTTACAAAAGCGGGGGTGGATGCTATTATGGAGTAAGAGACAGGGATATGAGGCCGACACTATGACAGCCTTTAGTGTCCCAGTGTGGAAACGCCTGGGGGATATCCTGTTTGATCATGCGACCAGGGGGGAGAAACAGGCTCAGACACTGCTTACAACATGGCGGTTGCTCTTTGAGACTTTAAAATCATTTAAAGAGCAGCAAGACAAAGCTGAGCTCTTGGCCGCCCCTAACGATCAAGGCGCAGGCACCCAGAGTGTAGAAGGGTTTCAGAATAAAAGTTCTCCAGGTGAAGGGGATGGAGCTTCTCTCCATATAACTTTGCCCCCGGCCCCTGTTACACAACTTGATGAAAGGGGTAAAGAACCATCCGGGGGAACCACAGTTCGATGTAAAATCCTGGGATGGAAGAAGATAAAGACACTGGGGGAAAATTCTGATGGTGAGATGTATGGTCCTGGCACCTCAGCCACAGCTAATCGACAATAGAGGTCCCCTATAGAGTCACTGGTCCATATCCTTTCTAATCCTGAAAAAGATGTGAAGGGACCAGATTACCCTGTTTTGGAGCTAGGTGCCCTCCCCCCCCACCCCCCCCAGAAACTCCGCCAGTTACTGCCGTGGCTGCAAGGATGGATGAAGATGATCCTTTTGACCTGAGCCCTGTAAATCCCGAGAAAGGGCCTACTCTCAGATCACCTGAAACCTGTGGGAGGAAATGTTTTAATTGACTCCAGACCACATTTATGAGGAGCCTGTGCATGTTCATCAGACTGCTGCTGCTGCTCCTGAGATTCTGACGCCTGATAATTCTGATGCTGACCCGGATAGTCCTTTTGACTGAGGGCCTGTTGATCCGGAAAAGGAGCCTGATTTATATCCCCCAGATCCTCATGATAAATGGGCAGCTGTAAAGGGAGAAGTGAGATGGGTGGGGGATGCAGACGTATTGTGTGCTTTCCTGGTGGTGTATGTGCCATATTGAGACCCACGGTGGGAAGGTCACTTGTATGCTCTTATCAAAAGATATCAAGCGAACAGTAGCAGACCATAGACTTGGAACCCCGTATATAACTCATTTTTTACAGTCTCTCTGTAATACTCATGTACTAGAGGTTGGCAAATATAAGTATGTCAGTGTTTCTAACGACCCTTGCAGGCCTTTATAGATATGGCTGGCCACCTGCATCGGAATGAATGTGCATTTTGGTCAGTATAAAAGCCCAAGCCTCATGCAATGTGGGGGAGGCAGAGCCTCCGCGGGGACGCCCACTGAGATTGAGCCTGCCACTTTGCACTGTGATGATGCTGCTCGGAGCTGGTTTCCTGATTGTCTTCACAGGGTCATTGTACCATGTTCTGTATGTGGGGCCGTGTAGTGGGAGTAATGATTGTCTGAATTTTGTGTTTCAAATATTGTAGTTGTGTGGAGTGTGCTTGTGGGATCCCATTCATATGTGTATGTGCGTGTTAAGGGCAGACAGTGGTCTGTGCATTTTTTGTTATCGGGTTCGTGTAAATGTTTTTAATGGGTAGCAGATTAACATTTTGGGCAAGAAAGGGTTAATGCAAAAGTGTGGTTGCCGGCAGGTATTTATGGCTGCTTCTCGGCAGGCAGGCAGCTGTAGCTGCTGTTGAGCAGGCAGGCGTTTATGGCTGCTGCCAAGCAGGCTGGCATTTGCAGCCACGCAAAGCAGGGTGAGCGACTTTGGGAAAAAAAAAAAAAAAGTTCGGTAACCATGTTCAAAAGAAGCTGCCCTCCTACTCGGCTCCCAGTGATCCACCGGTGGAACAGCCAGGATGGACAAAGGAGCTGTGGAGTGAAAAAAAACCCCATCAAAAAACCTCTCGATCTATTGAAGTATTGGGGCGGTTCATAGAGACACCACAAACAAAACCTAAAGAGGCCTGCAACACACTGGGTGCAGGGGAGGAGGCCTTGGAAGAACAGATAGATCGGTCAAAACAAGAACTGCTAACTGAAAAAGCAAGAGGGGTAGTGCAACCACAAGCTTTACCAGCTGCCACCCAAGCAGTATCAGGGTGGCAGCGAAAGAGGAAAAAAAAAATAAAAAAAAATAAAGGGGTAATGGCACAGCAAACTCCTTGACAGTTAACACCATGCAGTTTACTTTTGCAGCTGCTTCACATTCCTTTCTCATCCTAATGCCTCTGATTTAAGGAATCACTTTAACAAATGAAGAGGGTGAGAGAACTACACTGGTAAGAAAGTTCTTTGGCTGGTCCCTCATTGCCACTAGCATCTTCAACACGCTGCTGCACCCTGTAGTATGCATACTGCTAATGTAAATCTGTATGTGCTTTGCCATAGTAGCGATTTGTTACTGGATGAAGCAGGTGAAACTCTGCATTGACAACAAGGTGCAAGGACTGACGTTGGCCAAATACCTCCTATCACAGTCAAGGGCAAGACTGGGTTGGCCTCTGTGTTTGCCACCAAAAAGAACCTTTAGCTCTGCTGTTGGCTCCAACCCAGCAGGTGTTGAGCAGTGGAGACACATGCCATGCCAGACCATGATGTGAGAGATTGCCTCCCCTATTATCAGAGAGCCATCCAGTGGAAGAGCCAACGGTGATAACAGATGGGTCAGGGAAAACTGGAAAAGCTGGATTCAGAACTGAATTCAAAGGCAACCAAGTGGGATGCTGCAATTCATATTGCCAATGCATTTTTCTCAATTCCTTTGGAAGCAGAGTGCAGACCACTGTTCTCTTTTACTTGGAGGGGCATCCAGTGCACTTGAAACTGACTGCACCAGGGGTGCAAACACTGCCCTACCATCTGACATGGACTAATCCAGACTGCACTGAAACAGGGGCAAGCTCCAGAACACCTGCAATATGTTGATGACATCATCGTGTGGGGTGATAAAGCAGAAAAAGGTTTTGAGAAAGTGAGGAAAATAATCTAAATCCTGCTAAAAAAAGATTTTTCCATAAAAGTGAGTAAGGTCAAGGGACCTGCACAGGAGATTCAATTTTTGGGAATAAAATCATAGAAGCATAGAATCATAGAATAGTAAGGGCTGAAAACGAACTTAAGATCATCTAGTTCCAACCCACCTGCCATGGGCAGGGACACCACCCACTAAACCATGCCACCCAACTTCGCGGGGGTTTAGGAACAACGAAACACAGATCAATGTGATCCACGCTGAACAATTTAATGTGCGCAATCATGCCTTTTATAGGAACAGATTTCAGAACACTAGAACATTCGATAACACTTGATTGGTTAACTTCACTTAGCCGAGTGCTAGCAACAGTTTAATGATTGGTTAACTATTACAGCATATGTTTCAAGGTTACAGTTAACATTCCTTCTCTGCCTATCTCTCTCAGTAGTTTTCCATGCTAACTTTTCCCAAGGCTTCTGCACATACACGAACTTTAGTAACCCTCAGGCGAGGCCACAATGCCTGCGGGTCACTACCTTACAATTGTCAAGCAGTTGTCTGGATTGCTCACATGCCCATTCACAGCCAAATAGCTCTCCACAAATCCCCCTTTTTGTTTTTGAGCAATCCAGACCCGATTCACAGCACAAAATAGCATACTGGCAACACACTTCCACAAACAGCAAAAGATTAAAACAATAATAATCAATACTGTTGAAACTGTTAAACCTTGTTTGATTACTACTCCTAGCCAACTACTAATACCCCAACCCTGTAACAACTTTTGAAACCAATCCCATTCTGAGAGTACTTGTAACTTTTGCACTCGTGAGAACCTAAAGTGTGGTTTTTGTAAGCAAGCGAAATTTGCAGTCCAATTCAGCAAGCTTCTTATCTTAGCTCCTTCTTATCTTCCAGGCCTGCATTCTTGTTTTATTAACTGTCTGGGAGTTGCTTCTTTTCCACGGTCGGCTGCACAGAGGTAACCAGGAGTTACCCCTGCTACATGGCCAGCTGCACATACTTGCTTTCATTCAGAGCAGGCATATGTCCATTCTCTAACAAGAAATCATCCACATCTCCCCCTTTTCTTTTCTTGAGTAAGCCAAAGCTGTTTTACCAGGTTTTCAATCATACCACGAATACATTGCAAAATACAAGGTACAATCATAACTATGGTCAAGATTACTACCAAAATCATTCCAATACCTTTAATCAGAGATGTGAGACAACCATTAAAGTCCCAAGATGTAAGAAGGGCATCTAACCAAGGAATTTTATCGTTCTGTTAGCATCATGAAGTACTTTCACATGCTTCCAAATTTCTTTAACATCTTTCAAGGTCTTTCCAGACTGATCAAGATAACTACAACAAGATTCATTAATTAAAGTACATACTCTGTCTACTTGAGTTGTTAATATATCTAAAGCCTTACAATTCTGCAAAACTATCTTTTTTAAAGAATTTACTTCTACTTGTGTTAACTTAGTCACATATGTATTACCATTGAAAACAGCATAACAAACTTCCACTGGAATCATTTTGCACACTTTGCTTTAGTCTTGCAGTCACATTACATCCTTTGTTACATTCTATAACTTGATATGGTTCTGGTCCTTTCATAGAATCATAGAATCATAGAATAGTAAGGGTTGGAAAGGACCTCAAGATCATCGAGTTCCAACCCCCCCGCCATGGGCAGGGACACCTCCCACTAAACCATGCCATCCAAGGCTATGTCCAACCCCACCTTGAACGCCGCCAGGGATGAAGCATTCGCAACCTCCCTGGGCAACCCATTCCAGGGCCCCACCACCCTCACAGTAAAGAATTTCTTCCTCAGATCCAATCTAAACCTCCCCTGTTTAAGTTTAAACCCATTACCCCTTGTCCTCTCACCACAGTCCGTAATGAAGAGTCCCTCCCCAGCATCCCTATAGGCCCCCTTGAGGTATTGGAAGGCTGCTATGAGGTCTCCACGCAGCCTTCTCTTCTCCAGGCTGAACAACCCCAATTTTCTCAGCCTATCTTCATACGAGAGGTGCTCCAGTCCCCTGATCATCTTCGTGGCCCTCCTCTGCACTTGTTCTAACAGTTCCATGTCCTTTTTATGTTGAGGACACCAGAACTGCACACAATACTCCAAGTGAGGTCTCATGAGAGCAGAGTAAAGGGGCAGGATCACCTCCCTCGACCTGCTGGTCACACTCCTTTTGATGCAGCCCAGGATACGGTTGGCCTTCTGGGCGGCAAGCGCACACTGCCGGCTCATGTTCATTTTTTCATCAACCCACACCCCCAAGTCCTTCTCTGCAGGGCTGCTCTCAATCTCCTCCCCGCCCAACCTGTAGCTGTGCCTGGCATTGCTCCGACCCAGGTGGAGGACCTTGCACTTGGCATGGTTAAACTTCATCAGGTTGGCATCAGCCCACCTCACAAGCGTGTCAAGGTCCCTCTGGATGGCATTCCTTCCCTCCAATGTATCAACCGAACCACACAGATTGGTGTCATCGGCAAACTTGCTGAGGGCGCACTCAATCCCACTGTCCATGTCACCCACAAAGATGTTGAACAAGACCGGTCCCAACACCGATCCCTGGGGGACACCACTCGTTACTGGTCTCCAGCTGGACACTGAGCCACTGAGCACTACTCTTTGCGTGCGGCCATCCAGCCAGTTCTTTATCCACCGAGTGGTCCACCTATCAAATTGATGTCTCTCCAACTTAGAGAGAAGGATGTCATGGGAGACAGTGTCAAAGGCTTTGCACAAGTCCAGGTAGATGACATCAACTGCTCTGCCCCTGTCCATCAGTTCCGTAGCCCCTTCATAGAAGGTCACCAGATTGGTCAGGCAGGATTTCCCCTTAGTGAAGCCATGCTGGCTGTCACCAAGCACCTTGTTGGTTTTCATGTGCCTTAGCATGCCTTCCAGGAGAATCCGCTCCAAGATTTTGCCAGGCACAGAGGTGAGACTGACTGGTCTGTAATTCCCCGGGTCATCCATTTTTCCCTTCTTAAAAATGGGGGTTATATTTCCCTTTTTCCAGTCATCGGGAACTTCACCTGACTGCCATGATTTTTCAAATATGATGGACAGTGGCTTAGCAACTTCATTTGCCAGCTCCTTCAGGACCCGTGGATGGATTTCTTCCACTCATTATCATGTAGGTCTTTATATAGAACTGGTGGTTTGGGCAAGGGATCATCTGTTAGATGTCACAAATGCTGTATTGCAGAAAGAGAATCAAAACTAGACAAATTCAAAAGCTTTTGTACAAATTACGCTTTGCAAACTGTTTGAAGAAAATCCTTACATTTCCCTTGGGTGTTTTTATATATAATACCTGCTTTAGACGACCCTATTTGAGCAGAGGATTTGGACTAGATCATATCTCCAACATATGCCAACCACAGGCTGCTTGGCCTGCCTTTCTCTCCTGTATAGTTCTCTGATAACAGGGGAGGCCATCCCTCACATCAAGGTCTGGCATGGCATGTGTCCCCACCACTCAACGCCTGCTGGGTTGCAACCAGCAGCGGAGCTAAAGGTTCTTCTTGGTGGCAAACACAGAGGCCAACCCAGTCTTGCCCTTGACTGCGGTAGGAGGTATTTGGCCAACATCATTGTGGCACCTTGTTGTCAGTGCAGAGGTTCACCTGCTTCATTCAGTAACAAGTCACTACTATGGCAAAGCACATACAGATTTACGTTAGCAGTATATATACTACAGGGTGCAGCAGCATGTTGAAGATGCTATTGGCAGTGAGGGATCTGCCAAAGAAATTTCTTACCAGTGGAGTTCTCTCATTCAAAAGCTGGATTGCTCACATGTCCGTTAACTGAAAGGAATGCTTCCACAATACCCTCTTCTTGTTTTTGAGCAATCCAGATTTGATTTAGCATTCTGTTTACAAATTTCTTCAGTATAGTAAATACAATGGTGCATGCAAACAAAATTAGTAATATAATGCCTAAAACCTTCAAAGTAATAATTATCCAGTTTTGAATCCAAGTCCCTATTCCCCATCCTGAAAAAATGTTGCGGAGCCAGTCATCTAAAGGATTCACATCTTGTTGGATTTTTTGTGAGTGTCCTTTTAGATAGGTTAATTGTTTGTGAACGCTCTTACTGTGATCAGACCGATTCACACAACACATACCTTCAAAGTCCTCACAGCCATGACCCTGTGCCAACAGCAAAAAGTCGATGGCTGTGCAGTTCTGCAGTAGGGAGTGTCGTAAGCTATTTTGATCCATTAATAATTCTTCGAGAACGGCAATAGTTACATTAGCCTGCTTTTCTGCCCAGCAAGCTAGCTGGGCTATTGTTCTTAGGGCATTTCCTGCAGCCGCTCCAGGGACAAATAGTGACAGAGCTACTCGAGCAGCTCTGCTCAGTAATTGAACATTGTCATTACAATCAGGGGTGAGTCCTATTGATCGCTTAGATCTAGAGAGGAGAATATGACTAAGATTACTCAATTCTGTAAACTTTGGTGCAAAAATAGTCAGTGAGCCCAAATAGCATGGTCCTCCAACAATGTCTTTTGGTATTCCTTGCCATGCCCTATCCCCACAGATTAAAAAGACATCTGGTGGTAGGGCCTTGGCAAATTTGTTATTCCAAAGGAGGGGCACTGACCCAGGCCGGTGAGTAGATCCGTATGCCTTAAAGGCTGTTGCCTTCCCAGCCGTATCATTTATCCCACAATATTCATTAGCGTACCAATAGGTGCTATCTTTGGGCGAAACATCTGGTGAGTTGACTGAATATGGGCAGCCTGCATATTTACATCCAAACATTATGCAGGTTTGTGTCCAGTTTTGTGAGCTATTCCCAATTGCTTGTGATGCCATTAAATTTAATTCTTGTGGATCCCAAGGGAGTGTCCTATTCAATCCAGATATCAATTCTGCTGAGCAGTCCGCAACATTTTTTTGACTTACTGCAGTTGTTGGTCGAAAATGCCTTAAAGCTGTCCTCATTATACCCAGGTATTTCTATTAGACATGTTTGAAATGGATCTGTGGCTGATGCCATAGCAAGACAAAATTCCGACACCCCATTCTCACTGGCCCATGTTACCCACAAATTTTTTCTAGGATTAATTTCATGTAACAGAGATACAGAATTATATACAAAGAGCAAAATTAACAGCTTAACCACTAACAGGTTCTTAATCATCACTGACATCTTCTGCTGTAGACGAGATGCTTTCTGCTGAGTTTCACCAGGGCCGTATCCAACGAGCCGGTATCCACCGAATGCCTTGATCTGTAAGCAAACATATAACCTCTTCCTGTTAGCTTAACTTCTGCGGGTTTAGCCTCATCATCTTCTAGCAGCTGCTGCAAATTTGCATGCGCTAACATCTCTTTTACAAGTGACAAATCCATACAATACAAGGCGTAGTTTCTTATTAACAACTGGCTAGTAAGTACAGGTGGTGTTATACACAAAATCACAGCCTCTAATAAGAGCTACTTTACATGCACACACATTCAAGCTCCTGTAGCTAAGGCATTGGGTTTTTCCGCTCGTCCATCCAGCTCATGACAAGGCTTGAGAAACTTTGCAGGCAGCCTCCATGGACCTGTAGGTAGAACACAAATATATCCCTTCCCCCATGCCATCAGTTCTTGAGAAGTAAGTCAAGCTAAAAATGATTCCTTAAAGCAAAGGCATTCTGATGAAACAGGAATGTGAAGCAGGTGCAGAAGCAAACTGCACCGTATCTCTGCCACCCTGGTGCTGTTTGGGTGGAGGTTGGTAAAGCTTGGATTCTCCCCTAGGTTACCTTAAACACACTAAGCAGTACTGCTCGGCAGGAGCTACAAATGCCTGCCTGCCCAGCAGCAGCTACAGCTGCCAGCCTGCTGAGCAGCAGCCATAAATTCCTGCCGGCAGCAGCACCTCTGCATTAACCCTTTCTTGCCCAAAATGTTAATCTGCTACCCATTAAAAACTTTTACATTAACCCAATAACAAAAAACACACAGAACACTGTCTGCCCTCAACAGACACACACATACACACACATTCATGGGATCCCACAAACACACTCCACACAACTACAATATGTGAAACACAAAATGCAGACTATCATTACTCCCACTACATGGTCACACGTACAAAATGTAGTTGCAATGACCCTGTGAAGACAATCAGGAAACCAGCTCCGAGCAGCATCATCACAGTGCAAGGTGGCAGGCTCAATCTCAGCGGGTGTCCCCACAGAGGCTCTGCCTCCCTCACATTGCATGAGGCTTGGGCTTTTACACTGACCAAAATGCACACTCATTCCAATGCAGGTGGCCAGCCTACATCGGGAGAAGTGGCCAACAGTATCTATAAAGGTCTGCAAGGGTCGATAGAAACACAGACGTAGTTACATTTGCTAACTTTTAGTACATCAATATCACAGAGAGACTATAAGCACACAATACATCTGCATCCCCCACCCATCTTACTTTTCCCTTTATAACTGCCCATTTATCATGGGGATCTGGGGGATCTAAATCAGGCTTCTTTTCCGGATCAACAGGTCTCGGGTCAAAAGGACTATCCAGGTCAGCATCAGAATTATCAGGCATCAGAATCTCAGGAGCAGCAACAACAGTCTGATGAAAATGCACAGGCTCTTCATTAATGTGTTCTGGAGTTTCAGTGTTATCAAGTGCTATTAAAACATTTTCTCCTGCAGGTTTCAGGTGATCTGAGAGTAGGCTTTTTCTCGGGATTAACAGGGTCTGGGGCAAAAGGATTGCCTTCATCGCCATCCTCAGCCTCCGCAGCCGCGGCAGCAACTGGCGGAGGTTCGGAGGGGTGGGGGGATGGGGGTGGTGGTGGGGGGGTTTGGGCTCCACTATCTCATTCTTTGACTTAGCCGTGTCGGAGAGCTGTAAATTTGTAAGTCCGTCATGAAGTGTCTGTACTTTCTCATCTAACAATCCTGTCCATTTGTCCCAACCTTGACGATCTTGAGGATCAGGCTCTGGGGGGAGGGAGGCCAGGGGCGGTGAAAGTGATAAAGGAAGATACAAATTTGTATCCCCTGGCCCACCCATTGGTTCTGGTTTTTTCGCATTTGTTCCATGGGGGTGGAAAAGCTCTTCTGCTTGCATATTTTTTAAGGAGTCAGTGATTAATCTCCACACAGTGGGATATCTGCTTGCCTCCTGCAATAATTCTTTTGTTGAGTCATTTAGTTCTTTCGGTTTTTCTGCTTCTTCTGGGGTAGAGACATTAGAGTCAATGGGGGAACGGTTTGGGGTGGAGGTAAGGGGATATTCTGGCACACCAGGCCTAAAATCTGTGGATGCCTTCACCTCACAGCGAGGTTCGATATCGTCAGGATCAGTAGCAATATCAGATTTTGATCTCTCTTTACTGGGCATGGCTTGAAAACCCCTCTTAATCGTCTTTGCAATTTTCGGGTAAGTTTTCCCTCCGGTATAATGATCGAAGGGACTCCAATCGGGGTTCTTGGAACCCTTCGTCAGGGGCTCTGCAAGTAATTGGGAGACAGGGAGGGTGTGGGGGGGGAGGGGGGCGGGAGGCTCAAGTGGGGATCCGGGTGGGGGGGCACTGGGGGTTGCGGATGGCATTGCCGGAGATAAGGCTTTCACTGCCGAAGCAGCTGCAGCTCTCTCTGATTTCATATCCCGCAAAGTCTCTCGGACAAGCTTCCACAGCGTGGAGTATTTTTGGGCCTCACGCACTGCCTTCCCCCATCAGTTATAGTGTCCCAGAGCTGTACGCCTATTGCCTCCCATGTGGATATTTCAAATGCTGTTCCAATCCCACTAAATAGCCCCTTTTCTTTACTCCACTGGAGTAGCCCTTTAAGTACATCTTCTTCATATTTAATCCCTCTCCTTGAGAGGATGCACTGGAGGATATTAAGGACAGCTGTCTCTTCCTTAGTTTGAGCGGCCCCCATTCCTCCCCGACCGCCACTTGCCTTTATCGAAGGGGACACTTTTACGCGGAGACTCCCTTTTTCTCCTGCAGCACGGCCGTGCTCCCTCTACTCAGAAAGGCTCCTGCCGGCTGCTTTTCGGTCGGCCTCCCACCCGTCAGGTCTGTGCTGATCTTCACCACCGAAGCAGCTCTCAGGAGGCAGAGCTGGGGGTCCCTGTTCGGGCGCCACTCTTCGCAGGGGTTTAGGAACAACGAAACACAGATCAATGTGATCCACGCTGAACAATTTAATGTGCGCAATCATGCCTT
Organism: Amazona ochrocephala; assembly: GCA_039720435.1. Taxonomy (NCBI): domain Eukaryota; kingdom Metazoa; phylum Chordata; class Aves; order Psittaciformes; family Psittacidae; genus Amazona; species Amazona ochrocephala. The sequence goes on from CM077908.1 coordinate 26,253,592, forward strand.
TTATAGGAACAGATTTCAGAACAGTAGAACATTCGATAACACTTGATTGGTTAACTTCACTTAGCCGAGTGCTAGCAACAGTTTAATGATTGGTTAACTATTACAGCATATGTTTCAAGGTTACTGTTAACATTCCTTCTCTGCCTATCTCTCTCAGTAGTTTTCCATGCTAACTTTTCCCAAGGCTTCTGCACATACACGAACTTTAGTAACCCTCAGGCGAGGCCTCAATGCCTGCGGGTCACTACCTTACAATTGTCAAGCAGTTGTCTGGATTGCTCACATGCCCGTTCACAGCCAAATAGCTCTCCACAACCCAAGGCTCTGTCCAACCCTGCCTTGAACACAGCCAGGGATGGAGCATTCACAAATTCCCTGGGCAACCCATTCCAGTTCCTCACCACCCTTACAGCAAAGAATTTCTTCCTCATATCCAATCTAAACTTCATAGAATCATAGAATCATAGAATAGTTAAGGTCGGAAAGGACCTTAAGATCATCTAGTTCCAACCCCCCTGCCATCGGCAGGGACACCTCCCACTAAACCATGCCATGCAAGGCTACATCCAACCCCACCTTGAACGCCGCCAGGGATGGAGAATACACAACTTCCCTGGGCAACCCATTCCAGTGCCTCACCACCCTTACAGTAAAGAATTTCTTCCTCATACCCAATCTAAACTTCCCCTGTTTAAGTTTGAACCCGTTACCCCATGTCCTATCACTACAGTCCCTCAAGAAGAGCCCCTCTCCAGCATCCCTATAGGCCCCCTTCAGGTATTGGAAGGCTGCTCTGAGGTCTCCACGCAGCCTTCTCTTCTCCAGGCTGAACAGCCCCAATTTTCTCAGCCTATATTCAAATGGGAGGTGCTCCAGTCCCCTGATCGTCCTTGTGGCCCTCCTCTGCACTTGTTCTAACAGTTCCATGTCATTTTTATGTTGAGGACACCAGAACTGCACACAATACTCCAAGTGAGGACTCACGAGAGCAGAGTAGAGGGGCAGGATCACCTCCCTCGACCTGCTGGTCACACTCCTTTTGATGCAGCCGAGGACACGGTTGGCTTTCTGGGCGGCAAGCGCACACTGCTGGCTCATGTTCATTTTTTCATCGACAAACACCCCCAAGTCCTTCTCTGAAGGAGGGCTGCTCTGAATCTCTTCCCTGCCCAACGTGTAGCTGCACCTGGGATTGCTCCGACCCAGGTGTAGGACCTTGCACTTGGCATAGTTAAACTTCATCAGCTTGGCATCAGCCCACCTCACAAGTGTGTCAAGGTCCCTCTGGATGGCATTCCTTCCCGCCGGTGTATCAATAGAATCACACAGCTTGGTGTCATCGGCAAACTTGCTGAGGGCGCACTCAATCCCACTGTCCATGTCACCCACAAAGATGTTGAACAAGACCAGTCCCAACACCGATCCCTGAGGGACACCACTCGTTACTGGTCTCCAGCTGGACACTGAGCCATTGAGCACAACTCTTTGCGTGCGGCCATCCAGCCAGTTCTTTATGCACCGAGTGGTCCACCTATCAAATTGATGTCTCTCCCATTTAGAGACAAGGATGTCATGTGAGACAGTATCAAATGCTTTGCACAAGTCCAGGTAGATGACATCAACTGCTCTGCCCCTGTCCATCAGTTCCATGGCCCCATCCTAGAAGGCCACCAGATTGGTCAGGCAGGATTTCCTCTTAGTGAAGCCATGCTGGCTGTCCCCAACCACCTTGTTGGTTTTCATGTGCCTCAGCATGCATTCCAGAAGAATCCGCTCCAAGATTTTGCCAGGCACAGAGGTGAGACTGTCTGGTCTGTAGTTCCCCGGCTCATCCATTTCCCCTTCCTGAAAATGGGGGTTATGTTTCCCTTTTTCCAGTCATCGGGAACTTCACGTGACTGCCATGATTTTTCAAATATGATGGACATGGGTCTAGCAACTTCATTTGCCAGCTCCTTCAGGACCCGTGTTGGTCGATGAGAAAATGAACATGAGCCGGCAGTGTTCGCTTGCAGCCCAGAAACCCAACGGTATCCTGGGCTGCATCAAAAGGAGCGTGACCAGCAGGTCGAGGGAGGTGATCCTGCCCCTCTACTCTGCTCTCATGAGACCTCACTTGGAGTATTGTGTGCAGTTCTGGTGTCCTCAACATAAAAAGGACATGGAACTGTTAGAACAAGTGCAGAGGAGGGCCACGAGGACGATCAGGGGACTGGAGCACCTCCCGTATGAAGATAGGCTGAGAAAATTGGGGCTGTTCAGCCTGGAGAAGAGAAGGCTGCATGGAGACCTCATAGAAGCCTTCCAATACCTGAAGGGGGCCTATAGGGATGCTGGGGAGGGACTCTTCATTAGGGGCTGTAGTGAGAGGACAAGGGGTAATGGGTTCAAACTTATGATTCTATGATTCTATAAGTTTAGATTGGATATTGTGGAATAATTAGGAAATTTGGGATAATTGGGAATTAAATCTATATTAAAAATGCAGCATTGTCCACACATAAGAGAAAAAGGACTTTCAGGGCCTCTCAGGGCGAGATGCAGCCATACCTGGTATGCCAGGAATGTGCACTCCACAGCGGTTCCCGTAACAGGCGGAGGATAAAGTGAGGTGGAGATTTCGCGGTTATGCTCTGTCCTAACTTCAGCAGATAAAACGGGAACTAGGTGGTACAAGAAACTGATAAGCTGCATACTTGCCACCCTGAGCCAGCGGCCTGTCATCTTTTGACAAAATACCGTCCTTAGTGTGAACTTTGCTTCATTATAATACTAAAATACACACCCCTCTCTAGTGCGACCCCCCCCCCCCGAAATAAGACCACCTCTCTCTGAGCATGCTTTCTGAATTTTTAGTCTCATATACCTTTAAATCGAGGCGAGAGAAATTTTCACCAATGGTAATAAAGGTATATATGACTAGAGTCACTCAAGCTCCACCTTGAAGGTAAAAATAATATAAAATAGCCCAAGAGAAAGGGGGATTTTAGGGAAGATACCATCGTGGACGAGTTAAGGAAGATAACATCAACCGACTCCTGGGACCGGTCGACGGGCTGGATCTCTCTTCCCTCCCATAGGGATGCCTGTGGGTAAGACTTGCACTGTATCCAGTGCTTTCCCAGGAAAAACTTAGAATCTCTATAGAGTTATTCTTATTTGTCACCTGTATCTTTTAGAGCTAAGCTGTGTCAACTTTATCAAGCGCTTGTATTCATGTAATCATTATTCGCACATGCTTTTGCAGACAGTATTTATCACCGGCAATCCATAAGAACCTGTGTCTATTGTGTCAATAAACTAATTTTCTCACTGAATACAACCCCATTTCCCGCTGTGGTGCACTATCGGTGAATCTGGATCAGTAAGGTTTGAAATAGCGAACGCGGCCGGACTGATAGTTGCAGCTGATTGGACTGGACAGTGTGGTACACTATCGGTGAATCCGGATCAGTAAGGTTCGAAATAGCGAACGCGGCCGGACTGGTAGTTGCATATTGGAGCCATTTCCTGTCCTTCCTCTAATAAAGCAAGGGGTTTGTTTACCACTATGAGTGAATCCGGATCAGTAAGGTTCGAAATAGCGAACGCGGCCGGACTGGTAGTTATATATTGGAGAACAAAACAAGGGGTTTATTTTCCCCCTTTTAACGTAACAGATATGAGGAAGAAATTCTTTACTGTAAGGGTGGTGAGGCACTGGAATGGGTTGCCCAGGGAAGTTGTGAATGCTTCATCCCTGGCGGCGTTCAAGGTGGGGTTGTACATAGCCTTTGATGGAATGGTTTAGTGGGGGGTGTCCCTGCCCATGGCAGGGATGCTGGAACTTGATGATCTTAAGGTCCTTTCCAACCCTAACTATTCCATGATTCTATGACTCGTATAAGTTCAGGTTCCTAAGATGATCTCGAACCAGATCCTCTCCTACAGTGGGCCCAGGGTCTTCATTCTCACTGTCCCTGTGCCTGCCTTCCATGACTTGGGAGGTGTGGTCAGAGCATTTGTCAGTGAAGACTGAGGCAAAGAAGTCAGTAAGAACCTCAGCCTTCTCTAAATCCATGGTAGCCAGTTCTCCCGATATCTTCTAGAGAGGGCCCACATTGTCCCTAGCCTGCCTTTTATTTTCAATGTACCTATAGAATCCCTACCTGTTATCCTTAACATCCCAAGCCAAGTTTAATTCTAAGTGGGCCTTAGCTTTCCAAACCTGGTTCCTAGCTTCCCAGACAACATCCCTGCATTCTTCCCAGGCTGCCTGTCCTTGCTTCCACCATTTATAAGCCTCTTTTTTCCCTCTAATTTTCCTCAGCAGCTCCTTATCCATCCAAGGAGGTCTCCTGGCCCTCCTGCTGCACTTCCTTCTGGTTGGGATACATCGCTCCTGAGCTTGCAGCAGGTGATCCTTGAATATCAACCAAGAGTCTTGGGCCCCCCTGCCCTCTAGGGCTATATCCCATGGAATCTTACTGAGCAGGTTCCTGAAGAGGCCAAAGTCTGCTCTCTTGAAGTCCAGGGCAGTGGGCTTGCTGCACGCTCTTCTCACTGTCCTGAGGATCTCAAACTCAACCATCTCATGATTGCTGCAATCAACGCTGCCCTGGAGCATCACATTTCCAACCAGCCCTTCCCTGTTGGTGAGGACGAGGTCCAGCATAGCACCTCTCCTTGTTGGCTCCTCTATTGCTTGCAGAAGGAAGTTGTCTTCCACACAATCGAGGAACTTCCTGGATTGCTTGTGCCGGGCAGTATCATCCTTCCAACAGATATCAGGGTGGTTGAAGTCTCCCATGAGAACAAAGGCCTGCGAGCGTGAGGCTGTTCCTGTCTGTCTATAGAGCACTTCATCCACCAAGTCCCCTTGATCAGGCGGTCTGTAACAGATCCCCACAATAATGTCTCCCATCGCTGTTCTCCCTTTAACCCTGACCCACAAACTCTCTGTCGACTACTCACCTGTCCCCAGACAGAGTTCCATACTCTCCAGCCTATCCCCAACATAAATAGCAGGCCTGTCTTTCCTAAAGAGTCTGTAACCTTCCATTCCAACACTGCAGTCATAGGAGCCATCCCACCATGCTTCTGTGATGCCTATGATATCATACCCCCGTAGACGTGCACACGTCTCTAATTCCTCTTGTTTGTTCCCCATGCTACAGGCATTTGTATAGAGGCATCTGAGCCGAGGTGCAATTGAATCTGGCTCATTGGCTGGAGCAGCTAGAACATCTCTATATTGCTCTGAACATTTACTAGAGGTGCTGGCAAGTGACTAGGTGTGTTGGGATGGAATGATGCCCCCCTCCCCCAACACATCTAGTTTAAAGCATCCTTGGCCAGTCTGGCAAGCGTCCTACCAAATCCACTCTTCCCTTTCTTTGTCAGAACAGCTCCACCAGCCCCCAGTAGACCTGGCCTACTAAATTGAGTCCCATGTTCAAGGTACCCAAACCCTTGACTGTAGCACCGCCCTTCTAACCATTTATTAACCTGGCCAATCCTCCTGGGCTTTTTAAGATCCTGCAATGCATCCTGGAGATTTGACGAAAAGACAGTGTGCACTCCAGAGCCCCTAACCACCTCCCCCAGGGCTCTGTAGTCCTTCTTTATGTTCTCCGGGCTACTGCTGTCTATATCACTAGCACCCACATGGATCACTAGAAGTGGGTAATAGACAGTGGGACCGACTAGAGCAGGCAGCTTCTCTGCAACATCCCTGATCCGAGCCCTTGGTAGGCAACACACCTCCCTTGAGCCTGGGTCAGGCCAACAGACGAGTGCCTCTGTTCCTTTCAAAGTAGAGTCCCCTACTACTACGGCCCGCCGCTTTTTTCTGGCAGCACCAGTAGTGATCTTCTTTACCAGTGCATCAACCTGTTTTTCCTGGTGGGAGAGTGGTTCCTCATCAGCCCCCTGCAGGACAGCAAAGGGGTTCTGGGTGGGGACATCAGATGTAAGAGGAACTCCTTGCTTTTAATTGTCCTCTTCCTCCTTTTTTTGTTGTTTTTTTTTTTTTTTTCTGTTACTGTTTCCCAGCTTCCTGGGTTAGCAGCCTCCTTTCCTGCATGAGCAACAGCAGACGCTCGAGGCCCCTGCACAGTGTGGTCCTGGAGCAAGCAGTGTTGTTTCCCCTCAGCTTCCCTGACACTTTTCAGCCTAGTAACAGCTTCTTGCAGTTCAGCCACCTGCTGCAGGAGGACCTCCACCAGGGAGCACAGAGTGTAGCCCTGCCCATTGTGCACCCTCCTCCCAGGAGAGCAGTGCAGGTGCTCTCTACACCTGGAGCTCTGCACTGCAGCCTCCCTTCCCATTGGCTCTGTCTGCATGCCTGCACTGGCCACCGCTGGGGCAGCCAGAGCAGAGCTCCCAGACCGAGTCCTGGTCATATGTCGAGTGCTCACCATTCTGCTCACCACCCCGCTCGAACTGCCGCGCAAACTGCCTCGAACCCTCCCTGTTCACCGCGCTCCTGGTTGTTCTCACTCCCTGGGGCAGGTTTTTAACCAGTCAGGGTGGTACCGCTCCTCCTGGTGCCACCCCCTCTGCGTCAGGTCCTCGAGTCCGCTGAACTTCAGGCTCCTGGGCAGGCCTTGTCAAGGACTTGAGGCTCCCTCCGTGCCTGTTGCTGCTCCGAGTTGAAGCTCCTGGGCGCCGAGAGCAAGATGGACCTAGCCAGATCCCCACAGATGTGATCAACAAGATAACAGCAATGTCTCCACCAACTAATAAGAACGAAACACAAGCTTTCTTGGATGCTGTGGGGTTCTGGAGAATGCACATCACAAATTACAGTTTGATTGTAAGCCCTTTCTATCATGTGACCCAGAAGAAGAATGATTTCAAATGGGGCTCTGAGCAGCAACAAGCCTTTGAACAAATTAAATGAGAGCTCATGTAGTAGCCCTTGGACCACTCTGGACTGAGCCAGATGTAAAAAATGTGCTCTACACTGCAGCTGGGGAGAATGGTCCTACCTGGAGCCTCTGGCAGAAAGCGCCAGGGGAGATTCGAGGTCGACCCCTCGGATTTGGAGTCAGGGACACAGAGGAACCAAGGCCAACTGTACCCCAACCAAAAAAGAGATACTGGCAGCCTCTGAAGGAGTTCGAGCTGCTTCGAAAGTGATCGACACTGAAACACAGCTCATCCTGGTGCCCTGGTTGCCTGTGCTGCACTGGATGTTTAAAGGCAGGGTCTCCTCTATCCATAGAATCATAGAATAATAGAATAGTTAGGGTTTGAAAGGACCTTAAGATCATCAAGTTCCAACCCCCGTGCCTTGAGCAGGGACACCTCATTCTAAACCATGTCACCCAAGGCTCTGTCCAGCCTGGCCTTGAACACCACCAGGGATGGAGCATTCACAACTTCCCTGGGCAACCCATTCCAGTGCCTCACCAACCTTACAGTAAAGAACTTCTTCCTTATATCCATTCTAAACTTACCCTGTTTAAATTTTTACCCGTTGCCCCTTGTCCTATCACTACAGTCCTTAATGGAGAGTCCATCCCCAGCATGCTTATAGGGCCCCTTCAGATACTGGAAGGCTGCTATGAGGTCTCCACGCAGCCTTCTCTTCTCCAGGCTGAACAGCCCCAACTTTCTCAGCCTATCTTCATAGGGGAGGTGCTCCAGTCCCCTGATCATCCTTGTCTCTAAGTTGGAGAGACATCAATTTGATAGGCGGACCACTCGGTGGATAAAGTACTGGCTGGATGGCCACACACAAAGAGTTGTGCTCAATGGCTCAATGTCCAGCTGGAGATCAGTAACGAGTAGTATGGGGAACAAACAAGAGGAATTAGAGATGTGTGCACGTCTACGGGGGTATGATATCATAGGCATCACAGAAACATGGTGGGATGGCACCTATGACTGGTGTGTTGGAATGGAAGGTTACAGGCTCTTTAGGAAAGACAGGCCTGGCAGACGGGGAGGGGGAGTTGCTATTTATATTAGGGATAGGCTAGAGAGTATGGAACTCTGTCTGGGGACAGGTGAGCAGTCGACAGAGAGTTTGTGGGTCAGGGTTAAAGGGAGAACAGCGATGGGTGATATTATTGTGGGGATCTGTTACAGACCGCCTGACCAAGGGGACTTGCTGGACGAAGCGCTCCATAGGCAGATAGGAGCAGCCTCACGCTTGCAGGCTCTTGTTCTCATGGGAGACTTCAACCACCCTGATATCTGTTGGAGGGATGGTACGGCCCGGCACAAGCAATCCAGAAGGTTCCTCGATTGCGTGGACCACTCGGTGGATAAAGAACTGGCTGGATGGCCGCACGCAAAGAGTAGTGCTCAGTGGCTCAGTGTCCAGCTGGAGACCAGTAACGAGTGGTGTCCCCCAGGGATCGGTGTTGGGACCGGTCTTGTTCAACATCTTTGTGGGTGACATGGACAGTGGGATTGAGTGCGCCCTCAGCAAGTTTGCCGATGACACCAAGCTGTGTGGTTCGGTTGATACATTGGAGGGAAGGAATGCCATCCAGAGGGACCCTGACACGCTTGTGAGGTGGGCTGATGCCAACCTGATGAAGTTCAACCATGCTAAATGCAAAGACCTCCACCTGGGTCGGAGCAATGCCAGGCACAGCTACAGGTTGGGCGGGGAGGAGATTGAGAGCAGCCCTGCAGAGAAGGACTTGGGGGTGTGGGTTGATGAAAAAATGAACATGAGCCGGCAGTGTGCGCTTGCCGCCCAGAAGGCCAACCGTATTCTGGGCTGCATCAAAAGGAGTGTGACCAGCAGGTCGAGGGAGGTGATCCTGCCCCTCTACTCTGCTCTCGTGAGACCTCACTTGGAGTATTGCGTGCAGTTCTGGTGTCCTCAACATAAAAAGGACATGGAAGTGTTAGAACATGTCCAGAGGAGGGTCACGAAAATGATCAGGGGACTGGAGCACCTCCCATATGAAGATAGGCTGAGAAAGTTGGGGCTGTTCAGCCTGGAGAAGAGAAGGCTGCGTGGAGACCTCATAGCAGCCTTCCAATACCTGAAGGGGGCCTATAGGGATGCTGGGGAGGGACTCTTCATGAGGGACTGTGGTGAGAGGACAAGGGGTAATGGGTTTAAACTTAAACAGGGGAGGTTTAGATTGGATCTGAGGAAGAAATTCTTTACTGTGAGGGTGGTGGGGCCCTGGAATGGGTTGCCCAGGGAAGTTGTGAATGCTTCATCCCTGGCGGCGTTCAAGGTGGGGTTGGACATAGCCTTGGATGGCATGGTTTAGTGGGAGGTGTCCCTGCCCATGGCGGGGGGGTTGGAACTCGATGATCTTGAGGTCCTTTCCAGCCCTTACTATTCTGTGATTCTGTGATTCTGTGAGTGGTGTCCCCCAGGGATCAGTGTTTGAGCCGGTCTTGCTCAACATCTTTGTCGGTGACTTGAACAGTGGGATTGAGTGCGTTCAAGGTGGGGTTGGATGTAGCCTTGGATGGCATGGTTTACTGGGAGGTGTCCCTGCCTATGGCAGGGGGTTGGAACTAGATGACCTTAAGGTCCTTTCCAACCCTAACTATTCTATGATTTTATGATAGTTTATACCAGGGATGCAGTAAAAGAAATCATGGAACACTGGAACACTTAGATGCTACCAGCAGAATGGCATGGGGATATAGAATTGTTTTAGATATGATGTTGCCCAGGGAAATTGTGAATGCTTCATCCCTGGCGGCGTTCAAGGTGGGGTTGGACATAGCCTTGGATGGCATGGTTTGGTGGGAGGTGTCCCTGCCCATGGCAGGGGGGTTGGAACGCGATGATCTTGAGGTCCTTTCCAACCCTAACTATTCTATGATTCTATGATTCTATGTTAGCAGAAAAAGAAGGAGTATGCATAATGCTTGGGAGTAGGTGTTGCACGTGCATTCCAAATGATACAACACCAGATGGAACCATAACCAGAGCCTTACAAGGCCTCACTACCTTGACAGAAGAATTGGGTGAAAATTCAAGAATAGATAATTCATTAAGAGGATGGTTAGAATCCTGGTTTGGAAAATGGAGGGGAATGGTGGTATCAGTTTTTACCTTTCTAATTGTAGTAGCAGGAATATTAACTGATATAGGATGCTGCATAATTCCATGTGTAAGAGGACTTGTACAGCATCTTATTGAAACAGCCCTATAAAAACAGTGCCCATGCAACCACCACCCTACTCTGAGAAAACGCTTCTGTTAGAAGAATAGAGAGGTGAAGATGATTCAGACGACTTATCTTCAGAGGAAAAATGTGAAATTATGTTATCCAGACTGGAAGTGACATATGGGACAATTCCTTAAAGAAGTTTGAAAAGCAACAGTGGTATAAATAATAGAAAGGGGGAATGTGAGGGAAACAGTGTTGTTTTCACATATTGGTGATGGGGTTTTGCAATATTAAGGCTTTATAATATTAAGGCTTTGTAATATTGGGGCTGGGGCTAAGTTACCAAGGGAACAAAACAAAGGGTTTGAAATACCATGACTTAAACAGACACACTCTGTGGTTAAAGACAATGTCATCTTCGGGCAACACACTCTGTGGTTAAAGACAATGTCATCTTCGGGCAACACACTCTGTGGTTAAAGACAATGTCATCCTTGGGCAACACACTCTGTGGTTAAAAAGAATGCTATCTTTGTAAAACCTATGAAACTAAGCCAGTGCAAACTGGTTCTGTAGTTAAACAGTAAGTTGGGGTGCGACGTGTGTCAGAGAGTTATGAAATTGAACCATAAAAGGAGATAAATAAATCAGAGGAAGGGACGTACAAAATTGAGTAAGAGGAGATGTAAACAGAGGCAGGATGATTAGCATGTAGGTTATACATGTTGAGTAGGCTGTAAACCTTGGAGTACCCAACCAATGGGAAACAAGGGAGGGAACTTGTGGATGGGATAGGAAATATAAATCAAAGTTGTGTTTTTGCTGTGTATGTCTACTTGCTAGGACACCCGTTTTTGCAAAAATGTTAATAAATTGCTGCTTTGCTGCTATGTCTACCCTGAGCTTTTACAATATAAGTTTTTATCTAGAGAACATTTCTCACAGCAGTGACTGTAACATCCCCTTCCTGGCTGCTCACCAAGGTGGAGGCTGAAATCCTGGCTCCTGGGAAACCAGTGTGAGGTAGTTCAGCATCCATAAAGCACTGGTGTTGCTCACAAACCATGAACTCACTTGGGTGTCTCTCCAGTGATCTGCTGCTAAATGTGTTCAGTGCACATAAACTCACAACATTTGCACTAAATGGGGCTTTAACCTGACAGATACTGTGAAATCCTATGCAGTGGTTCAACCTAGTACCACTAGTCCCAGTGAAACACAGGAAATCTCACCCTAGACTATGATAACAGGTTTTCTGCTACATCTTTCAGACATCTGACATGCTAGATTCACAAAAAAAAAAACAAAGTGAAAACACTTTTTTTTTTTTTTTTGCTACAAGGCTGTGGTGGGTTAACCTTGGCTGGACATCAGGTGCCCACCAAGCTACTCTATCACTCCCCTTCCTCAATAAGACAGGGGAGAGAAAACATAAAGAAAGGCTTGTGGGTCAAGATAAGGACAGGGAGATCACTCACCGTCATGAGCAAAAGAGACTCGACTTTGGGAAATTAATTTATTGCCAATCAAATCCAAGTAGGATAATGAGAAATAAGAACAAATCTTAAAACACCTTCCCCCACCCATCCCTTCTTCCCAGGCTCAACTTCACTCCCAACTTTTCTACTTCCTCCCCTCGAGTGGTTCAGGGGGATGGGGAATGGGGGTTGCAGTCAGTTCATAATGCTTTGTCTCTGCTGCTCCTTCCTCCTCACACTCTTCCTCTGCTCCAGCATGAGGTCCCTCTGATGGGAGACATTCTTTTAGAATCGGACCAAAAAATTGTCAGAAAAAAACCTGCTCCTGCATGGGCTCATCATCAAGAGGCTGCAATTCTTGCCAGGAGCCTGCAATTCTTGCCAGGAGCCTGCTCCTGCATGGGCTCTCTCATGGGGTCATAGCCTCCTTCAGGGCATGTCCACCTGCTGTGGCATAGGTTCCTTCCCAGCTGGGTAATTGCTGCACTGTGGACCTCTGTGGGCTGCAGGGGGACAACTTGCCTCATCCTTGGTCTTCACCACAGGCTGCAGGGGAATCTCTGCTCTGGCTCCTGGAGCACCTCCCCCCTCTCCTTCTTCACTGACCTTGGTGTCTGAAGTGTTGTTTCTCTCGCATTTTCTCACTCCTCTCTCCCAGCTGCTGTTGTGCAGCAGGTTTTTTACCCTTTCTTAAATATGTTATCAATGAGGTGCTATCGATGTTGCTGATTGGCTCAGCTTTGGCCACTGGCAGGTCCATCTTGGAGCTGGCTGGCACTCGCTCTGTTGGACATGGGGGTAGCTTCTGATATCTACTCATAGAAGCTACCCCTGTAGCTCCCCTACTATTCCCCTCCACCACGCTGTTTCAAAGCCTTGCCACTTAAACCCAATACATATCATGTCTAAACTCCACCTTTGCACAGGGACTTAGCCCAGTCCATAGCATAAGGGCACAAACAGTGCTTGGAAGCTCTGCAGAGGAAAGAGGAGGCACCAGAAAGCCAGAGAGATTGGACTTGGAATGAACAAAATCTGTGGACTAAAGTTTGAGTAGATATATATATTTTTTTTATACTGCTCAGAAATGTTGACAAAATTAAAAAAAGTCTACAAATATATCTATGTAAATAAATACAAAAATAATTATTTTAGATTCATGTTAATTTGTTCAGGAAAAGCTTTGACCAAAGCAATTGGAAGCAGTAGAAAAAAGACTGGAGAGTGGGACAGAACAGTCAACTTGTGTGAGACTCAAATCAGCCAATTTTGGCACATCAGTGGACAGTGTTGAGTGAGATATATAAAAAGATATAAAGCAGAAGGCATTTCCAGTCTACAACAAAAAGTCAAGGTGATGAAAATGTTTGATTGTTTCTCAAGGATGCCTAACATGCATTAAGAACCCAAACTTTCTTCCTAAGGAAGACAAGTCTAGACTTTGTTTGAAAGAGGGGTTTTATGTTTGGAATAATTTATCTTCTCACTGCAGAAGTCAATCATATCTTTGATTTAAAAGCAATTCTGAACTGTCAAAGGAAAACAGAAACTTTCTAGAAGAGTTTGCTGGTCAGTAACTTTATTTGAAAAAAAATAAAAATCTGTCAGCATATTTTCAGATGGCCAACTTTCATCAAGTGCTTGATGATAAGGAATGGCTAGATCCAAGGAAGGTTTGAAAACCTTCATGATAACTATAAGGCCCCACAAACTCAAGGTGGATCATCTCTCAGTACAAGCCCATGTTACTGCTTATGTAAATATCAAGGCCCCTTTGCTAATACCTTTGTAATAGAGTATCGGTGGCCAGAACAGGAGAGGAAGCTAAAAGTTCCTGCCACTTGCCAACCTATCCAAACATATGGAAGGATTTCATGAGGCTGGTGCCCTTGCCTAGTTCCCATTGCTCTGAAAGTAGATGAGGAGACACTTAAGAAGAGCATCAGGGAGGCACAGTGAGGGGACACACAGAGAACTAAGAAGTGTGGGAGGAAAAAAACATATGAAAACCTGAAATTTCAAATAAATTTTAAATTTTGGACTTTAAATTTAAAGATGAGTGTGTTACTGTCATGGTTTAAGCCGTAACTCACGCAGTTTGCTCACTCACTCCCCCCTCTTTCTTCTCCCCGCTCCCGGAGGGATGGGGAGGAGAATTGAAAGAATGCAACTCCCACAGTTTGAGATAAGAACAGTTCAGTAACTAAGGTGTAACACAAACCACTACTGCTACCACCAATAATAATAATGACAAGGGAAATACAAGGAAAGAGAATACAACTGCTCACATCCTGGGCATGATGTGCTGTGGTATGGAATACTTCTTTGGTCAGTTTGGGTCAGGTGTCCTGTTTCCGCTTCCTCCCGGCTTCCCCTCCTCCCTGGCAGAGCATGAGACTCAGAAAGTCCTTGATCAGACCACAACATTACTAAGCAGCAACCGAAAACATTGGTGCTATCAGAGCTGTTCCCAGGCCGAAAGTCAAAAACACAGCACTGCACCAGCTACCAAGAAGGAGAAAAATGACTGCTACTGCTGAACTCATGACAGTTACCACAAAAGATGTTTGAAGAATCTCTCTAAGACTCAATTTGGAGTTTTAGAATGCAGGCATGCTTTATCGCAGCACTGGGCCCACACATGAATCATTTCACAAAGGTGAGCGCCCCTGGAGTCTACAAGCAACATCTAACTCGGGGGTGTTTGGGAAATTTTAAAGTAATTGGTAAGTTCTGTTCGACTGCCCATGGAACTGCAGCTCTGTTAACTCTAGAAAAATGCACCAAAGATCCTGTTTCAGCCACCTTCAGGGCAGTGTAAGTCGTAAGTTGACCTGGGCTCAGCTGTAGCAGTCATTTTTCTCCTTGCCTTGGCGGATTGGTGGGTGTGCGATATAGTCAATGCACCAGACCTACCTATATTTGTACTTCAGCCATCATCCTCCATACCAGAGAGGCTTTAACCACTTGGCTTGCTTAATTGCAGCACATTTCACATTTGTGAATAACCTGGTCAGTAGTGTCCATTGTTAAGTCCACCCATCGATCATGTGATCATCTATAAGTTGCATCTCTGCCTTGATAGCCTGAGGTGTCATGGTGTCCTGGGTTCAATGCTGTGTTTTTGGCTTTCAGCCAAGGAACAACGCTGATAACACCGATGGTTTTAGTTGTTGCTAAGTAATGTTTACTCCAATCAAGGACTTTCTCAGTCTCATGCTCTGCCAGGGAGGAGGGGAATGGGAAGTCGGGAGGAAGCAGAGACAGGACACCTGACCCAAACTAGCCAAAGAGGTATTACATACCACAGCATGTCATGCCCAATATATAAACAGGGGACTTACCCAGAAGGCCCAGATTGCTGCTCGGGTCAGGCTGGGTATCTGTCGGTGGGTGGTGAACAATTGTATTTTCTCCACTTGTTATTTCCCTTAGCATTATTATTATTGGTGGTAACAGCAGTAGGTCTGTATTATAACTTAGTGTCATGGGTTCAGCAGTAGCAGTCATTCTTCTCCTTCTTGGTAGCTAGTGCAGCGCTGTGTTTTTGATTTTGGGCCTGGGAACTGCGCTGATAACACCAGTGTTTTCAGTTACTACTTGGTAATGTTTTGGTCTGATCAAGGACTTTCTGAGTCTCATGCTAAGCCAGGGAAGAGGGGAAGCCAGGAGGAAAAGCCGGCAGGAAGCAGAGACAGGACACCTGACCCAAACTAGCCAAAGAGTTATTCCATACCATAACACGTCATGCCCAGGATGTAAAAACTAAGGGCAGAGACCTGGAAGGGTGGGGGTGCACTGTTTGGTCGGGCTGGGTATACGTGGTGAGCAGTTATATTCTCTTTCCTTGTGTTTCTCTTGTCATTATCATTATTTGTGGTAGCAGTAGTGGTTTGTGTTATACCTTACTTACTAAACTGTTCTTATCTCAACCTGTGCGAATTGCATTCTTTTGATTCTCCTTCCCATCCCTCCAGGAGCTGGGGTTAAGAAAGAGGGGGGAATGAGTGAGCGAGCTGCGTAATTTATGGCTTAAACCACGACACTAAGTTATCGGTCTGTTCTTATCTCAGCCCACGGGAGTTACATTCTTTCTGTTCTCCTCCCCATCCCTCCAGGAGTGGGTAGAAAGAAGGGGGGGAGTTTGCGAGAGGCTGCATCATTCTGAGTTACAGGCTGGGCTTAAACCATGACAGAAGAAAACATTACTTAGCAACAACTAAAAACATTAGTGAATTATCAGCATTGTTTTCAGGCTAAAGTCAAAAACACAGCACTGCACCTGCCACTAAGAAGCAGAAAAATGACTGCTACTGCTGAACACAGGACAAATACTAATCTCTTTCTTCAAGACATAAGTGGAGAATCCTATGATCACTATTAGAAGGGCCATGCCTCCAGCCAGGTGAACCCAGGACAGTATCCACCCCTTATTCCATGCCATTCATGTCATGCTCTGTGGAGAGCTATTTGGCTGCGAACGGGCATGTGAGCAATCCAGACAACTGCTTGACAATTGTAAGGTAGTAACCCACAGGCATTGAGGCCTCGCCTGGGGGTTACTAAAGTTCGTGGACGTGCAGAAGTCTTAAGGAAGTTGGCACAGAAAGCTACTGAGAGAGATGTGCAGGAGGGAACTGATAACTGCAACCTTGAAACATATGCTGTAATAGTTAACCAATCATTAAGCTGTTACTAACACTTAGATGAGAGATATTAACCAATCATATATCAAGCAGGACACCAAGTAGAATGTGGGTGGAGAGCACTATGCGCATGGACAGAGTGTCTGAGCGAATCCTATTCTGTATTTAGTTGCGTGAACAATGCATGTATCCAATTAGAGTTGTGTGTGTTAATGATAGACAAGTAGAATGCCTATATATACTGAGCTATCTGTGCAATAAACTTGGCACAGCTTGATCATATTGGTCATTTATGCTGTGTCCGGGACTTCTGCGTTAACAATGCTCAGATTCCACATTTTTCAGTACACCGTAGCTTTTGTCTCACATATATATATATACACACACACACACACAAAGATAGAGATATCATTCCTTAGTGCATGGACCAATTCCTATAAAGCTGCTGAATTCATCCAGTCCATGACATCAGGCTCCATCTCTTGTAACACTCTTTCAGGGCAGGAGAGATGGTGTGTAGTGTTGGGTTCTTGCCAGCTGATGACACTGCAGAACTCATCTGGTATCGTCAATATTCGTTCTTCGTTGGGGTGATGATCGGACGGAAGTCAGGGTCAGTCGATGGTAACCTGAAGACATCTAGCTGGTGGGCTATAAAAGTGCTACATAGCAGGCAACAGCATACAATTGAATTCATTGGCTGTTTTCCCAGAAAATCAAATCCCCTTGAGGATTTCCTCATCTTTTCATAGGACATCCCCATCTTCCCACATTACCCACCAAGTATATCCAGGTCCCTGAGCAAAAGCAATCCCACGAGTGGGTTTGCCTTTACCTGAAGCAGGAATAACCCAGACTGTCTTCCCCAACAAATTCTTTATGTGCACCACAGGAACTTTATCCATCTACAGTATGTAAAAGTTCTCATTGGGCTAGGTCAGGCCTGTTGGCAGATCCTCTGGTGTTGACCAACCAGGTGGCTTTTGGTAAATGTGGTTGCTTCCACCATGGGAAACACAAGGCATTTGCTTGGCATGTCGGTGGGAGTGCGACATAGTCAATCTGCCAGGACTCACTGTATTTGTACTTCAGCCATCGTCCTCCATACCAAAGAGGCTTTAACCACTTAGCTTGCTTAATTGCAGCACATGTTTCACATTCATGAATAACCTTGTCAATAGTGTCCATGGTTAAGTCCACCCCTTGATCACGAGCCCATCTATATGTTGCATCTCTGCCCTGATGGCCTGAAGTGTCATGGGCCCACCGGGCTAAAAATAATTCACCCTTATGCTGCCAATCTAAGTCCATCTGAGACACTTCAAACTTAGCAGCTTGATCTACCTGTTGGTTGTTCTGGTGTTCCTCAGTGGCCCAACTCTTGGGTACATGAGCATCTACGTGGAGTACCTTCACCAACAGGTTCTGCACTCAGGCAGTGATATCTTGCCACAGTGCAGCAGCCCAGATGGGTTTACCTCTGCGTTGCCAGTTGCTCTGCTTCCATTGCTGCAACCACCCCTACAGGGCATTTGCCACCATCCATGAATCAGTAGAGAGATAATGAGAGAGTACTGGTCACTTTTCTCATTCAGCAATGTTCAAAGCCAGCTGGATGGCTTTTACCTCTGCAAACTGACTCGATTCACCCTCTCCTTCAGCAGGTTCTGCAACTTGTCATCAGGGACTCCATACAGCTGCCTTCCATCTCCAATGCTTTCCCACAATACAGCAGGACCCATCAGTAAACAAGGCATATTGATTTTAATTTTCCGACAGTTCATTATATGGTGGGGCCTCTTCAGCACGCATCACCTCTTCCTCTAGTGACATTCCAAAATCTTTGCCCTTTGGCCAGTCCATGATGACTTCTAGAATTCCTGGACAACTGAGATTTCCTATATGAGCTCGTTGTGTAATTCGTGCAGCCCACTTACTCCATGCAGCAACGGTTGCATAATATGTAAAGGAGATCCTGTCTTTTGTCTATACCGAGGATGCATGGAGTGTCTGGACCAGTCACAATAAGGTGCTTTCCCACTCCTTCCCAGTTAGGCTGATTTCAGCCTACAATACAGTTAACTCTTGGGATCCTCCTGTCACTCCAGTAATAAAAATGGGTTCCACCCCTTGATAGCTTCAGGGTACACTGTGCACTGGTATCTACTAGAGCTAAAATGATGGAAGGGGTGAGATTCCCCCTTCCCGAGCAAGTGATCTCAGCTGCTTATCTTCCCTACCTTCTAGTTTGTGACCCTTGGCCTCATTGTCCCAGCATTGGAGCAACCAGGTGACGATGTGCTCCCCTGGATGACGGGTGAAATCTTTTTGCATATTCCGTAGCTCGGTCGAGGTCTGGGGTCGAGAAGTCACCTCTTCTTCTTCCTGTGATTCACGTAACAATAACTCTTGTTCAGACTGTCCCGTGTAGTAAGTGCATTGGTTCTTCATCTTTCTTCACTGCATGGGTTGCTCTTTGTGCCTCTGGTTTGCTTTTTCCCCTTGCTTGCAGAGGCAATCGATATTGGCATTCATTGGTCATTTAGTTTAGCTGCAGTGACTATCACTGTGGTTGGAGTGGTGTCCTGGGTTCAGCAGTAGCCGTCATTTTTCTCAGTCTTAGTAGCTGGTGCAGTGCTGTGGTTTTGACTTTCAGCCTGGGAACAGCGCTGATAACACTGATGTTTTTAGTTGCTGCTCAGTAATGTTTACTCTGACCAAGGACTTACTGAGTCTCATGCTCTGCCAGGGAGGAGGGGAAGCTGGGAAGAAGTGGAGACAGGACACCTGACCCAAACTAACCAAAGGGGTATTCCATACCACAGAATGTTATGCATAGTATATAAGCTGTGGGCAGTTACCCAGAAGGGCTAGATCACTGCTCGGGTAAGGCTGGGTATTGGTTGGCAGGTGGTATGCGGTAGTATTCTCTCCCCTTGTTATTTCCCTTATCATTATTATTATTGGTGGTAGCAGTAGTGGTTTGTGTTATACCTTAGTTACTGGACTGTTCTTATCTCAACCCGTGGGAGTTACATTCTTTCGATTCTCCTCCCCATCCGTCTGGGAGTGGGGGGAGGAAAGAGGGGGGAGTGAGTGAGCGGCTGCGTGTCTCTGGGTTGCCGTCTGGGCTTAAACCATGACAAGTGGCTGCAGTGTCTTTCACTGGCGTTGGAGTGGCTGCAGTATCTGTTGTCAGGTTTGGTGCAGCTGCTGTGCTCAGAGGTTGAATAGCACCAGCAGCTCCTTTGTCTGTTGCTGTCAGGGTTTGAGTAGCTGCTGTACATGTTGCTGGGGTTGGTGCAGTTCCTGTATTTGGAGTTGGAGTAGCTGTGTTGCCTGTTGCTTTACCCTCAGATCCAGAGACATCTTTTTCCTTTTGAGGGTTCTGGAGAATGTTGAACAGGGCTCTGTAGGCGTAGGCCAAGCCCCAGCACATTGCTATGATTTGTCCCTCTCTGGTATGACCAGGATGACGACACACCTCGTTTAAGTGCTTTACTAGTTCTTGCAGATTTTCCAGTTGTTCAGTGGTGAAGTTCCAAAGCACCGGAAGGGCCCACTGGCCTAGATACTTGCCCATACTATCCCACACACCCTGCCACTAATGACTGTCCAGCCTTGGGGAAAATCTACTGTTGGTCCTCCTATATCGCCATCTAACTCTAGACCAGATCCAAACCCAATCCTGCTTAACTTCTGAGATCAGATGAAATAGGGCGTTCTCAAGGTGGTATTGCCATTGATAAAGCACACTCTGTATGTGTGGCAACATGCTGATCCCCAACAAAATCAACAGGCAGGTCTCAAGGGTATTCAAAGGCCATCCAAATACTTCAGAACTCTTAAATGCTGCTGTAAATAGCCTGGTGGGGGAGTGGGGGGTGTGAGGGAATGACTCCTTCATAGTTTGAACACCCGAGAACAAAAAAAAGATGTGTAATTGCTAAACAATTCCATTATATACCTCCTGAAGTATAGAGGTGATAAACACACTGGGAACTCAAGTCAGACCTATCTCAAGATCAATGAGTCTATTGTATTACAAGTCATTACCATAAAGTACAGCGCAACAAGGTCAGGCCTCCCAGCTGATAAACACTAAACCGGAAAATTCCTACTTTAAGTAAGGTACGACTTGCTGAAACATTGAGATCAAGCACAACAACTCTGAGAGACAAGAAATCAGCATTGTGACCAGTGACTATTAATCCGACAGAATGAATGCTTATCTCAAATATGATTAGACACAATTTGGTGAGATCTGTCATTAACTCAACCCTTTGAACAACACGTTGGGCGCCACAAAAAGCTGTCACGGTTTAAGCCCAGCCAATAACTCACAACCATGCAGCAGCTCGCTCACTCCCC
Source organism: Amazona ochrocephala (assembly GCA_039720435.1). NCBI lineage: Eukaryota > Metazoa > Chordata > Aves > Psittaciformes > Psittacidae > Amazona > Amazona ochrocephala. The sequence continues at coordinate 26,274,172 of CM077908.1, forward strand.
CCACTTCATCCCCCCACCCCTTGCTCCCAGAGGGATGGGGAGGAGAACTGAAAGAATGTAACTCCCATGGGCTGAGATAAGAACAGTCCAGTAACTAAGGTATAATACAGAACTACTGCTGTTACCACCAATAATAATAATGGTAAGGAAAATAACAAGGGAAGAGAATACAATTCCTCACAAACTGCAGTCCGATACCCAGCCTGACCCAGGAACCTGGGCCTTCTGGGTATCTCCCCCCAGTTTATATACCCCTTTGGCTAGTTTGGATCAGGTGTCCTGTCTCTGCTTCCTCCTGGCTTCCCCTCCTCCCTGGCAGAGCATGAACCTGAGACAGTCCTTGATAGGTGTAAATATTACTTAGCAACAACTAAAACCATGGGTGTTACCAGCGTTGGCCCTGGGCTGAAAGTCAAAAACACATCACTGCACCAGCTACTAAGAAGGATAAAAATGACTCCTACTGCTGAACCCAGGACAAAGACTAATCCCTTTCTTCAAGACTTCAAGAAATGGAGAATCCTATGATCGCTATTAGATGGGCCCTGCCTTCAGCCAGGTGGAGGAGAGGGGCAATCAGTTTTATTGGACAATGTGGATCAGATGGCCTGGCACATCAGTCTTGCAGGAGTATAAGGCTCTAGTAGATACCAGTGCAGTGTAGCCTAAAGCCATCAAGCTATCAAGGGGTGGAACCCATTTATATTTCTGGAGTGAAAGGAGGATCCCAAGAGTTGACTGTATTGGAGGCTAAAATCACCCTAACTGGGAAGGAGTGGCAAAAGCACTCTATTGTGACTGGTCCAGACACTCCATGCATCCTTGTCATAGATTATCACAGGAGACGGTACTGCAAAGACCCAAAAGGCTACCAATGGGCTTTTGATATCGCTGGTTTGGAGACAGAGGAAATTAAGAAGCTGCCCACCTTGCCTGGTCTCTCAGAGGATCCTTCTGTTGTGGGGTTGCTGAAGGTTGAAGAAAAACAAGTGCCAATCGCTACCACAGCAAAGCACCAGTGGCAATATCGCACCAACCAAGACTCCCTGATTCCCATCCATAAGCTGATCCATAGACTGAAGAGTCAAGGAGTGATCAGTAGGACCCGCTCACACTTTAATAGCCCCATATGTCCAGTGCGAAAGTCTAATGGAGAGTGGAGACTAACAGTAGACTACTGTGGCCTGAATGAATTCACACCACTGAGTGCTGCTGTACCAGACATGCTAGAACTGCAGTATGAACTGGAGTCAAAGGCAGCCAAGTGGGATGCTGCAATTGATATTGCCAATGCATTTTTAGCAAATTCATTTTGCAGCAGAGTGCAGGCCACAGTTCGCTTTTACCTGGAGGGGCAACCAGTGCACTTGAAACTGACTGCCCCAGGGGTGGAAACACAGCCCTACCATCAGCCATGGACTGATCCATAATGCACTAGAACAGGGGCAAGCTCCAAAACACCTGCAATACATTGATGACATTAACTGAAGGGGGGGCAATAGGGATGCTGGGGAAGGACTATTCATTAGGGACTGTAGTGATAGGACAAGGGGCAACAGGTTCAAACTTAAACAGGGGAAGTTTAGATTGGATATAAGGAAAAAATTCTTTACTGTTAGGGTGGTGCGGCACTGGAATGGGTTGCCCAAGGAAGTTGTGAATGCTTCATCCCTGGCGGTGTTCAGGGCCAGGTTGGACGGAGACTTGGGTGACATGGTTTAGTGGGAGGTGTCCCTGCCCATGTTAAGGGGGTTGGAACTAGATGATCTTTAGGTCCTTTCCATCCCTAACAATTCTATGATTCTATGATTAACATGTGGGGTTGTACAGTGAAAGAAGTTTTTGAGAAAGGGAGGAAAATAATCCGAATCCTGCTAAAAAAAAGTTTTGCTATAAAACAGAGTAAGGTCAAGGGACCTGCACAGGAGATTCAATTTTTGGGAATAAAATGGCAAGATGGAAGTTGTCAGATCCCCACAGATGCGATCAACAAGATAACAGCAATTTCTCTACCAACTAATAAGAAAGAAACACAAGCTTTCTTGGGTGTTGTGGGGTTCTGTAAAATGCACACCCCAAATTACATTCTGATTGTAAGCCTTCTCTATCACATGATAGAGAGTGATTTCAAATGGGGCCCTGAGCAACAACAAGCCTTTGAACAAATTAAAAGAGAGATAGTTCTTGCAGTAGCCCTTGGACCAGTCTGGATTGTGCAGATGTGAAAAATGTGCTCTGCACTGCAGCTGGGGAGAATGGTCCCCCCTGGAGCCTCTAGCAGAAAACTCCAAGGGATACTCAAAGTCGACCCCTTGGCTTCTGGAGGTGGGGACACAAAGGATCCGAGGCCAGCTATACACCAAATGAAAGAGAGATACTGGTAGCCTGTGAAGGGGTTCGACCTCCTTGAGAAGTAATTGGCACTGAAGCACAGCTCCTCCTGGCACCCCAGTTGCCCGTGCTGAGCTGGATGTTCAAAGGCAGAGTCTCCTCTACACATAGAATCATAGAATCATAGAATAGTAAGGGTTGGAAAGGACCTCAAGATCATCGAGTTCCAACCCCCCCGCCATGGGCAGGGACACCTCCCACTAAACCATGCCATCCAAGGCTATGTCCAACCCCACCTTGAACGCCGCCAGGGATGAAGCATTCACAACCTCCCTGGGCAACCCATTCCAGGGCCCCACCACCCTCACAGTAAAGAATTTCTTCCTCAGATCCAATCTAAACCTCCCCTGTTTAAGTTTAAACCCATTACCCCTTGTCCTCTCACCACAGTCCCTAATGAAGAGTCCCTCCCCAGCATCCCTATAGGCCCCCTTCAGGTATTGGAAGGCTGCTATGAGGTCTTCACGCAGCCTTCTCTTCTCCAGGCTGAACAGCCCCAATTTTCTCAGCCTATCTTCATATGAGAGGTGCTCCAGTCCCCTGATCATCCTCGTGGCCCTCCTCTGCACTTGTTCTAACAGTTCCATGTCCTTTTTATGTTGAGGACACCAGAACTGCACACAATACTCCAAGTGAGGTCTCACGAGAGCAGAGTAAAGGGGCAGGATCACCTCCCTCGACCTGCTGGTCACACTCCTTTTGATGCAGCCCAGGATACGGTTGGCCTTCTGGGCGGCAAGCGCACACTGCCGGCTCATGTTCATTTTTTCATCAACCCACACCCCCAAGTCCTTCTCCGCAGGGCTGCTCTCAATCTCCTCCCCGCCCAACCTGTAGCTGTGCCTGGAATTGCTCCGACCCAGGTGGAGGACTTTGCACTTAGCATGGATAAACTTCATTAGGTTGGCATCAGCCCACCTCACAAGTGTGTCAAGGTCCCTCTGGATGGCATTCCTTCCCTCCAACTTATCAACCGAACCACACAGCTTGGTGTCATCGGCAAACTTGCTGAGGGCGCACTCAATCCCATCGTCCATGTCACCCACAAAGATGTTGAACAAGACCGGTCCCAACACCGATCCCTGGGGGACACCACTCGTTACTGGTCTCCAGCTGGACACTGAGCCACTGAGCACTACTCTTTGCGTGCGGCCATCCAGCCAGTTCTTTATCCACCGAGTGGTCCACCTATCAAATTGATGTCTCTCCAACTTAGAGAGAAGGATGTCATGGGAGATAGTGTCAAAGGCTTTGCACAAGTCCAGGTAGATGACATCAACTGCTCTGCCCCTGTCCATCAGTTCCGTAGCCCCATCATAGAAGGTCACCAGATTGGTCAGGCAGGATTTCCCCTTAGTGAAGCCATGCTGGCTGTCACCAAGCACCTTGTTGGTTTTCATGTGCCTTAGCATGCCTTCCAGGAGAATCCGCTCCAAAATTTTGCCAGGCACAGAGGTGAGACTGACTGGTCTGTAATTCCCCGGCTCATACATTTTCCCCTTCTTAAAAATGGGGGTTATATTTCCCTTTTTCCAGTCATCGGGAACTTCACCTGACTGCCATGATTTTTCAAATATGATGGACAGTGGCTTAGCAACTTCACTTGCCAGCTCCTTCAGGACTCGCAGATGGATTTCATCTGGTGCCATGGACTTGTATACATTCAGGTTCCTAAGATGGTCTCGAACCAAATCCTCTCCTACAGTGGGCCTAGGGACTTCAATCTCATAGTCCCGGCGTCTGCCGTCCAAGACTTGGGTGGTGTGGTCAGAGCATTTGCCGGTAAAGACTGAGGCAAAGAAGTCATTAAGAACCTCAGCCTTCTCCAAATCCAGGGTAGCCAGTTCTCCCGATATCTTCTAGAGAGGGCCCACGGTGTCCCTAACCTGTCTTTTATTGTCAATGTGCCTATAAAATCCCTTCCTGTTATCCTTAACATCCCTTGCCAAGTTTAATTCTAAGTGGGCCTTAGCTTTCCTAACCTGGTCCCTAGCTTCCCGGACAACATCCCTGTATTCTCCCCAGGCCGCCTGACCTTGCTTCCACCTTTTATAAGCCTCTTTTTTCCTTTGAATTTTGCCCAGCAGGTCCTTATCCATCCAAGGAGGTCTCCTGGCCCTCCTGCTGAACTTCCTTCTAGTTGGGATGCATCGCTCCTGAGTTTGCAGCAGGTGATCCTTGAATATCAACCAACAGTCTTGGGCCCCCCTGCCCTCTAGGGCTGTATCCCATGGAACCGATGCTACATGGAGTAAGTGGGCTTCACTAATTACACAACGAGCTTGAACAGGAAATCGCAGTTGTCCAGGAAGTCTAGATGTCATCATGGACTGTCCAGAGGGTAAATTCTCTCGACTGCCATGGGGCTGGGCTCGGCCGGGGATCTTGGCTAGGCCTTGGGGCCCGGCTTCTCCGCCACCTCCCCCCGCCGCTCAGTAGCCGCCTCATTCCTCCACCTCCCTGACCTCCTCCACTGGCAGCCGCTTCGTCCTGGCCTCCTGGTACCTGGAGCCATGCTCCTGGGCCGTTTCGGCTGCTGGCGGCTCCCGGGGCTGTCCCCCCTCTGCTTCCCACAGCCTCACGAAGACTGAGGCGAGGACGAGGGCCAGGACAGTGAAGAGCAGCCAGACGGCCAGGTACAAGTCCATGTCCATCCTGCCCTGTTGCCTGAGCCCGCCCGTATTACAAGTCATTCCAATAAAGTACAATGGTACAAGAACCTTAGCCCAAACCCCATGTCTGAAAAATGCTTAGATAGCTAATAGCAGCAGTAAGGAAGGTACAACAGGCTGAAACCGTGAACTCAAGAGAATCATGGGCAACAACATTGAGAGACAATAAATCACCATTGTGACGAGTGACTATTAATCCTGTCGTTATCTTAACCCTTCGTGCCTCACGTTGGGCGCCAAAAAGAACTGTCGTGGTTTAAGCCGTAAATCACACAGCCCGCTCACTCACTCCCCCCTCTTTCTTCCCCCCGCTCCCAGAGGGATGGGAAGGAGAATTGAAAGAATGCAACTCCCACAGTTTGAGATAAGAACAGTTCAGTAACTAAGGTATAACACAAACCACTACTGCTACCACCAATAATAATAATGACAAGGGAAATACAATGAAAGAGAATACAACTGCGCACCACCTGATACCAAGCCCGACCCCACAGTGAACCCCAACCCTTCCGGGTCCCTGCCCCTCATTTTTACATCCTGGGCATGACATTCTGTGATATGGAATACCTCTTTGGTCAGTTTGGGTCAGGTGTCCTGTTTCTGCTTCCTCCCAGCTTCCCCTCCTCCCTGGCAGAGCATGAGACTCAGAAAGTCCTTGGTCAGACCAAAACATTACTAAGCAGTAACCAAAACCATCAGTGTTATCAGTGCTGTTCCCAGGCCGAAAAGCAAAAACACAGCGCTGCACCAGTTACTATGAAGGAGAAAAATGACTGCTACTGCTGAACCCATGACAAGGCTGATGGCCGAAGTACAAATATGGGGAAGCCTGGCAGATTGACTATGTCACACTCCTACCAACCCACCAAGGCAGGCGCCATGTGCTTACCATGGTGGAAGCAACCACCGGATAGCTGGAGACATATGCTTTGCCTCACGCCACTGCCCAGAACGCTGTCCTGGGACTTCAGAAGCAAGTCTTGTGGAAACACAGCACCCCAGAGAGAATTGAGATAGACAATGGGACTCATTTCCGGCACAACCTTTTAGACACTTGTTCCAGATTTTGAGGAATCTGGGTTGAGAGAAACTCAACACAATAAAGAATCTTAACTGGTTTGTTAATATAGGAAAAAAATATAGGCAACAAAAGATACAGTAAAAGATATTTCTGATATTTGGTTAACTTACCAACACCAAAGACCATCTAATGATGTTCAGGAAACCAGCTCTGAGAAACATCATTTCAGTGCAAGGTGGCAGGTTCAACCTTAGCGGCTGTCCCTGTGGAGGCAACATTGACCTGAGTGGAATGAGGTTCTGCCTCTCTGCGTTGCCTGAGGCTTGAACTTTTATATTAGCAAAAATGCACACTCATTCTGATGTAGGGGGGCAGCCTACATTGGAAGAAGTGGCCAGCCTTATCTAGACAGGTCACCCAGTGTCAGGACTTTTCCAGGGATCAGCCAAAGCAGGACTTTTTGGGAGGAGCTACCATGGACAAACAGTACTTTTCTATTTTTGTGTGTTCCACCACAGACCATTACCTAGTGTCATTGACACATGCCACCCTGTGGTCCATGGTTGGAACACAGAAATATTTTTTCATCTGTACTACAGTTTTATATAATATACTGTCTATAGGGGAACAGATTAGCGCTAAAAGACAAGGAACACAACATGAAATACGCAAAACCCCAATACCTATTACCACTAATAATACAACAGCTTTTTGCAGCTAGTCCCACCCCCCACGTCCATCTCTGAAAGGGGTTCCACCTGGTGTTTCCTGCTAGCTAGCGAGGGCTTTCAACTTTTGTATTTATGCACGCAATGAACTGGTGTGGTCACTTAAATTCATGCAACATAACCTGTCAAAGTTTTGGCTTCAGTTCTTCGCAAATTGGTAACAAGTCTCTAGATGGAGGAAAAGCAAAGAAAAGCAGTGATATCCAGGCTCCAAAACAAAGTTTCATCAGTGCATTGGTCAGATATACTGGGAGTCTCGGGAACATGGAGATAGACGCTGTTGCTTCCAAAGACAAAGTCCTTGGCTTTCTTTATCCCCTTCTCTGCTTAAGAAATCTTAAATCATACAAGAGCAACTTCTTGACATTAGCCTTTGAGAATAGAAGATTCAACAGTTACTTATGCTAACTTTTGTTGTGGGATTTTTTTGCTGGTTTTCTTTTTTTTTTTTTTTCTTTTTACTGTAAAGATGATGAAACCTGCTTTAGATGGCCCTGCTTGAGCAGGGGATTTGGACTTGTTCATCTCTCGTGCCATCCACAGGCTGCTTGGCCTGCCCTTCCCTCCTGGATGGCCCTCTTATAACAGAGGAGGACATCCCTCACATCAAGGTCTGGCATGGCATGTGTCCCCACCGCTCAGCTCCTGCTGGGTTGCAGCCAACAGCGGAGCTAAAGGTTCTTCTGGGTGGCAAACGCAGAGGCCAACCCAGTCTTGCCCTTGACTATGGTGGGAGGCATTTGGACAACCTCAGTCCTTGCACCTCATTGTCAATGCAGAGTTTCACCTGCCTCATCCAGTAACAGGTCGCTACTATGGCAAAGCACACAGATTTACATTAGCAGTATAACTACTACAGGGTGCAGCAGCATGCTGAAGATGCTAGCGGCAGTGGAGGACCAGCCAAAGAAAATTTCCCACCAATGGGGTTCTCTCACCCTCTTAAGTTGTTCCATTACCTGCTTTATAACACTACCATTGTATTAGAATCTTTCTAGCTTCTGCCTTAGCATTTTCTAGCAGTTGCTGTAAATTTGCGTTCTCTAACATCTGTTCTGCAAGTGACAAATCTGTACAATACAAGGTGTAGTCTCTTATTAGCAACTGGCTAGTAAACACAGGTGGTTTATACACAAAATCACTAATAATAGCTACATTGCAAATACACATATTCAAGTCGTTAATTTTCAGTTGCCCCCAAGTGATGTTTTGCAAATCATTATTCTATGATTCTATGATTCTATAATTGGTCTAAGGACTAAGGAATGATATCTCTCTCTCTTTGTGTGTTGGTGAGTGTGTATATATATATATTAGACAAAAAGCAATGGTACATTTAAAAAAAATTGGGATCTGTGCATGACGTGAATGTTATGGAATAATGGGCGGATACTGTCCATGGTATATCTCTATACTGACTCATGGATGGTAGCAAATGCCCTGTGGGGGTGGTTGCAGCAATGGAAGCAGAGCAACTGGCAATGCAGAGGTAAACCCATCTGGGCTGCTGCACTGTGGCAAGATATCGCTGCCTGAGTGCAGAACTTGTTGGCGAAGGTACGCCATGTAGATGCTCATGTACCCAAGAGTCAGGCCACTGAGGAACACCAGAATAACCAACAAGTGGATAAAGCTGCTAAGATTGAAGTGGCTCAGATGGACTTCGATTGGCAACATAAGGGTGAATTATTTTTGGCCTGGTGGGCCCATGACACTTCAGGCCATCAGGGCAGAGATGCAACAGATGGGCTCGTGATTGAGGGGTGGACTTGAAAATGGACACTATTGCCTAGGTTATTCACGAGTGTGAAACATGCGCTGCAGTTAAGCAAGCTAAACGGTTAAAGCCTCTTGGGTATGGAGGACGATGACTGAAATACAAATACAGTTGGGCCAGATTGTGCAATCCACTTGTGCAATGCAAGACCATCTGCTTATGAAATTCCTGGAGAGTCTTACCCAATGTCAGCAAGTATCATCTGAGATATTGACTTCCCTGTAAAAATAAATTGCCAGGAATGAAAGGCAATTGATATGGCCGCTCATACATTACTTCTTATGGACTCACATGATTCCTTCCTGGCTGCATTCATATCCTTAACAAAGCAATTGGTAGGGCTTGTAACCAGGTTAAAGAAGTTTCCTGACATATTTTGCTCAACTGTAACTTAAGAGTTTGGTTCATGAGTTCTATCTTCACACTAGCCTGAGGCCTGTACGGGGTATGTAAATCCCACTTGACTCCTAGATATTCTCCTACCTTCCTAACTACTTCTGCAACAAAATGAGGACCTCTATCTGAGGTCATACCTGCCAGTGTGCCAAATCGAGGTATTATCTGGCAGTTCTGTGAAGTCCACTTGCCAATATTTTCTTGGACAATTGCCTTTGTTGTTCCAGGTGGGGGTCTCTTAGAATGGTGAGAATTATTTCGTAAACAAGGTTTACACTTCTTTGTAAAACTTCTTATAATTCCATCCATTTGCATACTCAGAACTTGGAGTTTTAAAGCCTCAGTCATTGATTCTGTTCCTCCATGAGTTGCCTGGTGTTTTTCGTCAGCTTTTTTTCTCATAAGAGGCTGGGGAATTATTACTTGCCTATTTGGTGTAACCCACCATCCTTCATAATTCTTCTTGGCTCCTAATAGACTAGGTAATTTCTCATCCTCTGTTTGATAACTTGGAAATACATTGTGCAAGCACTCATACTGGAGTGTGTCATGGGTTCAGCAGCAGCAGTCATTTTTCTCCTTTGTAGTAGCTGGTGCAGTGCTGTGTTTTCAACTTTCAGCCTGGGAACAGCACTGATAACACCGATGTTTATAGTTACGACTTAGAATGTTTTGGTCTGACCAAGGACTTTCTGAGTCTCATGCTCTGCCAGGGAGGAGGGGAAGTCGGGAGAAAGGAGACACAGGACACCTGACCCAGACTGACCAAAGAGGTTATTCCATACCGCAGCACGTCATGTCCAGGATGTGAAAAGGGAGAGCAGAGACCTGGAAGGGTGGTGGGGGCTCGCAGCTGGCGGGGGTGCACAGTGGGGGGTTCACTGGAGGGGGTGCACTGCGTGGTCGGGCTTGATATTGGGATTGATGGTGAGCTATTATATTCTTTCCTTGCATTTTCCTTCTCATTATTATTATTGGTGGTAGCAGTGGTGGTTTGTGTTATACCTTAGTTACTAAACTGTTCTTATCCGAACATGCGGGAGTTGCGTTCTTTTGATTCTCCTTCCCATCCCTCCAGGAGTGGAGGAAAGAAAGAGGAAGTGAGTGAGTGAGCAAAACTGCGTGAGTTTATAGGGGCTTAAACCACGACAGTTCTTTTTGGCGCCCAACGTGAGGCTCGAAGGGTTGAGATAATGACAGGATTAATAGCCACTCGTCACAATGCTGATTTATTGGCTCTCAAAGTTGTTGCTCTGGTTTTCATGGTTTCAGCCTGTTGTACCTTACTTACTGCCGGTATTTATTATCTCAGCATTCGGATATGGGTTTTGGGTTAAGGTTCTTGTTTCAATGTACCTTATTGGAATGGCTTGTGATACAGGCGGGCTCCAGAAGCAGGGGGGGCAGATGTGGACGTGGGTGTGGATGTGGACTTGCACCTGGCCGCTCAGCTGCTCTTCACCATCCTGGCCCTCGTCCTCGCCTCCGTCTTTGAGAGGCTGTGGGGAGCCGAGGGGAGGCGGCTCCGGGGGGCGCCGGCGGCCAAAACGGCCTGGGAGAACAGCGGGGGGGATCAAGAGGCCGGGAAGGAGGAGACGGCAGAGAAGCCGAGTCCCGAGGACAAGCCGAGCTGCACGGTCGAACCCAGCCCCGCGGCAGCAGAGAGCATTCCCCGGCAGCCGCCCGCAGAGCCCTGCGAGCCCGAGCCCCAGGAGGATGCAGGAGACAACGCAGCACTTCCCAGCAAGGCAGAGGAGGAAGATCTGGACTCAGACAAAGAGCAGCTGGTGGTTTATAGGGGCTAAAACCACAACAGCTGCCCTGGAGCGTCACATTTCCAACCAGCCATTCTCTCTTGGTGAGCACGACGTCAAGCATGGCATCTCACCTTCTCGGTTCCTCTATTACCTGCAGAAGGAAGTTGTCTTGCCCAGGGAAGTTGTGAATGCTTCATCCCTGGCGGTGTTCAAGGCCAGGTTGGACAGAGCCTTGGGTAGCATGGTTTAGTGGGAGGTGTCCCTGCCCATGGCAGGGGGGTTGGAACTAGATGATCTTAAGGTCCTTTCCAACACCAACTATTCTATGATTCTTTGAAAACTTAGTATTTACAAGGATTATACTGCTCATCCCACAGTTGGACAACTTTTCCAGAAGGATGCTGTGAGGGGCAAAATCAAAAGGCTCACTCAAATCCAGAAAGACCACCTTTCCTTCATCTACTAGGTGGGTGACCTTATCATAGAAGGATATCAAATTAGTTAGATAGGACTTTCCCTTTGTGAACCCATGTTGACTGTGCCTGATGATTGCATTGTTCTTTAAATGCTTCAGTAGCACCCTGTATGATCTTCTCTGTAATTTTTCCAGGAACTGAGGTTAGGCTAGCTAACAGGTCTGTAGTTTCCTGGGTCTTCCCGAACACACTTCTTGTAAATTGGAATGACATTGGCTAGCTTCCAGTCACTGGGGACCTCCCCAGACTCCTTTGGTAGATGGTCAAGAGGGATCCAGCCGTAACATCCTCTAGCTCCTTCAGTACTCTGGGATTAATCCCATCAGGCCCCATGGATTTGTGAACGTTCAACTGATGCAGCTGGTCCCTTACAATTTCAGTGTCCTTAAATGGAAAGTCACTGTTCCTGCATTCATGATCCTCCAACTCAGGGGACCGGGCAGCCCAAGGCCTATCCATATTATTAAAGACTGATGCAAAAAAAGCATTGAATGCCTCTGCTTTTTCTTCACCAGTAGCTCTCTGAATAGATTAGTTTTCTCTCCCGAAGTCCAGCATAGCAACCCTGTTGCCATTTTTTCTTATTACACTGAAAATTTTCAACTCAACCATTTCATGATCACTGTGGCCAAGACAGCTACCTACCATCACATCTCCCACCAGTCCCCCTCTATTCACAAATGACAAGTCTAGGAGGGCATCTTTCCTAATTGGCTCACTGAGTACATATGACAAGACGTTATCTCCCACCAGCCTCAAGAATTTCCAGGACCTGCTCGTCACAGCAATGTGATATTCTCAGTTGATGCCTGGGAAGTTGGAGTCTCTCATAAGGGCAAGGGCTACCGAGTCAGAGATTTCTCCTAATTACCTGTAGAATAACTCACAGGTCCTTACATCCTGGCTGGGTGATTGGTAGTAGACACCCACTACAACATCGCCTTCATTTTCCATCCCCCTAATCCTCCCCCAGAGGCTCTCCACCACATTGCCGCTAACTGTAAGGTCTGTACAGTCAAACCTTTCCCTTAAGTATAGTGCAACACCTTCACCTCGCCTGTCCTGCCTATCCTTCCTGAACAGCCTGTAGCCCTCCATCATGGCAGTACTCCAATTGTGGAACTCATTCCACCAAGTCTTTCTAACAGCAATGATATAATAGTTCTGGGAACTAACCAGAGCTTCCAGTTCTTCCTGTTTTTTTCTCAGACTGCATGCATTGGTGTACAAGCGTTTCAGATATGCTCTGGGGCCCTAAATCTAAATCTGAATCTACCCTCTTTCAGTTTAAAACCGTTGCCCCTTGTCCTGTCACTACAGGCCCTGGTAAAAGTTTCTCTCTGCACCCTTTATATATTGAAAGGCTGCAATAAGGTCTCCTCAGTGCCTTCCCTTCTCCAGGCTGAACAACCCCAACTCTCACAGCCTTTCTTCATAGAAGAGGTGCTCCAGCCCTCTGATCATTGTAATGGACCTCCTCTGGACCTGCTCTAACAGAACTGGATGTGCCAGAGCTGGAGGCAGTACTCCAGGTGGGGGTCTCACGAGAGTGGAGTAGAGGAGTAGAATTGGCCTGCTGGCCACGCTTTCTTCTATGCAGCCCAGCATGCAATTGGCTTTCTGGGCTACAGGTGCACATTGCCAGCTCGTGTCCAATTTTTTGTCCACCAGTATTCCTGATGCTTTCTCAGCAGGGACACTCTCAATCCCTTCATCCTCAGCATGTACTGATACTGGGAATTGCCCCGACCCATGTGCAAGAGCTTGCACTTGGCCCTGTTGAATTTCATGAGGTTCGCATGGCCCCGCTCCTCAAGCCTCTCAAGGTCCCTCTGGGCGCCATCCCTTTCCTCTAGCAAGTTAACGGCATTGCTTACAGACTCATAGGAACATAGACTGGTTAGGGTTGGAAAGGACCTTCAGATCATCTAGTTCCAACCCCCTTGCCATGGGCAGGGATACCTCACACTAAACCCTGTTGCCCAAGGCTCCGTTCAACCTGGCCTTGAACACTGCCAGGGATGGGGCATTTGTCACTTTGTTAGGCAGCCTGTTCCAGTTCCTCACGACCCTCGCAGTGTGGAGACTAAGGCACGGACCCCATTTCTGGTGATGAAACGAAATCGTTTATTATCTGATGGTCCAGGGTTGATATAGGCTTTCCGAAGTACCCGCGTGTATGAGCGGCTAATACAATTGGTTCACTAGCACCACCCACGTGGGTCTCTTCACTTCTTCATTGGTGGATATCTTGCTCACTGGTTGCCTTGATTGGCTGCTTGCTTCTCGCTTCTCTCTTCCTTCTTATCTTGCCCACAATACTCCCAAAACTTTCCCATCAACATTCCTCAGCTATCTCAAAGCTTTCCCAGGAGCTAGTCCAACTCAGAAATACTTCACATTTACACCCACATCACAGTAAAGAATTTCTTCCTTATATCTAACCTGAACTTCCCCTGTTTAAGTCTGAACCCATAACCCCTTGTCCTATCACTACAGTCCCTAATGAAGAGTCCCTCCCCAGCATCCTTATAAGCCCCCCTTCAGATACTGGAAGGATGCTCTGAGGTCTCCACGCAGCCTTCTCTTCTCCAGGCTGAACAGCCCCAACTTTCTCAGCCTGTCTTCATATGGGAGGTGCTCCAGCCCCCTGATCATCCTCTTGGCCCTCCTCTGGACTTGTTCCAACAGTTCCATGTCTTTTTTATGTTGAGGACACCAGAACTGTACACAGTACTCCAAGTGGGGTCTCATGAGAACAGAGTAGAGGGGCAGGATCACCTCCTTCGCCCTGCTGGTCATGCTTCTTTTGATGCAGCCCCAGGACACGGATTCAGCCTTGTTGGCGACTAATTTCCCTCTCCTGCTTAACAGCAGGATGACATTTTCCTTCTGTTTCTTCCTGTAGTTTACGTACCTGAAGAACCCTTTCTTGTAGTTTTTGACATCTCTGGCCTATTTTATTTGGAGCGAGTGCACACTGAAGCCGGCTCATGTTCGGTTCTCATTGACCAACACCCCCAAGTCCTTCTCCACAGGGCTGCTCTGAATCACTTCTCCGCCCAACCTGTAGCTGTGCCTGGGATTGCCCACCACTCAAGCGTGTCAAGGTTCTTCTGGATGGCATCCCTTCCGTCCAGCATGTCGACCGCACCACACTGCCTGGTGTCATCGGCAAACTTGCTGAGAATGTTGTGGAGGACCACATCAAAGGCCTTATAGAAGTCCAGGTAGATGATATCCATAGCTCTTCCCTTGTCCACTGATGCAGTCACCGCATCGTAGAAGGCCACTAGATTAGTCAGGCACGATTTGCCCTTGCTGAAGCCGTGTTGGCTGTCTCTAATCACCTCCCTGTCATCCGTATGCCTCGACTTATCTTCCAGGAGGATCTGCTCCTCACCAGGCACGGAGTTGAGGCTGACCGGTGGGTAGTTCCCAGGGTCCTCCTGACTGCTATGACTTTTAAAACGTAGTGTAGAATGACTTAGCAACTATATCAGCCAATTCCCTCAGGACCCTGGCATGAATCTCATTGGGTCCCATGGACCTGTGTATATTCGGGTTCTTCAGGTGGTCTCGAACCTGCTCTTCTCCTATGATGGGAGGGACTCCATTCCCCCAGTCCCCCCTGCCTTGAGGTTCAGGGTCCTGAGAGATGCTGAAGAGAGACTTCCAGTGTCAGGGTGATTAACGTGCCCCAGGAGGATCAGAGCCAGCAAGTGTGATGCTTCCTGTAGTCGAAGTAAGGATGCAAATGCTTCATCTTCTCTGTAATTTTTCCAGGAACTGAAGTTAGACTAGCTAACAGGTCTGTAGTTTACTGGGTCTTCCCTCACACACTTCTTTTAAGTTGGAATAACATTGGCTAGCTTCCAGTTAGCAGGGACCTCCCCAGACTCCTTTGGTAGATGATCAAGAGGGGTTCAGCCAAACAGTGACCCTTTCTTGGCAGGGGGTTTGGAATAGATGATCTCCAAAGGTCCCTTCCAACCAGAATGATTCTGTGATTCTGTGATTTTTCCAGGTTTGTTTTGTTTGTTTGTTTGTTTTTTCCAGTTTTTCTAATTAATTTTATAAACTAAAAAATGTTTTAACATCTGTGCAATAATTCTCTTATAAGAAGACATTCGCAGCAAAGACTAAGAATCACAAATGTTTCCTTCTTCCTTCTGATTACTCAAATTGGGAAACGTTATTTATCTTACATCCTTTAGAATCAGCTGTCAACTATGTTTGCTTGTTCTGTACAGCAGTATCAATTTTACCCCTTCTCATTTATCATATCCAATTGGATAGACGCTTCTAGTTCTTGACTTCTTGACAAGTAGTGTAGGCTGAATTTATGCTACAGATCGCTTTCCTAATTTGAAAGGTCATGCAAGTTTCCTACTGGTGTCACATTATATTGGTTATATGTATCAAGGTTTTGGTAGGGGTAAGGGGCCACCCTGTGCTGGACACAGGTGATTCCAGGTGGCTGGTCAATGGACCCAATGTAGGCCAAAGCTGTGTCAAAGTTGTTGGTGCCTTTGTGAAAACATACTTCAGACAGGGCAGAAAACACCAGACATGCAGAGGAGAGGAAAAAAAAGAGTGAGAAACAGACATACAAACACCAAGGTCAGACAAGAAGGAGGGGGAGGAGGTGCTCCATGGAACCAGAACTAGTATTCACTTAGCAGTTTGTGGAACAGACCATCCTGGAGCAGTTGGATATTTCATGAAGGAACTGCATCAGAGCAGAGAAGTGTGAGAATGAAGGAGTCCCCTCTCCCAGCTGAGATAGTAGTTTCGACACAACAGACACGGATCAAGAGATTTAAAGCACCTTTGTAATGGAATAGAAGGAATACACAGGTAGGGACTTGGCTCACCTATATAGAATCATAGAATCAACTAGGTTGGAAAAGACATTTAAGATAATCAAGTCTGACATTCACCCCAGGACTGCCAAGTCCACCACTAAACCATGTCACTAAGGGCGTCATCTACACGTTTTCTGAATACTTCCAGAGACAGTGATTCCACCACTTCCCTGGGAAGCCTGTTCCAATACCTGATCACCTTCTCGGTGAAGAAATATTTACTAATACCCAATCTAAACCTCCCCTGGCACAGCTTGAGGCTGTTACCTCTTGTCCTATCACTTGTGACTTGGGAGAAGAGACCAACCCCCACCTCACCTTTCAGATAGTTGTAGAGAGCAATAAGGTCCTCCTTGAGCCTTCTCTTTTCCAAAGTAAACAACCCCAGTTCCCTCAGCCATTCCTCATAAGACTTGTTCTCCAGACCCTTCACCACCTTTGTTGCCCTTCTCTGGACCTACTCAAGCAACTGAATATCTCTATTGTAGTGAGGGGCCCAGAACTGAACACAGTATTTGAGATGCGGCCTCACCAGTGCCCAGTACAGGGGCATAATCACTTCCCTTGCTCTGCTGGCCACACTATTGCTGATACAGGCCAGGATGCCATTGGCCTTCTTGGCTGCCTGGGCACACTACTGGATCATGTTCAGCTGCCTGTCAATCAGCAACCCCATGTCCTTTTCTGCTGAGCAGCTTTCCAGCCACTTTCCCCTAAGCCTGTAGCATTGCATGGGGTTGTTGTGGCCCAAGTGCAGGACCTGGCACTTGGATTTGTCAAACCTCATAACATAGAATCATAGAATAGTTAGGATTGGAAAGGACCTTAGGATCATCTAGTTCCAACCCCCCTGCCATAGGCAGGGACACCTCCCACTAAACCATGTCACCCAAGGCTCCGTCCAACCTGGCCACAGCCCATCGATCCAGCCTGTTCAGATCCCTCTGTAGAGCCTTCCTATCCTCCAGCAGATCAACACTCGAATCTAACTTGGTGTCATCTGCAAATTTACTGAGGCTGCACTCAATCCCCTCATCCAGATCATCAATAAAGATATTAAACAACACTGGCCCTAACACTGAGCCCTGAGGGACTTTACTAGTGACCAGTCACCAACTAGATGTGACACCATTTACCGCCACTCTGGGCTCTGCCATCCAGCCATTTTTTAACCCAGCAAAGAATACAACAATGGCCATGAGAAGCCAGTTTCTCCTGTAGAATGCTGTGGGAGAGAGTGTCAAATGCTTTACTGAATTCCAGGTAGGCAACATTCACAGCCTTTCCCACATCCACTAAGTGGCTCACCTTGTCATAGATCAGGTTGGTCAAGCAGGATGTGCCCTTCATGAACCCACACTTGCTATGTGAGAGCACTCAGGATGACCTGCTCTATGACCTTCCCCAGCACTGAGGTCAGGCTGACAGGCCTGTAATTTCCAGGGTCCTCTTTCCTGCCCTTTTTGTAGAGAGGTGTCATGTTGGCCAACCTCCAGTCCTCTGGGACCTGCCCACTAGACCAGGACTGCTGATAAATGATGGAGGATGGCTTGGCAAGCTCCTCTGCCAGCTCCTTCATCACTCTTGGGTGGAACCCATCTAGCCCCATAGACTTGTATATGCCTAAGTGGAGCAGAAGGTCATTAACCATTTCCTCCTGGATTATGGGGATTTCAATCAGCTCCCCATCTATGTCATCCAGCTCAGAAGACTGAATACCCTGAGGATGGCTGGAGTGACTATTAAAAAGCAAGGCAAAGGCTGCATTAAGTACCTCACCCTTTTCCTCATCCTTGATCACTAGGTTTCACCCAGTACCCAGTGAAGGATGGAGGTTCTCCTTGACCCTCCTTTTATTGCTAATATACCTGTAAAAACATTTTTTATTATCTTTATGGTAGTGATGAGAATTAGTTCCAGCTGTGCCCTCACGTTTCTAATTTTCTCCCTGCATAACCTAACAACATCCTTATACTCCTCATGGGATGAGTCCCTTCTTCCACAAGTGAACTCCTTTTTATCCTGAGTTCAAGCAATATCTCCCTGTTCAGCCAGGCTGGTCTTCCCCACTGGTTCGATTTTCAGCACATGGGGACTACCTGCTCCTGTGCCTTGAGGATTTCATTCTTGAAGAGTGTCCAGCCTTTCTGGACCCCTTTGTCCTTCAGTACTGTTTCTCAGGAGATTCTCTCAGCCAGCATCCTAAACAGGCCAAAGTCAGCACTCTGGAAGTCTAAGGTGGAGGTTTTGCTGACCTCTATCATTTCATGATCACTTTGCCCAAGACAGCCTCCAGCCATCACATCACCCACCAGTCCTCCTCTGTTTGGGAGCAGCAAATCTAGCCAGGCATCTCCCCTAGTTGGCTCACTCACCAGCTGGGTCAGGAAATTATCTTCCACACCCTCTAAGAACCTCCTGGACTCTTTCCTCTCTGCTGTATTGTACTTCCAGCAGACATCCGGTAGGTTGAAGTCCCCCATGAGAACAAAGGTTAGCAGTCATGAAACTTCTCCCAGGTGCTTGAAGAATGATTCATCTGTAGCTTCATCCTGGTTGTTTGGTCTATAACGGACTCCGACCAGGATATCTGCTTGGTTTGCCTTCCCCCTGATCTTCACCCACAAACATTCAACCTTCTCACAACGCTGAGTTCCAGGCAGTCGATGCACTCCCTGACATACAGTGCAACCCCACCAACATAGGTAATAGCCCTGCCTTTCAACTGGAGCTGCTGTATGTCTCAGACTTCCAAATGGAAGGCTGGTTTGCCTTTGACATACTGCTGCTAAATAGTTTACGGGAAGGGAATTCCAGGATGTTTAAATAATCAAATTGACAGAATTACAAAATCAAAAAATGGTGAAATCACGCAATCCCCCTGAGCTTTCTCTTCTCTAGGCTAAACAGTCCCAACTCTCTCAGGCTTTCTTTATAGGAGAGATGCTCCAATCCCTTAATCATCATCATGGCCCTTTGCTGGACTCTCTCCTCTATGTCCATGTTTCTCTTATACTGGGGACCCCAGACCCAGAACTGGACACAGTACACCAAGTGTAGCCTCACCAGTATCGAGTGAAGCAGAAGGATCATGTCTTTCCTCCTGTTGTCAATGCTTTGCTTAATGCAACTAAGGATACCATTGGTCTTCTTTGCAGCAAGGGCACACTGCTAGTTCATGTTCGACTTGCTGTCTGTGAGAACCCCCAGTTCACAACCCTCTGGATTATCAGCCACTCTTCCCAGTTTTGGTGCTGTCTGCAAAATTGCTGAGGGTACACTCTATCCCATGATCCACATCATTAATAAAGATCTTGATCATGACTGAACCCAGTACTGACCTCTGGGGTACACTTCTAGTCACTAGACTTTTTGCCACTGATCACAACCATCTGGGCCTGGCCATTGTGATGGGTTGTCCTTGGCTGGCCACCAAGTGTCCACCAAGCTGCTCAGCAGGACAGGGGGAGAAAAATACAACAAAATACTTGTGGGTTGAGATAAGGACAGGGAGATCACTCAGCAATTACCATCACAGGAAAAACAGACTTGACCTGTAACTTAATGCCAATCGGAGTTGAGTACTGAGAAATAAGAACAAATCTAAAAAAAAAACCAAAAACCAGAAAACCTTCCCCCCAACCCTTGCTTCTTCCTGGTCTCAACTTTACTCCCAACTATTCTACCTTTGAGTGGTGCAGGGGGACAAGGAATGAGGGTTGCGGTCAGTTCATTGCATGTTGTCTCTGCCTTTCCTTCCTCCTCAAGCTCCTCCCCTGCTCCCGTGTGGTATCCCACCCATGGAAGACAGTCCTCCACGAATTGCTCCAACATGTGTCTTTCCCATGTACTGCAGGTCTTCATGAACTGCTGCAGCATGTGCCCTTTCCATTGGGTACAGTCCTTCGGGAACAGACTGCTCCAGCATGAGTCCTTCACAAGGTCACAGGTCCTGCCAGAAAACATACTCCTGTCTCTGTTTCTCTCCAGGGGCCACTGTTCCTGCCAGGAACCTGGGTTCTTCACAGGCTGCAGTGTGGATATCTGTTCCACCATGGATATCCATGGGCTGCACCATGGGCTGCAGGGGAATCTCTGCTCCAGCACCTTGTCCCTCTCCTTCTATTTTGACCTTGATGTCCACATAGTTGCTTCTCCGCGGGGGTTTGGGAACAACGAAACACAGATCAATGTGATCCACGCTGAACAATTTATTGTGCGCAATTGTGCCTTTTATAGGAAAGTTTCAGAACAGTAGAACATTCGATAACACTTGGTTGGTTAACTTCACTTAGCCGAGTGCTAGCAACAGCTTAATGATTGGTTAACTATTACAGCATATGTTTCAAGGTTACAGTTAACATTCCTTCTCTGCGTATCTCTCTCAGTAGTTTTCCGTGCTAACTTTTCCCAAGGCTTCTGCACATACACGAACTTTAGTAACCCTCAGGCGAGGCCTCAATGCCTGCGGGTCACTACCTTACAATTGTCAAGCAATTGTCTGGATTGCTCACATGCCCGTTCACAGCCAAATAGCTCTCCACAAATCCCCCTTTTTGTTTTTGAGCAATCCAGACCCGATTCACAGCACAAAATAGCATACTGGCAACACACTTCCACAAACAGCAAAAGACTAAAACAATAATAATCAATACCGTTGAAACTGTTAAACCTTGTTTGATTACTACTCCTAGCCAACTACTAATACCCCAACCCTGTAACAACTTTTGAAACCAATCCCATTCTGAGAGTACTTGTAACTCTTGCACTCGTGAGAACCTAAAGTGTGTTTTTTTTGTAAGCAAGCGAAATTTACAGTCCAATTCAGCAAGCTTCTTATCTTAGTTCCTTCTTATCTTCCAGGCCTGCATTCTTGTTTCATTAACTGTCTGGGAGTTGCTTCTTTTCCACGGTCGGCTGCACAGAGGTAACCAGGAGTTACCCCTGCTACATGGCCAGCTGCACATGCTTGGCTTTCATTCTGACAAGGAATCATCCACATCTCCCCCTTTTCTTTTCTTGAATGAGCCAAAGCTGTTTTACCAGGTTTTCAATCATACCACAAATACATTGCAAAATACAAGGTACAATCATAACTATGGTCAAGATTACTACCAAAATCATTCCAATACCTTTAATCAGAGATGTGAGCCAACCATTAAAGTCCCAAGATGTAAGAAGGGCATCTAACCAAGGAATTTTATCGTTCTGATAGACATCATGAAGTACTTTCGCATGCATCCAAATTTCTATAACATCTTTCAAGGTCTTTCCAGACTGATCAAGATAACTACAACAAGATTCATTAATTAAAGTACATACTCTGTCTACTTGAGCTGTTAATATATCTAAAGCCTTACAATTCTGCAAAACTATTTTTTTTTTTTAAGAATTTACTTCTACTTGTGTTAACTTAGTCACATATGTATTACCATTGAAAACAGCATAACAAACTTCCACTGGAATCATTTTGCACACTTTGCTTTAGTCTTGCAGTCACATTACATCCTTTGTTACATTCTATAACTTGATATGGTTCTGGTCCTTTCATAGAATCATAGAATCATAGAATAGTAAGGGTTGGAAAGGACCTCAAGATCATCGAGTTCCAACCCCCCCGCTATGGGCAGGGACACCTCCCACTAAACCATGCCATCCAAGGCTATGTCCAACCCCACCTTGAACGCCGCCAGGGATGAAGCATTCACAACCTCCCTGGGCAACCCATTCCAGGGCCCCACCACCCTCACAGTAAAGAATTTCTTCCTCAGATCCAATCTAAACCTCCCCTGTTTAAGTTTAAACCCATTACCCCTTGTCCTCTCACCACAGTCCCTAATGAAGAGTCCCTCCCCAGCATCCCTATAGGCCCCCTTCAGGTATTGGAAGGCTGCTATGAGGTCT
This sequence comes from Amazona ochrocephala, assembly GCA_039720435.1. Taxonomy (NCBI): domain Eukaryota; kingdom Metazoa; phylum Chordata; class Aves; order Psittaciformes; family Psittacidae; genus Amazona; species Amazona ochrocephala. The sequence continues at coordinate 26,296,162 of CM077908.1, forward strand.
CCACGCAGCCTTCTCTTCTCCAGGCTGAACAGCCCCAATTTTCTCAGCCTATCTTCATACGAGAGGTGCTCCAGTCCCCTGATCATCTTCGTGGCCCTCCTCTGCACTTGTTCTAACAGTTCCATGTCCTTTTTATGTTGAGGACACCAGAACTGCACACAATACTCCAAGTGAGGTCTCACGAGAGCAGAGTAGAGGGGCAGGAGCACCTCCCTCGACCTGCTGGTCACACTCCTTTTGATGCAGCCCAGGATATGGTTGGCCTTCTGGGCTGCAAGCGCACACTGCCGGCTCATGTTCATTTTTTCATCAACCCACACCCCCAAGTCCTTCTCTGCAGGGCTGCTCTCAATCTCCTCCCCGCCCAACCTGTAGCTGTGCCTGGCATTGCTCCGACCCAGGTGGAGGACCTTGCACTTGGCATGGTTAAACTTCATCAGGTTGGCATCAGCCCACCTCACAAGCATGTCTAGGTCCCTCTGGATGGCATTCCTTCCCTCCAATGTATCAACCGAACCACACAGCTTGGTGTCATCGGCAAACTTGCTGAGGGCGCACTCAATCCCATCGTCCATGTCACCCACAAAGATGTTGAACAAGACCGGTCCCAACACCGATCCCTGGGGGACACCACTCGTTACTGGTCTCCAGCTGGACACTGAGCCACTGAGCACTACTCTTTGCGTGCGGCCATCCAGCCAGTTCTTTATCCACCGAGTGGTCCACCTATCAAATTGATGTCTCTCCAACTTAGAGAGAAGGATGTCATGGGAGACAGTGTCAAAGGCTTTGCACAAGTCCAGGTAGATGACATCAACTGCTCTGCCCCTGTCCATCAGTTCCGTAGCCCCTTCATAGAAGGTCACCAGATTGGTCAGGCAGGATTTCCCCTTAGTGAAGCCATGCTGGCTGTCACCAAGCACCTTGTTGGTTTTCATGTGCCTTAGCATGCCTTCCAGGAGAATCCGCTCCAAGATTTTGCCAGGCACAGAGGTGAGACTGACTGGTCTGTAATTCCCTGGGTCATCCATTTTTCCCTTCTTAAAAATGGGGGTTATATTTCCCTTTTTCCAGTCATCAGGAACTTCACCTGACTGCCATGATTTTTCAAATATGATGGACAGTGGCTTAGCAACTTCATTTGCCAGCTCCTTCAGGACCCGTGGATGGATTTCTTCCACTCATTATCATGTAGGTCTTTATATAGAACTGGTGGTTTGGGCAAGGGATCATCTGTTAGATGTCACAAATGCTGTATTGCAGAAAGAGAATCAAAACTAGACAAATTCAAAAGCTTTTGTACAAATTACGCTTTGCAAACTGTTTGAAGAAAATCCTTACATTTCCCTTGGGTGTTTTTATATATAATACCTGCTTTAGACGACCCTATTTGAGCAGAGGATTTGGACTAGATCATATCTCCAACATATGCCAACCACAGGCTGCTTGGCCTGCCTTTCTCTCCTGTATAGTTCTCTGATAACAGGAGAGGCCATCCCTCACATCAAGGTCTGGCATGGCATGTGTCCCCACCACTCAACGCCTGCTGGGTTGCAACCAGCAGCGGAGCTAAAGGTTCTTCTTGGTGGCAAACACAGAGGCCAACCCAGTCTTGCCCTTGACTGCGGTAGGAGGTATTTGGCCAACGTCAGTTGTGGCACCTTGTTGTCAGTGCAGAGGTTCACCTGCTTCATTCAGTAACAAGTCACTACTATGGCAAAGCACATACAGATTTACGTTAGCAGTATATATACTACAGGGTGCAGCAGCATGTTGAAGATGCTATTGGCAGTGAGGGATCTGCCAAAGAAATTTCTTACCAGTGGAGTTCTCTCATTCAAAAGCTGGATTGCTCACATGTCCGTTAACTGAAAGGAATGCTTCCACAATACCCTCTTCTTGTTTTTGAGCAATCCAGATTTGATTTAGCATTCTGTTTACAAATTTCTTCAGTATAGTAAATACAATGGTGCATGCAAACAAAATTAGTAATATAATGCCTAAAACCTTCAAAGTAATAATTATCCAGTTTTGAATCCAAGTCCCTATTCCCCATCCTGAAAAAATGTTGCGGAGCCAGTCATCTAAAGGATTCACATCTTGTTGGATTTTTTGTGAGTGTCCTTTTAGATAGGTTAATTGTTTGTGAACGCTCTTACTGTGATCAGACCGATTCACACAACACATACCTTCAAAGTCCTCACAGCCATGACCCTGTGCCAACAGCAAAAAGTCGATGGCTGTGCAGTTCTGCAGTAGGGAGTGTCGTAAGCTATTTTGATCCATTAATAATTCTTCGAGAACGGCAATAGTTACATTAGCCTGCTTTTCTGCCCAGCAAGCTAGCTGGGCTATTGTTCTTAGGGCATTTCCTGCAGCCGCTCCAGGGACAAATAGTGACAGAGCTACTCGAGCAGCTCTGCTCAGTAATTGAACATTGTCATTACAATCAGGGGTGAGTCCTATTGATCGCTTAGATCTAGAGAGGAGAATATGACTAAGATTACTCAATTCTGTAAACTTTGGTGCAAAAATAGTCAGTGAGCCCAAATAGCATGGTCCTCCAACAATGTCTTTTGGTATTCCTTGCCATGCCCTATCCCCACAGATTAAAAAGACATCTGGTGGTAGGGCCTTGGCAGATTTGTTATTCCAAAGGAGGGGCACTGACCCAGGCCGGTGAGTAGATCCGTATGCCTTAAAGGCTGTTGCCTTCCCAGCCGTATCATTTATCCCACAATATTCATTAGTGTACCAATAGGTGCTATCTTTGGGCGAAACATCTGGTGAGTTGACGGAATATGGGCAGCCTGCATATTTACATCCAAACATTATGCAGGTTCGTGTCCAGTTTTGTGAGCTATTCCCAATTGCTTGTGATGCCATTAAATTTAATTCTTGTGGATCCCAAGGGAGTGTCCTATTCAATCCAGATATCAATTTTGCTGAGCAATTTGCAACATTTGTCCACTTACTGCAGTTGTTGATCGAAAATGCCTTAAAGCTGTCCTCATTATACCCAGGTATTTCTATTAGACATGTTTGAAATGGATCTGTGGCTGATACCATAGCAAGACAAAATTCCGACACCCCATTCTCACTGGCCCATGTTACTCACAAATTTTTTCTAGGATTAATTTCATGTAACAGAGATACAGAATTATATACAAAGAGCAAAATTAACAGCTTAACCACTAACAGGTTCTTATTAATCACTGACATCTTCTGCTGTAGAGGAAAGGCTTTCTGCTAAGTTTCACCAAGGCCGTATCCACCGAGCCGGTATCCACCGCATGCCTTGATCTGTAAGCAAACATATAACCTCTTCCTGTTAGCTTAACTTCTGCGGGTTTTGCCTCATCATCTTCTAGCAGCTGCTGCAAATTTGCATGCGCTAACATCTCTTTTACAAGTGACAAATCCATACAATACAAGGCGTAGTTTCTTATTAGCAACTGGCTAGTAAGTACAGGTGGTGTTATACACAAAATCACAGCCTCTAATAAGAGCTACTTTACATGCACACACATTCAAGCTCCTGTAACTAAGGCATTGGGTTTTTCCGCTCGTCCATCCAGCTCATGACAAGGCTTGAGAAACTTTGCAGGCAGCCTCCATGGACCTGTAGGTAGAACACAAATATATCCCTTCCCCCATGCCATCAGTTCTTGAGAAGTAAGTCAAGCTAAAAATGATTCCTTAAAGCAAAGGCATTCTGATGAAACAGGAATGTGAAGCAGGTGCAGAAGCAAACCGCACCGTATCTCTACCACCCTGGTGCTGTTTGGGTGGAGGTTGGTAAAGCTTGGATTCTCCCCTAGGTTACCTTAAACACACTAAGCAGTACTGCTCGGCAGGAGCTACAAATGCCTGCCTGCCCAGCAGCAGCTACAGCTGCCAGCCTGCTGAGCAGCAGCCATAAATTCCTGCCGGCAGCAGCACCTCTGCATTAACCCTTTCTTGCCCAAAATGTTAATCTGCTACCCATTAAAAACTTTTGCATTAACCCAATAACAAAAATACACAGAACACTGTCTGCCCTCAACAGACACACACATACACACACATTCATGGGATCCCACAAACACACTCCACACAACTACAATATGTGAAACACAAAATGCAGACTATCATTACTCCCACTACATGGTCACACGTACAAAATGTAGTTGCAATGACCCTGTGAAGACAATCAAGAAACCAGCTCCGAGCAGCATCATCACAGTGCAAGGTGGCAGGCTCAATCTCAGCGGGCGTCCCCGCAGAGGCTCTGCCTCCCTCACATTGCATGAGGCTTGGGCTTTTACACTGACCAAAATGCACACTCATTCCAATGCAGGTGGCCAGCCTACATCGGGAGAAGTGGCCAACAGTATCTATAAAGGTCTGCAAGGGTCGATAGAAACACAGACATAGTTACATTTGCTAACTTTTAGTACATGAATATCACAGAGAGACTATGAGCACACAATACATCTGCATCCCCCACCCATCTTACTTTTCCCTTTATAACTGCCCATTTATCATGGGGATCTGGGGGATCTAAATCAGGCTTCTTTTCCGGATCAACAGGTCTCGGGTCAAAAGGACTATCCAGGTCAGCATCAGAATTATCAGGCATCAGAATCTCAGGAGCAGCAACAACAGTCTGATGAAAATGCACAGGCTCTTCATTAACGTGTTCTGGAGTTTCAGTGTTATCAAGTGCAATTAAAATATTTTCTCCTGCAGGTTTCAGGTGATCTGAGAGTAGGCTTTTTCTCAGGATTAACAGGGTCTGGGGCAAAAGGATTGCCTTCATTGCCATCCTCAGCCTCCGCAGCCGCGGCAGCAACTGGCGGAGGTTCGGAGGGGTGGGGGGGTGGGGGTGGTGGGGGGGTTTGGGCTCCACTATCTCATTCTTTGACTTAGCCGTGTCGGACAGCTGTAAATTTGTAAGTCCGTCATGAAGTGTCTGTACTTTCTCATCTAACAATCCTGTCCATTTGTCCCAACCTTGACGATCTTGAGGATCAGGCTCTGGGGGGAGGGAGGCCAGGGGCGGTGAAAGTGATAAAGGAAGATACAAATTTGTATCCCCTGGCTCATCCATCGGTTCTGGTTTTTTCGCATTTGTTCCATGGGGGTGGAAAAGCTCTTCTGCTTGCATATTTTTTAAGGAGTCAGTGATTAATCTCCACACAGTGGGATATCTGCTTGCTTCCTGCAATAATTCTTTTGTTGAGTCATTTAGTTCTTTCGGTTTTTCTGCTTCTTCTGGGGTAGAGACATTAGAGTCACTGGGGGAGTGGTTTGGGGTGGAGGTAAGGGAATATTCTGGCACATCAGGCCTGTAATCTGTGGATGCCTTCACCTCACAGCGAGGTTCGATATCGTCAGGATCAGTAGCAATATCAGATTTTGATCTCTCTTTACTGGGCATGGCTTGAAAACCCCTCTTAATCGTTTTTGCAATTTTTGGGGAAGTTCTCCCTCCAGTACAGTGATCGAAGGGACTCCGATCGGGGTTCTTGGAACCCTTCGTCAGGGGCTCTGCGAGTAATTGGGAGGCAGGGAGGGCGGGAGGCTCAAGCAGGGATCCGGGTGGGGGGGCACTGGGGGTTGCAGATGGCATTGCCGGAGATAAGGCTTTCACTGCCGAAGCAGCTGCAGCTCTCTCTGATTTCATATCCCGCAAAGTCTCTCGGACAAGTTTCCACAGCGTGGAGTATTTTTGGGCCTCACGCGCTGCCTTCCCCCCATCAGTTATAGTGTCCCAGAGCTGTACGCCTATCGCCTCCCATGTGGATATTTCAAATGCTGTTCCAATCCCACTAAATAGCCCCTTTTCTTTACTCCACTGGAGTAGCCCTTTAAGTACATCTTCTTCATATTTAATCCCACTCCTTGAGAGGATGCACTGGAGGAAATTAAGGACAGCTGTCTCTTCCTTAGTTTGAGCGGCCCCCATTCCTCCCCGACCGCCACTTGCCTTTATCGAAGTGGACTCTTTTACGCGGAGACTCTCTTTCCTTTTTTTTTTTTTTTCTTTCTCCTGCGGCACGCGCGTGCTCTCTCTACTCGGCAGGGCTGCTGCCGGCTGCTTTTCGGTCAGCCTCCCACCCGTCAGGTCTGCGCTGATCTTCACCGCCGAAGCAGCTCTCAGGAGGCAGAGCTGAGGGGTCCCTGTTCGGGCGCCACTCTTCGCGGGGGTTTGGGAACAACGAAACACAGATCAATATGATCCACGCTGAACAATTTATTGTGCGCAATTGTGCCTTTTATAGGAAAGTTTCAGAACAGTAGAACATTCGATAACACTTGGTTGGTTAACTTCACTTAGCCGAGCGCTAGCAACAGCTTAATGATTGGTTAACTATTACAGCATATGTTTCAAGGTTACAGTTAACATTCCTTCTCTGCGTATCTCTCTCAGTAGTTTTCCGTGCTAACTTTTCCCAAGGCTTCTGCACATACACGAACTTTAGTAACCCTCAGGCGAGGCCTCAATGCCTGCGGGTCACTACCTTACAATTGTCAAGCAATTGTCTGGATTGCTCACATGCCCGTTCACAGCCAAATAGCTCTCCACATTGCTTCTCTCACATATTCTCACTGCTCTTTCCCAGCTGTTTTTTATCGTTTCTTAAATATGTTATCACAGAGGTGATATGAATGGCACTGATTGTCTCAGCTTTGGCCAGCAGTGGATCCATCTTAGAGCTGGCTGGAATTGGCTCTGTCAGACACGGGGGCAGCTTCTGCTGTCTTCTCTCATAAGCCACCCCAGAAGCCCCACCTTTACCAAAGCCTTGGCACGTAAACCCAATACAGCCACTCAGCCAGTTCTCAATCCATCTCACTGTCTTCTCATTCAGCCCACATTTCATCAGCTTCTGCACTCATCTAACAGGCCAGTCATTTCATTTTAGAAAATTATTAAGTTGATCAAGCATGACTTCTCTTTGTTGAATCTATGCTGAGTACTCCCAATCACCTTCTTGCCCTTCCTATGTTTGCAAATGGTTCCCAGGATTAGCTACTCTTATCACCTTCTCAGTAATGAGGTGAGGCTGACCAGATAGATAATTCCCCTGAAATTATCTATCAGTTCTGGGTCAAACACAGGTGTGATGTTTGATTGTTTGATAGTAAATGGATCTCAAAAAAAAAAAAAAAAAAAAAAAGAAAAAAAGATTAAGAATAACTTAAGGTAATATCAAAACCAAATAGTGTGGTGAATAAAAGTGAAAGTAAAAAGCCTAATGCGTTATTAGGGCTTAGTTTGGTTTCTGTTTCTAAAGCCCTTAGAATTTGTTTTTCATTAAGCCAGAACAGTATAAGCCTGCCTTAATGAAAACAGAGACTACCTGTAAATTGTGTAGGTGCATGAATTGGATTTTTGAGGCAATACTAAATATTGAGAGCCTCAATAAATACTTTAATATTGTCAGCATGGCAACTACAAGGAAACAAGAAAATTTTCAGAAAAAGAATAGTTTTTTTTTCTTTGCCTCGTGACTTAGTCCATCCAGGGTTTTTTTATTTCTTTCTTTTTTAATAGTTTCGACTTTTTTCTTACTGATTTCCTTACTTTTGTGTCCATTTAGCACCAAACAGGAAGTTTGGCATGTACTCCTGCTCCTTCTATTTCTGGAATAAATAGAGGACTGAGTGGGAAGTTTCAGTTTGATTAGTGTGTAGGGTTAGACTATGAGAATCAATGGCAAATACTTTTGCATTGCTTTTTGAATGAACTAATTTCATCTTCATATTTCAGTGGTTAAAATCAGTTGGATATCCATAGCTTTTCAAAAATTTGTTGTTGTGAGCTAAAGACTCCAAACTCTTATTGTGCTTACATTTAGCTATATAAAATTATTCTTCCTGCATAAAGCTAAGCATCTTTCAAAATGTTATATTTATAAAAGTTTATTTTTTTCAGTGCCTTTTCTCCTAGCAGTTAATAAAATAGAATTAGAAAAATCAGAGTTGAAATAGGAAATGGCTCAGATAATTTTAGAAAAGCTAAATTCTTTCATTAAGCAGTTGTGTAAATCAGTTGTAGTAACATTTTCCCCTGTCTGTAATTAAAACCACAAAGGGAAACCTGGGTATAAACAGAGGATTTTGCCAGGAATTCCAGAAGCATATCACTACCTCAGGTGCAAAAACGTCACCCTCTATTGTCCATAAAAGACAGGAAATCTAAAATCATTGACAACTCTGCTCAAGTTTCTATTGAAACACCTGAAAAATAATAGTTTCTTTTTTTCATTCCTCAGTTGTACTTTGCATGTTATTTTCTAATGCTGTCGAAACTGTTTGACTCCTATAGATGTCACCTGTAATAGTGCTAGAATTAAGACTTTTCCCCAACATTTTTTACATAAAGCACATTGGTAGGATAATTCTGACTCATTGCACCAGCAGATTAAGTTGTGTTTTTTTTTCGTTTGGTTGTTTTTTTTTGTGTGGGTTTTTTTTGTTGTTTTTTTGTTTCTTTGTTTGTTTGGTTTTTTGTTTTGTTTTGTTTTTATAAAAAACCCTCAAAGGACTCTTATGCATTCAGGACACTTTGGATTCTACTTCAAGAGCTGGAAAGTTTGTGAAATAATATATTTCGTAGAAGTTAGTAGAACTATGTGCAGATACTGATTTTGATTTGGAAATATTTATAGAAATTGATCTTCTGACAGACATTTTTAATGATAAAGTATAATAAGAGTAAAGTTTTTTATAATGAGAATAAAGGCTTTTGTATTGCTAATAGATCTATCAAGCGATGAGAAGTTTACCCATAGGAGTTCAATGCTACTGTGATACTAGAACTTAAACTCTAGTCTTCTTAAAGTTGTTTACAGTTGTACTGTTGATTTCAGCAGGCCTGGGATTTTTCTTCTGGGACTTTACAATAGCTGAACTTCCTATAAAAGTCCTAGAGATTCAGATGATGACAGAAGTTTTTGTTTCCAAGTATTAACATTCCAAAAATTATCATACTTGATGTTAATTGGGCCAAGAGGCCTTCTCTGGAAAAGTATACTTCTTGTATATCCCATGTCTTATGTTAAAATAGTTATATAGTAAATAGCTAAATATAAGTCTGTAATGACCAGAATCTTGAATGCTTGCTTCTTACAGGAGCTTTCTCATAAACTAAAATCTAAGTAGTTCCATAGGACATTCCTATTATCTATTTAATAAGATCTAAATGAGAACACACTCACAGCTTACTCATCTGCGTCTTAAGAGGAGTGTTTTCAGAGCGGAATTTGTTAACATTTCTAAAGTTAATACAAAGCTTTACAATCTGCACAGTGCAATTTCAGTCCTGAGTGTCAGTTCACATGCATTGCATTCTACACTGAGGTTTCTCTTTTTTTTCCGGCTACAACGCTATTTCAGAGCTGGGGCAGAATTAATTTTCAGTTGTTGGAAATGGCAGACAGAATATTCAGCCAGTCAATGTGATGGTCTTAACATCTAACTGTCTAAACCAGGATCCGTATTTGTATCTGCCTCTCTAGGAAGCCAGTTCCAGTGTTTGACCACTCTCTCTGTAAAGAAATGCTTCTAATACCAAGCCTGAACCTCCCCTGGTTCAGCTACTTAGTTTAAATCTAAGTAGCCTTCTCAGACCTTCCGAGCTCATGAGAAGTTTGTTACATTTTAAAATTATTTAGATTCCATTGTCTTAAGGTGATTAATCCTAAATTTTGAGCTACTTAATTTCTGGGAAAGCAAGTCCTTTGGAAAAGAGAAGACTGTGTTTCTGTTTTTTTCGTAAATGAGCTTTAGGCCTTAGTGGTATAGTTTTTCAAGTAAATTTCACAAGAAACTGGTAGTTACGCTGTGATAACAGCTTTATGAATTTTATAATCATAAAATCATAGAATGGTTTGGAAAGGACCTTAAAGATCACCTAGTTCCAACCCCCCTGCCATGGGCAGGGACATCTGTCACTAGAGCAGGTTGCTCAAAGCTCCATACAACCTGGTCTTGAACACTTCCAGGGAGGGGGCATCCACAGCTTTTCTGGGCAACCTGTTCCAATGTGTCAGCACTCTCATTGTAAAGTATTTCTTTATATTGCATCCAAATCTACCCTCTTTCAGTTTAAAGCCATTCCACCTTGTCCTATCACTACAGGCCCTGGTAAAAAGTCTGTCCCCATCTTTCTTATAAGCCCCCTTTAAGTATTGAAAGGTTGCAATAAGGTCTCCCCGAAGACTTCTCTAGGTAGAAAAGCCTCTGTTCCAGCCCTCTGATCATCTTCATGGTCCTCCTCTGGACTCCTCCAACAGTACCATGTCCTTCTGTTGGGGGCTGTCCTTATGTCGGGGGCTGTTCCAGAGTTCGAAGATTCCAGGTGAGAGAAAATGAGAGACAAATAGAGAACTCTCAGATAGTTTATTAATATAGGAAAATATAGAGAATCTGACAGATACAGTAAAGGATATTTCTGAAGAGTGTATATCTTACCAACCCCAAGGACCCTGTGAAGATGACCAGGAAACCAGCTCAGAGAATCATCATTGCAGTGCGAGGTGGCAGGCTCAACCTTAGTGGGCGTCCCCGTGGAGGCAACGTTGACCTGGGTGGTATGAGGCTCTGCCTGCTCGCATCGCATGAGGCACGAGCTTTTATACTGACAAAAATGCACACTCATTCTGAAGCAGGGGGCCAGCCTACGTCGGAAAAAGCGGCTAGCAATATCTAGAAAGGTCTCCAAGGGTCGAGACTTTTCCGGGGAGTTCTAAAGTGGAACTTTCCGGGTAGGAACCAAAGCCAGACTTTCCAGGGAGCAGCCAAAGCAGGACTCTCTGGGGAGGAGCCAAAGAGGACAAGCAGTACTTTTCTGTCGTTGTGTGTTTCACCACAGACCATTATCTATTGCCCCTGACACAGGGGCCCCAGAGATGAACTCAGTACTCCAGGGGAGTAGAGGGGAAGAATCACCTCCCTTGACCTGCTGGCCACTCACCACTCCCCTTTTGAGGCAGCCCAGGACACAGCTGGCTTTCTGGGCTGCAAGCACACACTGACAGCTCATGTTGAGCTTCTTGTCAACAAACACCCCAAGCCCTTCTCAGGGCTGCTCTCAATCCAGTCTCTGCCCAGCCTGTATTTGTGCTTGGGATTTCCCTGAAGCAGGTGCAGGACCTTGCTCTTGGCCTTGGTGGATTCCACGAAATTTGCAAGGGCCCACCTCCCAAGCCTGTCACTGATCTATACTTGGACATTGAGCCACTGACCACAACCCTTTGAGTGCAACCATCCAGTCAATTTTTTAACCACCAAGTGATCCATCCGTCAAATCCATGCCTCTCCAATTTAGAGACAAGGTTGTTGTGTGGGACAGCATCAAATGCTTTGCACAAGTCCAGGTAGATGATGTCAGTTGCTCTTACACTATCCACCAGTGCTTTCACCCCTTTGTAGAAGCCCACCAAACTTGTCAGGCATAATTTGCCCGTAGTGAAGCCATGTCGTCTGTCACCAATCACCCGTTTATTGTCCATGTGTTTTGCGTTAACAGTATAGAAATTTGGCAGAAAATAACACAAGAAATAACAAGAAGAACTGTTGTGATTTAAGCCCAGCCGGTAACTCAGAATCATGCAGCCACTCGCTCACTCCCCCCCGCCTTCCTCCCCCCACTCCCGGATGGATGGGGAGGAGAATCAAATGAATGTAACTCCCACAGAGTGAGATAAGAACAGTCCAGTAACTAAGGTATAACAAAAAAACCACTACTGCTACCACCAGTAATAATAATGATAAGGGAAATAACAAGGGAAGAGAATACAACCGGTCACCACCCTCCGACCAATGCCCAGCCTGACCCAAGCAGTGATATCACCCTTATGGGTAACTGCCCCCAGTTTATACAATGGACATGACGTGCTGAGGCATGGAATACCTCTTTGGTTAGTTTGGGTCAGGTGTCCTGTCTCTGCTTCCTCCTGACTTCCCCTCCTCCCTGTCAGAGCATGAGACTCAAAGTCCTTGGTCAGAGTAAACCTTACTTAGCAACAACTGAAAACATTGGTGTTATCAGCGTTGTTCCCAGGCTACAAGCCAAAACCAGCACTGCACCAGCTACACAGAAGGAGAAAAATGACTGCTACTGCTGAACCCAGGAGAGTATCCACTCCTTATTCCATACCATTCACGTCATGCTCAGATCCCACATTATTCAATATACCGTCACTCTTATCTCATATATGTATATATATATTTATATACATACACACACACACAAAGAGAGAGAGATCATTCCTTAGTGCATGGACCAATCCCTATAAAGCTGCTGAGTTCATCCAGTCCATGATGTCGGGCTTCAACTCTTGCAACAGTCTTTCAGAGCAGGAGAGACAGTGTGCAGTGTTGGATTGTTGCCTGCTGATGACACCACGGAACTATCCTGGACACTGCTGAGCTCATCTGGTTTCATCAAAGTTCATTCTTTGTCGGAGTGATGGTCGAAGGGAAGTCAGGGCCAGTCACTGGTGACCTGAAGACATCTAGCTGGTGGGCTATAAAAGTGCTACATAGTAGGCAACAGCATATAATTGAGTGCATTGGCTCTTTTCCCCTAAAATGAAATCCCCTTAAGGTACACATCGGACTTGCCCATCTTCCCACATTATCCACCAAGTATATCTGGGCCTCTGAGCAAAAGCAATCCCATGAGTGGGTTCGCCTTTACTTGAAGCAGGAATAACCCAGACTGTCTTCTCCAGCAAATTCTTTATGTGCACCACAGGAACTTTATCCCCTTCTATAGTATGTAAAAGTTCTGACTGGGCTGGGTCAGCCCTGTTGGCAGATCCTCTGGTGTTGACCCGCCAGGTAGCTTTTGGTAAATGTGTATCCCAATGTTTGAAAGTCCCACCACCCGTTGTTCTCAGAGTAGTTTTTAACAGCCCATTGTACTGTTCGATTTTCCCAGAGACTGGTGCATGGTAGGGGATGTGATATATCCACTCAGTGCCATGCTCTTTGGCCCAAGTGTCTATAAGGTTGTTCCAGAAATGAGTCCCATCGTCTGACTCAGTTCTCTCTGGGGTGCTGTGTCGCCACAAAATCTGTTTTTCAAGGCCCAGGATAGTGTTCTGGGCAGAGGCGTGGGGCACAGCGTATGTTTCCAGCCATCCAGTGGTTGCTTCTACCATGGTAAGCACATGGCGCTTGCCTTGGCGAGTTGGTGGAAGTGTGATATAGTCAATCTGCCAGGCCTCCCCATATTTGTACTTCAGCCATTGTCCTTCCATACCAAAGAGGCTTTAACCGTTTGGCTTGCTGAATTGCAGCACATATTTCACAGTCTCGAATGCAATTGCTCACCACCCGCCAACAGATACCCAGCCCGACTCGAGCAGCCATCTATCGCTTCCAGGTAGCTGCCCCCAGTTTATATACTGGGCATGATGTGCTGTGGTATGGAATACCCCTTTGGTTAGTTTGGGTCAGGTGTCCTGTCTCTGCTTCCTCCTGACTTCCCCTCCTCCCTGGCAGAGCATGAGACTCAGAAAGCCCTTGGTCAGAGTAAACAGGGTTAGCAACTACTAAAAACATTGGTGTTATCAGCGTTGTTCCCAGGCTGAAAGTCAAAAACACAGCACTGCACCAGCAACTAAGAAGGAGAAAAGTGACTGCTACTGCTGAACCCAGGACAAGAATGGAAAACTAAAAGGCGAAAGGGAAGAGGAAAACAAACAATAAACACAAGTGATGCACAATACAGTTGCTCAGCACCGGCTGACTGATACCCAGCCCAACCCAAACAGCGATTGGTCCCTTCTGGGTAATTCCCCCCAGTTTATATACTGGGCATGATGTGCTGTGGTATGGAATATCCCTTTTGCTAGTTTAGGTCAGGTGTCCTGTCTCTGCTCCCTCCCAGCTCCTTCCCTCCTTATTGACAGAGCATGACAGACTGAAAAGTCCTTAATTAGGGTAAGTGCTTGTCCTGGGTTCAGCTGTAGCAGTTATTTTTCTCCTTCTTAGTAGCCAGTGTAGTGCTGTGCTTTTGACTTTAGTCTGAGAACAATGCTGATAACACACCGATGTTTTTAGTTGGCAAGCAATGCTTACTCCAATCAAGGACTTCTCAGTCGCATGCTCTGCCAGTGAGGAGGGGCACAGGAAGCTGGGAGGAAGCAAAGAGGACACCTGACCCAAGCTAGCCAAAGGGTTATTCCATACCACAGCACGGCATGCTTGGTATATAAACTGGGGGGAATTACCCAGAATGCCCAGATCGCTGCTCGGGTCAGGCTGAGTATCGTTTGGCAGGTGGTGAGCAATTGTATTGTGCATCACTTCTGTTTATTGCTTTCTTTTCCTTTTCCCGTTTTAGTTTTATGTTCTCTCCCCTTGTTATTCCTCGTATCATTATTATTATTGGTGGTAGTAGTAGTTTTGTATTATACCTTAGTTACCGGACTGCTCTTATCTCAATCTGAAGGGAATTACATTCTTTCAATTCTCCTCCCCATCCCTCCAGAACTGGGGGGAGGAAGGAGTGGGAGGGAGTGAGCAAGCGGCTGCGTGGTTCTGAGTTACCGGTTGGGCTTAAACCATGACAGTGCTATTTAGCAGCAACTAAGCCATAGGTGTGTTATCAGCATTATTCTCAGGCTAAAGCCAAAACACAGTACTGCACCACCTAATAGGAAGAAGAAAAATAGCTGTTACAGCTGAACTCAGGACAGCATCCACCCCTTATTCCATACTATTTATGTCATGGTCAGGTCCCACAATTTCCAATATACCATCACCTTTTGGTCTTTTGATATGCGCGCACACACACACACACAGATATCATTCCTTAGTCTGTGGACCATCCCTATAAAGTCTGTTGAGTTTATTCAGTCCATGATTTCAGGCTTCATCTGCCATAGCAGTCTTTCAGTGTATGGTGTTGGATCATTGCCTGCTGACGTCACTGCTCAGCTCATCTGGTTTCATCAAAGTTTATTCTTTCTTGCGGTGATGATCAAAGAGAAGCCGGGTTCAGTCTGTGGTGATAACTTGCATAACTTGATGGCATTAGGCTACACTGTGCACCTGTATGTACTAGAGCCTTATACTCCTGTAGGACTCATGTGCCAGGCCATCTGATCCACACAGTCCATTAAACCTGATTGTCCCTCTTTTCCTGGCTGTAGGCAGGGCCCATCTAATAGTGATCATAAGATCTTATGTCTTGTACAAAAGGCGTAGAATTCCTTTTCATAGGAGTAGAAGCAAAATCAGCTCTTTCATTGCCCACCAGAGCCTGGAGCAGCAGCTTTCTTGGGAGGATCCCCATTCACCGTTGTTTTTCTTTGCAGTTCACGCACCCATTCCTCCAGAACTGAGGTAGGTTTTCCATCCCACTTTCCCATGTCTTCTTCATGATCCTCTGGGCATCGTCATTGTGACAAGTGACTATTAATCCATAAAAATGAATGCTTATCACAAATACGTTTTGACACATTCTGGTCAGATCTGTTATTATCTCAACCGTTCGGGCCCCACGTTGGGCACCAAAAAGGGCTGTTGTGGTTTAAGCCCAGACAGCAACTCAGAACTACGCAGCTACTTTCTCCCTACCCCCCTTCCCCCCCACCCTGGGGTGGGATGGGGAGGAGAATCTAAAGAATGTAAACCACGTGGACTGAGATAAGAACAGTCCAGTAGCTAAAGTACAATAGAAAAATACTACTAATAATAATGATAAGGGAAAAAACAAGGGGAGAGAATATAAAACTAAAAGGGAAAAGGAGAAAAAAAGTACAATAAGCCTTGTGCTCGCAGCCCAGAAAGCCAACCATATCCTGGGCTGCATCAAAAGAAGCATAACCAGCAAGTCGAAGGAGGAGATCCTGCCCCTCTACTCTGCTCTCATGAGACCTCACTTGGAGTACTGTGTACAGTTCTAGTGTTCTTAACATAAGAAGGACATGGAACTGTTGGAACAAGTCCAGAGGAGGGCCATGAGGATGATCAGGGGGCTGGAGCACTTCCCATATGAAGACAGGCTGAGAAAGTTGGGGCTGTCCAGCCTGGAGAAGAGAAGGCTGCGTGGAGACCTCAGAGCATCCTTCCAGTATCTGAAGGGAGCCTATAAGGATGCTGGGGAGGGACTCTTCATCAGGGAATGGAGCGGGAGGACAAGGAGTAAGGGGTTCAGACTTAAACAGAGGAAGTTTACATTGGATACGAGGAAGAAATTCTTTACTGTGAGGGTGGTGAGGCACTGGAATGGGTTGCCCAAGGAAGTTGTGAATGCTCCATCCCTGGCAGTGTTCAAGGCTAGTTTGGATGTAGTCTTGGGTGACATGGTTTAGCATGTGGTGTCCCTGCCCATGGCAGGGGGGTTGGAACTAGATGATCTTAAGGTCCTATCCAACCCTAACTATTCTATGATTCTATGATTCTATGATGCACAATACAATTGCTCACCACTCGCTGACTGATACTCCGCCCGACTTGAGCAGTGAACTGGGTCTTCTGGGTGACTCCCCTGATTTTATATACTGGGCATGGCATGCTGTTGTATGGAACTTTGGCTAGTTTGGGTAAGGTTTCCTTTCTTTGCTTCCTCCTGGCTTCTTGTGCCCCTCCTCAGTGGCAGAGCAAGAGAACCTGAGAAGTCCTTGATCAGGGTAAGCGCTGCTAGCAACAACTAAAACATCGGTGTGTTATCAATGTTGTTCTCAGGCCAAATCTGAAACACAGCACTGCACCAGCTGCTAGGAAGGAAAAAAATAACTGCTACAGCTGAAACCAGGACGCATTTTTCCCATTTTAAAAATGGGGGTTATATTTTCCATTCTACAGTCAGTGGGTTGCCAGTGATCTACCTTTCCTTACTACAGTTATACTGGTTTTTTTTTCTTTTTTGTGAACTTGCATAACTGTATGCCAAGACTTAGAAATCAGGCAGAACAGAGTGTGATGTCGCACTTACAAAAAAGTGAACATAAAGAATAATTTTGTATTTGATAATTTTGTAGATACAAGCCTGTGCAGAAAGTGGATGGAGTTGCAGATGGTTTCACAGGAAGTGGTCAACAGGCAGGCACATCTGCTGAACAAACTATAATTGCCCAAAGTCAACATCATCAACAGTTTTTAGGTATGATGCTTTATACTGCTGTAAAAATAAAATAAACCCCATTATTGCCTTGAACATCAGGTCTTGTAAATACAATAATTATTTTAGTTATGTTGCCCTGTTCAAAACTCTCACTGATAGCGAAAGAAAATGATAGTCATAGAAGCTATATGTTCTGTATTGTAACACTTCTGTAAGGGTCTTCCACTTCTCAAGTGTAAGGTGTACCGCAAAATGACACTGTTCTTTGACTCCCGTCTCTACAGGATCCCAGATGTAAACATCTTATGTGAATATATCTTGCAAAGGGATTAATGTGTTCATCAAATAGACCACCTAATTCTAAGTCCTCTGCTTCACTTTTAGTTACAATAATATCCTCAGGGGCTATCTCAGTTCCCGCAGGACTTACCTCCCTGGCAGTAACGGAAGCTCTCCCTAAAGCTATGGTAGTTTGATAAAAATCCTCAATCAGATCGTCAAAATTGGTGGCAATGATAACATGAGTATTTAAACTCTCGTTAGTCCATTAAGGTTCAAGAGCCGTCTTGGATTGCTGTTTAATATGCATCATAGTGATGTAAAAGAAAAACTGTGCAAAATCTACTTGCATGGTTGATTTAAAATATATTGCAATGCAGTTGCAGTGAAGCATTTTATACAGAAATGCATAGTGGAAATCTTTCCCTAGAAGTTCATCAATTTCCACTGGCTTCCCATTTTTTTGAATATGCACATAAATTTGGATTGTGTTTCTGCACTGCAGTTGTGTTGACCATTTTCAAGGTGTACTGAGTTTGTGCTGCAACATTATAAATGGAAAGAGATGAATAGTTAAAAACAGAAACCCAAGATTTGTGTTTAAAATGTGCATTTTGTACATTCATTGATGTAGCTAAGCATATTAATTTCTCAGATGTAGAAGCAAGTGGCAATTTAGTAATTTACTAATGTAAAAAAGCTTATTAAATGCGTTATTCCAATAATTTTACACTTAGTTTCATTTATTAGGATTTTGAAGCACCACATCTTTTGGCCTAAACTTGCTGTTACAAAAGTCATTGGGAACCTTAGACTACAGTTTGCATGTTTTTGAATTTTCCCTTCTACTGTCCCCCTGGTTGACAGTGCATTCCCTGCCCCCCCCCCCCCCCCCCAGTGTATCTCTTGGAAACATTTATGAGAAGTAGTTAAAGCGAACATTGGCTACAGTTGAAAGTCTTGTAAATTTCGAATAAAATGCTGCTGGATCTACTAAACCCTAACATGCATGACAATGCAAAAACTATTCAGTTGATCAAAACAAAACCTATTATATTAGTCTCTGGCATGCTGACATGAATACTCTTCTTCATCCTGTCATATTCAGAAAATGCATCTTAGCTTTTTTTATATACAGATACAATATGTATGTGAAATTATTTTTACCTGCTATCTGTTAAGAATAACTTAAAATCTCCTTTTGCTTAAAAAATAGCTAGCTGGCTTGTTCACAATTTTGTTTCAACTTTAAAATATATTATATATAAAAGACATTCCTCTTTGGGCATTATGACCTTCTAGACTTTATTTCTTTACATCATACTTAAATGTTTTCTAATCAAACTGTAGTTGGCACCATTCACAATTGCTTTCTTCTGTTATGTTCTCATGGAAACAGATGCATCTCGAGTACTTCCAGAGTTTGGAGAAGTTGAAATATCTTCGCTACCAGATGGTACTACCCTTGAGGACATAAAATCACTGCAAAGTCTTTATCGAGAGCACTGTGAGGTAAAAGGGAAGAGGCATTTCACATAAATAATTCTTTGAAAATTCACGTCTTCCACTGAGATTAAGTACAACAGGATGACTGACACAAAGCACATTACAGCTATTCCCCTTGTATCTGATGTGCTCCTCAAATATTTTGCTTATTCCCTCAGAAAGAACGTTTGCAAAAAGACATCTCTAGAATTTCTCTCTTTATAGAAGAAAGAAAATAACATGTAATCGAATGCCAATACTGGAATATATTTAAGAATTTTAGATAAATTGAACTTTAGATAAAATATATAGAGAGTTTTGCTTTTGTTTATAGGAGTTGAAATCAGATTAAATTATCATTTCTAATGTTGCTATTAAAAATAAACTCACTTTTTTATTCAAGTTTTAAAGAAGCAGGTTGTTTAAGAACTTACTTATGGACACACTTCATAGCGAATAAAGTGTTTTTAAATTATTGCTGAAGGTGTTTTAAAACATGTAGTGAAGAAGCAAAATCCATTAAAAAGCAAGTTTCCTTTGTGTTTTTAATAGTGTTGATAGTTCTGGTTAGGTGAATTCACCTGATATATGTGCTTAGGCTTTTTTCTGGAGTCTTCATTGTATTTGCACATAGAAACATCGAATCATAGAATCATAGAATCATAGAATAGTTAGGGTTGGAAAGGACCTTAAGATCATCTAGTTCCAACCCCCCTGCCATGGGCAGGGACACCTCCCACTAAACCATGCCACCCAAGGCTCTGTCCAACCTGGCCTTGAACACCGCCAGCAATGGAGCATTCACGACTTCCCTGGGCATCCCATTCCAGTGCCTCATCACCCTTGCAGTAAAGAATTTCTTCCTCATATCCAGTCTAAACTTCCCCTGTTTAAGTTTGAACCCGTTACCCCTTGTCCTCTCACTACAGTCCCTAATGAAGAGTCCCTCACCAGCATCCCTATAGGCCCTCTTCAGATACTGGAAGGCTGCTCTGAGGTCTCCACGCAGCCTTCTCTTCTGCAGGCTGAACAGCCCCAACTTTCTCAGCCTATCTTCATACGGGAGATGCTCCAGTCCCCTGATCATCCTTGTGGCCCTCCTTTGGACTTGTTCCAACAGTTCCATGTCCTTTTTATGTTGAGGACACCAGAACTGCACGCAGTACTCCAAGTGAGGTCTCACAAGTGCAGAGTAGAGGGGCAGGACATGGCCTGATCTGAGTCTCTGTACAAACTAGTATGGAGAGTTGGGAAATTTGTTGATAAAACGTTACTGAAAAGGTTGTTATATGTTTATTTATAAGCATACCTTTTGCTATTTTTTCTGCAAAATGACCAGGGGGGAGCTATAGCCCTGGGAAGGGTTTGAGGGGGAGGGGGGGGGAAATATGCAGTAGAAAATTATCTGCACTTGTTTTATATTTTTTCAGGCAATAGTGGACGTTGTTGTGAATCTTCAGTTTAGCCTGATAGAAAAATTGTGGCAAACTTTCTGGCGCTATTCTCCTGCTGCTCCAGCTGGTGACACAGCTATTATTGAATTGAGGTCAGTAAATGTCTCTTTTTGTTTACTGTTCACCATCATAATAAAACAGCAGGAGTCAAATCAAAGAAATTCTTAGTTTTACTAAGGCTAAGAACCTTTTCTGATATCACTAGTTTTTCAGGTTAAATTACGTTGTCAGCTATTTGACATGTAGCCTGTCAGTACATGGCAAACTGCAACCTTGAAATGATTGTGTATACATCTATTTTTTACTTTGCTTGGATAACTAAAATCAAAGTATCTTTTCACAAGATACTGTCCGGTTCATTTAAATTGCAAGGGCCTTTTTTATTATACCTCTGCATAATTTATGGACTGGAGCAGAACTTTGGAGGCCATTTTTCCCCAGTTTCATATGAAGAAGTTTAAGAGTTTCAGTTGGATGTAGCAGAGACATTTTTTAAGTTTTTATTAAATAATCAATTTCAAAGCCCATTGTACCTTTCTTATCATGCATTTTCATTTGTTGCATTTATTCACACCAGCAATTTGAGTGAAATGGAAAGTCGACTTCCAAAAGGAAAACTGATTATTCTGTGCAAATATGAGGCTATTCTGAAATGGATGGGTAATTGTGACCATGTGATGTACCAGGCTTTGGTGGAGATTCTCATTCCTGATGTCCTTAGACCTATTCCAAGTAAGTTAAAACCAGATATCATCTCACAAGACTGTGTTGTGTTTTGCTTTGTTCTATTGTTTTGTTTTATGTGGCAATTCTTTTTGTACCTCACATGAAATTTTGGGAATGATTTGGAAGGATGTAAACATAGAGTATGTCATCTTTCCTTAATCCTGTTGAGTAGGCAGTGTTCAAGGCTGGGTTGGACAGAGCCTTGGGTGGCATGGTTTAGTGGGAGGTGTCCCTGCCCATGGCGGGGGGGTCGGAACTAGACGATCTTAAGGTCCTTTCCAACCCTAACTATTCTATGATTCTATGATTCTATGATTCTATGATTCTATGATTCTGTGATGTAAGTATTGCGTGTAAAGAAAAGGAGAGTGGATATTTCACTGTATTTAGGAAAGTCTCTAGAAGTTTTAAAAATATATTTCTCTATGGAATATGCCTTTGTCACTGCAAATTCTAAGTTTTTATTAATTTTAAGATAAAAATGGGTTCCTTCACATACTGTCTCTATTCTACCAGACAGCTGTGAATACACTATGGCCCTGAGCCCAAGTATATTAATGTCAGACTTCACTCCCAACTCTTCTACCTCCTCCGCTACTGAGCAGTGCAGAGGGGATGGTGAAGGGGGGTTGCAGTTAGTTCATAACACTTCATCCCTGCTTCTCCTCCCTCCTCACACTGTTTCCCTGCTCCAGCATGGGTCCTTCCCATGGGCTGCAGTTCAATAACTGTTCCAGCATGGGTTATTTCCACTGGGTACGATCCACAAGGAGCAGACCGTGCCAGTGTGAGTTCCCCATGGGTCACCATTCCTGCCACAAGCCTGTTCCAATGTGGGGTCCTCCAAAGGCTGCAGTGTGGATATCTGCTCTGACATTGTCTTTCATGTTCTGCAGGGGTTCTGCCTGCTTCACCACGGTCTTTACCACAGGCTGCAGGGGACTCTCCTCCCCCTCCTTCATCACTGACCTTGGTGTCTGCACAGTTGTTTCTCTCACATATTCTCAATCTTCTGTCATATCTGCTGCGAAATGTTCTTACCCTTTCTTAAATATGTGCCAGCAGTGTCAAGGATTGGCTCAGCTTTGGCCAGCAGTGGGTCCGTCTTGGGGCTGGCTGGAATTGACTCTGTCTGACATGAGGGCAGCTCCTGATCTCTTCTCACAGAGGCCATCCCTGCAGCCCCACCAGTACTAAAACCTTGCCACATAAACCCAATATAAGAGAATGGATAGAGGAGAGAGAGACAAGAAAGAAAACAGAGATGAGAGGCAAGAAAAGAGGTGAGAGAGACGACAGAGATTACGGAGGTGAAAGAGATCAGAGATAGATGAAAGAGGTGAGTGAGACATCAGAAACAGGTGAGAGAGGGACGAGAGAGATGAGAGATGAGATGAGGTCCTTTCCAACCCTAACTATTCTATGATTCTATACCAATGCATGCAGCTTGGGGAACAAACAGGAGGAACTGGAGCTCTGCACCCAATCAGTAAGTTATTGGAATAGCTGAAACATGGTGGGACAACTCACATGACTGGAGGATCGCGACGGATGACTATAGGCTGTTTCATAAAGACAGGCAGGGTAGAAGAGGAGGAGTAGTCACGCTCTATGTTAAGGAGAACCTCGAATTAATAGAAGTCAACTAGGGAGATTGTGGAAGCCCTATCGAATGCCTCTGGGTCAAGATCAGAGGGGTCATCTCCAAGGGGGATCTTACAGTATCCATCTGCTATGGACCTCCAAACCAAGGCAATAAGGCCAACAAAGCAATATTTGGGTCACTTAAGCAAGCTTTGGGTCAACAGAACATGGCTCTTATGGGTGACTTCAACTACCCAGACATTTGTTGGAAGAACGATACAGCAGCTCACATGGGTTCAAACTTAAACAGGGGAAGTTTAGGTTAGATATAAAGAAGAAGTTCTTTACCATGAGGGTGGTGAGGCACTGGAATGGGTTGCCCAAGGAAGTTGTGAATGATCCATCCCTGGCAGTGTTCAAGGCCAAGTTGGATGGAGTCTTGGGTGACATGGTTTAGTGGGAGGTGTCCCTGCCCATGGCAGGGGGGTTGGAACTAGATGATCTTAAGGTCCTTTCCAACCCTAACTATTCTATGCTTCTATTCTATGTCATCCATCAAGTTCTTGGAATGCATAGAAGACTGCTTCCTCATACAAATGTTAGATGTGCCAAACTGGAATGAGGCAATGCTGGACTTGCTACTCACAAACCAATAAAACCTGCTTTGTAAATATCTGGGTTAGTGGTAGCCTTGGCTGCAGTGATCACAATGCTGTGGAGTTTGGGATCCAGCTGAGCATGCTGAAGGTTAGTACCAAGACAAAGGTTCTAGATTTCAGAAGAACAAACTTCAGCTCACTCACAGCTCAGTTGTGAGGGAATCTGTGGGAAGCTTCCACGCAGGATAAAGGAGCTAGCGAGTGCTGGGAGATTTTCAAGAACGCTCTGCTGGAAGCACAAAACCAGTTCATCCCCTTAAAAGGTAAGGGAAGTAGGCAGAGCAAGAGACCCCCTTGGCTTAACTGCAAGCTTCTGAGTCTACTCAAAACCAAAAGAGAAGTGTAACAGATGGAGAAGCAGACGGATAGCCATTGAGAGCTACAAGGGGGTACAGAGGCACAGTTAGAAAAGCAAATGCTCATCTCTAATTGAAATAGGCCAGAGATGTCAAAAACTACAAGAAAGGGTTCTTCAGGTACATAAACAACAATCAGAAACAGAAGGAAAATATTGTCCTGCTGTTAAGCGGGAGAGTGAAATTATTCGCCAACAATAATGCAAAGGCAGAGGTTCTCAACGCTTTCTTCACCTCTGTCATTATCAGCACTATCGAGCCCCAGGCCTTGGGAACAAAAATCCAGGTTAATGAAAACACAGACCCACCATCAGTGGAGGAAGAGTTGGTATGTGAACCATTACAGGAGCTTGACCCCTACAAATCCATGGGCCCTGAAAATATCCACCTGAGGGTGTTAAGAAAGCTGGCTGATGTCATTGTGAGGCCACTCTCCATAACCTTTGAGAAGTCATGGAGACTGGGGGACGTCCCAGAAGGCTTAATGTCACCCCCGTCTACAAGAAGGAGGATCTCGAAATTGGATCTCAAAGGAGGATCCAGGAAATTATAGGCTCATCAGTCTTACTTCACTCCCCAGGAAGGTTATGGAACGGATCCTCCTGGGGGCTATCTCAAGTCACATGAAGCACGTGACTGGGAAAAGCCAGCATGAATTCACCAGGGGCAAATCATGCTTGACAGACCTGATCACCTTCTATGATTAAGTAACCTGCTCGGTTGATGTGGGGGAGTGGTGGACATTGTCTACCTGGATTTCTCAAAGGCTTTCAATACAGTTTCCCACAGCCTCCTCCTAGAGAATCTGATACGTTATGGTCTAGACAAGTGGTCTCTGCAGTGGGTGGGGAACTGGCTGACAGGCTGCATCCAGAGGGTGGTGGCAAATAGCTCCTTTTCAGACTGGCGAACTGTCACTAGTGGGGTCTCCCCGGAGATCAATATTGGACCCAACGCTGTTTAATATCTTCATAAATGATCTGGAAGATGAGATCAAATGTATCCTGACTAAGTTTGCTGATGATACCACACTGAGTGGGGAAGTAGATGCTTTGGAAGGGAGAACCACCCTGCAGGATGACCTGGATAGCCTGGAAGAGTGGGCTAACAAGAACCTTATGAAGTTCAACAAGGACGAGCGTAAGGTCTTGCACCTGGAAAAACACAATAAAAGAGCGCAGCACAGGCTGGGATCTACAGGGCTGGGCAGCAGCTCTGTGGAAATGGACCTGAGGGTCCTGGTGAACAACAAGCTCAATATGAGTGAAGAGAGTGCTGTTGCTGTGGCAAAGAGAGCCAGAAGGATGCTGGGCTACACCAACAAGGGCATCACCAGCAGAGATAAAGATGTCATTATACAACTCTACTCAGCACTTGTCATGCCACACCTGAAATAATGTGTTCAGTTTGGGTCACTACTATACTGGCTGGCAAAGAACTGGCTAGATGGCTGCACGCAAAGAGTTGCGGTCAATGGCTCAATGTCCAGCTGGAGACCAGTAACGAGTGGTGTCCCTCAGGGATCGGTGTTGGGACCGGTCTTGTTCAACATCTTTGTCGATGACACCAACACCCCCAAGTCCTTCTCTGCAGGGCTGCACTGAATCTCTTCTCTGCCCAACCTGTAGCTGTGCCTGGGATTGGTCCCACCCGGGTGTAGGACCTTGCACTTGGCACGGTTAAACTTCATCAGGTTGGCATCAGCCCACCTCACAAGCGTGTCAAGGTCCCTCTGGATGGCATTCCTTCCCTACAGCGCATCAACCGAACCACACAGCTTGGTGTCATCGGAAAACTTGCCGAGGGCACACTCAATCCCACTGTCCATGTCACAGAATCACAGAATAGTAAGGGCTGGAAAGGACCTCAAGATCATCGAGTTCCAACCCCCCCGCCATGGGCTGGGACACCTCCCACTAAACCATGCCGTCCAAGTCTATGTCCAACCCCACCTTGAACGCCGCCAGGGATGAAGCATTCACAACTTCCCTGGGCAACCCATTCCAGGGCCCCACCACCCTCACAGTAAAGAATTTCTTCCTCAGATCCAATCTAAACCTCCCCTGTTTAAGTTTAAACCCATTACCCCTTGTCCTCTCACCACAGTCCCTAATGAAGAGTCCCGCCCCAGCATCCCTATAGGCCCCCTTCAGGTATTGGAAGGCTGCTATGAGGTCTCCACGCAGCCTTCTCTTCTCCAGGCTGAACAGCCCCAACTTTCTCAGCCTATCTTCATACGAGAGGTGCTCCAGTCCCCTGATCATTTTCGTGGCCCTCCTCTGCACTTGTTCTAACAGTTCCATGTCCTTTTTATGTTGAGGACACCAGAACTGCACGCAATACTCCAAGTATTGTCACCGACAAAGATGTTGAACAAGACCGGTCCCAACACCGATCCCTGAGGGACACCACTCGTTACTGGTCTCCAGACGGACATTGAGCCATTGACCACAACTCTTTGCATGCGGCCACCCAGCCAGTTCTTCATCCACTGACTGGTCCACCTATCAAATTGATGTCTCACCAACTTAGAGACAAGGATGTCATGTGAGACAGTGTCAAAGGCTTTACACAAGTCCAGGTAGATGACATCAACTGCTCTACCCCTGTCCATCAGTTCCATAGCCCCATCATAGAAGGTCACCAGAATGGTCTGGCAGGATTTCCCCTTAGTGAAGCCATGCTGGCTGTCACCAAGCACCTTGTTGGTTTTCATGTGCCTCAGCATGCCTTCCAGGAGAATCTGCTCCAAGATTTTACCAGGCACAGAGGTGAGACTGACTGGTCTATAATTCCCTGGCTCATACATTTTCCCCTTCTTAAAAATGGGGTTATATTTCCCTTTTTCCAGGCGCTGGGAACTTCAACTGACTGCCATGATTTTTCAAATATGATGGACAGTGGCTTAGCAACTTCATTAGCCAGCTCCTTCAGGACCCGCGGATGGATTTCATTAGGTCCCATGGACTTGTATATGTTCAGGTTCCAAAGATGGTCTCCAACCACATCCTCTCCTACAGTGGGCCTAGGTTCTTCATTCTCACAGTCCCTGTGTCTGCCTTCCATGACTTGGGTGGTACGGTCAGAGCATTTGCCGGGGAAGACTGAGGCAAAGAAGTCAGTAAGAACCTCAGCCTTCTCCAAATCCAGGGTAGCCAGTTCTCCTGATAGCTTCTGGAGAGGGCTCACATTGTCCCTAGTCTGTCTTTTATTTGCAATGTACCCATAGAATCCCTTCCCGTTATCTTTAACATCCCAAGCCAAGTTTAATTCAAAGTGGGCCTTAGCTTTCCAAACCTGGTCCCTAGCTTCCCGGACAACATCCCTGTATTCTCCCCAGGCCGCCTGACCTTGCTTCCACCTTTTATAAGCCTCTTTTTTCCTTTGAATTTTGCCCAGCAGGTCCTTATCCATCCAAGGAGGTCTCCTGGCCCTCCTGCTGAACTTCCTTCTAGTTGGGATGCATCGCTCCTGAGTTTGCAGCAGGTGATCCTTGAATATCAACCAACAGTCTTGGGCCCCCCTGCCCTCTAGGGCTATATCCCATGGAACCTTACTGAGCAGCTTCCTGAAGAGGCGAAAGCCTGCTCTCTTGAAGTCCAGGGCAGTGAGCTTGCTGCACGCTCTTCTCACTGTCTGGAGGATCTCGAATTTGACCATCTCATGATTCCTGCAACCAAGGCTGCCCTGGAGCATCACATTTCCAACCAGCCCTTCCCTGTTGGTGAGCACGAGGTCAAGCATGGCACCTCTCCTTGTTGGCTCCTCTATTACTTGCAGAAGGAAGTTGTCTTCCACACAATCGAGGAACCTCCTGGATTGCTTGTGCCAGGCCGTACCATCCCTCCAACAGATATCAGGGTGGTTGAAGTCCATCATGAGAACAAGGGCCTGCGTGCGTGAGTTTATTCCTATCTGTCTATATAGTGCTTCATCCACAGAGTCCTCTTGATCAGGCGGTCTGTAACAGATCCCCACAATAATGTCTCCCATCGCTGTTCTCCCTGTAACCCTGACCTACAAACTCTCTATCGACTGCTCACCTGTCCCCAGACAGATTTCCATACTCTCCAGCCTATTCGTTACATAAATAACAACTCCCCCTCTCCACCTGCTGGGCCTGTCTTTTCTAAAGGGCCTGTAACCTTCCATTCCAACACTCCAGCGATAGGAGCCATCCCACCATGTTTCTGTGTTGTCTATTATATCATATCCCTGTAGACGTGCACGCATCTCTATTTCCTCTTGATTGTTCCCCATGCTACGGGCGTTTGTATTCTATACAAGCTCCAAATGAAGCCGGCTCATTGGCTGGAGGGGCTGGAATGTCTCTGCATTGCTCCGAGCATTTATTCTAGGTGTTAGCAACTGACCGGGAGTGCTGGGATGGAATGATGCCCCCCTTCCCCAACACATCTAGTTTAAAGCATCCTTGACCGGTCTGGCAAGCTTCCTACCAAAACCGCTCTTCCCCTTCTTGGTCAGACCAGCTCCACCAGCCCCCAGTAGACCTGGCCTACTAAATTGAGTCCTCTGTTCAACGCACCCAAACCCCTGACTATAGCACCACCCTTCTAACCGTTTATTAACCTGGCCAACCCTCCTAGCCTTTTTAGGGTCCTCCCCTGTATCGTGGAGAACTGATGAAAAGACAATCTGAGCTCCAGAGCCCCTGACCACCTCTCCCAGGGCTCTGTTCTTTATGTTCTCCGGGCTACTGCTATATATATCACTAGCACCTACATAGAATCATAGAATAGTTTTGGTTGGTAAGGACCTTAAGATCATCTAGTTCCAACCCCCTTGCCATGGGCAGGGATACCTCCCACTAAACCATGCCACCCAAGGCTCCGTCCAACCCGGCCTTGAACATTGCCAGCAATGGAGCATTCACAACTTCCCTGGGCAACCCATTCCAGTGCCTCACCACCCTCATGGTAAAGAATTTCTTCCTCATATCCAGTCTAAACTTCCCCTGTTCAAGTTTGAACCCGTTACCCCTTGTCCTCTCACTACAGTCCCTAATGAAGAGCCCCTCCCCAGCATCCCTATAGGCCCCCTTCAGATACTGGAAGGCTGCTCTGAGGTCTCCACGCAGCCTTCTCTTCCACAGGCTGAACAGCCCCAACTTTCTCATCCTATCTTCACTAGAAGTGGGTAATAGTCAGTGGGACTGACTAGAGCAGGCAGCCTCTCTGCAACATCCCTGATCCGAGCCCCTGGTAGGCAACACACCTCCCTTGAGACTGGGTCAGGCCGACAGATGGGTGCCTCTGTTCCTTTCAAAGTAGAGTCCCCTACTACTACGAACCGCCGCTTTTTCCTGGCAGCACTAGTAGAGATCTTCTTTAGCAGTGCTTCCGCCTGTTGTTTCTGGTGCGAGGGAGATTCCTAGTTAGCCCCCTGCAGGACAGCAAAGCGGTTCTGGGTGGGGACATGAGATTTAGGAGGAAGCCCCTTGCTTTTAATTGTCCTCTTCCTTCTTTTTTTTTTTTTTTTGTCTTTTTTTTTTTTTGTTTTGTTTATTTTTTGTTGTTTTGTTTTTGTTTTTGTTTTTGCTGCTGTTTCCCAGCTTCCTGGGTTAGCGGCCTCCTTCTTCCCTCTATGAGCTACAGGGGACGCTTGAGGCCCCTGCACAGTTTGGGCCTGGAGCAAGCAGTGCTGCTTCCTCTCAGCTTCCCTGACATCTTTCAGCCTCTTGACAGCGTCCCGCAGCTCAGCCACCTGCTGCAGGAGGGCTTCCACCAGGGAGCAATGAGTGTAGCCCTGCCCGTTGTGCACCCTCCCCTCACAAGACCAGTGCAGGCACTCTCTACACTCCGAGTTCTGCACTGCAGCCTCCCCTCTCATTGGCTCTGTCTGGGTGCCTACCCTGGCCACTGCCTGGGCAGCCGGAGCAGAGCTCCCAGACCAGGCCCTGGTCATCCTCTGAGTTAGTTGACTCATTGTAGAAGGCTTATCACATTGGTGAGGCAGGATTTCCCATTCCTAAATCCATGCTGGTTCCTACCAAGAACCTTCTTTGGAAATGGCTTCCAGGATTCTTTTCTCCATCATCTTTCTGGGAATACAGGTGAGGCTGGCCAGCCTGTAGTTCCCCAGATCCTCCTTCTTGCCTTTCTTGAAGATTGGAGTGCCATTTGCTTTCTTCCAGTCCTTGGAAACCTTCCCTGATCACCATGACTGTTCAGAGATAACTGAGACTGGCCTTGAGATGACATCAGCCAGCTCCCTAAGCATTCATGGGTGCATCCCATCAGGTCCCACACACTTGTACATCCCCGATTTGTTCAAATGTTTCCCTAACTGGGTCCTCCTCTATTGAGGAGGATTATTCCTTGCTGCAGGCTTTTACTCTGGTCTCAGAGGCCTGGGATTCCTGAAGGCAATCCTTACCAGTGAAGGCTCAGGTGCAGAAGGCACTCAGTACCTCGGCTGCCCCCTAACCTTCGCATCACTGACCAATTTGTAAGAACTGCAAGAAAAGCTCCCTTGTTTGTAAGAACTGTGTCCAGCAGAGCTTCTCCCCTTCTGCCCTGTTTTGCTGATTACAAGCTCTCTCTTTTCCATAACACCCTGCACCCTTTGCTTTCCAGCCCATTTCACCACTCCCTCGCATGATTGAGGGTCATTGTCTCCCTCCCCTGTCAATTGAAGTTTAAAGCTCTCCTCACCAGGTTGGCCAGCCTGTTGGAAAAGATGGTTTTACCCACTTGGTCGGGTGGATTCTATTTCCCTAGCAGTCTTGAATCACAAAATCACAGAATTGTTAGGGCTGGAAGGGACCTTTGGAGACCATCTAGTCCAAGCCTCCCTCACCCAAGAAAGGGCCACCTAGAGCAGTTTACACAGGAATGTGTCCAGGCGGGTTCTGAATGTCTCCAGAGATGGAGACTCCACAACCCACCTGGGAAGCCCACTCCAGTGCTCTGCCACCCTCAACGTGAAGAAGCTCTTCCTCATGTTGAGGTGAAACTTCTTGTGTTTTAGTTTATGGCCACTGTTCCTCATCCTGTCGCTGGACACCACTGGAAAGAGTCTGGCACCATCCTCCTGGCACTTGCCTTTGAGATATTTATATGCATTAATGAGATCCCTTCTCAGTCTCCTCTTCTCTAGACTAAACAGGCCCAGCTCCCGCCATCTCTCCTCATAAAGAGACACTCCAGACCCCTGATCATCCTTGTGGCCCTCCGCTGGACCCTCTCCAGTAGCTCCTTGTCTTGCTTGTGCTGAGGAGCCCAGAACTGGACACAGTACTCCAGACGTGGCCTTGCCAGGATCCAGCAGAGGGGGAGGATCACCTCTCTCGACCGCCTGGCCACACACCTCCCGATGCCCCACAGGATACTCTTGGCCCTCCTGGCCTCAAGGGCACACTGCCAGCTCATAGTCAACCTATCATCTACCAATATTGCCAGGTCCTTCTCAGCTGAACTGCTCTCTAGCAGGTCAGCCCCCAGCCTGTACTGGTACTTCGGGTTCTTCCTCCCCAGGTGCAGTACCTTACACTTGCCCTTGTTGAACCTCATCTGGTTTCTCTCTGCCCAACTCTCCAGCCTATCAAGGTCCTGCTGAATGGGAACGCAGCCTTCAGGTGTATCGGCCACTGTCCCCAGCTTCATATCATCAGCAAATGTGCTGAGGGTGCACTCTAGCCCTTCATCCAGGTCACTGCTAAGCAAGTTGAATAAGACCGGACCCAATATTGATACTTGGGGAACGCCACCCACTACAGGCCTCCAACTGGATTCTACTCTGCTCATCACGACCCTCTGAGCTCTGCCATTCAGCCACTTGTTGATCCACCTCACTTCACTGTCCACTCACCTAACCCACATCTCCCAAGTTTACCTACGAGGATGTTATGGGAGACAGTGTCAAAAGCCGTGCTGAAGTCGAGGTAGGTTATATCCACTGCTCCCCCCTTGTCGACCCATCCTGCCATGTCATCATAGAAGGCTGTCACATTGGCCAAGCATGATTTCCCCTTTGTGAATCCATGCTGACTCCTCCTGATGACCTTCTTCTCTTCTACATGCTTGGTGATGACTACCAGAATGACCTGTTCCATCACCTTTCCAGGGATGGAGGTGAGGCTGACTGGCCTCCAGTGTCCCGGGTCCTCCTTCTTGCCCTTTTTGTACATGAGAGTAACATCGGCCTTCCTCCAGTCATCAGGCACCTCTCCCCTTCTCTATGATTTTTCAAAGATGATGGAGAGTGGCAGGGCAACAACATCTGCCAGCTCCCTCAGCACCTGTGGGTGTATCCCATCAGGGCCCATGGATTTGTGGGTGTTATGTCTTGTCTAGCCTATCCTAACCCAGCCCTCTACAACCAGGGGGAAATCTTCCTTTCTCCGGCCTTCTTCTCTTACCTCCGAGGTTTGGACTCCTGAGAGCCATCCTCATCAGTAAAGACTGAGGCGAAGAAGGCATCCAAGTTCCTCCTTCTCTGTGCCTTCCCTTACCAGGACACTCATCTGATTCAGCAGCAGCTCCACATTTTCCCTAATCTTCCTTTTGGTGCCGATATACTTGTAGAAGCCTTTCTTGTTGTCCTTGATGACCTTTGCCAGACTCAATGCCAGGTGGGCCTTGGCCTTCCTTGTCGTGTCCTTGCATGCCCTGACGATAGTCCTATAGTCATCCCACTTGGCCTGTCCCTTTTTCCACATCCCTTTAATTTCTGTCTTGAGTTTAAGATTTACTAGGAGCTCCCTGCTCATCCATGCAGGTCTCCTGCCCCCTTTGCCTGATTTCTTCATCGTGGGGATACACTGCTCTTGGGCTTGGAGGAAGTGGTGCTTAAATATTGACTGGCTCTCTTGGACTCCCTTCTCTTCTAGAGCCCTATCCAACGTGATTCCTCTAAGTAGGTGTTTGAAGAGGCTGAAGTCAGCTCTCCGGAAGTTTAGGGCTCTAGTCCTGCTTACTGTTGTGCTTCCCCCACTCAGGATCCTGACTTCCACCCTCAACGTAAAGAAGTTCTTCCTCATGTTGAGGTGAAGCTTCTTGTGGCTTAGTTTAACATCGGTGTGTTATCACCATTGTTCTCAGGCTAAAGTCGAAAACACAGCACTGCACCTGATACTAAGAAGGAGAAAAATGACTGCTAAAGCTGAACCCAGGTCAAAGAAATAAACAGTGAGGAAAAACTTTCAGAAAAAACAAACTCTAAGTAAAATTTGGTCAGTTGAAATTTTTGTGAAAGCTTTTTAGTGCCCACAAAATGAATGGCAAACTACTGTGTAGGAAAAAGCTAAATGCCTTTGCTTAAAAAGCAGTTAAACACTACACTTGAGTTGGGAGTAAAGTTCATTATTATCTAATGACTCTAGCAGAAAAACAGAGCCACTGTGTATTAGTGACAATAGATCCTTTCCCCTGAGAATGGCCTTTCTACAAGTGGCAAGTGACAGGATAGACAGTAACAAACTTGCCTGGGAGTTCCTAACCCAGGCAGAGAAGTTACGTTCAACACATTTTTTCACATTGTATTTCAGAAATTACAAGTACTGGAAAGACTGCAAAATCCTGTTGTTCGTGAGATTTGTGTAGGAGAGAGATTTCAGACGAGAACCCAAGCTTTTTGAATGCTTATACAAAAATAAATGTTCTCCTCGTACCTTTTTTGGTTACATCATTTCACGTGTGTTTAGCAACACTTTATAAACTATCAGAATGAACTTAGGCCTTCTGTTTCTCACCAGGTTGTTCTTAAGATTCTCTGGAAGAGGTTTTTGGCAATTTTGGTGACAGTCAGATCAACTTGAAGGATGTTTGGAGCATGTAGGTGCTTAGGCTTTTGGCAACGGCTGGGTATGTTAACCACTATTTACAGGACAAGACAGAGGACAACAAATTTTTTTCACTTAATGTACCATTTTCAGAGCTCATTAGAAATTTATGATCACTCTATATACATCACGGTCCACTAATAATACAGCTAGAAAGAGGCAATATTATTTCTTTAGAAAAAAAAATTTCTATTTTCTTCAAAAGACTAAATATTGTTGACACATTATTTACAGTATTCCTTATACTTTGACTTTTTCTTATTCTGCGGGTAAAAAAATAGCATGAGTGAATGCTTAGTTATTGCACATAAAAAATGCTTATGAAGAAGTGTAAGTGGGTTAGATGGTTGACAGTGCAAAAGAGCATTTGTTCTTTGACTGGAAACCTCTTTAAAAAAAAAAAAAAGGAAAAAAAAAAGAAAAAAAAGCCTGTTCCACAGAGCTAATACAGAAGTTTTAGAAATCCAAATCAATTTTCGGATGATCATCTGCATTAGGGGGCAGTTACATAAACTAGGCATCACTACAAATTTGAAGAAAAGGATGCTGTGAAAAATAAAACACACTTATTAGATATTTGATTAAGCATTTCCATTACATTTATAGCAAAGTATTGCAAAACTATAGTACCTCTATGATCTTTTTTTCTTGACAGACATGGTATAGGTTAAAAAAAACCCCACACTTTAAGATAATATGATTTCTCTTTACTAGTTTTTTCTTCCTTCATTACTGTAGCAGCATTCACTCTCCACCAGCAAGATTTCACAGCACAGAGAGCAATCCTGCCTTCTGTTAGTTAAACACATTCTTATATACTGCTTACTGAGCACTGCACATTGCATTTTGTTCTTCAGAACTAAAATAAACAGCATGTTGGCAATGGTTCAGGGTACTTTGAGCTTACTTGAGGAAACTGTGGTATTGCAATAATTGCCATTCCCTGCAGGGTTTTGCCCTTTAAAAGCAGAAGCATTTACACTGAAGGCGGAAAATTCACGATGGAAGTTTCCAGGAGATTACTGATGCACCTGTAGGAATGCCAAAATGAATTTTCACTGCTGATCATAAGTTTCTTGAAAGGGTCATAGGTGGTCAGATCTGTTTGTTAGATCAGAAACTAAATAATTGCTACATAATATAGAATTCCAAGAATAATTCGGGTTGGAAGGGACCTCAGGAGGTCTCGAGTCCAACCTCCTGCTCAAAGCATGGTCGATGCTGAATTCAGACAGTTTGCTCAGGGCTTTTCCCAGTCGGGTCTTGAAAACATCTAAGGACAGAAACTACACAAACCTCTCTGGGCAACCAGTTGCACTGCTTGACTGCCCTCCTGGGTTGCTTGTGCTCTGCTTTGTTGTCCATCTAGCATATATTAGGGCTGTTCAAGTCTTTCATGAGAATCAGAGCCTGAGAACATGAGGTTTATTCCAGTTGCCTGAAGAAGACCTCTACTGGCTTTACACGGCAAGGTTCTGGTAGAGGTGGGGGGTGCAGGGATGGCTTCTATGAGAAGATACCAGAAGCTGCCCTCATGTTGGAAAGAGCCAGTTTCAGCCAGCTCCAAGATGGACCTGCCGCTGGCCAAAGCCTGAGTCAATTGGAGACAATTGTAGCGCC
The DNA here is from genome assembly GCA_039720435.1 of Amazona ochrocephala. NCBI lineage: Eukaryota > Metazoa > Chordata > Aves > Psittaciformes > Psittacidae > Amazona > Amazona ochrocephala. The sequence continues at coordinate 26,331,201 of CM077908.1, forward strand.
TCTGTGATACATACTTAGGAAAGGATAACAACTGCTGCAAAACAGCAGCGCTGAGAGAAGCGTGCGAATATATGAGAGCGGTAACTATGCAGGCACCAAGGTCAGGGAAGAAGGAGGGGGAGGATGTGCTCCAGGTGCCCGAGCAGAGATTCCCCTGCAGCCCATGGTGAAGACCATGGTGAAGCACATTGTCACCCAGCAGCCCATGGAGGACCTCATGCGAGAGCAGGTGAGTGTGCCCTGAAGGAAGCTGCAGCCCATGGAGAGCCCATGATAGAGTAGGCTCCTGGCAGGAACGGTGGCCCCGTGGAGAGGAGCCCACACTGGAGCAGGTTTTCCGGCAGGACCTATGACCCAGTGGGGAGACCCACACTGGAGCAGTCTGTTCTGAAGGACTGCATCCTGTGGAAAGGACCTATGCTGGAGCAGTTCATGAAGAAGTACAGCCTGTGGGAAGGACCCACATTGGAGGACTCTCACGTGGGTGGGGCCTCGTACTGGAGCAGGGGAAGAGCCTGAGGAGGAAGGAGAAACAAAGACAACATGTGATGGACTGACTGCAAACCTCATTTCTCATTGCCTTGCACCACTCAGAGGGAGGAGGTAGAAGAGCTGGGAGGGAAGTTGAGCCAGGGAAGAAGGGAAGGGGGGGAGGGGAGAGTGTTTTCAAATTTGTTTCTTTTCCTCATTATCCTAGTCTGTTTAATCGGCAATACATTAAATTATTTTCCCAAAGCCGAGTCAGCTTTGCCTGCGACAGTAACTGTTGAATGATTTCCCTGTCCTTATCTCAAGTCGTTTTTCTCCCCTGTTCAAGCCCCAACTTCGTCATCCTATCTTCATACGGGAGGTGCTCCAGTCCCCTGATCATCCTCGTGGCCCACCTCTAGACTTGTTCCAACAGTTCCATGTCCTTTTTATGTTGAGGACACCAGAACTGCACACAGCACTCCAAGTGAGGTCTCACAAGAGCACAGAAGAGGGGCAGGATCACCTCTCTCAACCTGCTGGTCACGCTCCTTTTGATGCAGCCCAGGATACGGTTGCCTTTCTGCGCCATGAGTGCACACTGCCGCCTCATGTTCATATTCTCATCAACCAACACCCCAAGTCCTTCTCCGCAGGGCTGCTCTGAATCTCATCTCTGCCCAACGTGCAGCTCTGCCTGGGATTGCTCCGACCCAGGTGTAGGACCTTGCACTTGGCATGGTTAAACTTCATCAGGTGGGCATCAGCCCACCTCACAGGCATGTCAAGGTCCCTCTGGATGGCATTCCTTCCCGCCAGTGTATCAACCGAACCACACAGCTTGGTGTCATCGGAAAACTTGCTGAGGGCGCACTTTCCATGTCACCGACAAAGATGTTGAACAAGACCGGTCCCAACACCGATCCCTGAGGGACACCACTCGTTACTGATCTCCAGATGGACATTGAGCCATTGAGCATAACTCTCTGCATGCAGCCACCCAGCCAGTTCTTTATCCACCGAGGGGTCCACCTATCGAATTGATGTCTCACCAACTTAGAGACAAGGATGTCATGTGAGACAGTGTCAAACGCTTTGCACAAGTCCAGGTAGATGACATCAACTGCTCTACCCCTGTTCATCAGTTCCGTAGCCCCATCCTAGAAGGCCACCAGATTGGTCTGGCAGGATTTCCCCTTAGTGAAGCCATGCTGGCTGTCACCAAGCACCTTGTTGTTTTTCATGTGCCTTAGCATGCCTTCCAGGAAAATCTGCTCCAAGATTTTGCCAGGCACAGAGGTGAGGCTGACTGGTCTGTAGTTCCCCGGCTGAACCATTTTCCCCTTCTTGAAAATGGGGGTTATATTTCCCTTTTTCCAGTCATCGGGAACTTCACCTGACTGCCATGTTTTTTCAAATATGACGGACATGGGCTTAGCAACTTCATTAGCCAGCTCCTTCAGGACCCGCGGATGGATTTCATCAGGTCCCATGGACTTGTATACATTCAGGTTCCAAAGATGGTCTCGAACCAGATCCTCTCCTACAGTGGGCCTAGGGTCTTCATTCTCATAGTCCCTGCGTCTGCCTTCCATGACTTGGGTGGTACGGTCAGAGCATTTGCCGGGGAAGACTGAGGGAAAGAAGTCGTTAAGAACCTCAGCCTTCTCCAATTCCAGGGTAGCCAGTTCTCCCGATAGCTTCTGGAGAGGGCCCACATTGTCCCTAGTCTGTCTTTTATTTGCTGTGTACCCATAGAATCCCTTCCCGTTATCTTTAACATCCCAAGCCAAGTTTAATTCAAAGTGGGCCTTAGCTTTCCAAACCTGGTCCCTAGCTTCCCAGACAACATCCCTGTATTCTTCCCAGGCTGCCTGTCCTTGCTTCCACCATTTATAAGCCTCTTTTTCCATTGAATTTTCCTCAGCCGCTCCTTATCCATCCAAGGAGGTCTCCTGGCCCTCCTGCTAAACTTCCTTCTAATAGGGATGCAACACTCCTGAGCTTGCAGCAGGTGATCACAGAATCACAGAATCACAGAATAGTAAGGGCTGGAAAGGACCTCAAGATCATCGAGCTCCAACCCCCCCGCCATGGGCAGGGACACCTCCCACTAAACCATGCCATCCAAGGCTATGTCCAACCCCACCTTGAACGCCGCCAGGGATGAAGCATTCACAACCTCCCTGGGCAACCCATTCCAGGGCCCCACCACCCTCACAGTATAGAACTTCTTCCTCAGATCCAATCTAAACCTCCCCTGTTTAAGTTTAAACCCATTACCCCTTGTCCTCTCACCACAGTCCCTAATGAAGAGTCCCTCCCCAGCATCCCTATAGGCCCCCTTCAGGTATTGGAAGGCTGCTATGAGGTCTCCACGCAGCCTTCTCTTCTCCAGGCTGAACAGCCCCAATTTTCTCAGCCTATCTTCATATGAGAGGTGCTCCAGTCCCCTGATCATCTTCGTGGCCCTCCTCTGGACTTGTTCTAACACTTCCATGTCCTTTTTATGTTGAGGACACCAGAACTGCACACAATACTCCAAGTGAGGTCTCACGAGAGCAGAGTAGAGGGGCAGGATCACCTCCCTCGACCTGCTGGTCACACTCCTTTTGATGCAGCCCAGGATACGGTTGGCCTTCTGGGCTGCAAGCGCACACTGCCGGCTCATGTTCATTTTTTCATCAACCCACACCCCCAAGTCCTTCTCCGCAGGGCTGCTCTCAATCTCCTCCCCGCCCAACCTGTAGCTGTGCCTGGCATTGCTCCGACCCAGGTGGAGGACTTTGCACTTAGCATGGCTTGAATATCAACCAAGAGTCTTGGGCCCCCCTGCCCTCTAGGGCTATATCCCATGGAACCTTACTGAGTAGGTTCCTGAAGAGGCCAAAGTCTGCTCTCTTGAAGTCCAGGGCAGTGAGCTTGCTGCACGCTCTTCTCACTGTCCGGAGGATCTCGAATTCGACTATCTCATGATCGCTGCAATCAAGGCTGCCCTGGAGCATCACATTTCCAACCAGCCCTTCCCTGTTGGTGAGGACGAGGTCCAGCATAGCACCTCTCCTTGTTGGCTCCTCTATTACTTGCAGAAGGAAGTTGTCTTCCTCACAATCAAGGAACTTCCTGGATTGCTTGTGCCAGGCCGTACCATCCCTCCAACAGATACCAGGGTGGTTGAAATCTCCCATGAGAACAAAGGCCTGCGAGCGTAAGGCTCCTCCTATCTATCTGTAGAACGCTTCATCCAACGAGTCCTCTTGATGAGGCGGTCTGTAACAGATCCCCACAATAATGTCTCCCATCGCTGTTCTCCCTTTAACCCTGACCCACAAACTCTCTGTCGACTGCTCACCTGTCCCCAGACAGATTTCCATACTCTTCAGCCTATCCCTAACATAAATAGTAACTCCCCCTCCCCGCCTGCCGGGCCTGTCTTTCCTAAAGAGCCGGTAACCTTCCATTCCAACACTCCAGTCATAGGTGCCATCCCACCATGTTTCTGTGTTGTCTATTATATCATAACCCCGTAGACGTGCACGCGTCTCTAATTGCTCTTGTTTGTTCCCCATGCTACAGGCATTTGTATAGAGGCATCTGAGCCGAGCTCCAATTGAAGCTGGCTCATTGGCTGGAGCAGCTGGAATATCTCTACATTGCTCCGAACATTTACTAGAGGTTCTGGCAAGTGACTAGGTGTGTTGGGATGGAATGATGCCCCCCTCCCCCAACACATCTAGTTTAAAGCATCCTTGGCCAGTCTGGCAAGCGTCCTACCAAATCCACTCTTCCCTTTCTTTGTCAGAACAGCTCCACCAGCCCCCAGTAGACCTGGCCTACTAAATTGAGTCCCATGTTCAAGGTACCCAAACCCTTGACTGTAGCACCGCCCTTCTAACCATTTATTAACCTGGCCAATCCTCCTGGGCTTTTTAAGATCCTGCAATGCATCCTGGAGATTTGACGAAAAGACAGTGTGCACTCCAGAGCCCCTAACCACCTCCCCCAGGGCTCTGTAGTCCTTCTTTATGTTCTCCGGGCTACTGCTGTCTATATCAGTAGCACCCACATGGAGCACTAGAAGTGGGTAATAGTCAGTGGGACTGACTAGAGCAGGCAGCTTCTCTGCAACATCCCTGATCCGAGCCCTTGGTAGGGAACACACCTCCCTTGAGCCTGGGTCAGGCCGACAGACGGGTGCCTCTGTTCCTTTCAGAGTAGAGCCCCCTACTACTACGGCCCGCCGCTTTTTTCTGGCAGCACCAGTAGTGATCTTCTTTACCACTGCATCTGCCGGTTGTTCCTGGTGGGAGAGTGGTTCCTCATCAGCCCCCTGCAGGACAGCAAAGGGGTTCTGGGTGGGAACAACAGATTTAGGAGGAAGCCCCTTGCTTTTAATTGTCCTCTTCCTCCTTTTTTTGTTTGGTTTTTTTTGGTTGGTTTTTTTTTTTCCTGTTACTGTTTCCCAGTGTTATAAACGCCAATTGGCCACAAAGAAAACCCAACCAACGCTAGCACCAACATTAGTAGCCAATTCGTTTATTGTGCTCGTTAATGAGAGATAAGCAAGCAGGGCTGGGTGGGTGGGTGAGTCATTACTCCGCCCAAATCGCACACGGGGGGGGGGGGGGGGGGAGGGGGGAGGGGTTAAGCGAGCAGGTATTTATTACACACAAACATGCATATTCAGCAGGTTTCCGAGACAGAAGCGGGGATATTACACTTAGTTCAGGTACTCATTATCATAAGCTCCCTCCCCTTTTGGCGCTTGCGCACTGCCTTCCGATAATTGTGGGCCAGGGTCTTCAAGATGAAGTAAGAAGTCTTCCTCCTGTGGGCAGGGGTCTTCAAGATGAAGTAAGTGGTCTTCCTCAGGCCGCACTTTTCACCTTTAGCAGGTCGAATGCCTCAGTCATCACAATTAATTAAAGATCAGCCATGTCTGCAAGTTTCTGACAGTTGGCTAAGATTTAGAGCAGTGTGGCTATCAAACAAGCCATAAGCAACACCAGATGCGCGGAGGAGGAGTACCCAAAGCTAGCAGATTTATGGGAGACACTGTTTTTAGGGGAACTACTAAATCTCATTATGACATCAGACTTGCAACACAAACATTGTAAAAAGGGCTATTATCACATCACAGACTTGCAACGTTGTAAAAGGGCTATTACCACTTCACAAACTTACATTGTTCTCTAAGTTAAAGTAGAAGTATTTTAATCCCATGTTTTTTTAAATACTTGCTTATACTCAATGAAGTTACAGATGGTGACTTTCATTAACGTTGCCTTAGCAATGTGGATATAATAACTCAGTTTTTCGTATAGGTAATTATTAATGGTTTCTCATTTCATAATTTTTCCTCACCATATTTTATAACAAACTATCACTTCTCTAACACGAATCATAGTCTGTTATATCACACCAGCTTCCTGGGTTAGCGGTCTCCTTTCCTGCATGAGCGACAGTAGACGCTTGAGGGCCCTACACAATCTGGTCCTGGAGCAAGCAGTGCTGCTTCCTCTCAGCTCCCCTGACATCTTTCAGCCTATTGACAGCGTCCCGCAGCTCAGCCACCTGCTGCAGGAGGATCTCCACCACCAGGGAGCACCGAGTGCAGCCCTGCCCATTGCGCACCCCCCTCTCAGGAGAGCAGTGCAGGCGCTCTCTACACCCCGAGCTCTCATCGGCTCTGTCTGGGCGCCTACCCTGGCCACTGCCTGGGCAGCCAGAGCAGAGCTCCCAGACCGAGCCCGGATCATACGGCGAGTGCGCACCATCCCGCGCGAACTGCCCCAAACCCACCCTGTTCGCCGCGCCCCTGGCCGCTCGCCCTCCCTGGGGCAGGTTTTTAACCACTCTGGGCTGGTGCCGCTCCTCCTGGCGCCGCCCCCTGTGAGTCAGCTCCTTGCGTCCGCTGAGCTGCCGGCTCCTGGGCAAGCCCTGTCGAGGACTTGAGGCTCCCTCGGTGCCTGTTGCTGCTCCGAGTTGAAGCTCCTGGACGCCGAGCCTCTCCCCGATCAGGCGCTGCAGGCGTCCCCTCTCGCGACAGTCACCTCAGCAATTTGATCTACTTCTTCCTGATCAGCCAGTCTGTATCAGATACTCACACCATCACCCACGTTGGTATGTCATCTAACCTGGACCCTTAAGCTCTCAACTGGCTTATCATCCATCCCTAGGCAAAGCTCCATGCATTCCATTCCTCTTTCATATAGAGCATCTTCTTGTCTTGCTTTCCCTAAAGATTCCGTATCCATCCATTGCAGCACTCCAGTTGTATGAGACATCCCACAATATCTCTCTGATCCCCGAGATCGTAGCCCTGCAAATGCTCACAGATGTCTAATTGCTCTTGATTTTCCCCGAGTTGTGTGCATAGGTGCGCAGACACTTCAAAGCAGCACCCAATCGTACCAATTTCTCCAAAAGGGCATGAAAGCTTTACTGTGATGCTGATCTCCTGACACTTCCTATGCATATGCTTGAAGTTTTGTTGATTACAAGGACCCTCCTGCTTACCCCACATCCTTTGCTTGCCCATTTGGTCTATGACTTTCTCACTTGACTGTTGTTCATCACTTCCCCATCATTCCTAGCATAAAGCTCTCCTTACCAGGTTGTCCAGCCTGTTGGCAAAGCTGTTTGTGCCCCACTAGGTCATGTGGACCCTGTCTCTCCCTAGCAGTCCTCCATCCTCAAAGAAGATCTCATGGTCGTAGTGGCACAATGTCTAGACGGAGGCCAGTAAATAGCAGTGTACCCCAGGGGTCAATACTGGATTCAATACTGTTCAATGTCTTCATTAGTGATCTGGATGATGGGGCAGAGTGCATCCTCAGCAAATTGGCTGATGGCACAAAGCTGTGAAGAGTGGCTGATACATCACAGGGTTGCGCTGCCATCCAGAGGGACCTTGACAACATGGAGAAACGGGCTGACAGGATCCTCGTCAACAAGGAGGAGTGCCAAGCCATGCCCCTGGGGACAAACAATCCCATGCACCGGTACATGCCGGGTGGGGGGACACGACACACACACACGACGACAGCCAGCTGGAAAGCACCTTTGCAGAAAAGGACCTGGGGGTCCTGGTAGGTACTGATTTAACATGAGCCAGCAGTGTGCCCGTGCCACAGAGGGCTAATGCTATCCTGGGCTGCGTTAGGCAAAGTGTTGCCAGTAGATCCAGGTAGGTAACCCTTCCCCTTTTTTCAGCGCCATTTGTGTACTGTGTACCTAGAGTCCTGTGTCCAGTTCTGGGTTCCCCAGTACAAGAGAGACATGGATACACTGCAGAGAGTCCAATGACGGGCCATGAATTGGCACTGCTTGACTGTTCTCAAGGTGAAAATAATTTATCAAGTTAGGACCTCTTTTTTTTTAAGTTCATAACCAGCATCTATTACCTTCCTGCCATGCATCATTGTGAAGAGTCTGACTCTGTCTTCTTGAAACCTTGTTGATATTGAAAGGCTTCTATTAGTTCTCCCCCAAACTTTCTCTTTTCCAGGCTGAACACACCTAGTTCCCTCAGCCTCTCCTCATAAGGTATTTGCTCCAGCCCCCAACCATGTCAGTGGCCCTCTACTGAACTTGCTCCAGTTTATCAACAAACATCCTTCTTGTATTGAGAGGGATCCAAAGCTAGACTGGATCCTTCTCTTAGCCAATAAATGCAGTTGATCTCAATGTAGAATATTTAAATGCTGAGGATGCACAAGGTTCCAAGAGAGACACCTTGCCATCTTTTTATTTTTATTCTTTAACATTCAGGTGCCTTGACTCAAGCCATTCGCAATTTTGCAAAAAGCCTTGAAGGTTGGCTTTCCAGTGCCATGAACAATATTCCACAGAAAATGATACAAACCAAGGTAAACAAAGTTTACTGCAGTTTACTGCAGTCTTCACTTTATGTAATTGTACACTAGATGTCATTTAAGATCTAATAGTAGCAGCATTTTAACTTTTATGCTAAATGTCATATTTAGATTGAGCTTCGAACATGAAGCGTGGGATTAGAGATAACTTTGCCAAAAAAAAAAAAAAAAAAAAAAACAAAAAAACCACAACAGGAAAAACTGTATTTGTTCCATTATACGTGAATTGCAATATCTGAGGGCTCATAAACTAATACAGCAATTTTAAAATTAAAATAGATTAATTAGAAGACCTTCTGATAATGCAACATGTTAGGATAAATGGATTTCTTCATAGGTTGCTGCTGTAAGTGCCTTTGCCCGGACTTTGAGAAGATACACATCTCTTAATCACCTGGCTCAGGCAGCTCGGGCTGTGCTTCAAAACACTTCTCAGATCAACCAGATGCTCAGTGATCTCAACCGTGTTGATTTTGCCAACGTACAGGTACCCGTGGCTTTAAAAAACAGACTTTAAAAAAATATTTCCCTCAGAAACTTTGATTTTTGTTGTTAGTTTTTATTATTCCATCAAGAAAGTGGGAACTTTTTGCTGATTTTTATATGTGCAGTGATTCAGTTGAAACTTTCGAGCTTGCACTTTGGCTGTAAGGAAAATAAAACCTCTGAACCATTATCTATTTCCATTTTCTCTGAAGGCTTATCTTTCACATCATGCATTCTTCCAATTTTTATTTAATGAAGATGAAAGTGAAGAGTACGTGTGTTCTTAGAATGAACAGCATGATTAATGCCTGAAGAAGAAATCTTGGATAATAGCATAGCTTCTGATCTTCCCTAAAAAATATTGATCATGCAGCACTATTTCCAGTATAGATTGTTTCATTACATTTATTTTTATTTCAAAGATAATATCATTGGTATACTTTCCTGAAGTGTTTGTGTTTACATTTCCAGCCTTTCCTAAGTAAGTGGTCAGAACCAGTTTCCAGTTATCTGTAAAACATCAATTTTAGTATTTTTTCATTAGGTTTAGAAGAAGGTTTCCCTTTTACCTCTTTCTTCTCCTTAGAAGAAACAGCATTTTTTTTCTCCTGTTGCTCAGCTAACTGACATGGCCCAGATTACTGGTAGTCATACATTTGTCTTCTTTCATGAACAAACATTTTAACACATTTTATCTTCACAGAAGTTCAGAAGTTCACTAGCAGCAGTTAAGCTCATTTTGCTTATTGGCAAAGACCTTTGAATAAATAAAATTTAACACAGATATAGTTATATAGCATAATGGTGTGCAAATTACCTAAGATTAGTATGTGACAAATATATGGTATATTAAATATTGTTCTGTGGTAAGATACACAGTCTATAAATGTTGAGATGTTAACTTGGCGTGTGACAGCTGATGTTTAAGAATATGGCCTATATTGGTTTTCTCTAAGTTCCATTTAACAGAAGTGTCCTATTGGTCTTATTTAAACTTCAAATTTAATATAATTACATTTGATGCTAATAGTGTGAATTGCTGATTATTGTACATGGACTGTGTTTGTCCAATTATGTGCTATTTATATTACTCATTGAGCAATGTGCAATATATTGCAGTCTATGGATAAACAAAACAATAATTTTTTGCATAGAAAACAAAGCTCTTTTTAAGCGAGGTGATTAAAAAATATCACAGAAATTGTACTTGGTCTTAACTCTTTCAAATAAATAGGAACCATGGTACTTTGGTTTCTTGGTTACTCTATTTCTTATTCTCTCAACTTCCATTTGACTGTCCTTGTTCCTGTAGTCCCAAGCATGACAATTCCTGAAAACTTTTACTAGAAAAATTATGAGAGAAGTTGAAAATTCTTTCATGAAAATTAATATGGAACATTGCAATGTATTTGTGTTTTTTTCCCATTGTATTTTTGTGTGCGTGTCTTTTATTTGATGCCCATTTTTATACTTTGGGTTCCTTACTTTCATTTTCTTCCAACAAAATTGAGAGAGACATGAAAATAAAAATATTGCCTAATAAGTGTATTTCATCCTTTTCATTTAAATGTTCAGTCTTTGAGAATAATTTACATTTTGTGGTTTGCTTTCATGTTTGCCATGTGTTGCAACAGGAACAGGCTTCCTGGGTGTGTCAGTGTGATGACAATATGGTTCAAAGACTAGAAACAGATTTCAAGGTGACTCTTCAGCAGCAGAGCACTCTGGAGCAGTGGGCTGCCTGGCTTGATAATGTAATGATGCAAGCATTGAAACCATATGAAGGAAGACCCAGCTTTCCTAAAGCAGCACGGCAATTTCTTTTAAAATGGTCTTTCTACAGGTAGTTCTTAATAGTCTTCTGAATTATTTTAGCTATTTTATTAGTTGCTGAACTGTATGCTGCAATAATGTTGACAAAATTAATATCAGACAATAGTTCCCAAGAAATTAAGAGCCTCCCTCCCCCCTCCCCCCCCCCCCCCCCCCCGAAAGATTAGTGTTGTCAGTGTTAAAGATAGGGCTATGTACAACTCAGAAGAGGGTGAAATGACCCTTGTATATTTGATTTGATTGTAGATTTGATTCCTGATTTGGAAACATGCAATGAAACATTTCAGATTGAATAGCTATACAGCTGTAAAGCCAATGTTCTTAATACTATTTATTAAAATAACATGGCTTCTATTTGTATTACTTAGGGAAAAAATATGTTTAATGTGCAAAAAGAACATAAAGACAAAAAGTCCATGTCATCTGCTACTGCATCAGTTATCATAGTAAAGCTAGGGATTTTTTCCAAAATAGTACATAGTAGCATCTACTTTCTGAGGGTTTCATACTGTCCTGGTTTCAGCTGGGATAGAGTTTTCATCCACAATCTTAATTTTTCTATTAGAAGGTGTACACAAACTTATTTAAAATTACAAATTTAAAAACCATATCAATTAAAAACTTTGGACTAGGAATGTGAGCACAACAGACACAATATTTTGAAAGAGTGCTTTGTTTAAAATTAAATAATATTAATACAATTTTATTATTTAAAATTTTAGCAAAGAACTTCCTTCCACTAAGGTCAGTTTTTACATGTGCTCACATATTGGTAATTGTACATATATCGAAACAAAACCTTTCCTGTCTTTTTAAAAATTTAGCTTCTAGTTGTGTAATGTGGTCTCCAGCCATGCTTTCAGAAAATAATTGTTTTCCCCGGACATTTCTTTCTGAAGACACCATAAATCTGCTGTTTGTGGATAGCATTACTTTAAAAAATATTATTCTTGAAGTGCATATTCCATATGAATAAATTAACAAAGAACTGTGATTTTTTTCCCCCCCCATGTTTAAATAGCTCAATGGTGATTCGAGATTTAACCTTACGCAGTGCTGCTAGCTTTGGCTCTTTTCATCTGATCCGCTTGCTTTATGATGAGTACGTGTTTTACTTAGTAGAACATCGTGTTGCTCAGGCAACAGGAGAGACACCTATCGCAGTTATGGGAGAGGTAAGATAATATGTAAGACAATGGACTGGTGAATTCAGTGATCAATTTGGATATGCATCTACATTTTTAACATTTGCATGGAGCTATAGGATATTTTGTAATATACCTGTTGCAGATTGAGTTGCAAATACATTGGCATCTTAAAATTTGGGTTATATACCTTAATCCATGTTTCCTTGGCTGATTGTTTTTCAGAGTACTAAAACCACAATTACTTCTTAAAAAAAAACAAAAAAAAAACAAAAAAAAAAACCAGATCAACCTGCTAAGTAGAAACCTTTTTTGAGTTCTGGGAAACTAAATATTTTACATTAAAACACAAAAGAAACAGAATCATGCAAAACTTGCTTTCAGGGATCTGCTTACTCATATTTACACATACTTGAGATTCCAATACAAATATCTAGACAAATGGGTAGTCCCACTGACTTCAGAAGGCTGGTTCACATGAAGAAGTTAGTTTTGCTTCAATGGCACTGTTCACACGTATTGCTTGTATGTGGCAAGGCTGGGGGGTGGAGGGGGGAGGTGGGGACAGGGCGGGGGCTGCGGGGGCGGCCTCTGTGAGAAGTATGGGACTGCCCTGTGCCAGACACAGCCAGTTCTTGTCAGCTTGGCAATGGACCCACCACAGGCCAAAGCTGATCCAATCAGCAAACTTTCGGGTACCTCTGTGAAAACATTTGAGAAAGGGCAGTAAACACCAGACAGGCACAGGAGGAGGGAACAAAAAGAGAGCAAGAAACAGCAGAGGGAACATCAAGGTCAGAGCAGGAGGAGATGATCCGTGGTGGAGCAGATATTCCCTGCAGCCTGTGGAGAACCTCCGGAACAGAGGGATATTCCCAAAGGAACTGCAGCCTGTAGAGAACCAGAGGAAAAGTGAGAAGGAAGGAGCGGCAGAGAAAAAATGCTATGTACTGACCACAAGGCCTTGCTGAAGGGACTGAGTGTAACTTGCAACAGTAACATAGGGGGAAGAGAGGTGCTGGGAGTGAAGTTGAGCCTTAGAAAGGGGGAAGAAAGATGTTTTCCTGAAGTGTTTAAATGTTTTGTTCTTTTTTGCTTCCCACTACTCAAATCAGCAATTAAATATTTATTTTAATTGGCAATAAATCAAATTCCCCGTGTTTTCTTGCCTGTGACAGCAATTGGTAAGTGATCTCCCTGTCTTTATCTTCATCCATGAGCTTTCTCACTCCAGTTCTTCCTATTTGCTCCACCATCCCTCTGGACAGGGGGTGGGGAAGTAAGCAAAAGGCTAGATGAGTGCTTGGTGTTAACCAGGGCCAACCGACAACAACATGCATTAAATGAAAGTAGCACAGAAGTACTTGCAGGATTGGACGTTGCATATTTTCATGCTTATATTTCAATAAACAGAGCAAAAGTCTCAATTCAGAACCACTGTGTCTTATATGTGTCCATCGTATTTGCAAACTGAAGCTTATGTCAGATCTCTTTTTTACAGTACCCACCTAACTGGTAATTTTGTGTGAGTTGCTTAAGAATTCACATTATCTTAGGAGTTATCATCAAGGATCAGTGCTTTTAAAGTGGTAGAAAATGGATAGATGTGAGCATACGATTCTATGTGCTTTTTCATAGAGATGGGGAGTCTTGACTTAATTTGTAGTTTGATACGGCATGCTTTAGAAAAAATAAATGACTGTTTCTGATTAGATATTTGATTAAACACTGTCATTACATTTATAGCAAAGTATTGCAGTAGTATCTCTATGATCTTTTTTTCTTGACAGACATGGTATAGGTTAAATGTAATGTTTTTGGTGCACTGTGGGACTTCCTGTAATGTTTTGGCAAATTTAAGATGGATATGATCTTAGAGAGAAATTATGTAATCTAAAGCTTTGAGAGATGAGAGGATAACAGGGAAGATGACGTAAATATTCATTAAATCCATGGCTTCTTGTGTTTCTCTGCATTTACTGACTGTGGATGGAATATAATAGGAAAGACGAAGGCTAGTTTGACAAACACTTGAAGCCAGTATAAACTGGCTGTGAAAAGCACTCTGTCTCCTCCTCTCCCGTCCCCTTAGCTTTGGACATTGATTCTGGCACAAGTACTCAGGCAGTCCTGTGGTTAACTGGATCAGAGAATTCATCCTGTGCAAAATAACCCCATTAAAATGGTGGAGTTTTCCTTGGGTCAGTTCTGTCATGGGGTTCTTTGCATGGCCATGTGAACACTTAAGGCGAAAGGATGGATACGGGGAGGCGAGGAGGGAGTATGTGTGAGGGAACCTGGAAGGATAGGGCTGCTGCTGCTTATGCTGGTTTAGTGTTCGCTGAGGTTTTATCTTTCCATATTTCTGAAAAGGACTGAATCAAGTATGGCTAGAAATATATTTATCTAAATATTGCACTCCTTTCGTTTGAGATTCACCCATCAAATTATGCTCTGCTGCTTCTCATTGAAGAGAAGGGTAGATGACTCACAAGGAAAGGGAGAAAGGAAGGTTGCATTTACTTGTGAGCAATTTTTCACTTTATTTGTGTAAGTAAACTAGAATGCACTGTAATAACCATAAACCCTATTTTCAGTGGTGCCACTTATTTACTTTGCATATAGTTTTGCTACACTATAACTGCCTTTAGCGAGACACCTTTTCAGAGGAATTTTTAAAGGAGCTTTGCATTAAAATATTGCAGTTTAAAAATGGACACTAGTCGTATTTTCCAGCATTCTGCATAAGAAATATCTCACTCAAAGCAACAAAGGCCTTGACATAAGTCACCCAAAAAAGCAAAATCATATGCTCAAGTTTATATTCCATGGTTTTAATTGCTGAGCATTTGTTATTTTAATGTTAATTTCCTTAATATGAACATGAATATGATGGGATGGAAAATGAACTGGTATACTATGGTTGTGACTGCAGTCACATGCATGTACTTTCATACTAGCCACAAACCACTGGAGCATAGTACTGGTTTCATCATAGATACTCTAAGGTCGTGTTTGTGTAGGACTGTGTCCACACTTTTTATTGTTTATTTTGCAGTTTGGTGATTTAAATTCTATATCCCCTGGAAATATGGATAAAGGTAAGCAGTCAAATCTCTCAAATGTACAGTTTTATGTAGAACTAATGTGTCTCTTGGAGCAAAATAAGTTCTTATTTTTTTAAAACATAGGAAAGCAGAATCTAAATCTGTATCACGATTTATGTGTATATTGCTATCATATGGGTACAATATGCTATACATGATATGTAGTATAGAATAATGACTAAATACTCCAGGTTCTTAATAGGAAACCTTTTCTAAAATGTTTATTGTTTACACAAGAAATTTTCAAAATTTCACCCAGAATTTGGCTGTATATCCGGGTGAGAGAGTTGAAGGGGATGGACAGATGGAAAAAGAAAGATATGATGAGAATGTACATATATTGACATTTGCAGTGAATTAGGAGTTTGAGAAGTGAAGATGGCGAAATTGTGTCCAAGCACTCGCCAAATAGCTTGCGAATTGTTACTGAAGGATATAGTAAGAAAGGAGGTTTTGTCCTCTTTGTAGATTAA
Organism: Amazona ochrocephala; assembly: GCA_039720435.1. NCBI lineage: Eukaryota > Metazoa > Chordata > Aves > Psittaciformes > Psittacidae > Amazona > Amazona ochrocephala. The sequence goes on from CM077908.1 coordinate 26,346,590, forward strand.
AGGCTTAGTTTGTTCTCCATTCTCACACTGGTTGTATGATTTGGAGCAAGTCAACCTCTCTTCATTTCACTTTCATTTCATTTTCAGTAAAATGGGATAACATTAGAGAAGGTTCATTATCCTATTTATCTGTAGTATTTATTGACTTTTCCCAATAAAGCGTTGATCTTTCAGTTTCTATTTTATCAGGTTGCTACACTTCCCTGCGTTTTCATATTTCATGTTATTTGCAAAATGAAGACATTCATGTTTAGATTTTTCCTTTTGTGCTATTTTTTCTTGTTTGTTTTGGTTTTGCTTTGTTGTTTGATTTTTTTTTTTTTGGTGCTGTTTTTTTGTTTGTTGTTTTTTTTTTTTTTTTTGTGCAGATGATGGCAGTGAAGTTGAAAGTGAAATAGAAGAAGAGCTGGATGAAAATGGAGAGCCACAAGCCAAGAGGGAGAAAACAGAACTAAACCAGGCATTTCAGGTGGGCTCTATGCAGCAGCCAATGCTTGAGAGTGGAGTAGAGCAGAGCCTCCTGAACCCACTTCATAATGAGCACACTGTTACAAATTCTCAGGCTATCAGACAGTGCAGTGCTACTGGAAACGCATATACTGCAGTGTAATACTGAAGTGCCCACCCAATTACATTAGCACTGTTGATGCTGGACTTAAAGGGGGGAGGGGAATAGATCTGCAAGTTGACTTATCAAATTTTAGCTGTGCTGAACATTACCTTTTATTGGAGTTCTGAAATGAAATGGGCGCATGCATTTTGCCGGATGTTTAAAACAAATTTCTAAGCAAAATAATTCCGCATTGGTTACTTGATATTGAGTTTTCCTAGTTTTGAGTGTCAAGGAAGATTTTTGCAAAGCTTGTAATGTTAATGCTTTTGTCCTCCTAAAATTAAAATAACTTCTTTTTCATAATTTAAAAATATTTTAATGATATTAACTATTTGTCATAATGATTTAATATACATAGGTTTTTAATTAGATGCACTTCTGTGAAATATTAAAATAAATACTTTGACTTATACTGGAGGCATACTCATTTGACAGCAGATGCATCAAATTTGTTATAAAAGGTGCTTTTCATTGAGCAGAACTAGAAGACACTATTTTGATGAAATTGTTAGCATTCAGGGGGCATTTTTATCATACTGTTGGAGGGTTGGGAGGATCTACTGTTTTCTTTCCCTATGGAAGAAGTGTTTTCTCTGCATTTACAAATGCAGAATGAGTGATAGAATTGTAACAATGTGGTAATTTTTACATTGCAGGCATACCTAATTATCTGATCACCACGTAAACAATCCAAACTTCCTTTAAAATCAACAGTTCCAGATTTTATTTGCATGCTAGTTCCCCTGTTTTTTGAGAATACTGATCCTATATTTGAGACCGCTGCACAGATGTTATTGGTTGTTGAGTGGTACTGTAGTTGATAGAAACTGAACCAGAAAAGAAGTGAATTGATTATGCTGGACATGCAGGAAAAACTCCTTTTGGATTAATTTCTTCTGTTCCAGGTCTTTTCCTACTACTAGTTCAATCTGCTGCTTTCATAAATGATAATTTATAGAATGTAAGGAATGTATCGACCTGCATCATTTTCTTTTCAAAATATATTTCCTGATTATTAAAGTAAATTTAATTTTTTTTACAAAAAAAATAATAAGGCAGTGTAACTTGCACACCTCACTTGTACTTATTCCCAATTGCATTGAATTTGAATAGGTGGCTAGATGGACCATTGCCATTTAAGAATGTACATCAGGGATCATTGTACCTCGGCTATTACATGGTGCCTTAAATAGAACTGAAGCTAAGATTTAGTATTTTTTGTTATTCTTAATAACTCTTGAAATTTGTTCAACAAGGTGTGCCTGTCACTTTCAGATTTCCTAAATATTAAGGGCAGGTTACATAGTCTTCAAAGAAATAAAAGGGGTTTTATTATTGATTTTAATATCCCTCTTAAAATTAATAATAAAATTATTTTTTCTTGTTTCTGGCTGAATTTCACTTTATAACAAATAAAATTTGCTTGGGAACTTGAAAAGCAAAACTAGCTTTAATACCAACTTCAAATGCTATCAACAAAGTAAATGGGCCCTAGTCATAAGCATGGCTATATATTTTTAAACCCTCATCAGCTTTTAATTTTAAGAAGTCTCACTAAATAAATGAGCAGGTACATAATGCAGCATATATTTTCAATTTCTGTATGTGGTAGGGTGTCAGCCTGATGCTATGTTTTAATGATTGCATCTTATAGTGGTAGTTCATACATTCCATATTAATTGACATTAAACATCTCTGATTTTTTCAAGCATTTTCATTATTTTTAAAGAAGACACATGGATTTGCTAAGCTAAAATAGTGAAAATAAATAAAAGCAAAAAAGTGAAGGAGAGAATAAAAAAAAAATCAATTTTATAGAAAGGACTGTATAAAGAAATTTAGGAAGTTTCTTGTTTTACGTAGTGTGACTGTGGATTTTTTTTTTAAGTCATATATACCAAATGGGTGAACACCATGTGAAATGAACAGTGCATTTTTAGCAAAGAAATTTGTTGCTACATCTTTCAGATGCTCCAAGAATGGTTACAGATCAACTAAGACATCCTAACATTTTTTGAGGTACAAAATTATTTGTAAATTACTTAGCAAAATTTGGAGGCCAACCCGTCCTGCTCCATTCTATGTAGGCAACATTACTACTGATGTCAGCAGATGTTGTTTGTCTTGGCAAAAAGTGCAAATGAGGTTTATACTCATTTATCTCTAAAGTCACCTGTGCAATGAAACCTCATAGATTTTGTTCTCCCAAATATCACTGCATCTTGTTTTTTTTTCCCTTAGAAATCAGCATCCTTCACCAAAAATCCTAAAAAAAACCCTATGATAAATATTTGCTACCTTTTATTTTGCATTATCAGATTTTAACAAGTAAACTAAAATGAAATATTCAGCATTTTTCATTTTAAACATAGGGTGTTCTATGCTGTACTGATGGTCTGTATTGCCTGGTGTCAAATTTTGTGATAACAAACCTTAAGTGTTTTCTTATCATTGCCATTTTTCAGTAGAATGTTGGATTTGTTGTTGCTAAGAGGAAAGTATGGTTGTAACATGTAAATCTACATTGCTAAGAAGAGGTGGGACCTGAATATCTTTCGATTGATATTTTGAATAGTTGATCACTGTTCATGTAGTGCAAAAAGAAAACAAAATATGTGCATGCAAAGATAGAAGGTATATCATGCATTTTAATAGCAGTTATCAAAACAAATTGGAATTATTCCTGATTCAGATAACTGAATGGAGTTTGTATTTCTATACTTATCAACTGATTATTCTCTCACATTTTTAAGTAATATTTTCCCTACTTTAGCAAAAATGTGAAAGATTTAAGCTGCTGTAAGCTGATGTGTATGCTTACAGGTATGAGATTTTTGTGCTTTGCTTTTAAATTTACTGCAATTTTGATCAAATGTACACATATGAGACAAATTTGCACACTTTTTATGTTGTCAGTAAGTTATTGTTAATGATTTAAGAGCAAAAATAAGGATACCTCGGTCTAAATTATGCAGTGTGTAGTGTGAGGCTGAATTGCCACTCTGAAGCTCGCTTAACTCTTTTAGAGCTCTAAAGAGCTGTAGCAAGCATCTACTGGCTAGACATAATAAGATAAGGGCTCATATGATTTGTGGATTTTACATGACCTTGATGTGCAATTAAAAATAATTGTTTTAGAGACAATTCCCATATTAGTGGCAGAATAGGTATTGTTGAATTACTTTTTCAAAACACAGGGCCCAATTTTCACAAGTTTTATAGTCATGAAAAGTTGTTGGCACTTTTTCATATTTCTCATTGTAAGCCAGTTAAAAAAAAACCCAAACAAACAAACCACCTCTTTTCAGTTATTGATTTCTGTGGTTTATTATTGTACTATAGCATGCTTTGTGCACCTCCTTTTTTTAATGTACCATTAAAATATTTGGAGAATATTCTTCAAATTGTTTACTTGCAAAATGATGATGTACAGCATTTCTGCCTTTAGTTCACAAATGTGTAAAAAAATGTGCTAGTGTAATGTCACTGAGGAAAGTATAGGTCTGTAAAACATTTTAATTTAAACTGAAGCATTTTTAAATGTCTGAAACACTGCTTCTGTTCAAAATATTTTCTATGAGGGAAGACCTGACCTGATATATTTGTGGTTCTCACCAAATTCTATCAGCATTGTTTAGAAAAGCATTTATATTAGAGCTACGTTGCAATCTAACTTAATTCATAGAGTGGTTTTGCCAAATAATTTCCTTTTATAGCAGTGAAAAAGAATTGGTAAAAATTTAACTTTTTTAATAATGCAAGTATTTTTGGTACTTCATGTAACAGTGATTTCAGAGTTTAAAAAAATTCAACTGAGAGATCAGTATAAATTTCTGAAAATTGCATCCTTGTCTGTGGAACTGGAAAACTATCATGTCTGTGGTTTAAAAACAGGTAAATTAATGTTACTCTAGTATCTTTGCTACTTTGGTGACAAAAAAGAAAAACAAACAAACACACAAAAACAAACAAACAAAAAAAAAAACCAAAAAAAAACAGGAGTAGAAGCATAAACACAAAATTATTAGTTTTAGCATTAGAAAATTAATTTAATGTAATGCCTTACATCAGCCCTTTGAGCACTGTAAGGATACACTTCTTGGGTAATTTAATTAGACCACTGAAAGTATTCTCTACATTTAAATAACTGATTGTCTTGTAGATTTTTTTTTTTTTAATTTCTATATCAAATACTTGCATACTAGAAAAAATATTTTGTTCCAGAAGGCTCAATAGATTTAGGCTAAATTACTCAATGCCATCAACATGCTGTCTGGTGCAAAACACTACTTCTGCTATTTTGTTTTCATAATTGCATAAATATCTGGAGAAATCAAATATTTGACAGACATAAGCTGTTTACTCGAGATGCCTTTACAAGATGGAGGTTTAGGAAAAAAATGTACTATTTTGAAAATCTCTTCAGGGCAATATTAAAATACTCTAATACTGTAAATGAAAAACTTAAAAAAAAAAAAAAAACAAACAAAACTGCTTAGTTAACAAGAGAATGAATTTTACAGAACCTTTGGTATGTTTGCAGTCAAATTTTCTGCAGTCTATCTGATAAATAAACAAAAAAAAGGACACTGTTGCATTCATATTACTTTTAGCATTCGGTCGCTGTGATATGAACTAATGGAAAGACAGAGGTGCATCCTCTACAAGGATGCGCTTTGGATGACTCTTATTATCAGAATTTAGAAAGAAAAAAAAAAACCAACCAAACACCTAGAAATTGCACATGCCTTCTGCTGTGTTGAAGAAGTCCTTTGTTCTTACAAGTAGCACTTAACCGGAACAAGGGAACCAGTTCAGAAGCGAGTTGTTGAAAATTATAGATATAAATACCACCATACTGAGCTCTTGTACTGGTTCCTGGCAGTAGCAATGAGCAACACTAGGTACAGATGTAGTTATTCAAATCTACCTGAGTGAAAAAAAAAAAGTCTCATTACACTGTTTAGTGAAATTACATCAATAGTATATTGCAAGTAAGTTGTAAAGATTTTTAGTCAGTTAATGCAAGTTCATGAATTATGAAAATGGAATACTCAAAGGGTTTTAATTTAACAACATTTTTATTCATAATTTATTGTAAATGCTTCCCAGTTTGCATGCCTTGAACATTGCTGCTAGTGATTTTATATGCCAGCAGACCTGAGTTTAATATACTCATTTCACTTAAGAAATAATAAAAGCCACTTACAAAGTGACTGCCTAGTTTTTGTTTGAGGAAAATATGGCTTTTGTTTGATCGCTTAAGATCTTTTGGTTTATTCTGATTTTGTCATCTTTTTTTTTTTTTTTTTTTTTTTTTAAAATAAATAAACCCAGCAATTAAAATGTTGGGATTGGAAGCCCTGAGTAATTAAACTTTTGGTAAGAATTGTTGCTGTAAATTGATCATAAAAGCTGAAATTCATTGTAGAGAAGAAAGTCCATAACAAGACTATGAGCATCAAAATGACCCTCACTTAAATCAGGGAAATGCTCTTCGAGTGCCTCCTTGATTGTGGTGCAAACGTCTTGCAAGAATTTTCAGCACTGGGTGAACTTTACTCTAAAACGATAAATATTTTAAAAGAATTATGACTGCAAATGGACGACGTCACCTTGATTGGTGTTTTCCAGGAATGGAACCCAGTATCTTTTGACTTGCTGATATCAACAGGAGGGTGTTTTTCTTTTGGCTTGTTGTTTGTTTGTTGGGGTTTTTTGGGGGGGAGGGGGGGGGTTGTGGGTTTGGGGTTTTGGGGGTTTGTTTTTGGGTTTTTTTGACACAAAGAATACTAAAGGGTTCCTAAATACATTGTTGAAGTGAACGTTTTTTATTTAAAAATTAAATACGTTAAGTATATTAAAGTAACCCAATAAAGTAATTTAAAATGTCAGAAAAATATAATTTTATATACCAAAGCAAGTTTCTCAACTGGAAATTTGGATTTACAGTGATAACCAATGAGGCTATTGAATAAACTTTGAGTGCCTTTCAAACACTTGGGAAATTTTGCCTCAGGTGGTAAACTGTAATTAGGTTAATTCTAAGGCTTGCCAATCAATAATTCTATCATCACTCAGGGCTTTCTTACCTTCTAGGAAACTTACTTGGTTCCATTTATTTTCTACTGTATTTTTTTTTCAAGTGCCATCATTTAAATTTCACTTTGTAAGTGGCAGATTACATTACTCAGTCCCACAGGCAAGAAATGTAATAATACTAACAGAAATTAAACTTTTGTTTCTCTTTACTGCATACATTATGTAAATTAAGAAAGCAACTTTTTTGTAGACTGTACATGTGAAAATGCAATGCTGTTTTGCAAGATTTAAATTAGTTGAACACACTTTTTAATTATTTAAGGAAAACATCTTTACAGAGCAATTTGATAGGTTTTTTGTATGTTGTGTTTGATTTTGTAAATATGTATTTCCTGATGTGGGTTTTTTTGGGGTTTTTTTTGTGAGAAGTGCTAAATCTTTTAGTATCTTATGTCCTCTCAAAATTAGAAGGAGCTAAATAATAGTTGGTGGGCAATTTGTATTGTGTACTGTACAAGAACTAGGAAACTTTTATAATTATAAAAATCTATATTAACATTTAGTGTGTTGTTTGAAAATAATGACTGGAACATACTAAAGACAGTAGGATTTTTCTGAATATTTCAGACGTGAACTCAGGCTAGTTTTCTTGTGTTTTTCAAAACAAAATTGTGTATTGTCTTCTGAAATAAATAAATTTGCTTTCTCGTTACAAACATCTGACATTTGAATTGTTTTGGGGTTTAGCTAATTAAATATTTTAGATTGCAATGCTATTGATTTTGAAAGAAAAATTATTTCAACATCTACCTTTTAAATAAGACAGTTGATATTTATGTAGCAGTATCAGGAATAAAAAACTAACACTGAGTGTTTCTCAGACTGCAAGAGACTATTAATTGAAATGTCAACTTGATTAAATAGTTGTTCCTGCTTCCAATTACTGCAGAATATATGTTAATTTAAATATTAAGGATAATTTTCCATTCTAAATTTAGTTATCTAAAATAGGGTTGTTAAGAGCAAGACGACTTTGGCGTCTGGACTTCATTGCTGTTAATGTATGACCACCAAAGCCTACTACTGCAAGTTTTGCTTTGGTAAAAGTGTGAAAATATTTTCAGCATTAAATTCTCTCAGCGTACCTAATCTGAAAACAAAGAATAAAGTCTCTTATCATATCAAGCAATGTTTCCTATGGATTTCTGATGTGTGTTCCAGACAGTGTGTTTTGCATCTAAAAACGTAGAATGCTATTTTAATTGGGGAAGACCCATCAAGTAACAGAATGCTAGAACATGAAAGTGAGCTTGGAATATCAGGATCAAAAGAGGTATTTCATATAAAGCTTGGAATAAAAGATAGTAAAGCTGCCTTCCAGAGCTTGAATTTATTTTGTTTGGGAAGTTCAGTTTATGAGCATTGTAATCCCACAGTTGCCTATCTCATAAAGCTTATTTCAACTAAGGTCCAAAAGCTTATTACCAATACAGTACTGGCTCCTGCAATGAATCCTAGAAGACAAGACTATAAATCTTTATACCCTGATGACAAGCCAGATTTATGTTTACAAAATCCTCCTAATTGGTTTGAAGACTGAGACTTCCTGACCTAGCTGGTGCTTTGGTTGAGACTGAGTGGGTTTAGTTCCAGCACACACCTGGTAAAGAAGGAGCTGTAAAAAACATCCTTCAACCTAACTGACAGTATTTGGGCATATTAGATTCTTTTTCAGATAAAAAAATAATATTCAGTATTCAGCCTCTGTCATTGTTAATATTAATTAAAATAGCTTAATCATTTAAATAATAAATGGAACTTTAGTTCAACCTCCCCACAATGCTGTAATATAGACCCCATAGCATACAATATGGCAGAAATGGCGGAAATTCAGGGAAATGCAAGGCATTGTGAGAAGACAGCAGAATAAGATGGGTTACACATCAAACTACCATTTTTATTGCTTCTGCAAGGTTATTTTCCTGCACAGTGTTGATATTGTCAAGTATGTTACATTCTACATCGAATTATTTTAAATGTATTTAATTTGCCTCAAGTCAAGCAATTGCTTCTAATTTGCACAAAGTCACAACAATCTGAACTGTGCCAAAAGTCATCGCAAATATAAAGACAACCATTATTCCACAAAGGAATCAAGGCAATTAAACCTTTATCCATTTTGGGCACTGTTACTGCTATGCCAAAGAGAATTGCTGAGTTGATTTGATGCTGTTCCAGATTTCACTAAATACCATTGCATGTATTCCTCCCTAATAACCGGATTAGCATAGTATTAAAAATGAAAACAAAATAAAACATCTTAACCACAATGTGGTGCTGTTGACAGTTTATTCTGAACACTTTCGTGAACAGAACTGGAGTTCTGTACTGACACTTGGGGTTCTTCCTCCCCAGGTGCAGTACTCTACACTTGCCCTTGTTGAACCTCATCTGGTTTCTCTCTGCCCAATTCTCCAGCCTATCAAGGTCCTGCTGAATGGGAGCACAGCCTTCAGGTGCATCAGCCCCTGTCCCCAGCTTCATATCATCAGCAAACGTGCTGAGGGTGCACTCTAGCCCTTCATCCAGGTCACTGCTAAGCAAGTTGAATAAGACCGGACCCAATATTGATACTTGGGGAACGCCACCCACTACAGGCCTCCAACTGGATTCTACTCTGCTCATCACGACCCTCTGAGCTCTGCCATTAAGTCAGTTTTCAATCCACCTCTCTGTCCACTCACCTAACCCACATTTCCTAAGTTTACCTACGAGGACGCTATGGGAGACAGTGTCAAAAGCCGCGCTGAAGTCGAGGTAGGTTACATCTACTGTTCTCCCCTTGTCAACCCATCTTGCCATGTCATCATAGAAGGCTATCACATTGGTCAAGCATGATTTCCCCTTTGTGAATCCATGCTGACTCCTCCTGATGACCTTCTTCTCTTCTACATGCTTGGTGATGACCACCAGAATGACCTGTTCCATCACCTTTCCAGGGATGGAGGTGAGGCTGACTGGCCTCCAGTGTCCCGGGTCCTCCTTCTTGCCCTTTTTGTACATGAGAGTAACATCGGCCTTCCTCCAGTCATCGGGCACCTCTCCCCTTCTCTATGATTTTTCAAAGATGATGGAGAGTGGCAGGGCAACAACATCTGCCAGCTCCCTCAGCACCTGTGGGTGTATCCCATCAGGGCCCATGGATTTGTGGGTGTGTTGTGGTTTAAGCCCAACCGGCAACTCAAAACCATGCAGTCGCTCGCTCACTCGCCCCCTTTCTTCCTCCCCCCACTCCCGGAGGGATGGAAAGGAGAATCGAAAGAATGTAACTCCCATGGGTTGAGGTAAGAACAGTCCAGTAACTAAGGTATAATACAAAACCACTACTTCTACCACCAATGATAATAATGATAAGGGAAATAACCAGGGGAGAGAATACAATTGCTCACCCCCCACCAACCGATACCCAGCCTGACCCGAGCAGCGATCTGGGCTGTCTGGGTAACTGCCTCCATTTCAGATACTGGGCATGACATGATGTGGTATGGAATAACCCTTTGGCTAGTTTGGGTCAGGTGACCTGTCTCTGCTTTCTTCCGGTTTCCCGTGCCCCTCCTCCCTGGCAGAGAATGAGGCTGAAGAAGTCCTTGATCGGAGTAAACATTACTCTGCAACAACTAAAAACATTGGGGTGTTATCAGCGTCGTTCCCAGGCTGAAAGTCAAAAACACAGCACTGCACCAGCTACACAGAAGGGGAAAAATGATTGCTACTGCTGAACCCAGGATAGTATCCACCCCTTATTCCATACCATTCATGTCATGCTCAGGTATCCCATTTTTCATTATACTATCACCTTTGTCTCATATATATACGCACCCACGTACACACATTCCTTAGTCCATGGACTGTGGAGAGCTATTTGGCTGTGAACGGGCATGTGAGCAATCCAGACAACTGCTTGACAATTGTAAGGTAGTGACCCGCAGGCACTGAGGCCTCGCCTGAGGGTTACTAAAGTTCGTGTACGTGCAGAAGCCTTGGGAAAAGTTAGCACGGAAAACTACTGAGAGAGATACGCAGAGAAGGAATGTTAACTGTAACCTTGAAGCATATGCTGTCATAGTTAACCAATCATTAAGCTGTTACTGAGTGAATCCTGTTTGGTATTTAGCCGTGTGAACAATACATGTATCCAATTAGACTTGTGTGTGTTAATGATAGACAAGTAGAGTGCCTATATATACTGAGCTATCTGCGCAATAAACTTTGGCACAGCCTGATCATATTGGTCTGTGTGCTGTGTCCGGGACTTCTGCGTCAACAAGTGGCGCCCGAACAGGGACCCTCAGATCGGCGTTGGATAAAACCGACGAGACCGACAGGAAGGAGGGGGCAGAAGCCGGTCGATATCGGGTGCTGCCCCGGCACTCGGAAGTCGCTAGCGCAAAAAGTTTGGGAATCTCGCCCTGATCAGGTGAGCGGCCGGGGAGGAGAGGGGGTCCACACTGACCAAGGAAGAGTCAGAAGTGGTGAAGCTCCTCCAACACATTCTCTCTATGAGAGCAGCGAGTTATGATGAGCCTGCCTTGAAGGCTTTGCTGTATGGAGCAAAGGGAAAGGATTTAATCCCCTCAGTGGATGCTGCCTTTCAAATCGCAACTTGGGAAAAAATAGGAGCAACGCTGTGGGAAGAGGTAAGTAAGGGATCCAAGGAGGCAAGTTAATACCCCACTGTGTGGAGACTAATTACTGACTCTTTAAAAAATAACCGATGGATGGGCCAGGGGATACGAATTTGCATCTTCCTTTATCACTTTCGCCGCCCCTGGCCTCCCTCCCCCCAGAGCCCGGTCCTCAAGATCGTCAAGGGTGGGACAAATGGACAGGATTGTTAGATGAGAAAGTACAGACACTTCATGACGGACTTACAAATTTACAGCTCTCCGACACGGCTAAGTCAAAGAATGAGATAGTGGAGCCCAAACCCCCCCACCCCCACCCCCACCCCCCCACCCCTCCGAACCTCCGCCAGTTGCTGCCGTGGCTGCGGAGGCTGGGGACGGCAATGAAGGCAATCCTTTTGCCCCAGACCCTGTTAATCCCGAGAAAAAGCCTACTCTCAGATCACCTGAAACCTACAGGAGAAAAATGTTTTAATTGCACTTGATAACACTGAAACTCCAGAACACATTAATGAGGAGCCTGTGCATTTTCATCAGACTGTTGTTGCTGCTCCTGAGATTCTGATGCCTGATAATTCTGATGCTGACCTGGATAGTCCTTTTGACCCGAGACCTGTTGATCCGGAAAAGAAGCCTGATTTAGATCCCCCAGATCCCCATGATAAATGGGCAGTTATAAAGGGAAAAGTAAGATGGGTGGGGGATGCAGATGTATTGTGTGCTTATAGTCTCTCTGTGATATTCATGTACTAAAAGTGAGCAAATGTAACTACGTCTGTGTTTCTATCGACCCTTGCAGACCCTTATAGATACTGTTGGCCACTTCTCCCGATGTAGGCTGGCCACCTGCATTGGAATGAGTGTGCATTTTGATCAGTACAAAAGCCCAAGCCTCATGCAATGTGAGGGAGGCAGAGCCTCTGCGGGGACGCCCGCTGAGATTGAGCCTGCCACCTTGCACTGCGATGATGCTGCTTGGAGCTGGTTTCTTGATTGTCTTCACAGGGTCATTGCACTACGTTTTGTACGTGTAACCATGTAGTGGGAGTAATGATTGTCTGCATTTTGTGTTTCACATATTGTAGTTGTGTGGAGTGTGTTTGTGGGATCCCATGAATGTGTGTGTATGTGTGTGTCTGTTGAGGGCAGACAGTGTTCTGTGTATTTTTTGTTATTGGGTTAATGTAAAAGTTTTTAATGGGCAGCAGATTAACATTTTGGGCAAGAAAGGGTTAATAGAAAAGTGGTGCTCCCTGCAGAGATTTATGGTTGCTGCTCAGCAGGCTGGCAGCTGTAGCAGCTGCTGGGCAGGCAGGCCTTTGTAGCTGCTGCTGAGCAGTCCTGCTTAGTGTGTTTAAGTTAACCTAGGGGAGAATCCAAGCTTTACCAACCTCCACCCAAACAGCACCAGGGTGGCAGACACAGAAAAGAAAAGGAAAAAAAAAAAAAAAAAAAAAAAAAAAAAAAAAAAAAAAAAAAAAAAAAAAAAAAAAAAGGTGATGACGCAGCAAACTCCTTGACTGTTAACACGGTGCAGTTTGCTTCTGCATCTGCTTCACATTCCTGTTTCATCAGAATGCCTTTGCTTTAAGGAATCATTTTTAGCTTGACTTACTTCTCGAGAACTGATGGCATGGGGGAAGGGATATATTTGTGTTCTACCTACAGGTCCATGGAGGCTGCCTGCAAAGTTTCTCAAGCCTTGTCATGAGCTGGATGGACAAGTGGAAAAACCCAATGCCTTAGCTACAGGAGCTTGAATGTGTGTGCATGTAAAGTAGCTCTTATTAGAGGCTGTGATTTTGTGTATAACACCACCTGTACTTACTAGCCAGTTGCTAATAAGAAACTACGCCTTGTATTGTATGGATTTGTCACTTGTAAAAGAGATCTTAGAGCATGCAAATTTGCAGCAGCAGCTAGAAGATGATAAGGCAAAACCCGCAGAAGTTAAGCTAACAGGAAGAGGTTATATGTTTGCTTACAGATCAAGGCATTCGGTGGATACCGGCTTGGTGGATACGGCCTGGCGAAACTCAGCAGAAAGCATCTCGTCTACAGCAGAAGATGTCAGTGATGATTAAGAACCTGTTAGTGGTTAAGCTGTTAATTTTGCTCTTTGTATATAATTCTGTATCTCTGTTACACGAAATTAATCCTAGAAAAAATTTGTGGGTAACATGGGCCAGTGGGAATGGGGTGTCGGAATTTTGTCTTGCTATGGCATCAGCCACAGATCCATTTCAAACATGTCTAATAGGAATACCTGGGTATAATAAGAACAGCTTTAAGGCATTTTCAACCAACAATTGCAGTAAGTCGACAAATGTTGCAAATTGCTCAGCAGAATTGATATCTGGATTAAAAAGAATACTCCCTTGGGATCCACAAGAATTAAATTTAATGGCGTCACAAGCAATTGGGAATGCCTCAAAAGGCTGGACAGAAACCTGCCTAAATTTTGGATGTAAATATGCATCCTGCTCATATTTGATACACTCACCAGATGTCTCACCTAAAGATAATGCTTATTCGTTTAGAGGTGGTTATTGTGGAATAAATGATATGGGTGACACCGTGGAACCCTTTAATGCATATGGATTTATTCATACACCTTGGTCAGTGCCCCTCCTTTGGAATAACAAATCTGCCAAGGCCCTACCACCAGATGTCTTTTTAATCTGTGGGGATAGGGCATAGCAAGGAATACCAAAAGACATTGTTGGAGGGCCATGCTATTTAGGTTCACTGACTATTTTTGCACCAAAGTTTACAGAATTGAGTAATCTTAGTCATATTCTCCGCTCTAGATCTAAGTGATCAATAGGACTCACCCCTGATTGTAATAACAATGTTCAACTACTGAGCAGAGCTGCTCTAGTAGCTCTGTCACTATTTGTCCCTGGAGCGGCTGCAGGAAATGCCCTAAGAACAGCAGCCCAGCTAGCTTGTTGGGCAGAAAAGCAGGCTAATGTAACTACTGCCGTTCTCGAAGAATTATTAATGGATCAAAATAGCTTAAGACACTCCCTCCTGCAAACTGCACAGCCATCGACTTTTTGCTGTTGGCACAGGGTCATGGCTGTGAGGACTTTGAAGGTATGTGTTGTGTGAATCTGTCTGATCACACTAAGAGCGTTCACAAACAATTGACCTATCTAAAAGGACACTCACAAAAAATCCAACAAGATGTGAATCCTTTAGATGACTGGCTCCGCAACATTTTTTCAGAATGGGGAATAGGGACTTGGATTCAAAATTGGATAATTATTGCTTTGAAGGTTTTAGGCATTATATTACTAATTTTGTTTGCTTGCACCATTGTATTTACTATACTGAAGAAATTTGTAAACAGAATGCTAAATCAAACCTGGATTGCTCAAAAACAAGAAGAGGGTATTGTGGAAGCATTCCTTTCAGTTAACGGACATGTGAGCAATCCAGCCTTTGAATGAGAGAACTCCACTGGTAAGAAATTTCTTTGGCTGATCCCTCACTGCCACTAGCATCTTCAACATGCTGCTGCGCCCTGTAGTATATATATACTGCTAACGTAAATCTGTATGTGCTTTGCCATAGTAGTGACTTGTTACTGAATGAAGCAGGTGAACCTCTGCACTGACAACAAGGTGCCACAACTGACGTTGGCCAAATACCTCCTATCACAGTCAAGGGCAAGACTGGGTTGGCCTCTGTGTTTGCCACCAAGAAGAACCTTTAGCTCCGCTGCTGGCTGCAACCCAGCAGGCGTTGAGTGGTGGGGACACATGCCATGCCAGACCTTGATGTGAGGGATGGCCTC
Source organism: Amazona ochrocephala (assembly GCA_039720435.1). Taxonomy (NCBI): domain Eukaryota; kingdom Metazoa; phylum Chordata; class Aves; order Psittaciformes; family Psittacidae; genus Amazona; species Amazona ochrocephala. The sequence goes on from CM077908.1 coordinate 26,361,732, forward strand.
TCCTGTTATCAGAGAACTATACAGGAGAGAAAGGCAGGCCAAGCAGCCTGTGGTTGGCATATGTTGGAGATACGATCTAGTCCAAATCCGCTGCTCAAGTAGGGTCGTCTGAAACAGGTAATATATATAAAATAAAAACAAAAACAAAAAAAAAAAAAAAAAAAAAAGAGGGAAATGTAAGGATTTTCTTCAAACAGTTTGCAAAGCGTAATTTGTACAAAAACTTTTAAATTTGTCTAGTTTTGATTCTCTTTCTGCAATACAGCATTTGTGACATCTAACAGATGATTCCTTGCCCAAACCACCAGTTCTACATAAAGACCTACATGATAATGAGTGGAAAGGACCAGAACCATATCAAGTTATAGAATGTAACAAAGGATGTAATGTGACTGCAAGACTAAAGCAAAGTGTGCAAAATGATTCCAGTGGAAGTTTGTTATGCTGTTTTTAATGGCAATACGTATGTGACTATGTTAATACAAGTAGAAGTAAATTCTTTAAAAATATAGTTTTGTAGAATTGTAAGGCTTTAGATATATTAACAGCTCAAGTAGACAGAGTATGTACTTTAATTAATGAATCTTGTTGTACTTATCTTGATCAGTCTGGAAAGACCTTGAAAGATGTTGAAGAAGTTTGGAAGCATGCGAAAGTACTTCATGATGTCTATCAGAACGATAAAATTCCTTGGTTGGATGCCCTTCTTACATCTTGGGACTTTAATGGTTGGCTCACATCTCTGATTAAAGGTATTGGAATGATTTTGGTAGTAATCTTGACCATAGTTATGATTGTACCTTGTATTTTGCAATGTATTCGTGATATGATTGAAAACCTGGTAAAACAGCTTTGGCTCATTCAAGAAAAGAAAAGGGGGAGATGTGGATGATTTCTTGTTAGAGAATGGACATATGCCTGCTCTGAATGAAAGCAAGTATGTGCAGCTGGCCATGTAGCAGGGGTAACTCCTGGTTACCTCTGTGCAGCCGACCGTGGAAAAGAAGCAACTCCCGGACAGTTAATGAAACAAGAATGCAGGCCTGGAAGATAAGAAGGAGCTAAGATAAGAAGGTTGCTGAATTGGACTGCAAATCTTGCTTGCTTACAAAAACCACACTTTAGGTTCTCACAAGTGCAAACGTTACAAGTGCTCTCGGATTGGGATTGGTTTTAAAAGCTGTTACAAGGTTGGGGTATTAGTAGTTGGCTAGGAGTACTAATCAAACAAGGTTTAACAGTTTTAATGGTATTGATCATTATTGTTTAAATCTTTTGTTGTTTATGGAAGTGTATTGCCAGTATGCTATTTCGTGCTGTGAATCGGGTCTGGATTGCTCAAAAACAAAAAGAGGGATTTGTGGAGAGCTATTTGGCTGTGAACGGGCATGTGAGCAATCCAGACAACTGCTTGACAATTGTAAGGTAGTGACCCGCAGGCACTGAGGCCTCGCCTGAGGGTTACTAAAGTTCGTGTACGTGCAGAAGCCTTGGGAAAAGTTAGCACGGAAAACTACTGAGAGAGATACGCAGAGAAGGAATGTTAACTGTAACCTTGAAGCATATGCTGTCATAGTTAACCAATCATTAAGCTGTTACTGAGTGAATCCTGTTTGGTATTTAGCCGTGTGAACAATACATGTATCCAATTAGACTTGTGTGTGTTAATGATAGACAAGTAGAGTGCCTATATATACTGAGCTATCTGCGCAATAAACTTTGGCACAGCCTGATCATATTGGTCTGTGTGCTGTGTCCGGGACTTCTGCGTCAACAATGGACCAATCCCTATAAAGCTACTGAATTCATCCAGTCCATGATATCAGGCTCCATCTCTTGTTACAGACTTTCAGGGCAGGAGACACGGTGTGTAGTGTTGGGTTGTTGCCTGCTGATGACACTGCTGAGCTCATGTGGTCACTGCTGAGCACATCTGGTTTTGTCAAACTTCATTCTTTGTTGGAAGAATCTTAGCAGCTTTATCCACTTGTTGGTTGTTCTGATGTTCCTCAGTGGCTTGACTCCTGGGTACATGAGCATGGGTACATGAGCATCTACATGGCGTACCTTAACCACCAGATTCTGCACCCGGGCAGCTCCATTGCTGCAACCACCCCCACAGGCATTTCCCACCATTCATAAGCCAGTAGAGAGATGAAGTACTAGCTATTTTTCTCGTTCAGCAATGTCCAAGGCCAGCTGGATGGCTTTCACCTCTGCAAATTGACTTGATTCACCCTCTCCTTCAGCAGTTTCTGCAATTTGTCGTAGGGGACTCCATATGGCTGCCTTCCATCTCCGATGCTTTCCCACAATACAGCAGGACACATAAGTAAACAAGACATATTGCTTCTCACTTTCTGACAGTTTATTATATGGTGGGGCCTCTCCAGCACGCATCACCTCCTCCTCTAGTGAAATTCCAAATTATTTACCCTCTGGCCAGTCTGTGGTGGGGGGCTATGGCAGGCCCGAGGACTCCCTGACTGAAGACATGAAGTTAGAACTTGGTCTTGAAGATATTAAAGTGTATCCATGAGAAATGAGGCACCGAAGGCATCCGAGTGGGAAAGTAGAAGGTATCCAAATGGGAAAGTAAAAGGCATCTGGAGGAGCGAGTCAGATAAGGGGAGCAACTAGCAACAAAGGCAGAGCTTGGCAAAACAATGGACTTTAGTAATGCGGTAAAGGGTCATCCAATAATGTGCCGTTGCTAACTAATATTAACCAATGGCTAATAAGACACGTGTGTGCTAGGAAAGGTATATAAGTAGTGGTTTGTAGTAATAAAAGGACCTACCTATTTTTCTTCCTACTAAGTCACCAAAGATGCGTGCGTGTGATTTTCGGCCGTCTCAACAACGACACCAGTCCGTGATGACTTCTAGAATTCCTGGAAGACTGAGATTTTCTATTTGAGCCCATTGTGTAATTAGTGCAGCCCACTTACTCGATATAGCGTCGGTTGCCTGAAGTGTAGAGGAGACCCTGCCTTTGAACATCCAGCCCAGCACAGGCAGCAGGGTTGCCAGGAGGAGCTGTGCTTCAGTGCCAATCACTTCCGAAGCAGCTGCCAGCATCTCTTTCTTAGTTGGGGTATAGCTGGCCTCAGATCCTCTGTATCCCTGACTCCAATAGCCGAAGGGTTGACCTCGAGTCTCCCCTGGAGTTTTCTGCCAGAGGCTCCAGGTAGGATCATTCTCCCCAGCTGCGGTGTGGAGCACATTTTTCACATCTGGCCCGGTCCGGACTGGTTCAAGGGCTACTGCATGAGCTATCACTTGTTTAATTTGTTCAAAGGCTTGTTGTTGCTCAGGGCCCCATTTAAAATCACTCTTCTTCTGGGTCATGTGATAGAGAGGGCTTACAATCAGACTGTAATTTGGGATGTGCATTCTTCAGAACCCCACAACACCCAAGAAAGCTTGTGTTTCTTTCTTATTAGTTCATGGAGACATTGCTGTTATCTTGTTGATCACTTCTGTGGGGATCTGGCAATGTCCATCTTGCCATTTTATTCCCAAAAACTGAATCTCCTGTGTAGGTCCCTTGACTTTATTCTGTTTTATGGCAAAACTGTCTTTCAGTAAGATTTGGATTATTTTCCTCCCTTTCTCAAAAACTTCTTCTGCTTTATCACCCCACACGATAATGTCATCAATGTATTGCAGATGTTCTGGAGCTTGCCCCTGTTTCAGTGCAGTCTGGATCAGTCCATGGCAGATGGTAGGGCAGTGTTTCCACCCCTGGGGCAGTCAGTTCCAAGTGTACTGAATGCCCCTCCAAGAAAAAGAGAACTGCGGCCTGCACTCTGCTGCCAGAGGAATTGAGAAAAATGCATTGGCAATATCAACTGCAGCATCCCACTCTGCTGCCTTTGACTCCAGTTCATATTGAAGTTCTAGCATGTCTGGTACGGCGGCAGCAGTCCATGGTGGTGTGACTTCATTCAGGCCACGATAGTCTACTGTTAGTCTCCGCTGTCTGTTAGACTTTTGCACTCACCAAATGGGGCTATTAAAGGGTGAGTGGGTCCTACTGACCACTCCTTGGTTCTCGAGTCAATGTATCAGCTTATGGATGGGAATCGGGGAATCTTGGTTGGTGCAATATTGCCGCTGGTGCACTGTTGTGATTGCGATTGGCACTCATTGTTCTTCAACCTTCAGCAACCCCACAACAGAAGGATCCTCTGAGAGAGCAGGAAAGGTGGACAGCTCCTTAATTTCCTCTGTCTCCAAGGCAGCAATACCAAAAGCCCATCGGTACCCTTTTGGGTCTTTGAAGTACCCTCTCCTGAGATAGAGTGCCTATGCCAGGGATATGTGGAACGTCTGGACCGGTCACAATAGGGCGCTTTTGCCACTCCTTCCCAGTCAGGCTGATTTTCGTCTCCAGTACAGTCAACTCTTGGGATCCTCTTGTCACTCCAGAAATATAAATGGGCTCCACCCCTTGATAGCTTGGTGGCATCAGGCTACACTGTGCGCCGGTATCTACTAGAGCCTTATACTCCTGTGGGACTCATGTGCCAGGCCATCCGATCCACACAGTCCAGTAAACTCAACTGTCCCTCTCCTCCACCTGCCTGTAGGCAGGGCCCCTCTAATAGGGATCATAAGTTTCTCCACTTACGTCTTGTGGAAATGGTTTAGTATTCCTTATCACAGGAGCTGGAGTAAAATTGGCTCTTCCACTCTATCTGGGAAACTGCTCACCAGAGACTGAAGCAGCAGCTTTCTTGGCAGGATCATCCTTGACCTTTGTTCTCCTCTTTCATTCACGCACACGTTCCTCCAGACCTGAGGTAGGTTTCCAATCCCACTTTCACATGTCTTCGCCGTTAATCCGCAGGTAAAACCATAGGGTGGCCCGTGGCATGTACCTCCTGTATTTTACCTCTCAAGCAGTAGGGCGCCTTTTGTTAATAGCTGAGACGTGGGTTGGTGCACATTGAGAGCTGGATAGATCGGACTGATCATCTCTCAATTGTTTGACATCCTGGGACAGTTTTTCCACAGCTGAAATAATGGAAGGGATGAGATTGTCTTCGCACTCTCAGAGTTGACAAGTCATTTCATACACTGTTGGTGGTGCTGCCTCACTCCAGGTCACTGATGCCAATGAGTGGGCATATGATGATGGTGCATTCCGTGTAAGTTTCCGCCACATGGGTCATGTACATTTGATTTCATGTGGATCTACAGAAGCATTCCCGGCATCTGGCCTATGATAGATCATCTCTAGAATGGCTGATTCCCTCAGAGACTGGATGCCTTTCTCTATCGTGGTCCAGTTGGCTAAACGACTCATAACATCAATCTTGTAGGGAAACCTTTCCTTCACAGCTGCCAAGAGCCACCTCCAAAGGCTGAGGGGGTGTTTCTCTTTTGTAATCGCTTTGTCAATTCCCCCTTCCCTAGCAATGATCCCAGCTGCTTGGCTTCCCTACCTTCTAGTTCATGACCTTCGGCCCCATTGTCCCAGCATCAGAGCAACCAGGTGACGGTATGCTCCCCTGGAAGATGGCTGAAATCTTTTTGCATATTCCGTAGCTCGGTCAAGTTCCGGGGTCGAGAAGTCACCTCTTCTTCTTCCTCTTCCTCTGATTCACATAATAATTACTCTTGTTCAGATGCTGTCCCATGTAGTAAGTGCATTGGTTCTTCATCTTTCTTTGCTGTACAGGTTGCTCTTCATGTCTCTCATTTGGTTTTCCTCTTGCTTACAGGGGCAACCTATATTGGCATGCATTGGTCCTTTGGGCTAGCTGCAGTGACTATCACTGTCGTTGGAGTGGCTGTAGTGTCTTTTGCTAGGGTAGGAGTGGCTCCAGTATCAGGGTTGGTGCAGCTGCTGTGATTGGCGGTTGAGTAGCACCAGCAGCTGCATCGTCTGTTGCTGTTGATGTTTGAGTAGCTGCTGTACTTGTAGCTGGGGTTGGTGTAGTTGCTGTACTTGGAGTAGCTGTGTTGTCTGTTGTGGTCAGGGTTTGAGTACCTGCTGTGCTTGCCATTGGGGTTTGTGTAGGTGCTGTGCTTGGAGTTGAAGTAGCTGCACTGTTTGTTGCTTTGCCATCAGATCCAGAAGGTGCTGGATAGTGTTAAACAGGGCTCTGTAGGCATAGGCCAAGGCCCAGCACTTTGCCATGATTTGTCTATCTCTGGTATGACCAGGACGACAAAACACCTCATTTAAGTGTTTTATTAGTTTTTCCAGATTTTGCACTTGTTCAGTGGCCGTTCCCAGGGTGGCATGGCCACGAGTAAAACACACTGTAGGTGTGCCAACATGCTGATCTCCATCACAATCAGTAGGCAGGTCTCAAGGGTATTCAAAGGCCATCCAAATACTTCAGAACTCTCAAATGATGCTGTGAATAGCCTGGTGGGGGAGCGGAAGGTGTAAGGGAATGTCTCCTTCATAGGTTGACCACCCAAGGATAAAAAAAAAGATGTGCAATTGCTAAACACTTCCATTATATACCTCCCAAAGTATAGAGGTGATGACCACACTGGGAACGCAAGCCAGACCTATTTTACGATCAATGAGTCTATTGTATTACAAGTCATTACCATGAAGTACAGCGAAACAAGAACCGTAGCCCAGGCCCCCCAGCCGATAAACACTAAAACAGCACATACTGGCTGTAAGTATGATCTCGGAGTTTCAGCATGTCGTACCTTACAGCCAGCATGTGCTGTTTTAGTGTTTATCGGCTGGGGGGCCTGGGCTACGGTTCTTGTTTCGCTGTACTTCATGGTAATGACTTGTAATACAATAGACTCATTGATCGTAAAATAGGTCTGGCTTGCGTTCCCAGTGTGGTCATCACCTCTATACTTTGGGAGGTATATAATGGAAGTGTTTAGCAATTGCACATCTTTTTTTTTATCCTTGGGTGGTCAACCTATGAAGGAGACATTCCCTTACACCTTCCGCTCCCCCACCAGGCTATTCACAGCATCATTTGAGAGTTCTGAAGTATTTGGATGGCCTTTGAATACCCTTGAGACCTGCCTACTGATTGTGATGGAGATCAGCATGTTGGCACACCTACAGTGTGTTTTACTCGTGGCCATGCCACCCTGGGAACGGCCACTGAACAAGTGCAAAATCTGGAAAAACTAATAAAACACTTAAATGAGGTGTTTTGTCGTCCTGGTCATACCAGAGATAGACAAATCATGGCAAAGTGCTGGGCCTTGGCCTATGCCTACAGAGCCCTGTTTAACACTATCCAGCACCTTCTGGATCTGATGGCAAAGCAACAAACAGTGCAGCTACTTCAACTCCAAGCACAGCACCTACACAAACCCCAATGGCAAGCACAGCAGGTACTCAAACCCTGACCACAACAGACAACACAGCTACTCCAAGTACAGCAACTACACCAACCCCAGCTACAAGTACAGCAGCTACTCAAACATCAACAGCAACAGACGATGCAGCTGCTGGTGCTACTCAACCGCCAATCACAGCAGCTGCACCAACCCTGATACTGGAGCCACTCCTACCCTAGCAAAAGACACTACAGCCACTCCAACGACAGTGATAGTCACTGCAGCTAGCCCAAAGGACCAATGCATGCCAATATAGGTTGCCCCTGTAAGCAAGAGGAAAACCAAATGAGAGACATGAAGAGCAACCTGTACAGCAAAGAAAGATGAAGAACCAATGCACTTACTACATGGGACAGCATCTGAACAAGAGTAATTATTATGTGAATCAGAGGAAGAGGAAGAAGAAGAGGTGACTTCTCGACCCCGGAACTTGACCGAGCTACGGAATATGCAAAAAGATTTCAGCCATCTTCCAGGGGAGCATACCGTCACCTGGTTGCTCTGATGCTGGGACAATGGGGCCGAAGGTCATGAACTAGAAGGTAGGGAAGCCAAGCAGCTGGGATCATTGCTAGGGAAGGGGGAATTGACAAAGCGATTACAAAAGAGAAACACCCCCTCAGCCTTTGGAGGTGGCTCTTGGCAGCTGTGAAGGAAAGGTTTCCCTACAAGATTGATGTTATGAGTCGTTTAGCCAACTGGACCACGATAGAGAAAGGCATCCAGTCTCTGAGGGAATCAGCCATTCTAGAGATGATCTATCATAGGCCAGATGCCGGGAATGCTTCTGTAGATCCACATGAAATCAAATGTACATGACCCATGTGGCGGAAACTTACACGGAATGCACCATCATCATATGCCCACTCATTGGCATCAGTGACCTGGAGTGAGGCAGCACCACCAACAGTGTATGAAATGACTTGTCAACTCTGAGAGTGCGAAGACAATCTCATCCCTTCCATTATTTCAGCTGTGGAAAAACTGTCCCAGGATGTCAAACAATTGAGAGATGATCAGTCCGATCTATCCAGCTCTCAATGTGCACCAACCCACGTCTCAGCTATTAACAAAAGGCGCCCTACTGCTTGAGAGGTAAAATACAGGAGGTACATGCCACGGGCCACCCTATGGTTTTACCTGCGGATTAACGGCGAAGACATGTGAAAGTGGGATTGGAAACCTACCTCAGGTCTGGAGGAACGTGTGCGTGAATGAAAGAGGAGAACAAAGGTCAAGGATGATCCTGCCAAGAAAGCTGCTGCTTCAGTCTCTGGTGAGCAGTTTCCCAGATAGAGTGGAAGAGCCAATTTTACTCCAGCTCCTGTGATAAGGAATACTAAACCATTTCCACAAGACGTAAGTGGAGAAACTTATGATCCCTATTAGAGGGGCCCTGCCTACAGGCAGGTGGAGGAGAGGGACAGTTGAGTTTACTGGACTGTGTGGATCGGATGGCCTGGCACATGAGTCCCACAGGAGTATAAGGCTCTAGTAGATACCGGCGCACAGTGTAGCCTGATGCCACCAAGCTATCAAGGGGTGGAGCCCATTTATATTTCTGGAGTGACAAGAGGATCCCAAGAGTTGACTGTACTGGAGACGAAAATCAGCCTGACTGGGAAGGAGTGGCAAAAGCGCCCTATTGTGACCGGTCCAGACGTTCCACATATCCCTGGCATAGGCACTCTATCTCAGGAGAGGGTACTTCAAAGACCCAAAAGGGTACCGATGGGCTTTTGGTATTGCTGCCTTGGAGACAGAGGAAATTAAGGAGCTGTCCACCTTTCCTGCTCTCTCAGAGGATCCTTCTGTTGTGGGGTTGCTGAAGGTTGAAGAACAATGAGTGCCAATCGCAATCACAACAGTGCACCAGCGGCAATATTGCACCAACCAAGATTCCCCGATTCCCATCCATAAGCTGATACATTGACTCGAGAACCAAGGAGTGGTCAGTAGGACCCACTCACCCTTTAATAGCCCCATTTGGTGAGTGCAAAAGTCTAACAGACAGCGGAGACTAACAGTAGACTATCGTGGCCTGAATGAAGTCACACCACCATGGACTGCTGCCGCCGTACCAGACATGCTAGAACTTCAATATGAACTGGAGTCAAAGGCAGCAGAGTGGGATGCTGCAGTTGATATTGCCAATGCATTTTTCTCAATTCCTCTGGCAGCAGAGTGCAGGCCGCAGTTCTCTTTTTCTTGGAGGGGCATTCAGTACACTTGGAACTGACTGCCCCAGGGGTGGAAACACTGCCCTACCATCTGCCATGGACTGATCCAGACTGCACTGAAACAGGGGCAAGCTCCAGAACATCTGCAATACATTGATGACATTATCGTGTGGGGTGATAAAGCAGAAGAAGTTTTTGAGAAAGGGAGGAAAATAATCCAAATCTTACTGAAAGACAGTTTTGCCATAAAACAGAATAAAGTCAAGGGACCTACACAGGAGATTCAGTTTTTGGGAATAAAATGGCAAGATGGACATTGCCAGATCCCCACAGAAGTGATCAACAAGATAACAGCAATGTCTCCATGAACTAATAAGAAAGAAACACAAGCTTTCTTGGGTGTTGTGGGGTTCTGAAGAATGCACATCCCAAATTACAGTCTGATTGTAAGCCCTCTCTATCACATGACCCAGAAGAAGAGTGATTTTAAATGGGGCCCTGAGCAACAACAAGCCTTTGAACAAATTAAACAAGTGATAGCTCATGCAGTAGCCCTTGAACCAGTCCGGACCGGGCCAGATGTGAAAAATGTGCTCCACACCGCAGCTGGGGAGAATGATCCTACCTGGAGCCTCTGGCAGAAAACTCCAGGGGAGACTCGAGGTCAACCCTTCGGCTATTGGAGTCAGGGATACAGAGGATCTGAGGCCAGCTATACCCCAACTAAGAAAGAGATGCTGGCAGCTGCTTCGGAAGTGATTGGCACTGAAGCACAGCTCCTCCTGGCAACCCTGCTGCCTGTGCTGGGCTGGATGTTCAAAGGCAGGGTCTCCTCTACACTTCAGGCAACCGACGCTATATCGAGTAAGTGGGCTGCACTAATTACACAATGGGCTCAAATAGAAAATCTCAGTCTTCCAGGAATTCTAGAAGTCATCACGGACTGGTGTCGTTGTTGAGACGGCCGAAAATCACACGCACGCATCTTTGGTGACTTAGTAGGAAGAAAAATAGGTAGGTCCTTTTATTACTACAAACCACTACTTATATACCTTTCCTAGCACACACGTGTCTTATTAGCCATTGGTTAATATTAGTTAGCAACGGCACATTATTGGATGACCCTTTACCGCATTACTAAAGTCCATTGTTTTGCCAAGCTCTGCCTTTGTTGCTAGTTGCTCCCCTTATCTGACTCGCTCCTCCAGATGCCTTTTACTTTCCCATTTGGATACCTTCTACTTTCCCACTCGGATGCCTTCGGTGCCTCATTTCTCATGGATACACTTTAATATCTTCAAGACCAAGTTCTAACTTCATGTCTTCAGTCAGGGAGTCCTCGGGCCTGCCATAGCCCCCCACCACAGACTGGCCAGAGGGTAAATAATTTGGAATTTCACTAGAGGAGGAGGTGATGCGTGCTGGAGAGGCCCCACCATATAATAAACTGTCAGAAAGTGAGAAGCAATATGTCTTGTTTACTTATGTGTCCTGCTGTATTGTGGGAAAGCATCGGAGATGGAAGGCAGCCATATGGAGTCCCCTACGACAAATTGCAGAAACTGCTGAAGGAGAGGGTGAATCAAGTCAATTTGCAGAGGTGAAAGCCATCCAGCTGGCCTTGGACATTGCTGAACGAGAAAAATAGCTAGTACTTCATCTCTCTACTGGCTTATGAATGGTGGGAAATGCCTGTGGGGGTGGTTGCAGCAATGGAGCTGCCCGGGTGCAGAATCTGGTGGTTAAGGTACGCCATGTAGATGCTCATGTACCCATGCTCATGTACCCAGGAGTCAAGCCACTGAGGAACATCAGAACAACCAACAAGTGGATAAAGCTGCTAAGATTCTTCCAACAAAGAATGAAGTTTGACAAAACCAGATGTGCTCAGCAGTGACCACATGAGCTCAGCAGTGTCATCAGCAGGCAACAACCCAACACTACACACCGTGTCTCCTGCCCTGAAAGTCTGTAACAAGAGATGGAGCCTGATATCATGGACTGGATGAATTCAGTAGCTTTATAGGGATTGGTCCATGGACTAAGGAATGTGTGTACGTGGGTGCGTATATATATGAGACAAAGGTGATAGTATAATGAAAAATGGGATACCTGAGCATGACATGAATGGTATGGAATAAGGGGTGGATACTATCCTGGGTTCAGCAGTAGCAATCATTTTTCCCCTTCTGTGTAGCTGGTGCAGTGCTGTGTTTTTGACTTTCAGCCTGGGAACGACGCTGATAACACCCCAATGTTTTTAGTTGTTGCAGAGTAATGTTTACTCCGATCAAGGACTTCTTCAGCCTCATTCTCTGCCAGGGAGGAGGGGCACGGGAAACCGGAAGAAAGCAGAGACAGGTCACCTGACCCAAACTAGCCAAAGGGTTATTCCATACCACATCATGTCATGCCCAGTATCTGAAATGGAGGCAGTTACCCAGACAGCCCAGATCGCTGCTCGGGTCAGGCTGGGTATCGGTTGGTGGGGGGTGAGCAATTGTATTCTCTCCCCTGGTTATTTCCCTTATCATTATTATCATTGGTGGTAGAAGTAGTGGTTTTGTATTATACCTTAGTTACTGGACTGTTCTTACCTCAACCCATGGGAGTTACATTCTTTCGATTCTCCTTTCCATCCCTCCGGGAGTGGGGGGAGGAAGAAAGGGGGCGAGTGAGCGAGCGACTGCATGGTTTTGAGTTGCCGGTTGGGCTTAAACCACAACACACCCACAAATCCATGGGCCCTGATGGGATACACCCACAGGTGCTGAGGGAGCTGGCAGATGTTGTTGCCCTGCCACTCTCCATCATCTTTGAAAAATCATAGAGAAGGGGAGAGGTGCCCGATGACTGGAGGAAGGCCGATGTTACTCTCATGTACAAAAAGGGCAAGAAGGAGGACCCGGGACACTGGAGGCCAGTCAGCCTCACCTCCATCCCTGGAAAGGTGATGGAACAGGTCATTCTGGTGGTCATCACCAAGCATGTAGAAGAGAAGAAGGTCATCAGGAGGAGTCAGCATGGATTCACAAAGGGGAAATCATGCTTGACCAATGTGATAGCCTTCTATGATGACATGGCAAGATGGGTTGACAAGGGGAGAACAGTAGATGTAACCTACCTCGACTTCAGCGCGGCTTTTGACACTGTCTCCCATAGCGTCCTCGTAGGTAAACTTAGGAAATGTGGGTTAGGTGAGTGGACAGAGAGGTGGATTGAAAACTGACTTAATGGCAGAGCTCAGAGGGTCGTGATGAGCAGAGTAGAATCCAGTTGGAGGCCTGTAGTGGGTGGCGTTCCCCAAGTATCAATATTGGGTCCGGTCTTATTCAACTTGCTTAGCAGTGACCTGGATGAAGGGCTAGAGTGCACCCTCAGCACGTTTGCTGATGATATGAAGCTGGGGACAGGGGCTGATGCACCTGAAGGCTGTGCTCCCATTCAGCAGGACCTTGATAGGCTGGAGAATTGGGCAGAGAGAAACCAGATGAGGTTCAACAAGGGCAAGTGTAGAGTACTGCACCTGGGGAGGAAGAACCCCAAGTGTCAGTACAGAACTCCAGTTCTGTTCACGAAAGTGTTCAGAATAAACTGTCAACAGCACCACATTGTGGTTAAGATGTTTTATTTTGTTTTCATTTTTAATACTATGCTAATCCGGTTATTAGGGAGGAATACATGCAATGGTATTTAGTGAAATCTGGAACAGCATCAAATCAACTCAGCAATTCTCTTTGGCATAGCAGTAACAGTGCCCAAAATGGATAAAGGTTTAATTGCCTTGATTCCTTTGTGGAATAATGGTTGTCTTTATATTTGCGATGACTTTTGGCACAGTTCAGATTGTTGTGACTTTGTGCAAATTAGAAGCAATTGCTTGACTTGAGGCAAATTAAATACATTTAAAATAATTCGATGTAGAATGTAACATACTTGACAATATCAACACTGTGCAGGAAAATAACCTTGCAGAAGCAATAAAAATGGTAGTTTGATGTGTAACCCATCTTATTCTGCTGTCTTCTCACAATGCCTTGCATTTCCCTGAATTTCCGCCATTTCTGCCATATTGTATGCTATGGGGTCTATATTACAGCATTGTGGGGAGGTTGAACTAAAGTTCCATTTATTATTTAAATGATTAAGCTATTTTAATTAATATTAACAATGACAGAGGCTGAATACTGAATATTATTTTTTTATCTGAAAAAGAATCTAATATGCCCAAATACTGTCAGTTAGGTTGAAGGATGTTTTTTACAGCTCCTTCTTTACCAGGTGTGTGCTGGAACTAAACCCACTCAGTCTCAACCAAAGCACCAGCTAGGTCAGGAAGTCTCAGTCTTCAAACCAATTAGGAGGATTTTGTAAACATAAATCTGGCTTGTCATCAGGGTATAAAGATTTATAGTCTTGTCTTCTAGGATTCATTGCAGGAGCCAGTACTGTATTGGTAATAAGCTTTTGGACCTTAGTTGAAATAAGCTTTATGAGATAGGCAACTGTGGGATTACAGTGCTCATAAACTGAACTTCCCAAACAAAATAAATTCAAGCTCTGGAAGGCAGCTTTACTATCTTTTATTCCAAGCTTTATATGAAATACCTCTTTTGATCCTGATATTCCAAGCTCACTTTCATGTTCTAGCATTCTGTTACTTGATGGGTCTTCCCCAATTAAAATAGCATTCTACGTTTTTAGATGCAAAACACACTGTCTGGAACACACATCAGAAATCCATAGGAAACATTGCTTGATATGATAAGAGACTTTATTCTTTGTTTTCAGATTAGGTACGCTGAGAGAATTTAATGCTGAAAATATTTTCACACTTTTACCAAAGCAAAACTTGCAGTAGTAGGCTTTGGTGGTCATACATTAACAGCAATGAAGTCCAGACGCCAAAGTCGTCTTGCTCTTAACAACCCTATTTTAGATAACTAAATTTAGAATGGAAAATTATCCTTAATATTTAAATTAACATATATTCTGCAGTAATTGGAAGCAGGAACAACTATTTAATCAAGTTGACATTTCAATTAATAGTCTCTTGCAGTCTGAGAAACACTCAGTGTTAGTTTTTTATTCCTGATACTGCTACATAAATATCAACTGTCTTATTTAAAAGGTAGATGTTGAAATAATTTTTCTTTCAAAATCAATAGCATTGCAATCTAAAATATTTAATTAGCTAAACCCCAAAACAATTCAAATGTCAGATGTTTGTAACGAGAAAGCAAATTTATTTATTTCAGAAGACAATACACAATTTTGTTTTGAAAAACACAAGAAAACTAGCCTGAGTTCACGTCTGAAATATTCAGAAAAATCCTACTGTCTTTAGTATGTTCCAGTCATTATTTTCAAACAACACACTAAATGTTAATATAGATTTTTATAATTATAAAAGTTTCCTAGTTCTTGTACAGTACACAATACAAATTGCCCACCAACTATTATTTAGCTCCTTCTAATTTTGAGAGGACATAAGATACTAAAAGATTTAGCACTTCTCACAAAAAAAACCCCAAAAAAACCCACATCAGGAAATACATATTTACAAAATCAAACACAACATACAAAAAACCTATCAAATTGCTCTGTAAAGATGTTTTCCTTAAATAATTAAAAAGTGTGTTCAACTAATTTAAATCTTGCAAAACAGCATTGCATTTTCACATGTTCAGTCTACAAAAAAGTTGCTTTCTTAATTTACATAATGTATGCAGTAAAGAGAAACAAAAGTTTAATTTCTGTTAGTATTATTACATTTCTTGCCTGTGGGACTGAGTAATGTAATCTGCCACTTACAAAGTGAAATTTAAATGATGGCACTTGAAAAAAAAATACAGTAGAAAATAAATGGAACCAAGTAAGTTTCCTAGAAGGTAAGAAAGCCCTGAGTGATGATAGAATTATTGATTGGCAAGCCTTAGAATTAACCTAATTACAGTTTACCACCTGAGGCAAAATTTCCCAAGTGTTTGAAAGGCACTCAAAGTTTATTCAATAGCCTCATTGGTTATCACTGTAAATCCAAATTTCCAGTTGAGAAACTTGCTTTGGTATATAAAATTATATTTTTCTGACATTTTAAATTACTTTATTGGGTTACTTTAATATACTTAACGTATTTAATTTTTAAATAAAAAACGTTCACTTCAACAATGTATTTAGGAACCCTTTAGTATTCTTTGTGTCAAAAAAACCCAAAAACAAACCCCCAAAACCCCAAACCCACAACCCCCCCCCTCCCCCCCAAAAAACCCCAACAAACAAACAACAAGCCAAAAGAAAAACACCCTCCTGTTGATATCAGCAAGTCAAAAGATACTGGGTTCCATTCCTGGAAAACACCAATCAAGGTGACGTCGTCCATTTGCAGTCATAATTCTTTTAAAATATTTATCGTTTTAGAGTAAAGTTCACCCAGTGCTGAAAATTCTTGCAAGACGTTTGCACCACAATCAAGGAGGCACTCGAAGAGCATTTCCCTGATTTAAGTGAGGGTCATTTTGATGCTCATAGTCTTGTTATGGACTTTCTTCTCTACAATGAATTTCAGCTTTTATGATCAATTTACAGCAACAATTCTTACCAAAAGTTTAATTACTCAGGGCTTCCAATCCCAACATTTTAATTGCTGGGTTTATTTATTTTAAAAAAAAAAAAAAAAAAAAAAAAAGATGACAAAATCAGAATAAACCAAAAGATCTTAAGCGATCAAACAAAAGCCATATTTTCCTCAAACAAAAACTAGGCAGTCACTTTGTAAGTGGCTTTTATTATTTCTTAAGTGAAATGAGTATATTAAACTCAGGTCTGCTGGCATATAAAATCACTAGCAGCAATGTTCAAGGCATGCAAACTGGGAAGCATTTACAATAAATTATGAATAAAAATGTTGTTAAATTAAAACCCTTTGAGTATTCCATTTTCATAATTCATGAACTTGCATTAACTGACTAAAAATCTTTACAACTTACTTGCAATATACTATTGATGTAATTTCACTAAACAGTGTAATGAGACTTTTTTTTTTTCACTCAGGTAGATTTGAATAACTACATCTGTACCTAGTGTTGCTCATTGCTACTGCCAGGAACCAGTACAAGAGCTCAGTATGGTGGTATTTATATCTATAATTTTCAACAACTCGCTTCTGAACTGGTTCCCTTGTTCCGGTTAAGTGCTACTTGTAAGAACAAAGGACTTCTTCAACACAGCAGAAGGCATGTGCAATTTCTAGGTGTTTGGTTGGTTTTTTTTTTTCTTTCTAAATTCTGATAATAAGAGTCATCCAAAGCGCATCCTTGTAGAGGATGCACCTCTGTCTTTCCATTAGTTCATATCACAGCGACCGAATGCTAAAAGTAATATGAATGCAACAGTGTCCTTTTTTTTGTTTATTTATCAGATAGACTGCAGAAAATTTGACTGCAAACATACCAAAGGTTCTGTAAAATTCATTCTCTTGTTAACTAAGCAGTTTTGTTTGTTTTTTTTTTTTTTTTAAGTTTTTCATTTACAGTATTAGAGTATTTTAATATTGCCCTGAAGAGATTTTCAAAATAGTACATTTTTTTCCTAAACCTCCATCTTGTAAAGGCATCTCGAGTAAACAGCTTATGTCTGTCAAATATTTGATTTCTCCAGATATTTATGCAATTATGAAAACAAAATAGCAGAAGTAGTGTTTTGCACCAGACAGCATGTTGATGGCATTGAGTAATTTAGCCTAAATCTATTGAGCCTTCTGGAACAAAATATTTTTTCTAGTATGCAAGTATTTGATATAGAAATTAAAAAAAAAAAAATCTACAAGACAATCAGTTATTTAAATGTAGAGAATACTTTCAGTGGTCTAATTAAATTACCCAAGAAGTGTATCCTTACAGTGCTCAAAGGGCTGATGTAAGGCATTACATTAAATTAATTTTCTAATGCTAAAACTAATAATTTTGTGTTTATGCTTCTACTCCTGTTTTTTTTTGGTTTTTTTTTTTGTTTGTTTGTTTTTGTGTGTTTGTTTGTTTTTCTTTTTTGTCACCAAAGTAGCAAAGATACTAGAGTAACATTAATTTACCTGTTTTTAAACCACAGACATGATAGTTTTCCAGTTCCACAGACAAGGATGCAATTTTCAGAAATTTATACTGATCTCTCAGTTGAATTTTTTTAAACTCTGAAATCACTGTTACATGAAGTACCAAAAATACTTGCATTATTAAAAAAGTTAAATTTTTACCAATTCTTTTTCACTGCTATAAAAGGAAATTATTTGGCAAAACCACTCTATGAATTAAGTTAGATTGCAACGTAGCTCTAATATAAATGCTTTTCTAAACAATGCTGATAGAATTTGGTGAGAACCACAAATATATCAGGTCAGGTCTTCCCTCATAGAAAATATTTTGAACAGAAGCAGTGTTTCAGACATTTAAAAATGCTTCAGTTTAAATTAAAATGTTTTACAGACCTATACTTTCCTCAGTGACATTACACTAGCACATTTTTTTACACATTTGTGAACTAAAGGCAGAAATGCTGTACATCATCATTTTGCAAGTAAACAATTTGAAGAATATTCTCCAAATATTTTAATGGTACATTAAAAAAAGGAGGTGCACAAAGCATGCTATAGTACAATAATAAACCACAGAAATCAATAACTGAAAAGAGGTGGTTTGTTTGTTTGGGTTTTTTTTTAACTGGCTTACAATGAGAAATATGAAAAAGTGCCAACAACTTTTCATGACTATAAAACTTGTGAAAATTGGGCCCTGTGTTTTGAAAAAGTAATTCAACAATACCTATTCTGCCACTAATATGGGAATTGTCTCTAAAACAATTATTTTTAATTGCACATCAAGGTCATGTAAAATCCACAAATCATATGAGCCCTTATCTTATTATGTCTAGCCAGTAGATGCTTGCTACAGCTCTTTAGAGCTCTAAAAGAGTTAAGCGAGCTTCAGAGTGGCAATTCAGCCTCACACTACACACTGCATAATTTAGACCGAGGTATCCTTATTTTTGCTCTTAAATCATTAACAATAACTTACTGACAACATAAAAAGTGTGCAAATTTGTCTCATATGTGTACATTTGATCAAAATTGCAGTAAATTTAAAAGCAAAGCACAAAAATCTCATACCTGTAAGCATACACATCAGCTTACAGCAGCTTAAATCTTTCACATTTTTGCTAAAGTAGGGAAAATATTACTTAAAAATGTGAGAGAATAATCAGTTGATAAGTATAGAAATACAAACTCCATTCAGTTATCTGAATCAGGAATAATTCCAATTTGTTTTGATAACTGCTATTAAAATGCATGATATACCTTCTATCTTTGCATGCACATATTTTGTTTTCTTTTTGCACTACATGAACAGTGATCAACTATTCAAAATATCAATCGAAAGATATTCAGGTCCCACCTCTTCTTAGCAATGTAGATTTACATGTTACAACCATACTTTCCTCTTAGCAACAACAAATCCAACATTCTACTGAAAAATGGCAATGATAAGAAAACACTTAAGGTTTGTTATCACAAAATTTGACACCAGGCAATACAGACCATCAGTACAGCATAGAACACCCTATGTTTAAAATGAAAAATGCTGAATATTTCATTTTAGTTTACTTGTTAAAATCTGATAATGCAAAATAAAAGGTAGCAAATATTTATCATAGGGTTTTTTTTAGGATTTTTGGTGAAGGATGCTGATTTCTAAGGGAAAAAAAAACAAGATGCAGTGATATTTGGGAGAACAAAATCTATGAGGTTTCATTGCACAGGTGACTTTAGAGATAAATGAGTATAAACCTCATTTGCACTTTTTGCCAAGACAAACAACATCTGCTGACATCAGTAGTAATGTTGCCTACATAGAATGGAGCAGGACGGGTTGGCCTCCAAATTTTGCTAAGTAATTTACAAATAATTTTGTACCTCAAAAAATGTTAGGATGTCTTAGTTGATCTGTAACCATTCTTGGAGCATCTGAAAGATGTAGCAACAAATTTCTTTGCTAAAAATGCACTGTTCATTTCACATGGTGTTCACCCATTTGGTATATATGACTTAAAAAAAAAATCCACAGTCACACTACGTAAAACAAGAAACTTCCTAAATTTCTTTATACAGTCCTTTCTATAAAATTGATTTTTTTTTTATTCTCTCCTTCACTTTTTTGCTTTTATTTATTTTCACTATTTTAGCTTAGCAAATCCATGTGTCTTCTTTAAAAATAATGAAAATGCTTGAAAAAATCAGAGATGTTTAATGTCAATTAATATGGAATGTATGAACTACCACTATAAGATGCAATCATTAAAACATAGCATCAGGCTGACACCCTACCACATACAGAAATTGAAAATATATGCTGCATTATGTACCTGCTCATTTATTTAGTGAGACTTCTTAAAATTAAAAGCTGATGAGGGTTTAAAAATATATAGCCATGCTTATGACTAGGGCCCATTTACTTTGTTGATAGCATTTGAAGTTGGTATTAAAGCTAGTTTTGCTTTTCAAGTTCCCAAGCAAATTTTATTTGTTATAAAGTGAAATTCAGCCAGAAACAAGAAAAAATAATTTTATTATTAATTTTAAGAGGGATATTAAAATCAATAATAAAACCCCTTTTATTTCTTTGAAGACTATGTAACCTGCCCTTAATATTTAGGAAATCTGAAAGTGACAGGCACACCTTGTTGAACAAATTTCAAGAGTTATTAAGAATAACAAAAAATACTAAATCTTAGCTTCAGTTCTATTTAAGGCACCATGTAATAGCCGAGGTACAATGATCCCTGATGTACATTCTTAAATGGCAATGGTCCATCTAGCCACCTATTCAAATTCAATGCAATTGGGAATAAGTACAAGTGAGGTGTGCAAGTTACACTGCCTTATTATTTTTTTTGTAAAAAAAATTAAATTTACTTTAATAATCAGGAAATATATTTTGAAAAGAAAATGATGCAGGTCGATACATTCCTTACATTCTATAAATTATCATTTATGAAAGCAGCAGATTGAACTAGTAGTAGGAAAAGACCTGGAACAGAAGAAATTAATCCAAAAGGAGTTTTTCCTGCATGTCCAGCATAATCAATTCACTTCTTTTCTGGTTCAGTTTCTATCAACTACAGTACCACTCAACAACCAATAACATCTGTGCAGCGGTCTCAAATATAGGATCAGTATTCTCAAAAAACAGGGGAACTAGCATGCAAATAAAATCTGGAACTGTTGATTTTAAAGGAAGTTTGGATTGTTTACGTGGTGATCAGATAATTAGGTATGCCTGCAATGTAAAAATTACCACATTGTTACAATTCTATCACTCATTCTGCATTTGTAAATGCAGAGAAAACACTTCTTCCATAGGGAAAGAAAACAGTAGATCCTCCCAACCCTCCAACAGTATGATAAAAATGCCCCCTGAATGCTAACAATTTCATCAAAATAGTGTCTTCTAGTTCTGCTCAATGAAAAGCACCTTTTATAACAAATTTGATGCATCTGCTGTCAAATGAGTATGCCTCCAGTATAAGTCAAAGTATTTATTTTAATATTTCACAGAAGTGCATCTAATTAAAAACCTATGTATATTAAATCATTATGACAAATAGTTAATATCATTAAAATATTTTTAAATTATGAAAAAGAAGTTATTTTAATTTTAGGAGGACAAAAGCATTAACATTACAAGCTTTGCAAAAATCTTCCTTGACACTCAAAACTAGGAAAACTCAATATCAAGTAACCAATGCGGAATTATTTTGCTTAGAAATTTGTTTTAAACATCCGGCAAAATGCATGCGCCCATTTCATTTCAGAACTCCAATAAAAGGTAATGTTCAGCACAGCTAAAATTTGATAAGTCAACTTGCAGATCTATTCCCCTCCCCCCTTTAAGTCCAGCATCAACAGTGCTAATGTAATTGGGTGGGCACTTCAGTATTACACTGCAGTATATGCGTTTCCAGTAGCACTGCACTGTCTGATAGCCTGAGAATTTGTAACAGTGTGCTCATTATGAAGTGGGTTCAGGAGGCTCTGCTCTACTCCACTCTCAAGCATTGGCTGCTGCATAGAGCCCACCTGAAATGCCTGGTTTAGTTCTGTTTTCTCCCTCTTGGCTTGTGGCTCTCCATTTTCATCCAGCTCTTCTTCTATTTCACTTTCAACTTCACTGCCATCATCTGCACAAAAAAAAAAAAAAAAACAACAAACAAAAAAACAGCACCAAAAAAAAAAAAATCAAACAACAAAGCAAAACCAAAACAAACAAGAAAAAATAGCACAAAAGGAAAAATCTAAACATGAATGTCTTCATTTTGCAAATAACATGAAATATGAAAACGCAGGGAAGTGTAGCAACCTGATAAAATAGAAACTGAAAGATCAACGCTTTATTGGGAAAAGTCAATAAATACTACAGATAAATAGGATAATGAACCTTCTCTAATGTTATCCCATTTTACTGAAAATGAAATGAAAGTGAAATGAAGAGAGGTTGACTTGCTCCAAATCATACAACCAGTGTGAGAATGGAGAACAAACTAAGCCTTTAATCTACAAAGAGGACAAAACCTCCTTTCTTACTATATCCTTCAGTAACAATTCGCAAGCTATTTGGCGAGTGCTTGGACACAATTTCGCCATCTTCACTTCTCAAACTCCTAATTCACTGCAAATGTCAATATATGTACATTCTCATCATATCTTTCTTTTTCCATCTGTCCATCCCCTTCAACTCTCTCACCCGGATATACAGCCAAATTCTGGGTGAAATTTTGAAAATTTCTTGTGTAAACAATAAACATTTTAGAAAAGGTTTCCTATTAAGAACCTGGAGTATTTAGTCATTATTCTATACTACATATCATGTATAGCATATTGTACCCATATGATAGCAATATACACATAAATCGTGATACAGATTTAGATTCTGCTTTCCTATGTTTTAAAAAAATAAGAACTTATTTTGCTCCAAGAGACACATTAGTTCTACATAAAACTGTACATTTGAGAGATTTGACTGCTTACCTTTATCCATATTTCCAGGGGATATAGAATTTAAATCACCAAACTGCAAAATAAACAATAAAAAGTGTGGACACAGTCCTACACAAACACGACCTTAGAGTATCTATGATGAAGCCAGTACTATGCTCCAGTGGTTTGTGGCTAGTATGAAAGTACATGCATGTGACTGCAGTCACAACCATAGTATACCAGTTCATTTTCCATCCCATCATATTCATGTTCATATTAAGGAAATTAACATTAAAATAACAAATGCTCAGCAATTAAAACCATGGAATATAAACTTGAGCATATGATTTTGCTTTTTTGGGTGACTTATGTCAAGGCCTTTGTTGCTTTGAGTGAGATATTTCTTATGCAGAATGCTGGAAAATACGACTAGTGTCCATTTTTAAACTGCAATATTTTAATGCAAAGCTCCTTTAAAAATTCCTCTGAAAAGGTGTCTCGCTAAAGGCAGTTATAGTGTAGCAAAACTATATGCAAAGTAAATAAGTGGCACCACTGAAAATAGGGTTTATGGTTATTACAGTGCATTCTAGTTTACTTACACAAATAAAGTGAAAAATTGCTCACAAGTAAATGCAACCTTCCTTTCTCCCTTTCCTTGTGAGTCATCTACCCTTCTCTTCAATGAGAAGCAGCAGAGCATAATTTGATGGGTGAATCTCAAACGAAAGGAGTGCAATATTTAGATAAATATATTTCTAGCCATACTTGATTCAGTCCTTTTCAGAAATATGGAAAGATAAAACCTCAGCGAACACTAAACCAGCATAAGCAGCAGCAGCCCTATCCTTCCAGGTTCCCTCACACATACTCCCTCCTCGCCTCCCCGTATCCATCCTTTCGCCTTAAGTGTTCACATGGCCATGCAAAGAACCCCATGACAGAACTGACCCAAGGAAAACTCCACCATTTTAATGGGGTTATTTTGCACAGGATGAATTCTCTGATCCAGTTAACCACAGGACTGCCTGAGTACTTGTGCCAGAATCAATGTCCAAAGCTAAGGGGACGGGAGAGGAGGAGACAGAGTGCTTTTCACAGCCAGTTTATACTGGCTTCAAGTGTTTGTCAAACTAGCCTTCGTCTTTCCTATTATATTCCATCCACAGTCAGTAAATGCAGAGAAACACAAGAAGCCATGGATTTAATGAATATTTACGTCATCTTCCCTGTTATCCTCTCATCTCTCAAAGCTTTAGATTACATAATTTCTCTCTAAGATCATATCCATCTTAAATTTGCCAAAACATTACAGGAAGTCCCACAGTGCACCAAAAACATTACATTTAACCTATACCATGTCTGTCAAGAAAAAAAGATCATAGAGATACTACTGCAATACTTTGCTATAAATGTAATGACAGTGTTTAATCAAATATCTAATCAGAAACAGTCATTTATTTTTTCTAAAGCATGCCGTATCAAACTACAAATTAAGTCAAGACTCCCCATCTCTATGAAAAAGCACATAGAATCGTATGCTCACATCTATCCATTTTCTACCACTTTAAAAGCACTGATCCTTGATGATAACTCCTAAGATAATGTGAATTCTTAAGCAACTCACACAAAATTACCAGTTAGGTGGGTACTGTAAAAAAGAGATCTGACATAAGCTTCAGTTTGCAAATACGATGGACACATATAAGACACAGTGGTTCTGAATTGAGACTTTTGCTCTGTTTATTGAAATATAAGCATGAAAATATGCAACGTCCAATCCTGCAAGTACTTCTGTGCTACTTTCATTTAATGCATGTTGTTGTCGGTTGGCCCTGGTTAACACCAAGCACTCATCTAGCCTTTTGCTTACTTCCCCACCCCCTGTCCAGAGGGATGGTGGAGCAAATAGGAAGAACTGGAGTGAGAAAGCTCATGGATGAAGATAAAGACAGGGAGATCACTTACCAATTGCTGTCACAGGCAAGAAAACACGGGGAATTTGATTTATTGCCAATTAAAATAAATATTTAATTGCTGATTTGAGTAGTGGGAAGCAAAAAAGAACAAAACATTTAAACACTTCAGGAAAACATCTTTCTTCCCCCTTTCTAAGGCTCAACTTCACTCCCAGCACCTCTCTTCCCCCTATGTTACTGTTGCAAGTTACACTCAGTCCCTTCAGCAAGGCCTTGTGGTCAGTACATAGCATTTTTTCTCTGCCGCTCCTTCCTTCTCACTTTTCCTCTGGTTCTCTACAGGCTGCAGTTCCTTTGGGAATATCCCTCTGTTCCGGAGGTTCTCCACAGGCTGCAGGGAATATCTGCTCCACCACGGATCATCTCCTCCTGCTCTGACCTTGATGTTCCCTCTGCTGTTTCTTGCTCTCTTTTTGTTCCCTCCTCCTGTGCCTGTCTGGTGTTTACTGCCCTTTCTCAAATGTTTTCACAGAGGTACCCGAAAGTTTGCTGATTGGATCAGCTTTGGCCTGTGGTGGGTCCATTGCCAAGCTGACAAGAACTGGCTGTGTCTGGCACAGGGCAGTCCCATACTTCTCACAGAGGCCGCCCCCGCAGCCCCCGCCCTGTCCCCACCTCCCCCCTCCACCCCCCAGCCTTGCCACATACAAGCAATACGTGTGAACAGTGCCATTGAAGCAAAACTAACTTCTTCATGTGAACCAGCCTTCTGAAGTCAGTGGGACTACCCATTTGTCTAGATATTTGTATTGGAATCTCAAGTATGTGTAAATATGAGTAAGCAGATCCCTGAAAGCAAGTTTTGCATGATTCTGTTTCTTTTGTGTTTTAATGTAAAATATTTAGTTTCCCAGAACTCAAAAAAGGTTTCTACTTAGCAGGTTGATCTGGTTTTTTTTTTTGTTTTTTTTTTGTTTTTTTTTAAGAAGTAATTGTGGTTTTAGTACTCTGAAAAACAATCAGCCAAGGAAACATGGATTAAGGTATATAACCCAAATTTTAAGATGCCAATGTATTTGCAACTCAATCTGCAACAGGTATATTACAAAATATCCTATAGCTCCATGCAAATGTTAAAAATGTAGATGCATATCCAAATTGATCACTGAATTCACCAGTCCATTGTCTTACATATTATCTTACCTCTCCCATAACTGCGATAGGTGTCTCTCCTGTTGCCTGAGCAACACGATGTTCTACTAAGTAAAACATGTACTCATCATAAAGCAAGCGGATCAGATGAAAAGAGCCAAAGCTAGCAGCACTGCGTAAGGTTAAATCTCGAATCACCATTGAGCTATTTAAACATGGGGGGGGAAAAAAATCACAGTTCTTTGTTAATTTATTCATATGGAATATGCACTTCAAGAATAATATTTTTTAAAGTAATGCTATCCACAAACAGCAGATTTATGGTGTCTTCAGAAAGAAATGTCCGGGGAAAACAATTATTTTCTGAAAGCATGGCTGGAGACCACATTACACAACTAGAAGCTAAATTTTTAAAAAGACAGGAAAGGTTTTGTTTCGATATATGTACAATTACCAATATGTGAGCACATGTAAAAACTGACCTTAGTGGAAGGAAGTTCTTTGCTAAAATTTTAAATAATAAAATTGTATTAATATTATTTAATTTTAAACAAAGCACTCTTTCAAAATATTGTGTCTGTTGTGCTCACATTCCTAGTCCAAAGTTTTTAATTGATATGGTTTTTAAATTTGTAATTTTAAATAAGTTTGTGTACACCTTCTAATAGAAAAATTAAGATTGTGGATGAAAACTCTATCCCAGCTGAAACCAGGACAGTATGAAACCCTCAGAAAGTAGATGCTACTATGTACTATTTTGGAAAAAATCCCTAGCTTTACTATGATAACTGATGCAGTAGCAGATGACATGGACTTTTTGTCTTTATGTTCTTTTTGCACATTAAACATATTTTTTCCCTAAGTAATACAAATAGAAGCCATGTTATTTTAATAAATAGTATTAAGAACATTGGCTTTACAGCTGTATAGCTATTCAATCTGAAATGTTTCATTGCATGTTTCCAAATCAGGAATCAAATCTACAATCAAATCAAATATACAAGGGTCATTTCACCCTCTTCTGAGTTGTACATAGCCCTATCTTTAACACTGACAACACTAATCTTTCGGGGGGGGGGGGGGGGAGGGGGGAGGGAGGCTCTTAATTTCTTGGGAACTATTGTCTGATATTAATTTTGTCAACATTATTGCAGCATACAGTTCAGCAACTAATAAAATAGCTAAAATAATTCAGAAGACTATTAAGAACTACCTGTAGAAAGACCATTTTAAAAGAAATTGCCGTGCTGCTTTAGGAAAGCTGGGTCTTCCTTCATATGGTTTCAATGCTTGCATCATTACATTATCAAGCCAGGCAGCCCACTGCTCCAGAGTGCTCTGCTGCTGAAGAGTCACCTTGAAATCTGTTTCTAGTCTTTGAACCATATTGTCATCACACTGACACACCCAGGAAGCCTGTTCCTGTTGCAACACATGGCAAACATGAAAGCAAACCACAAAATGTAAATTATTCTCAAAGACTGAACATTTAAATGAAAAGGATGAAATACACTTATTAGGCAATATTTTTATTTTCATGTCTCTCTCAATTTTGTTGGAAGAAAATGAAAGTAAGGAACCCAAAGTATAAAAATGGGCATCAAATAAAAGACACGCACACAAAAATACAATGGGAAAAAAACACAAATACATTGCAATGTTCCATATTAATTTTCATGAAAGAATTTTCAACTTCTCTCATAATTTTTCTAGTAAAAGTTTTCAGGAATTGTCATGCTTGGGACTACAGGAACAAGGACAGTCAAATGGAAGTTGAGAGAATAAGAAATAGAGTAACCAAGAAACCAAAGTACCATGGTTCCTATTTATTTGAAAGAGTTAAGACCAAGTACAATTTCTGTGATATTTTTTAATCACCTCGCTTAAAAAGAGCTTTGTTTTCTATGCAAAAAATTATTGTTTTGTTTATCCATAGACTGCAATATATTGCACATTGCTCAATGAGTAATATAAATAGCACATAATTGGACAAACACAGTCCATGTACAATAATCAGCAATTCACACTATTAGCATCAAATGTAATTATATTAAATTTGAAGTTTAAATAAGACCAATAGGACACTTCTGTTAAATGGAACTTAGAGAAAACCAATATAGGCCATATTCTTAAACATCAGCTGTCACACGCCAAGTTAACATCTCAACATTTATAGACTGTGTATCTTACCACAGAACAATATTTAATATACCATATATTTGTCACATACTAATCTTAGGTAATTTGCACACCATTATGCTATATAACTATATCTGTGTTAAATTTTATTTATTCAAAGGTCTTTGCCAATAAGCAAAATGAGCTTAACTGCTGCTAGTGAACTTCTGAACTTCTGTGAAGATAAAATGTGTTAAAATGTTTGTTCATGAAAGAAGACAAATGTATGACTACCAGTAATCTGGGCCATGTCAGTTAGCTGAGCAACAGGAGAAAAAAAATGCTGTTTCTTCTAAGGAGAAGAAAGAGGTAAAAGGGAAACCTTCTTCTAAACCTAATGAAAAAATACTAAAATTGATGTTTTACAGATAACTGGAAACTGGTTCTGACCACTTACTTAGGAAAGGCTGGAAATGTAAACACAAACACTTCAGGAAAGTATACCAATGATATTATCTTTGAAATAAAAATAAATGTAATGAAACAATCTATACTGGAAATAGTGCTGCATGATCAATATTTTTTAGGGAAGATCAGAAGCTATGCTATTATCCAAGATTTCTTCTTCAGGCATTAATCATGCTGTTCATTCTAAGAACACACGTACTCTTCACTTTCATCTTCATTAAATAAAAATTGGAAGAATGCATGATGTGAAAGATAAGCCTTCAGAGAAAATGGAAATAGATAATGGTTCAGAGGTTTTATTTTCCTTACAGCCAAAGTGCAAGCTCGAAAGTTTCAACTGAATCACTGCACATATAAAAATCAGCAAAAAGTTCCCACTTTCTTGATGGAATAATAAAAACTAACAACAAAAATCAAAGTTTCTGAGGGAAATATTTTTTTAAAGTCTGTTTTTTAAAGCCACGGGTACCTGTACGTTGGCAAAATCAACACGGTTGAGATCACTGAGCATCTGGTTGATCTGAGAAGTGTTTTGAAGCACAGCCCGAGCTGCCTGAGCCAGGTGATTAAGAGATGTGTATCTTCTCAAAGTCTGGGCAAAGGCACTTACAGCAGCAACCTATGAAGAAATCCATTTATCCTAACATGTTGCATTATCAGAAGGTCTTCTAATTAATCTATTTTAATTTTAAAATTGCTGTATTAGTTTATGAGCCCTCAGATATTGCAATTCACGTATAATGGAACAAATACAGTTTTTCCTGTTGTGGTTTTTTTGTTTTTTTTTTTTTTGTTTTTTTTTGGCAAAGTTATCTCTAATCCCACGCTTCATGTTCGAAGCTCAATCTAAATATGACATTTAGCATAAAAGTTAAAATGCTGCTACTATTAGATCTTAAATGACATCTAGTGTACAATTACATAAAGTGAAGACTGCAGTAAACTGCAGTAAACTTTGTTTACCTTGGTTTGTATCATTTTCTGTGGAATATTGTTCATGGCACTGGAAAGCCAACCTTCAAGGCTTTTTGCAAAATTGCGAATGGCTTGAGTCAAGGCACCTGAATGTTAAAGAATAAAAATAAAAAGATGGCAAGGTGTCTCTCTTGGAACCTTGTGCATCCTCAGCATTTAAATATTCTACATTGAGATCAACTGCATTTATTGGCTAAGAGAAGGATCCAGTCTAGCTTTGGATCCCTCTCAATACAAGAAGGATGTTTGTTGATAAACTGGAGCAAGTTCAGTAGAGGGCCACTGACATGGTTGGGGGCTGGAGCAAATACCTTATGAGGAGAGGCTGAGGGAACTAGGTGTGTTCAGCCTGGAAAAGAGAAAGTTTGGGGGAGAACTAATAGAAGCCTTTCAATATCAACAAGGTTTCAAGAAGACAGAGTCAGACTCTTCACAATGATGCATGGCAGGAAGGTAATAGATGCTGGTTATGAACTTAAAAAAAAAGAGGTCCTAACTTGATAAATTATTTTCACCTTGAGAACAGTCAAGCAGTGCCAATTCATGGCCCGTCATTGGACTCTCTGCAGTGTATCCATGTCTCTCTTGTACTGGGGAACCCAGAACTGGACACAGGACTCTAGGTACACAGTACACAAATGGCGCTGAAAAAAGGGGAAGGGTTACCTACCTGGATCTACTGGCAACACTTTGCCTAACGCAGCCCAGGATAGCATTAGCCCTCTGTGGCACGGGCACACTGCTGGCTCATGTTAAATCAGTACCTACCAGGACCCCCAGGTCCTTTTCTGCAAAGGTGCTTTCCAGCTGGCTGTCGTCGTGTGTGTGTGTCGTGTCCCCCCACCCGGCATGTACCGGTGCATGGGATTGTTTGTCCCCAGGGGCATGGCTTGGCACTCCTCCTTGTTGACGAGGATCCTGTCAGCCCGTTTCTCCATGTTGTCAAGGTCCCTCTGGATGGCAGCGCAACCCTGTGATGTATCAGCCACTCTTCACAGCTTTGTGCCATCAGCCAATTTGCTGAGGATGCACTCTGCCCCATCATCCAGATCACTAATGAAGACATTGAACAGTATTGAATCCAGTATTGACCCCTGGGGTACACTGCTATTTACTGGCCTCCGTCTAGACATTGTGCCACTACGACCATGAGATCTTCTTTGAGGATGGAGGACTGCTAGGGAGAGACAGGGTCCACATGACCTAGTGGGGCACAAACAGCTTTGCCAACAGGCTGGACAACCTGGTAAGGAGAGCTTTATGCTAGGAATGATGGGGAAGTGATGAACAACAGTCAAGTGAGAAAGTCATAGACCAAATGGGCAAGCAAAGGATGTGGGGTAAGCAGGAGGGTCCTTGTAATCAACAAAACTTCAAGCATATGCATAGGAAGTGTCAGGAGATCAGCATCACAGTAAAGCTTTCATGCCCTTTTGGAGAAATTGGTACGATTGGGTGCTGCTTTGAAGTGTCTGCGCACCTATGCACACAACTCGGGGAAAATCAAGAGCAATTAGACATCTGTGAGCATTTGCAGGGCTACGATCTCGGGGATCAGAGAGATATTGTGGGATGTCTCATACAACTGGAGTGCTGCAATGGATGGATACGGAATCTTTAGGGAAAGCAAGACAAGAAGATGCTCTATATGAAAGAGGAATGGAATGCATGGAGCTTTGCCTAGGGATGGATGATAAGCCAGTTGAGAGCTTAAGGGTCCAGGTTAGATGACATACCAACGTGGGTGATGGTGTGAGTATCTGATACAGACTGGCTGATCAGGAAGAAGTAGATCAAATTGCTGAGGTGACTGTCGCGAGAGGGGACGCCTGCAGCGCCTGATCGGGGAGAGGCTCGGCGTCCAGGAGCTTCAACTCGGAGCAGCAACAGGCACCGAGGGAGCCTCAAGTCCTCGACAGGGCTTGCCCAGGAGCCGGCAGCTCAGCGGACGCAAGGAGCTGACTCACAGGGGGCGGCGCCAGGAGGAGCGGCACCAGCCCAGAGTGGTTAAAAACCTGCCCCAGGGAGGGCGAGCGGCCAGGGGCGCGGCGAACAGGGTGGGTTTGGGGCAGTTCGCGCGGGATGGTGCGCACTCGCCGTATGATCCGGGCTCGGTCTGGGAGCTCTGCTCTGGCTGCCCAGGCAGTGGCCAGGGTAGGCGCCCAGACAGAGCCGATGAGAGCTCGGGGTGTAGAGAGCGCCTGCACTGCT
The DNA here is from genome assembly GCA_039720435.1 of Amazona ochrocephala. Taxonomy (NCBI): domain Eukaryota; kingdom Metazoa; phylum Chordata; class Aves; order Psittaciformes; family Psittacidae; genus Amazona; species Amazona ochrocephala. The sequence goes on from CM077908.1 coordinate 26,393,122, forward strand.
CTCCTGAGAGGGGGGTGCGCAATGGGCAGGGCTGCACTCGGTGCTCCCTGGTGGTGGAGATCCTCCTGCAGCAGGTGGCTGAGCTGCGGGACGCTGTCAATAGGCTGAAAGATGTCAGGGGAGCTGAGAGGAAGCAGCACTGCTTGCTCCAGGACCAGATTGTGTAGGGCCCTCAAGCGTCTACTGTCGCTCATGCAGGAAAGGAGACCGCTAACCCAGGAAGCTGGTGTGATATAACAGACTATGATTCGTGTTAGAGAAGTGATAGTTTGTTATAAAATATGGTGAGGAAAAATTATGAAATGAGAAACCATTAATAATTACCTATACGAAAAACTGAGTTATTATATCCACATTGCTAAGGCAACGTTAATGAAAGTCACCATCTGTAACTTCATTGAGTATAAGCAAGTATTTAAAAAAACATGGGATTAAAATACTTCTACTTTAACTTAGAGAACAATGTAAGTTTGTGAAGTGGTAATAGCCCTTTTACAACGTTGCAAGTCTGTGATGTGATAATAGCCCTTTTTACAATGTTTGTGTTGCAAGTCTGATGTCATAATGAGATTTAGTAGTTCCCCTAAAAACAGTGTCTCCCATAAATCTGCTAGCTTTGGGTACTCCTCCTCCGCGCATCTGGTGTTGCTTATGGCTTGTTTGATAGCCACACTGCTCTAAATCTTAGCCAACTGTCAGAAACTTGCAGACATGGCTGATCTTTAATTAATTGTGATGACTGAGGCATTCGACCTGCTAAAGGTGAAAAGTGCGGCCTGAGGAAGACCACTTACTTCATCTTGAAGACCCCTGCCCACAGGAGGAAGACTTCTTACTTCATCTTGAAGACCCTGGCCCACAATTATCGGAAGGCAGTGCGCAAGCGCCAAAAGGGGAGGGAGCTTATGATAATGAGTACCTGAACTAAGTGTAATATCCCCGCTTCTGTCTCGGAAACCTGCTGAATATGCATGTTTGTGTGTAATAAATACCTGCTCGCTTAACCCCTCCCCCCTCCCCCCCCCCCCCCCCCCCGTGTGCGATTTGGGCGGAGTAATGACTCACCCACCCACCCAGCCCTGCTTGCTTATCTCTCATTAACGAGCACAATAAACGAATTGGCTACTAATGTTGGTGCTAGCGTTGGTTGGGTTTTCTTTGTGGCCAATTGGCGTTTATAACACTGGGAAACAGTAACAGGAAAAAAAAAACCAACCAAAAAAAACCAAACAAAAAAAGGAGGAAGAGGACAATTAAAAGCAAGGGGCTTCCTCCTAAATCTGTTGTTCCCACCCAGAACCCCTTTGCTGTCCTGCAGGGGGCTGATGAGGAACCACTCTCCCACCAGGAACAACCGGCAGATGCAGTGGTAAAGAAGATCACTACTGGTGCTGCCAGAAAAAAGCGGCGGGCCGTAGTAGTAGGGGGCTCTACTCTGAAAGGAACAGAGGCACCCGTCTGTCGGCCTGACCCAGGCTCAAGGGAGGTGTGTTCCCTACCAAGGGCTCGGATCAGGGATGTTGCAGAGAAGCTGCCTGCTCTAGTCAGTCCCACTGACTATTACCCACTTCTAGTGCTCCATGTGGGTGCTACTGATATAGACAGCAGTAGCCCGGAGAACATAAAGAAGGACTACAGAGCCCTGGGGGAGGTGGTTAGGGGCTCTGGAGTGCACACTGTCTTTTCGTCAAATCTCCAGGATGCATTGCAGGATCTTAAAAAGCCCAGGAGGATTGGCCGGGTTAATAAATGGTTAGAAGGGCGGTGCTACAGTCAAGGGTTTGGGTACCTTGAACATGGGACTCAATTTAGTAGGCCAGGTCTACTGGGGGCTGGTGGAGCTGTTCTGACAAAGAAAGGGAAGAGTGGATTTGGTAGGACGCTTGCCAGACTGGCCAAGGATGCTTTAAACTAGATGTGTTGGGGGAGGGGGGCATCATTCCATCCCAACACACCTAGTCACTTGCCAGAACCTCTAGTAAATGTTCGGAGCAATGTAGAGATATTCCAGCTGCTCCAGCCAATGAGCCAGCTTCAATTGGAGCTCGGCTCAGATGCCTCTATACAAATGCCTGTAGCATGGGGAACAAACAAGAGCAATTAGAGACGCGTGCACGTCTACGGGGTTATGATATAATAGACAACACAGAAACATGGTGGGATGGCACCTATGACTGGAGTGTTGGAATGGAAGGTTACAGGCTCTTTAGGAAAGACAGGCCCGGCAGGCGGGGAGGGGGAGTTACTATTTATGTTAGGGATAGGCTGAAGAGTATGGAAATCTGTCTGGGGACAGGTGAGCAGTCGACAGAGAGTTTGTGGGTCAGGGTTAAAGGGAGAACAGCGATGGGAGACATTATTGTGGGGATCTGTTACAGACCGCCTGATCAAGAGGACTCTGTGGATGAAGCACTATATAGACAGATAGGAATAAACTCACGCACGCAGGCCCTTGTTCTCATGATGGACTTCAACCACCCTGATATCTGTTGGAGGGATGGTACGGCCTGGCACAAGCAATCCAGGAGGTTCCTCGATTGTGTGGAAGACAACTTCCTTCTGCAAGTAATAGAGGAGCCAACAAGGAGAGGTGCCATGCTTGACCTCGTGCTCACCAACAGGGAAGGGCTGGTTGGAAATGTGATGCTCCAGGGCAGCCTTGGTTGCAGGAATCATGAGATGGTCAAATTCGAGATCCTTCAGACAGTGAGAAGAGCGTGCAGCAAGCTCACTGCCCTGGACTTCAAGAGAGCAGGCTTTCGCCTCTTCAGGAAGCTGCTCAGTAAGGTTCCATGGGATATAGCCCTAGAGGGCAGGGGGGCCCAAGACTCTTGGTTGATATTCAAGCCATGCTAAGTGCAAAGTCCTCCACCTGGGTCGGAGCAATGCCAGGCACAGCTACAGGTTGGGCGGGGAGGAGATTGAGAGCAGCCCTGCAGAGAAGGACTTGGGGGTGTGGGTTGATGAAAAAATGAACATGAGCCGGCAGTGTGCGCTTGCAGCCCAGAAGGCCAACCGTATCCTGGGCTGCATCAAAAGGAGTGTGACCAGCAGGTCGAGGGAGGTGTTCCTGCCCCTCTACTCTGCTCTCGTGAGACCTCACTTGGAGTATTGCGTGCAGTTCTGGTGTCCTCAACATAAAAAGGACATGGAAGTGTTAGAACAAGTCCAGAGGAGGGCCACGAAGATGATCAGGGGACTGGAGCACCTCTCGTATGAAGATAGGCTGAGAAAATTGGGGCTGTTCAGCCTGGAGAAGAGAAGGCTGCGTGGAGACCTCATAGCAGCCTTCCAATACCTGAAGGGGGCCTATAGGGATGCTGGGGAGGGACTCTTCATTAGGGACTGTGGTGAGAGGACAAGGGGTAATGGGTTTAAACTTAAACAGGGGAGGTTTAGATTGGATCTGAGGAAGAAGTTCTATACTGTGAGGGTGGTGGGGCCCTGGAATGGGTTGCCCAGGGAGGTTGTGAATGCTTCATCCCTGGCGGCGTTCAAGGTGGGGTTGGACATAGCCTTGGATGGCATGGTTTAGTGGGAGGTGTCCCTGCCCATGGCGGGGGGGTTGGAGCTCGATGATCTTGAGGTCCTTTCCAGCCCTTACTATTCTGTGATTCTGTGATTCTGTGATCACCTGCTGCAAGCTCAGGAGTGTTGCATCCCTATTAGAAGGAAGTTTAGCAGGAGGGCCAGGAGACCTCCTTGGATGGATAAGGAGCGGCTGAGGAAAATTCAATGGAAAAAGAGGCTTATAAATGGTGGAAGCAAGGACAGGCAGCCTGGGAAGAATACAGGGATGTTGTCTGGGAAGCTAGGGACCAGGTTTGGAAAGCTAAGGCCCACTTTGAATTAAACTTGGCTTGGGATGTTAAAGATAACGGGAAGGGATTCTATGGGTACACAGCAAATAAAAGACAGACTAGGGACAATGTGGGCCCTCTCCAGAAGCTATCGGGAGAACTGGCTACCCTGGAATTGGAGAAGGCTGAGGTTCTTAACGACTTCTTTGCCTCAGTCTTCCCCGGCAAATGCTCTGACCGTACCACCCAAGTCATGGAAGGCAGACGCAGGGACTATGAGAATGAAGACCCTAGGCCCACTGTAGGAGAGGATCTGGTTCGAGACCATCTTTGGAACCTGAATGTATACAAGTCCATGGGACCTGATGAAATCCATCCGCGGGTCCTGAAGGAGCTGGCTAATGAAGTTGCTAAGCCCATGTCCGTCATATTTGAAAAATCATGGCAGTCAGGTGAAGTTCCCGATGACTGGAAAAAGGGAAATATAACCCCCATTTTCAAGAAGGGGAAAATGGTTCAGCCGGGGAACTACAGACCAGTCAGCCTCACCTCTGTGCCTGGCAAAATCTTGGAGCAGATTTTCCTGGAAGGCATGCTGAGGCACATGAAAACCAACAAGGTGCTTGGTGACAGCCAGCATGGCTTCACTAAGGGGAAATCCTGCCAGACCAATCTGGTGGCCTTCTAGGATGGGGCTACGGAACTGATGAACAGGGGTAGAGCAGTTGATGTCATCTACCTGGACTTGTGCAAAGCGTTTGACACTGTCTCACATGACATCCTTGTCTCTAAGTTGGTGAGACATCAATTCGATAGGTGGACCCCTCGGTGGATAAAGAACTGGCTGGGTGGCTGCATGCAGAGAGTTATGCTCAATGGCTCAATGTCCATCTGGAGATCAGTAACGAGTGGTGTCCCTCAGGGATCGGTGTTGGGACCGGTCTTGTTCAACATCTTTGTCGGTGACATGGAAAGTGCGCCCTCAGCAAGTTTTCCGATGACACCAAGCTGTGTGGTTCGGTTGATACACTGGCGGGAAGGAATGCCATCCAGAGGGACCTTGACATGCCTGTGAGGTGGGCTGATGCCCACCTGATGAAGTTTAACCATGCCAAGTGCAAGGTCCTACACCTGGGTCGGAGCAATCCCAGGCAGAGCTGCACGTTGGGCAGAGATGAGATTCAGAGCAGCCCTGCGGAGAAGGACTTGGGGTGTTGGTCGATGAGAATATGAACATGAGGCGGCAGTGTGCACTCATGGCGCAGAAAGGCAACCGTATCCTGGGCTGCATCAAAAGGAGTGTGACCAGCAGGTTGAGAGAGGTGATCCTGCCCCTCTTCTGTGCTCTTGTGAGACCTCACTTGGAGTGCTGTGTGCAGTTCTGGTGTCCTCAACATAAAAAGGACATGGAAGTGTTAGAACAAGTCTAGAGGTGGGCCACGAGGATGATCAGGGGACTGGAGCACCTCCCGTATGAAGATAGGATGACGAAGTTGGGGCTTGAACAGGGGAGAAAAACGACTTGAGATAAGGACAGGGAAATCATTCAACAGTTACTGTCACAGGCAAAGCTGACTCGGCTTTGGGAAAATAATTTAATGTATTGCCGATTAAACAGACTAGGATAATGAGGAAAAGAAACAAATTTGAAAACACTCTCCCCTCCCCCCCTTCCCTTCTTCCCTGGCTCAACTTCCCTCCCAGCTCTTCTACCTCCTCCCTCTGAGTGGTGCAAGGCAATGAGAAATGAGGTTTGCAGTCAGTCCATCACATGTTGTCTTTGTTTCTCCTTCCTCCTCAGGCTCTTCCCCTGCTCCAGTACGAGGCCCCACCCACGTGAGAGTCCTCCAATGTGGGTCCTTCCCACAGGCTGTACTTCTTCATGAACTGCTCCAGCATAGGTCCTTTCCACAGGATGCAGTCCTTCAGAACAGACTGCTCCAGTGTGGGTCTCCCCACTGGGTCATAGGTCCTGCCGGAAAACCTGCTCCAGTGTGGGCTCCTCTCCACGGGGCCACCGTTCCTGCCAGGAGCCTACTCTATCATGGGCTCTCCATGGGCTGCAGCTTCCTTCAGGGCACACTCACCTGCTCTCGCATGAGGTCCTCCATGGGCTGCTGGGTGACAATGTGCTTCACCATGGTCTTCACCATGGGCTGCAGGGGAATCTCTGCTCGGGCACCTGGAGCACATCCTCCCCCTCCTTCTTCCCTGACCTTGGTGCCTGCATAGTTATCGCTCTCATATATTCGCACGCTTCTCTCAGCGCTGCTGTTTTGCAGCAGTTGTTATCCTTTCCTAAGTATGTATCACAGAGGCGCTACAATTGTCTCCAATTGACTCAGGCTTTGGCCAGCGGCAGGTCCATCTTGGAGCTGGCTGAAACTGGCTCTTTCCAACATGAGGGCAGCTTCTGGTATCTTCTCATAGAAGCCATCCCTGCACCCCCCACCTCTACCAGAACCTTGCCGTGTAAAGCCAGTAGAGGTCTTCTTCAGGCAACTGGAATAAACCTCATGTTCTCAGGCTCTGATTCTCATGAAAGACTTGAACAGCCCTAATATATGCTAGATGGACAACAAAGCAGAGCACAAGCAACCCAGGAGGGCAGTCAAGCAGTGCAACTGGTTGCCCAGAGAGGTTTGTGTAGTTTCTGTCCTTAGATGTTTTCAAGACCCGACTGGGAAAAGCCCTGAGCAAACTGTCTGAATTCAGCATCGACCATGCTTTGAGCAGGAGGTTGGACTCGAGACCTCCTGAGGTCCCTTCCAACCCGAATTATTCTTGGAATTCTATATTATGTAGCAATTATTTAGTTTCTGATCTAACAAACAGATCTGACCACCTATGACCCTTTCAAGAAACTTATGATCAGCAGTGAAAATTCATTTTGGCATTCCTACAGGTGCATCAGTAATCTCCTGGAAACTTCCATCGTGAATTTTCCGCCTTCAGTGTAAATGCTTCTGCTTTTAAAGGGCAAAACCCTGCAGGGAATGGCAATTATTGCAATACCACAGTTTCCTCAAGTAAGCTCAAAGTACCCTGAACCATTGCCAACATGCTGTTTATTTTAGTTCTGAAGAACAAAATGCAATGTGCAGTGCTCAGTAAGCAGTATATAAGAATGTGTTTAACTAACAGAAGGCAGGATTGCTCTCTGTGCTGTGAAATCTTGCTGGTGGAGAGTGAATGCTGCTACAGTAATGAAGGAAGAAAAAACTAGTAAAGAGAAATCATATTATCTTAAAGTGTGGGGTTTTTTTTAACCTATACCATGTCTGTCAAGAAAAAAAGATCATAGAGGTACTATAGTTTTGCAATACTTTGCTATAAATGTAATGGAAATGCTTAATCAAATATCTAATAAGTGTGTTTTATTTTTCACAGCATCCTTTTCTTCAAATTTGTAGTGATGCCTAGTTTATGTAACTGCCCCCTAATGCAGATGATCATCCGAAAATTGATTTGGATTTCTAAAACTTCTGTATTAGCTCTGTGGAACAGGCTTTTTTTTCTTTTTTTTTTTTTCCTTTTTTTTTTTTTAAAGAGGTTTCCAGTCAAAGAACAAATGCTCTTTTGCACTGTCAACCATCTAACCCACTTACACTTCTTCATAAGCATTTTTTATGTGCAATAACTAAGCATTCACTCATGCTATTTTTTTACCCGCAGAATAAGAAAAAGTCAAAGTATAAGGAATACTGTAAATAATGTGTCAACAATATTTAGTCTTTTGAAGAAAATAGAAATTTTTTTTTCTAAAGAAATAATATTGCCTCTTTCTAGCTGTATTATTAGTGGACCGTGATGTATATAGAGTGATCATAAATTTCTAATGAGCTCTGAAAATGGTACATTAAGTGAAAAAAATTTGTTGTCCTCTGTCTTGTCCTGTAAATAGTGGTTAACATACCCAGCCGTTGCCAAAAGCCTAAGCACCTACATGCTCCAAACATCCTTCAAGTTGATCTGACTGTCACCAAAATTGCCAAAAACCTCTTCCAGAGAATCTTAAGAACAACCTGGTGAGAAACAGAAGGCCTAAGTTCATTCTGATAGTTTATAAAGTGTTGCTAAACACACGTGAAATGATGTAACCAAAAAAGGTACGAGGAGAACATTTATTTTTGTATAAGCATTCAAAAAGCTTGGGTTCTCGTCTGAAATCTCTCTCCTACACAAATCTCACGAACAACAGGATTTTGCAGTCTTTCCAGTACTTGTAATTTCTGAAATACAATGTGAAAAAATGTGTTGAACGTAACTTCTCTGCCTGGGTTAGGAACTCCCAGGCAAGTTTGTTACTGTCTATCCTGTCACTTGCCACTTGTAGAAAGGCCATTCTCAGGGGAAAGGATCTATTGTCACTAATACACAGTGGCTCTGTTTTTCTGCTAGAGTCATTAGATAATAATGAACTTTACTCCCAACTCAAGTGTAGTGTTTAACTGCTTTTTAAGCAAAGGCATTTAGCTTTTTCCTACACAGTAGTTTGCCATTCATTTTGTGGGCACTAAAAAGCTTTCACAAAAATTTCAACTGACCAAATTTTACTTAGAGTTTGTTTTTTCTGAAAGTTTTTCCTCACTGTTTATTTCTTTGACCTGGGTTCAGCTTTAGCAGTCATTTTTCTCCTTCTTAGTATCAGGTGCAGTGCTGTGTTTTCGACTTTAGCCTGAGAACAATGGTGATAACACACCGATGTTAAACTAAGCCACAAGAAGCTTCACCTCAACATGAGGAAGAACTTCTTTACGTTGAGGGTGGAAGTCAGGATCCTGAGTGGGGGAAGCACAACAGTAAGCAGGACTAGAGCCCTAAACTTCCGGAGAGCTGACTTCAGCCTCTTCAAACACCTACTTAGAGGAATCACGTTGGATAGGGCTCTAGAAGAGAAGGGAGTCCAAGAGAGCCAGTCAATATTTAAGCACCACTTCCTCCAAGCCCAAGAGCAGTGTATCCCCACGATGAAGAAATCAGGCAAAGGGGGCAGGAGACCTGCATGGATGAGCAGGGAGCTCCTAGTAAATCTTAAACTCAAGACAGAAATTAAAGGGATGTGGAAAAAGGGACAGGCCAAGTGGGATGACTATAGGACTATCGTCAGGGCATGCAAGGACATGACAAGGAAGGCCAAGGCCCACCTGGCATTGAGACTGGCAAAGGTCATCAAGGACAACAAGAAAGGCTTCTACAAGTATATCGGCACCAAAAGGAATATTAGGGAAAATGTGGAGCTGCTGCTGAATCAGATGAGTGTCCTGGTAAGGGAAGGCACAGAGAAGGAGGAACTTGGATGCCTTCTTCGCCTCAGTCTTTACTGATGAGGACGGCTCTCAGGAGTCCAAACCTCGGAGGTAAGAGAAGAAGGCCGGAGAAAGGAAGACTTCCCCCTGGTTGTAGAGGGCTGGGTTAGGATAGGCTAGACAAGACATAACACCCACAAATCCATGGGCCCTGATGGGATACACCCACAGGTACTGAGGGAGCTGGCAGATGTTGTTGCCCTGCCACTCTCCATCATCTTTGAAAAATCATAGAGAAGGGGAGAGGTGCCTGATGACTGGAGGAAGGCCGATGTTACTCTCATGTACAAAAAGGGCAAGAAGGAGGACCCGAGACACTGGAGGCCAGTCAGCCTCACCTCCATCCCTGGAAAGGTGATGGAACAGGTCATTCTGGTAGTCATCACCAAGCATGTAGAAGAGAAGAAGGTCATCAGGAGGAGTCAGCATGGATTCACAAAGGGGAAATCATGCTTGGCCAATGTGACAGCCTTCTATGATGACATGGCAGGATGGGTCGACAAGGGGGGAGCAGTGGATATAACCTACCTCGACTTCAGCACGGCTTTTGACACTGTCTCCCATAACATCCTCGTAGGTAAACTTGGGAGATGTGGGTTAGGTGAGTGGACAGTGAAGTGAGGTGGATCAACAAGTGGCTGAATGGCAGAGCTCAGAGGGTCGTGATGAGCAGAGTAGAATCCAGTTGGAGGCCTGTAGTGGGTGGCGTTCCCCAAGTATCAATATTGGGTCCGGTCTTATTCAACTTGCTTAGCAGTGACCTGGATGAAGGGCTAGAGTGCACCCTCAGCACATTTGCTGATGATATGAAGCTGGGGACAGTGGCCGATACACCTGAAGGCTGCGTTCCCATTCAGCAGGACCTTGATAGGCTGGAGAGTTGGGCAGAGAGAAACCAGATGAGGTTCAACAAGGGCAAGTGTAAGGTACTGCACCTGGGGAGGAAGAACCCGAAGTACCAGTACAGGCTGGGGGCTGACCTGCTAGAGAGCAGTTCAGCTGAGAAGGACCTGGCAATATTGGTAGATGATAGGTTGACTATGAGCTGGCAGTGTGCCCTTGAGGCCAGGAGGGCCAAGAGTATCCTGTGGGGCATCGGGAGGTGTGTGGCCAGGCGGTCGAGAGAGGTGATCCTCCCCCTCTGCTGGATCCTGGCAAGGCCACGTCTGGAGTACTGTGTCCAGTTCTGGGCTCCTCAGCACAAGCAAGACAAGGAGCTACTGGAGAGGGTCCAGCGGAGGGCCACAAGGATGATCAGGGGTCTGGAGTGTCTCTTTATGAGGAGAGATGGCGGGAGCTGGGCCTGTTTAGTCTAGAGAAGAGGAGACTGAGAAGGGATCTCATTAATGCATATAAATATCTCAAAGGCAAGTGCCAGGAGGATGGTGCCAGACTCTTTCCAGTGGTGTCCAGCGACAGGATGAGGAACAGTGGCCATAAACTAAAACACAAGAAGTTTCACCTCAACATGAGGAAGAGCTTCTTCACGTTGAGGGTGGCAGAGCACTGGAGTGGGCTTCCCAGGTGGGTTGTGGAGTCTCCATCTCTGGAGACATTCAGAACCCGCCTGGACACATTCCTGTGTAAACTGCTCTAGGTGGCCCTTTCTTGGGTGAGGGAGGCTTGGACTAGATGGTCTCCAAAGGTCCCTTCCAGCCCTAACAATTCTGTGATTCTGTGATTCAAGACTGCTAGGGAAATAGAATCCACCCGACCAAGTGGGTAAAACCATCTTTTCCAACAGGCTGGCCAACCTGGTGAGGAGAGCTTTAAACTTCAATTGACAGGGGAGGGAGACAATGACCCTCAATCATGCGAGGGAGTGGTGAAATGGGCTGGAAAGCAAAGGGTGCAGGGTGTTATGGAAAAGAGAGAGCTTGTAATCAGCAAAACAGGGCAGAAGGGGAGAAGCTCTGCTGGACACAGTTCTTACAAACAAGGGAGCTTTTCTTGCAGTTCTTACAAATTGGTCAGTGATGCGAAGGTTAGGGGGCAGCCGAGGTACTGAGTGCCTTCTGCGCCTGAGCCTTCACTGGTAAGGATTGCCTTCAGGAATCCCAGGCCTCTGAGACCAGAGTAAAAGCCTGCAGCAAGGAATAATCCTCCTCAATAGAGGAGGACCCAGTTAGGGAAACATTTGAACAAATCGGGGATGTACAAGTGTGTGGGACCTGATGGGATGCACCCATGAATGCTTAGGGAGCTGGCTGATGTCATCTCAAGGCCAGTCTCAGTTATCTCTGAACAGTCATGGTGATCAGGGAAGGTTTCCAAGGACTGGAAGAAAGCAAATGGCACTCCAATCTTCAAGAAAGGCAAGAAGGAGGATCTGGGGAACTACAGGCTGGCCAGCCTCACCTGTATTCCCAGAAAGATGATGGAGAAAAGAATCCTGGAAGCCATTTCCAAAGAAGGTTCTTGGTAGGAACCAGCATGGATTTAGGAATGGGAAATCCTGCCTCACCAATGTGATAAGCCTTCTACAATGAGTCAACTAACTCAGAGGATGACCAGGGCCTGGTCTGGGAGCTCTGCTCCGGCTGCCCAGGCAGTGGCCAGGGTAGGCACCCAGACAGAGCCAATGAGAGGGGAGGCTGCAGTGCAGAACTCGGAGTGTAGAGAGTGCCTGCACTGGTCTTGTGAGGGGAGGGTGCACAACGGGCAGGGCTACACTCATTGCTCCCTGGTGGAAGCCCTCCTGCAGCAGGTGGCTGAGCTGCGGGACGCTGTCAAGAGGCTGAAAGATGTCAGGGAAGCTGAGAGGAAGCAGCACTGCTTGCTCCAGGCCCAAACTGTGCAGGGGCCTCAAGCGTCCCCTGTAGCTCATAGAGGGAAGAAGGAGGCCGCTAACCCAGGAAGCTGGGAAACAGCAGCAAAAACAAAAACAAAAACAAAACAACAAAAAATAAACAAAACAAAAAAAAAAACGACAAAAAAAAAAAAAAAGAAGGAAGAGGACAATTAAAAGCAAGGGGCTTCCTCCTAAATCTCATGTCCCCACCCAGAACCGCTTTGCTGTCCTGCAGGGGGCTAACTAGGAATCTCCCTCGCACCAGAAACAACAGGCGGAAGCACTGCTAAAGAAGATCTCTACTAGTGCTGCCAGGAAAAAGCGGCGGTTCGTAGTAGTAGGGGACTCTACTTTGAAAGGAACAGAGGCACCCATCTGTCGGCCTGACCCAGTCTCAAGGGAGGTGTGTTGCCTACCAGGGGCTCGGATCAGGGATGTTGCAGAGAGGCTGCCTGCTCTAGTCAGTCCCACTGACTATTACCCACTTCTAGTGAAGATAGGATGAGAAAGTTGGGGCTGTTCAGCCTGTGGAAGAGAAGGCTGCGTGGAGACCTCAGAGCAGCCTTCCAGTATCTGAAGGGGGCCTATAGGGATGCTGGGGAGGGGCTCTTCATTAGGGACTGTAGTGAGAGGACAAGGGGTAACGGGTTCAAACTTGAACAGGGGAAGTTTAGACTGGATATGAGGAAGAAATTCTTTACCATGAGGGTGGTGAGGCACTGGAATGGGTTGCCCAGGGAAGTTGTGAATGCTCCATTGCTGGCAATGTTCAAGGCCGGGTTGGACGGAGCCTTGGGTGGCATGGTTTAGTGGGAGGTATCCCTGCCCATGGCAAGGGGGTTGGAACTAGATGATCTTAAGGTCCTTACCAACCAAAACTATTCTATGATTCTATGTAGGTGCTAGTGATATATATAGCAGTAGCCCGGAGAACATAAAGAACAGAGCCCTGGGAGAGGTGGTCAGGGGCTCTGGAGCTCAGATTGTCTTTTCATCAGTTCTCCACGATACAGGGGAGGACCCTAAAAAGGCTAGGAGGGTTGGCCAGGTTAATAAACGGTTAGAAGGGTGGTGCTATAGTCAGGGGTTTGGGTGCGTTGAACAGAGGACTCAATTTAGTAGGCCAGGTCTACTGGGGGCTGGTGGAGCTGGTCTGACCAAGAAGGGGAAGAGCGGTTTTGGTAGGAAGCTTGCCAGACCGGTCAAGGATGCTTTAAACTAGATGTGTTGGGGAAGGGGGGCATCATTCCATCCCAGCACTCCCGGTCAGTTGCTAACACCTAGAATAAATGCTCGGAGCAATGCAGAGACATTCCAGCCCCTCCAGCCAATGAGCCGGCTTCATTTGGAGCTTGTATAGAATACAAACGCCCGTAGCATGGGGAACAATCAAGAGGAAATAGAGATGCGTGCACGTCTACAGGGATATGATATAATAGACAACACAGAAACATGGTGGGATGGCTCCTATCGCTGGAGTGTTGGAATGGAAGGTTACAGGCCCTTTAGAAAAGACAGGCCCAGCAGGTGGAGAGGGGGAGTTGTTATTTATGTTACGAATAGGCTGGAGAGTATGGAAATCTGTCTGGGGACAGGTGAGCAGTCGATAGAGAGTTTGTAGGTCAGGGTTACAGGGAGAACAGCGATGGGAGACATTATTGTGGGGATCTGTTACAGACCGCCTGATCAAGAGGACTCTGTGGATGAAGCACTATATAGACAGATAGGAATAAACTCACGCACGCAGGCCCTTGTTCTCATGATGGACTTCAACCACCCTGATATCTGTTGGAGGGATGGTACGGCCTGGCACAAGCAATCCAGGAGGTTCCTCGATTGTGTGGAAGACAACTTCCTTCTGCAAGTAATAGAGGAGCCAACAAGGAGAGGTGCCATGCTTGACCTCGTGCTCACCAACAGGGAAGGGCTGGTTGGAAATGTGATGCTCCAGGGCAGCCTTGGTTGCAGGAATCATGAGATGGTCAAATTCGAGATCCTCCAGACAGTGAGAAGAGCGTGCAGCAAGCTCACTGCCCTGGACTTCAAGAGAGCAGGCTTTCGCCTCTTCAGGAAGCTGCTCAGTAAGGTTCCATGGGATATAGCCCTAGAGGGCAGGGGGGCCCAAGACTCTTGGTTGATATTCAAGGATCACCTACTATAAGCTCAGAAGCGTTGCATCCCAACCAGAAGGAAGTACAGCAGGAAGGCCTGGAGACCTCCATGGATGGATAAGAAGCTGCTAAGGAAAATTCAAAGGAAAAAAGAGGCTTATAAAAGGTGGAAGCAAGGACAGGCAGCCTGGGAAGAATACAGGGATGTTGTCCGGGAAGCTAGGGACCAGGTTTGGAAAGCTAAGGCCCACTTTGAATTAAACTTGGCTTGGGATGTTAAAGATAACGGGAAGGGATTCTATGGGTACATTGCAAATAAAAGACAGACTAGGGACAATGTGAGCCCTCTCCAGAAGCTATCAGGAGAACTGGCTACCCTGGATTTGGAGAAGGCTGAGGTTCTTACTGACTTCTTTGCCTCAGTCTTCCCCGGCAAATGCTCTGACCACACCACCCAAGTCATGGAAGGCAGACACAGGGACTGTGAGAATGAAGAACCTAGGCCCACTGTAGGAGAGGATGTGGTTGGAGACCATCTTTGGAACCTGAACATATACAAGTCCATGGGACCTAATGAAATCCATCCGCGGGTCCTGAAGGAGCTGGCTAATGAAGTTGCTAAGCCACTGTCCATCATATTTGAAAAATCATGGCAGTCAGTTGAAGTTCCCAGCGCCTGGAAAAAGGGAAATATAACCCCATTTTTAAGAAGGGGAAAATGTATGAGCCAGGGAATTATAGACCAGTCAGTCTCACCTCTGTGCCTGGTAAAATCTTGGAGCAGATTCTCCTGGAAGGCATGCTGAGGCACATGAAAACCAACAAGGTGCTTGGTGACAGCCAGCATGGCTTCACTAAGGGGAAATCCTGCCAGACCATTCTGGTGACCTTCTATGATGGGGCTATGGAACTGATGGACAGGGGTAGAGCAGTTGATGTCATCTACCTGGACTTGTGTAAAGCCTTTGACACTGTCTCACATGACATCCTTGTCTCTAAGTTGGTGAGACATCAATTTGATAGGTGGACCAGTCAGTGGATGAAGAACTGGCTGGGTGGCCGCATGCAAAGAGTTGTGGTCAATGGCTCAATGTCCGTCTGGAGACCAGTAACGAGTGGTGTCCCTCAGGGATCGGTGTTGGGACCGGTCTTGTTCAACATCTTTGTCGGTGACAATACTTGGAGTATTGCGTGCAGTTCTGGTGTCCTCAACATAAAAAGGACATGGAACTGTTAGAACAAGTGCAGAGGAGGGCCACGAAAATGATCAGGGGACTGGAGCACCTCTCGTATGAAGATAGGCTGAGAAAGTTGGGGCTGTTCAGCCTGGAGAAGAGAAGGCTGCGTGGAGATCTCATAGCAGCCTTCCAATACCTGAAGGGGGCCTATAGGGATGCTGGGGCGGGACTCTTCATTAGGGACTGTGGTGAGAGGACAAGGGGTAATGGGTTTAAACTTAAACAGGGGAGGTTTAGATTGGATCTGAGGAAGAAATTCTTTACTGTGAGGGTGGTGGGGCCCTGGAATGGGTTGCCCAGGGAAGTTGTGAATGCTTCATCCCTGGCGGCGTTCAAGGTGGGGTTGGACATAGACTTGGACGGCATGGTTTAGTGGGAGGTGTCCCAGCCCATGGCGGGGGGGTTGGAACTCGATGATCTTGAGGTCCTTTCCAGCCCTTACTATTCTGTGATTCTGTGACATGGACAGTGGGATTGAGTGTGCCCTCGGCAAGTTTTCCGATGACACCAAGCTGTGTGGTTCGGTTGATGCGCTGTAGGGAAGGAATGCCATCCAGAGGGACCTTGACACGCTTGTGAGGTGGGCTGATGCCAACCTGATGAAGTTTAACCGTGCCAAGTGCAAGGTCCTACACCCGGGTGGGACCAATCCCAGGCACAGCTACAGGTTGGGCAGAGAAGAGATTCAGTGCAGCCCTGCAGAGAAGGACTTGGGGGTGTTGGTGTCATCGACAAAGATGTTGAACAAGACCGGTCCCAACACCGATCCCTGAGGGACACCACTCGTTACTGGTCTCCAGCTGGACATTGAGCCATTGACCGCAACTCTTTGCGTGCAGCCATCTAGCCAGTTCTTTGCCAGCCAGTATAGTAGTGACCCAAACTGAACACATTATTTCAGGTGTGGCATGACAAGTGCTGAGTAGAGTTGTATAATGACATCTTTATCTCTGCTGGTGATGCCCTTGTTGGTGTAGCCCAGCATCCTTCTGGCTCTCTTTGCCACAGCAACAGCACTCTCTTCACTCATATTGAGCTTGTTGTTCACCAGGACCCTCAGGTCCATTTCCACAGAGCTGCTGCCCAGCCCTGTAGATCCCAGCCTGTGCTGCGCTCTTTTATTGTGTTTTTCCAGGTGCAAGACCTTACGCTCGTCCTTGTTGAACTTCATAAGGTTCTTGTTAGCCCACTCTTCCAGGCTATCCAGGTCATCCTGCAGGGTGGTTCTCCCTTCCAAAGCATCTACTTCCCCACTCAGTGTGGTATCATCAGCAAACTTAGTCAGGATACATTTGATCTCATCTTCCAGATCATTTATGAAGATATTAAACAGCGTTGGGTCCAATATTGATCTCCGGGGAGACCCCACTAGTGACAGTTCGCCAGTCTGAAAAGGAGCTATTTGCCACCACCCTCTGGATGCAGCCTGTCAGCCAGTTCCCCACCCACTGCAGAGACCACTTGTCTAGACCATAACGTATCAGATTCTCTAGGAGGAGGCTGTGGGAAACTGTATTGAAAGCCTTTGAGAAATCCAGGTAGACAATGTCCACCACTCCCCCACATCAACCGAGCAGGTTACTTAATCATAGAAGGTGATCAGGTCTGTCAAGCATGATTTGCCCCTGGTGAATTCATGCTGGCTTTTCCCAGTCACGTGCTTCATGTGACTTGAGATAGCCCCCAGGAGGATCCGTTCCATAACCTTCCTGGGGAGTGAAGTAAGACTGATGAGCCTATAATTTCCTGGATCCTCCTTTGAGATCCAATTTCGAGATCCTCCTTCTTGTAGACGGGGGTGACATTAAGCCTTCTGGGACGTCCCCCAGTCTCCATGACTTCTCAAAGGTTATGGAGAGTGGCCTCACAATGACATCAGCCAGCTTTCTTAACACCCTCAGGTGGATATTTTCAGGGCCCATGGATTTGTAGGGGTCAAGCTCCTGTAATGGTTCACATACCAACTCTTCCTCCACTGATGGTGGGTCTGTGTTTTCATTAACCTGGATTTTTGTTCCCAAGGCCTGGGGCTCGATAGTGCTGATAATGACAGAGGTGAAGAAAGCGTTGAGAACCTCTGCCTTTGCATTATTGTTGGCGAATAATTTCACTCTCCCGCTTAACAGCAGGACAATATTTTCCTTCTGTTTCTGATTGTTGTTTATGTACCTGAAGAACCCTTTCTTGTAGTTTTTGACATCTCTGGCCTATTTCAATTAGAGATGAGCATTTGCTTTTCTAACTGTGCCTCTGTACCCCCTTGTAGCTCTCAATGGCTATCCGTCTGCTTCTCCATCTGTTACACTTCTCTTTTGGTTTTGAGTAGACTCAGAAGCTTGCAGTTAAGCCAAGGGGGTCTCTTGCTCTGCCTACTTCCCTTACCTTTTAAGGGGATGAACTGGTTTTGTGCTTCCAGCAGAGCGTTCTTGAAAATCTCCCAGCACTCGCTAGCTCCTTTATCCTGCGTGGAAGCTTCCCACAGATTCCCTCACAACTGAGCTGTGAGTGAGCTGAAGTTTGTTCTTCTGAAATCTAGAACCTTTGTCTTGGTACTAACCTTCAGCATGCTCAGCTGGATCCCAAACTCCACAGCATTGTGATCACTGCAGCCAAGGCTACCACTAACCCAGATATTTACAAAGCAGGTTTTATTGGTTTGTGAGTAGCAAGTCCAGCATTGCCTCATTCCAGTTTGGCACATCTAACATTTGTATGAGGAAGCAGTCTTCTATGCATTCCAAGAACTTGATGGATGACATAGAATAGAAGCATAGAATAGTTAGGGTTGGAAAGGACCTTAAGATCATCTAGTTCCAACCCCCCTGCCATGGGCAGGGACACCTCCCACTAAACCATGTCACCCAAGACTCCATCCAACTTGGCCTTGAACACTGCCAGGGATGGATCATTCACAACTTCCTTGGGCAACCCATTCCAGTGCCTCACCACCCTCATGGTAAAGAACTTCTTCTTTATATCTAACCTAAACTTCCCCTGTTTAAGTTTGAACCCATGTGAGCTGCTGTATCGTTCTTCCAACAAATGTCTGGGTAGTTGAAGTCACCCATAAGAGCCATGTTCTGTTGACCCAAAGCTTGCTTAAGTGACCCAAATATTGCTTTGTTGGCCTTATTGCCTTGGTTTGGAGGTCCATAGCAGATGGATACTGTAAGATCCCCCTTGGAGATGACCCCTCTGATCTTGACCCAGAGGCATTCGATAGGGCTTCCACAATCTCCCTAGTTGACTTCTATTAATTCGAGGTTCTCCTTAACATAGAGCGTGACTACTCCTCCTCTTCTACCCTGCCTGTCTTTATGAAACAGCCTATAGTCATCCGTCGCGATCCTCCAGTCATGTGAGTTGTCCCACCATGTTTCAGCTATTCCAATAACTTACTGATTGGGTGCAGAGCTCCAGTTCCTCCTGTTTGTTCCCCAAGCTGCATGCATTGGTATAGAATCATAGAATAGTTAGGGTTGGAAAGGACCTCATCTCATCTCTCATCTCTCTCGTCCCTCTCTCACCTGTTTCTGATGTCTCACTCACCTCTTTCATCTATCTCTGATCTCTTTCACCTCCGTAATCTCTGTCGTCTCTCTCACCTCTTTTCTTGCCTCTCATCTCTGTTTTCTTTCTTGTCTCTCTCTCCTCTATCCATTCTCTTATATTGGGTTTATGTGGCAAGGTTTTAGTACTGGTGGGGCTGCAGGGATGGCCTCTGTGAGAAGAGATCAGGAGCTGCCCTCATGTCAGACAGAGTCAATTCCAGCCAGCCCCAAGACGGACCCACTGCTGGCCAAAGCTGAGCCAATCCTTGACACTGCTGGCACATATTTAAGAAAGGGTAAGAACATTTCGCAGCAGATATGACAGAAGATTGAGAATATGTGAGAGAAACAACTGTGCAGACACCAAGGTCAGTGATGAAGGAGGGGGAGGAGAGTCCCCTGCAGCCTGTGGTAAAGACCGTGGTGAAGCAGGCAGAACCCCTGCAGAACATGAAAGACAATGTCAGAGCAGATATCCACACTGCAGCCTTTGGAGGACCCCACATTGGAACAGGCTTGTGGCAGGAATGGTGACCCATGGGGAACTCACACTGGCACGGTCTGCTCCTTGTGGATCGTACCCAGTGGAAATAACCCATGCTGGAACAGTTATTGAACTGCAGCCCATGGGAAGGACCCATGCTGGAGCAGGGAAACAGTGTGAGGAGGGAGGAGAAGCAGGGATGAAGTGTTATGAACTAACTGCAACCCCCCTTCACCATCCCCTCTGCACTGCTCAGTAGCGGAGGAGGTAGAAGAGTTGGGAGTGAAGTCTGACATTAATATACTTGGGCTCAGGGCCATAGTGTATTCACAGCTGTCTGGTAGAATAGAGACAGTATGTGAAGGAACCCATTTTTATCTTAAAATTAATAAAAACTTAGAATTTGCAGTGACAAAGGCATATTCCATAGAGAAATATATTTTTAAAACTTCTAGAGACTTTCCTAAATACAGTGAAATATCCACTCTCCTTTTCTTTACACGCAATACTTACATCACAGAATCATAGAATCATAGAATCATAGAATCATAGAATCATAGAATAGTTAGGGTTGGAAAGGACCTTAAGATCGTCTAGTTCCGACCCCCCCGCCATGGGCAGGGACACCTCCCACTAAACCATGCCACCCAAGGCTCTGTCCAACCCAGCCTTGAACACTGCCTACTCAACAGGATTAAGGAAAGATGACATACTCTATGTTTACATCCTTCCAAATCATTCCCAAAATTTCATGTGAGGTACAAAAAGAATTGCCACATAAAACAAAACAATAGAACAAAGCAAAACACAACACAGTCTTGTGAGATGATATCTGGTTTTAACTTACTTGGAATAGGTCTAAGGACATCAGGAATGAGAATCTCCACCAAAGCCTGGTACATCACATGGTCACAATTACCCATCCATTTCAGAATAGCCTCATATTTGCACAGAATAATCAGTTTTCCTTTTGGAAGTCGACTTTCCATTTCACTCAAATTGCTGGTGTGAATAAATGCAACAAATGAAAATGCATGATAAGAAAGGTACAATGGGCTTTGAAATTGATTATTTAATAAAAACTTAAAAAATGTCTCTGCTACATCCAACTGAAACTCTTAAACTTCTTCATATGAAACTGGGGAAAAATGGCCTCCAAAGTTCTGCTCCAGTCCATAAATTATGCAGAGGTATAATAAAAAAGGCCCTTGCAATTTAAATGAACCGGACAGTATCTTGTGAAAAGCTACTTTGATTTTAGTTATCCAAGCAAAGTAAAAAATAGATGTATACACAATCATTTCAAGGTTGCAGTTTGCCATGTACTGACAGGCTACATGTCAAATAGCTGACAACGTAATTTAACCTGAAAAACTAGTGATATCAGAAAAGGTTCTTAGCCTTAGTAAAACTAAGAATTTCTTTGATTTGACTCCTGCTGTTTTATTATGATGGTGAACAGTAAACAAAAAGAGACATTTACTGACCTCAATTCAATAATAGCTGTGTCACCAGCTGGAGCAGCAGGAGAATAGCGCCAGAAAGTTTGCCACAATTTTTCTATCAGGCTAAACTGAAGATTCACAACAACGTCCACTATTGCCTGAAAAAATATAAAACAAGTGCAGATAATTTTCTACTGCATATTTCCCCCCCCCTCCCCCTCAAACCCTTCCCAGGGCTATAGCTCCCCCCTGGTCATTTTGCAGAAAAAATAGCAAAAGGTATGCTTATAAATAAACATATAACAACCTTTTCAGTAACGTTTTATCAACAAATTTCCCAACTCTCCATACTAGTTTGTACAGAGACTCAGATCAGGCCATGTCCTGCCCCTCTACTCTGCACTTGTGAGACCTCACTTGGAGTACTGCGTGCAGTTCTGGTGTCCTCAACATAAAAAGGACATGGAACTGTTGGAACAAGTCCAAAGGAGGGCCACAAGGATGATCAGGGGACTGGAGCATCTCCCGTATGAAGATAGGCTGAGAAAGTTGGGGCTGTTCAGCCTGCAGAAGAGAAGGCTGCGTGGAGACCTCAGAGCAGCCTTCCAGTATCTGAAGAGGGCCTATAGGGATGCTGGTGAGGGACTCTTTGTTAGGGACTGTAGTGAGAGGACAAGGGGTAACGGGTTCAAACTTAAACAGGGGAAGTTTAGACTGGATATGAGGAAGAAATTCTTTACTGCAAGGGTGATGAGGCACTGGAATGGGATGCCCAGGGAAGTCGTGAATGCTCCATTGCTGGCGGTGTTCAAGGCCAGGTTGGACAGAGCCTTGGGTGGCATGGTTTAGTGGGAGGTGTCCCTGCCCATGGCAGGGGGGTTGGAACTAGATGATCTTAAGGTCCTTTCCAACCCTAACTATTCTATGATTCTATGATTCTATGATTCGATGTTTCTATGTGCAAATACAATGAAGACTCCAGAAAAAAGCCTAAGCACATATATCAGGTGAATTCACCTAACCAGAACTATCAACACTATTAAAAACACAAAGGAAACTTGCTTTTTAATGGATTTTGCTTCTTCACTACATGTTTTAAAACACCTTCAGCAATAATTTAAAAACACTTTATTCGCTATGAAGTGTGTCCATAAGTAAGTTCTTAAACAACCTGCTTCTTTAAAACTTGAATAAAAAAGTGAGTTTATTTTTAATAGCAACATTAGAAATGATAATTTAATCTGATTTCAACTCCTATAAACAAAAGCAAAACTCTCTATATATTTTATCTAAAGTTCAATTTATCTAAAATTCTTAAATATATTCCAGTATTGGCATTCGATTACATGTTATTTTCTTTCTTCTATAAAGAGAGAAATTCTAGAGATGTCTTTTTGCAAACGTTCTTTCTGAGGGAATAAGCAAAATATTTGAGGAGCACATCAGATACAAGGGGAATAGCTGTAATGTGCTTTGTGTCAGTCATCCTGTTGTACTTAATCTCAGTGGAAGACGTGAATTTTCAAAGAATTATTTATGTGAAATGCCTCTTCCCTTTTACCTCACAGTGCTCTCGATAAAGACTTTGCAGTGATTTTATGTCCTCAAGGGTAGTACCATCTGGTAGCGAAGATATTTCAACTTCTCCAAACTCTGGAAGTACTCGAGATGCATCTGTTTCCATGAGAACATAACAGAAGAAAGCAATTGTGAATGGTGCCAACTACAGTTTGATTAGAAAACATTTAAGTATGATGTAAAGAAATAAAGTCTAGAAGGTCATAATGCCCAAAGAGGAATGTCTTTTATATATAATATATTTTAAAGTTGAAACAAAATTGTGAACAAGCCAGCTAGCTATTTTTTAAGCAAAAGGAGATTTTAAGTTATTCTTAACAGATAGCAGGTAAAAATAATTTCACATACATATTGTATCTGTATATAAAAAAAGCTAAGATGCATTTTCTGAATATGACAGGATGAAGAAGAGTATTCATGTCAGCATGCCAGAGACTAATATAATAGGTTTTGTTTTGATCAACTGAATAGTTTTTGCATTGTCATGCATGTTAGGGTTTAGTAGATCCAGCAGCATTTTATTCGAAATTTACAAGACTTTCAACTGTAGCCAATGTTCGCTTTAACTACTTCTCATAAATGTTTCCAAGAGATACACTGGGGGGGGGGGGGGGGGCAGGGAATGCACTGTCAACCAGGGGGACAGTAGAAGGGAAAATTCAAAAACATGCAAACTGTAGTCTAAGGTTCCCAATGACTTTTGTAACAGCAAGTTTAGGCCAAAAGATGTGGTGCTTCAAAATCCTAATAAATGAAACTAAGTGTAAAATTATTGGAATAACGCATTTAATAAGCTTTTTTACATTAGTAAATTACTAAATTGCCACTTGCTTCTACATCTGAGAAATTAATATGCTTAGCTACATCAATGAATGTACAAAATGCACATTTTAAACACAAATCTTGGGTTTCTGTTTTTAACTATTCATCTCTTTCCATTTATAATGTTGCAGCACAAA
Source organism: Amazona ochrocephala (assembly GCA_039720435.1). Taxonomy (NCBI): domain Eukaryota; kingdom Metazoa; phylum Chordata; class Aves; order Psittaciformes; family Psittacidae; genus Amazona; species Amazona ochrocephala. Next base: position 26,416,388 of record CM077908.1, read on the forward strand.
CTCAGTACACCTTGAAAATGGTCAACACAACTGCAGTGCAGAAACACAATCCAAATTTATGTGCATATTCAAAAAAATGGGAAGCCAGTGGAAATTGATGAACTTCTAGGGAAAGATTTCCACTATGCATTTCTGTATAAAATGCTTCACTGCAACTGCATTGCAATATATTTTAAATCAACCATGCAAGTAGATTTTGCACAGTTTTTCTTTTACATCACTATGATGCATATTAAACAGCAATCCAAGACGGCTCTTGAACCTTAATGGACTAACGAGAGTTTAAATACTCATGTTATCATTGCCACCAATTTTGACGATCTGATTGAGGATTTTTATCAAACTACCATAGCTTTAGGGAGAGCTTCCGTTACTGCCAGGGAGGTAAGTCCTGCGGGAACTGAGATAGCCCCTGAGGATATTATTGTAACTAAAAGTGAAGCAGAGGACTTAGAATTAGGTGGTCTATTTGATGAACACATTAATCCCTTTGCAAGATATATTCACATAAGATGTTTACATCTGGGATCCTGTAGAGACGGGAGTCAAAGAACAGTGTCATTTTGCGGTACACCTTACACTTGAGAAGTGGAAGACCCTTACAGAAGTGTTACAATACAGAACATATAGCTTCTATGACTATCATTTTCTTTCGCTATCAGTGAGAGTTTTGAACAGGGCAACATAACTAAAATAATTATTGTATTTACAAGACCTGATGTTCAAGGCAATAATGGGGTTTATTTTATTTTTACAGCAGTATAAAGCATCATACCTAAAAACTGTTGATGATGTTGACTTTGGGCAATTATAGTTTGTTCAGCAGATGTGCCTGCCTGTTGACCACTTCCTGTGAAACCATCTGCAACTCCATCCACTTTCTGCACAGGCTTGTATCTACAAAATTATCAAATACAAAATTATTCTTTATGTTCACTTTTTTGTAAGTGCGACATCACACTCTGTTCTGCCTGATTTCTAAGTCTTGGCATACAGTTATGCAAGTTCACAAAAAAGAAAAAAAAACCAGTATAACTGTAGTAAGGAAAGGTAGATCACTGGCAACCCACTGACTGTAGAATGGAAAATATAACCCCCATTTTTAAAATGGGAAAAATGCGTCCTAGTTTCAGCTGTAGCAGTTATTTTTTTCCTTCCTAGCAGCTGGTGCAGTGCTGTGTTTCAGATTTGGCCTGAGAACAACATTGATAACACACCGATGTTTTAGTTGTTGCTAGCAGCGCTTACCCTGATCAAGGACTTCTCAGGTTCTCTTGCTCTGCCACTGAGGAGGGGCACAAGAAGCCAGGAGGAAGCAAAGAAAGGAAACCTTACCCAAACTAGCCAAAGTTCCATACAACAGCATGCCATGCCCAGTATATAAAATCAGGGGAGTCACCCAGAAGACCCAGTTCACTGCTCAAGTCGGGCGGAGTATCAGTCAGCGAGTGGTGAGCAATTGTATTGTGCATCATAGAATCATAGAATCATAGAATAGTTAGGGTTGGATAGGACCTTAAGATCATCTAGTTCCAACCCCCCTGCCATGGGCAGGGACACCACATGCTAAACCATGTCACCCAAGACTACATCCAAACTAGCCTTGAACACTGCCAGGGATGGAGCATTCACAACTTCCTTGGGCAACCCATTCCAGTGCCTCACCACCCTCACAGTAAAGAATTTCTTCCTCGTATCCAATGTAAACTTCCTCTGTTTAAGTCTGAACCCCTTACTCCTTGTCCTCCCGCTCCATTCCCTGATGAAGAGTCCCTCCCCAGCATCCTTATAGGCTCCCTTCAGATACTGGAAGGATGCTCTGAGGTCTCCACGCAGCCTTCTCTTCTCCAGGCTGGACAGCCCCAACTTTCTCAGCCTGTCTTCATATGGGAAGTGCTCCAGCCCCCTGATCATCCTCATGGCCCTCCTCTGGACTTGTTCCAACAGTTCCATGTCCTTCTTATGTTAAGAACACTAGAACTGTACACAGTACTCCAAGTGAGGTCTCACGAGAGCAGAGTAGAGGGGCAGGATCTCCTCCTTCGACTTGCTGGTTATGCTTCTTTTGATGCAGCCCAGGATATGGTTGGCTTTCTGGGCTGCGAGCACAAGGCTTATTGTACTTTTTTTCTCCTTTTCCCTTTTAGTTTTATATTCTCTCCCCTTGTTTTTTCCCTTATCATTATTATTAGTAGTATTTTTCTATTGTACTTTAGCTACTGGACTGTTCTTATCTCAGTCCACGTGGTTTACATTCTTTAGATTCTCCTCCCCATCCCACCCCAGGGTGGGGGGGAAGGGGGGTAGGGAGAAAGTAGCTGCGTAGTTCTGAGTTGCTGTCTGGGCTTAAACCACAACAGCCCTTTTTGGTGCCCAACGTGGGGCCCGAACGGTTGAGATAATAACAGATCTGACCAGAATGTGTCAAAACGTATTTGTGATAAGCATTCATTTTTATGGATTAATAGTCACTTGTCACAATGACGATGCCCAGAGGATCATGAAGAAGACATGGGAAAGTGGGATGGAAAACCTACCTCAGTTCTGGAGGAATGGGTGCGTGAACTGCAAAGAAAAACAACGGTGAATGGGGATCCTCCCAAGAAAGCTGCTGCTCCAGGCTCTGGTGGGCAATGAAAGAGCTGATTTTGCTTCTACTCCTATGAAAAGGAATTCTACGCCTTTTGTACAAGACATAAGATCTTATGATCACTATTAGATGGGCCCTGCCTACAGCCAGGAAAAGAGGGACAATCAGGTTTAATGGACTGTGTGGATCAGATGGCCTGGCACATGAGTCCTACAGGAGTATAAGGCTCTAGTACATACAGGTGCACAGTGTAGCCTAATGCCATCAAGTTATGCAAGTTATCACCACAGACTGAACCCGGCTTCTCTTTGATCATCACCGCAAGAAAGAATAAACTTTGATGAAACCAGATGAGCTGAGCAGTGACGTCAGCAGGCAATGATCCAACACCATACACTGAAAGACTGCTATGGCAGATGAAGCCTGAAATCATGGACTGAATAAACTCAACAGACTTTATAGGGATGGTCCACAGACTAAGGAATGATATCTGTGTGTGTGTGTGTGCGCGCATATCAAAAGACCAAAAGGTGATGGTATATTGGAAATTGTGGGACCTGACCATGACATAAATAGTATGGAATAAGGGGTGGATGCTGTCCTGAGTTCAGCTGTAACAGCTATTTTTCTTCTTCCTATTAGGTGGTGCAGTACTGTGTTTTGGCTTTAGCCTGAGAATAATGCTGATAACACACCTATGGCTTAGTTGCTGCTAAATAGCACTGTCATGGTTTAAGCCCAACCGGTAACTCAGAACCACGCAGCCGCTTGCTCACTCCCTCCCACTCCTTCCTCCCCCCAGTTCTGGAGGGATGGGGAGGAGAATTGAAAGAATGTAATTCCCTTCAGATTGAGATAAGAGCAGTCCGGTAACTAAGGTATAATACAAAACTACTACTACCACCAATAATAATAATGATACGAGGAATAACAAGGGGAGAGAACATAAAACTAAAACGGGAAAAGGAAAAGAAAGCAATAAACAGAAGCGATGCACAATACAATTGCTCACCACCTGCCAAACGATACTCAGCCTGACCCGAGCAGCGATCTGGGCATTCTGGGTAATTCCCCCAGTTTATATACCAAGCATGCCGTGCTGTGGTATGGAATAACCCTTTGGCTAGCTTGGGTCAGGTGTCCTCTTTGCTTCCTCCCAGCTTCCTGTGCCCCTCCTCACTGGCAGAGCATGCGACTGAGAAGTCCTTGATTGGAGTAAGCATTGCTTGCCAACTAAAAACATCGGTGTGTTATCAGCATTGTTCTCAGACTAAAGTCAAAAGCACAGCACTACACTGGCTACTAAGAAGGAGAAAAATAACTGCTACAGCTGAACCCAGGACAAGCACTTACCCTAATTAAGGACTTTTCAGTCTGTCATGCTCTGTCAATAAGGAGGGAAGGAGCTGGGAGGGAGCAGAGACAGGACACCTGACCTAAACTAGCAAAAGGGATATTCCATACCACAGCACATCATGCCCAGTATATAAACTGGGGGGAATTACCCAGAAGGGACCAATCGCTGTTTGGGTTGGGCTGGGTATCAGTCAGCCGGTGCTGAGCAACTGTATTGTGCATCACTTGTGTTTATTGTTTGTTTTCCTCTTCCCTTTCGCCTTTTAGTTTTCCATTCTTGTCCTGGGTTCAGCAGTAGCAGTCACTTTTCTCCTTCTTAGTTGCTGGTGCAGTGCTGTGTTTTTGACTTTCAGCCTGGGAACAACGCTGATAACACCAATGTTTTTAGTAGTTGCTAACCCTGTTTACTCTGACCAAGGGCTTTCTGAGTCTCATGCTCTGCCAGGGAGGAGGGGAAGTCAGGAGGAAGCAGAGACAGGACACCTGACCCAAACTAACCAAAGGGGTATTCCATACCACAGCACATCATGCCCAGTATATAAACTGGGGGCAGCTACCTGGAAGCGATAGATGGCTGCTCGAGTCGGGCTGGGTATCTGTTGGCGGGTGGTGAGCAATTGCATTCGAGACTGTGAAATATGTGCTGCAATTCAGCAAGCCAAACGGTTAAAGCCTCTTTGGTATGGAAGGACAATGGCTGAAGTACAAATATGGGGAGGCCTGGCAGATTGACTATATCACACTTCCACCAACTCGCCAAGGCAAGCGCCATGTGCTTACCATGGTAGAAGCAACCACTGGATGGCTGGAAACATACGCTGTGCCCCACGCCTCTGCCCAGAACACTATCCTGGGCCTTGAAAAACAGATTTTGTGGCGACACAGCACCCCAGAGAGAACTGAGTCAGACGATGGGACTCATTTCTGGAACAACCTTATAGACACTTGGGCCAAAGAGCATGGCACTGAGTGGATATATCACATCCCCTACCATGCACCAGTCTCTGGGAAAATCGAACAGTACAATGGGCTGTTAAAAACTACTCTGAGAACAACGGGTGGTGGGACTTTCAAACATTGGGATACACATTTACCAAAAGCTACCTGGCGGGTCAACACCAGAGGATCTGCCAACAGGGCTGACCCAGCCCAGTCAGAACTTTTACATACTATAGAAGGGGATAAAGTTCCTGTGGTGCACATAAAGAATTTGCTGGAGAAGACAGTCTGGGTTATTCCTGCTTCAAGTAAAGGCGAACCCACTCATGGGATTGCTTTTGCTCAGAGGCCCAGATATACTTGGTGGATAATGTGGGAAGATGGGCAAGTCCGATGTGTACCTTAAGGGGATTTCATTTTAGGGGAAAAGAGCCAATGCACTCAATTATATGCTGTTGCCTACTATGTAGCACTTTTATAGCCCACCAGCTAGATGTCTTCAGGTCACCAGTGACTGGCCCTGACTTCCCTTCGACCATCACTCCGACAAAGAATGAACTTTGATGAAACCAGATGAGCTCAGCAGTGTCCAGGATAGTTCCGTGGTGTCATCAGCAGGCAACAATCCAACACTGCACACTGTCTCTCCTGCTCTGAAAGACTGTTGCAAGAGTTGAAGCCCGACATCATGGACTGGATGAACTCAGCAGCTTTATAGGGATTGGTCCATGCACTAAGGAATGATCTCTCTCTCTTTGTGTGTGTGTGTATGTATATAAATATATATATACATATATGAGATAAGAGTGACGGTATATTGAATAATGTGGGATCTGAGCATGACGTGAATGGTATGGAATAAGGAGTGGATACTCTCCTGGGTTCAGCAGTAGCAGTCATTTTTCTCCTTCTGTGTAGCTGGTGCAGTGCTGGTTTTGGCTTGTAGCCTGGGAACAACGCTGATAACACCAATGTTTTCAGTTGTTGCTAAGTAAGGTTTACTCTGACCAAGGACTTTGAGTCTCATGCTCTGACAGGGAGGAGGGGAAGTCAGGAGGAAGCAGAGACAGGACACCTGACCCAAACTAACCAAAGAGGTATTCCATGCCTCAGCACGTCATGTCCATTGTATAAACTGGGGGCAGTTACCCATAAGGGTGATATCACTGCTTGGGTCAGGCTGGGCATTGGTCGGAGGGTGGTGACCGGTTGTATTCTCTTCCCTTGTTATTTCCCTTATCATTATTATTACTGGTGGTAGCAGTAGTGGTTTTTTTGTTATACCTTAGTTACTGGACTGTTCTTATCTCACTCTGTGGGAGTTACATTCATTTGATTCTCCTCCCCATCCATCCGGGAGTGGGGGGAGGAAGGCGGGGGGGAGTGAGCGAGTGGCTGCATGATTCTGAGTTACCGGCTGGGCTTAAATCACAACAGTTCTTCTTGTTATTTCTTGTGTTATTTTCTGCCAAATTTCTATACTGTTAACGCAAAACACATGGACAATAAACGGGTGATTGGTGACAGACGACATGGCTTCACTACGGGCAAATTATGCCTGACAAGTTTGGTGGGCTTCTACAAAGGGGTGAAAGCACTGGTGGATAGTGTAAGAGCAACTGACATCATCTACCTGGACTTGTGCAAAGCATTTGATGCTGTCCCACACAACAACCTTGTCTCTAAATTGGAGAGGCATGGATTTGACGGATGGATCACTTGGTGGTTAAAAAATTGACTGGATGGTTGCACTCAAAGGGTTGTGGTCAGTGGCTCAATGTCCAAGTATAGATCAGTGACAGGCTTGGGAGGTGGGCCCTTGCAAATTTCGTGGAATCCACCAAGGCCAAGAGCAAGGTCCTGCACCTGCTTCAGGGAAATCCCAAGCACAAATACAGGCTGGGCAGAGACTGGATTGAGAGCAGCCCTGAGAAGGGCTTGGGGTGTTTGTTGACAAGAAGCTCAACATGAGCTGTCAGTGTGTGCTTGCAGCCCAGAAAGCCAGCTGTGTCCTGGGCTGCCTCAAAAGGGGAGTGGTGAGTGGCCAGCAGGTCAAGGGAGGTGATTCTTCCCCTCTACTCCCCTGGAGTACTGAGTTCATCTCTGGGGCCCCTGTGTCAGGGGCAATAGATAATGGTCTGTGGTGAAACACACAACGACAGAAAAGTACTGCTTGTCCTCTTTGGCTCCTCCCCAGAGAGTCCTGCTTTGGCTGCTCCCTGGAAAGTCTGGCTTTGGTTCCTACCCGGAAAGTTCCACTTTAGAACTCCCCGGAAAAGTCTCGACCCTTGGAGACCTTTCTAGATATTGCTAGCCGCTTTTTCTGACGTAGGCTGGCCCCCTGCTTCAGAATGAGTGTGCATTTTTGTCAGTATAAAAGCTCGTGCCTCATGCGATGCGAGCAGGCAGAGCCTCATACCACCCAGGTCAACGTTGCCTCCACGGGGACGCCCACTAAGGTTGAGCCTGCCACCTCGCACTGCAATGATGATTCTCTGAGCTGGTTTCCTGATCATCTTCACAGGGTCCTTGGGGTTGGTAAGATATACACTCTTCAGAAATATCCTTTACTGTATCTGTCAGATTCTCTATATTTTCCTATATTAATAAACTATCTGAGAGTTCTCTATTTGTCTCTCATTTTCTCTCACCTGGAATCTTCGAACTCTGGAACAGCCCCCGACATAAGGACAGCCCCCAACAGAAGGACATGGTACTGTTGGAGGAGTCCAGAGGAGGACCATGAAGATGATCAGAGGGCTGGAACAGAGGCTTTTCTACCTAGAGAAGTCTTCGGGGAGACCTTATTACAACCTTTCAATACTTAAAGGGGGCTTATAAGAAAGATGGGGACAGACTTTTTACCAGGGCCTGTAGTGATAGGACAAGGTGGAATGGCTTTAAACTGAAAGAGGGTAGATTTGGATGCAATATAAAGAAATACTTTACAATGAGAGTGCTGACACATTGGAACAGGTTGCCCAGAAAAGCTGTGGATGCCCCCTCCCTGGAAGTGTTCAAGACCAGGTTGTATGGAGCTTTGAGCAACCTGCTCTAGTGACAGATGTCCCTGCCCATGGCAGGGGGGTTGGAACTAGGTGATCTTTAAGGTCCTTTCCAAACCATTCTATGATTTTATGATTATAAAATTCATAAAGCTGTTATCACAGCGTAACTACCAGTTTCTTGTGAAATTTACTTGAAAAACTATACCACTAAGGCCTAAAGCTCATTTACGAAAAAAACAGAAACACAGTCTTCTCTTTTCCAAAGGACTTGCTTTCCCAGAAATTAAGTAGCTCAAAATTTAGGATTAATCACCTTAAGACAATGGAATCTAAATAATTTTAAAATGTAACAAACTTCTCATGAGCTCGGAAGGTCTGAGAAGGCTACTTAGATTTAAACTAAGTAGCTGAACCAGGGGAGGTTCAGGCTTGGTATTAGAAGCATTTCTTTACAGAGAGAGTGGTCAAACACTGGAACTGGCTTCCTAGAGAGGCAGATACAAATACGGATCCTGGTTTAGACAGTTAGATGTTAAGACCATCACATTGACTGGCTGAATATTCTGTCTGCCATTTCCAACAACTGAAAATTAATTCTGCCCCAGCTCTGAAATAGCGTTGTAGCCGGAAAAAAAAGAGAAACCTCAGTGTAGAATGCAATGCATGTGAACTGACACTCAGGACTGAAATTGCACTGTGCAGATTGTAAAGCTTTGTATTAACTTTAGAAATGTTAACAAATTCCGCTCTGAAAACACTCCTCTTAAGACGCAGATGAGTAAGCTGTGAGTGTGTTCTCATTTAGATCTTATTAAATAGATAATAGGAATGTCCTATGGAACTACTTAGATTTTAGTTTATGAGAAAGCTCCTGTAAGAAGCAAGCATTCAAGATTCTGGTCATTACAGACTTATATTTAGCTATTTACTATATAACTATTTTAACATAAGACATGGGATATACAAGAAGTATACTTTTCCAGAGAAGGCCTCTTGGCCCAATTAACATCAAGTATGATAATTTTTGGAATGTTAATACTTGGAAACAAAAACTTCTGTCATCATCTGAATCTCTAGGACTTTTATAGGAAGTTCAGCTATTGTAAAGTCCCAGAAGAAAAATCCCAGGCCTGCTGAAATCAACAGTACAACTGTAAACAACTTTAAGAAGACTAGAGTTTAAGTTCTAGTATCACAGTAGCATTGAACTCCTATGGGTAAACTTCTCATCGCTTGATAGATCTATTAGCAATACAAAAGCCTTTATTCTCATTATAAAAAACTTTACTCTTATTATACTTTATCATTAAAAATGTCTGTCAGAAGATCAATTTCTATAAATATTTCCAAATCAAAATCAGTATCTGCACATAGTTCTACTAACTTCTACGAAATATATTATTTCACAAACTTTCCAGCTCTTGAAGTAGAATCCAAAGTGTCCTGAATGCATAAGAGTCCTTTGAGGGTTTTTTATAAAAACAAAACAAAACAAAAAACCAAACAAACAAAGAAACAAAAAAACAACAAAAAAAACCCACACAAAAAAAAACAACCAAACGAAAAAAAAACACAACTTAATCTGCTGGTGCAATGAGTCAGAATTATCCTACCAATGTGCTTTATGTAAAAAATGTTGGGGAAAAGTCTTAATTCTAGCACTATTACAGGTGACATCTATAGGAGTCAAACAGTTTCGACAGCATTAGAAAATAACATGCAAAGTACAACTGAGGAATGAAAAAAAGAAACTATTATTTTTCAGGTGTTTCAATAGAAACTTGAGCAGAGTTGTCAATGATTTTAGATTTCCTGTCTTTTATGGACAATAGAGGGTGACGTTTTTGCACCTGAGGTAGTGATATGCTTCTGGAATTCCTGGCAAAATCCTCTGTTTATACCCAGGTTTCCCTTTGTGGTTTTAATTACAGACAGGGGAAAATGTTACTACAACTGATTTACACAACTGCTTAATGAAAGAATTTAGCTTTTCTAAAATTATCTGAGCCATTTCCTATTTCAACTCTGATTTTTCTAATTCTATTTTATTAACTGCTAGGAGAAAAGGCACTGAAAAAAATAAACTTTTATAAATATAACATTTTGAAAGATGCTTAGCTTTATGCAGGAAGAATAATTTTATATAGCTAAATGTAAGCACAATAAGAGTTTGGAGTCTTTAGCTCACAACAACAAATTTTTGAAAAGCTATGGATATCCAACTGATTTTAACCACTGAAATATGAAGATGAAATTAGTTCATTCAAAAAGCAATGCAAAAGTATTTGCCATTGATTCTCATAGTCTAACCCTACACACTAATCAAACTGAAACTTCCCACTCAGTCCTCTATTTATTCCAGAAATAGAAGGAGCAGGAGTACATGCCAAACTTCCTGTTTGGTGCTAAATGGACACAAAAGTAAGGAAATCAGTAAGAAAAAAGTCGAAACTATTAAAAAAGAAAGAAATAAAAAAACCCTGGATGGACTAAGTCACGAGGCAAAGAAAAAAAAACTATTCTTTTTCTGAAAATTTTCTTGTTTCCTTGTAGTTGCCATGCTGACAATATTAAAGTATTTATTGAGGCTCTCAATATTTAGTATTGCCTCAAAAATCCAATTCATGCACCTACACAATTTACAGGTAGTCTCTGTTTTCATTAAGGCAGGCTTATACTGTTCTGGCTTAATGAAAAACAAATTCTAAGGGCTTTAGAAACAGAAACCAAACTAAGCCCTAATAACGCATTAGGCTTTTTACTTTCACTTTTATTCACCACACTATTTGGTTTTGATATTACCTTAAGTTATTCTTAATCTTTTTTTCTTTTTTTTTTTTTTTTTTTTTTTGAGATCCATTTACTATCAAACAATCAAACATCACACCTGTGTTTGACCCAGAACTGATAGATAATTTCAGGGGAATTATCTATCTGGTCAGCCTCACCTCATTACTGAGAAGGTGATAAGAGTAGCTAATCCTGGGAACCATTTGCAAACATAGGAAGGGCAAGAAGGTGATTGGGAGTACTCAGCATAGATTCAACAAAGAGAAGTCATGCTTGATCAACTTAATAATTTTCTAAAATGAAATGACTGGCCTGTTAGATGAGTGCAGAAGCTGATGAAATGTGGGCTGAATGAGAAGACAGTGAGATGGATTGAGAACTGGCTGAGTGGCTGTATTGGGTTTACGTGCCAAGGCTTTGGTAAAGGTGGGGCTTCTGGGGTGGCTTATGAGAGAAGACAGCAGAAGCTGCCCCCGTGTCTGACAGAGCCAATTCCAGCCAGCTCTAAGATGGATCCACTGCTGGCCAAAGCTGAGACAATCAGTGCCATTCATATCACCTCTGTGATAACATATTTAAGAAACGATAAAAAACAGCTGGGAAAGAGCAGTGAGAATATGTGAGAGAAGCAATGTGGAGAGCTATTTGGCTGTGAACGGGCATGTGAGCAATCCAGACAATTGCTTGACAATTGTAAGGTAGTGACCCGCAGGCATTGAGGCCTCGCCTGAGGGTTACTAAAGTTCGTGTATGTGCAGAAGCCTTGGGAAAAGTTAGCACGGAAAACTACTGAGAGAGATACGCAGAGAAGGAATGTTAACTGTAACCTTGAAACATATGCTGTAATAGTTAACCAATCATTAAGCTGTTGCTAGCGCTCGGCTAAGTGAAGTTAACCAACCAAGTGTTATCGAATGTTCTACTGTTCTGAAACTTTCCTATAAAAGGCACAATTGCGCACAATAAATTGTTCAGCGTGGATCATATTGATCTGTGTTTCGTTGTTCCCAAACCCCCGCGAAGAGTGGCGCCCGAACAGGGACCCCTCAGCTCTGCCTCCTGAGAGCTGCTTCGGTGGTGAAGATCAGCGCAGACCTGACGGGTGGGAGGCTGACCGAAAAGCAGCCGGCAGCAGCCCTGCCGAGTAGAGAGAGCACGCGCGTGCCGCAGGAGAAAGAAAAAAAAAAAAAAGGAAAGAGAGTCTCCGCGTAAAAGAGTCCACTTCGATAAAGGCAAGTGGCGGTCGGGGAGGAATGGGGGCCGCTCAAACTAAGGAAGAGACAGCTGTCCTTAATTTCCTCCAGTGCATCCTCTCAAGGAGTGGGATTAAATATGAAGAAGATGTACTTAAAGGGCTACTCCAGTGGAGTAAAGAAAAGGGGCTATTTAGTGGGATTGGAACAGCATTTGAAATATCCACATGGGAGGCGATAGGCGTACAGCTCTGGGACACTATAACTGATGGGGGGAAGGCAGCGCGTGAGGCCCAAAAATACTCCACGCTGTGGAAACTTGTCCGAGAGACTTTGCGGGATATGAAATCAGAGAGAGCTGCAGCTGCTTCGGCAGTGAAAGCCTTATCTCCGGCAATGCCATCTGCAACCCCCAGTGCCCCCCCACCCGGATCCCTGCTTGAGCCTCCCGCCCTCCCTGCCTCCCAATTACTCGCAGAGCCCCTGACGAAGGGTTCCAAGAACCCCGATCGGAGTCCCTTCGATCACTGTACTGGAGGGAGAACTTCCCCAAAAATTGCAAAGACGATTAAGAGGGGTTTTCAAGCCATGCCCAGTAAAGAGAGATCAAAATCTGATATTGCTACTGATCCTGACGATATCGAACCTCGCTGTGAGGTGAAGGCATCCACAGATTACAGGCCTGATGTGCCAGAATATTCCCTTACCTCCACCCCAAACCACTCCCCCAGTGACTCTAATGTCTCTACCCCAGAAGAAGCAGAAAAACCGAAAGAACTAAATGACTCAACAAAAGAATTATTGCAGGAAGCAAGCAGATATCCCACTGTGTGGAGATTAATCACTGACTCCTTAAAAAATATGCAAGCAGAAGAGCTTTTCCACCCCCATGGAACAAATGCGAAAAAACCAGAACCGATGGATGAGCCAGGGGATACAAATTTGTATCTTCCTTTATCACTTTCGCCGCCCCTGGCCTCCCTCCCCCCAGAGCCTGATCCTCAAGATCGTCAAGGTTGGGACAAATGGACAGGATTGTTAGATGAGAAAGTACAGACACTTCATGACGGACTTACAAATTTACAGCTCTCCGACACGGCTAAGTCAAAGAATGAGATAGTGGAGCCCAAACCCCCCCCCCACCACCCCCACCCCCCCACCCCTCCGAACCTCCGCCACTTGCTGCCGCGGCTGCGGAGGCTGAGGATGGCGATGAAGGCAATCCTTTTGCCCCAGACCCTGTTAATCCCGAGAAAAAGCCTACTCTCAGATCACCTGAAACCTGCAGGAGAAAATATTTTAATTGCACTTGATAACACTGAAACTCCAGAACACGTTAATGAAGAGCCTGTGCATTTTCATCAGACTGTTGTTGCTGCTCCTGAGATTCTGATGCCTGATAATTCTGATGCTGACCTGGATAGTCCTTTTGACCCGAGACCTGTTGATCCGGAAAAGAAGCCTGATTTAGATCCCCCAGATCCCCATGATAAATGGGCAGTTATAAAGGGAAAAGTAAGATGGGTGGGGGATGCAGATGTATTGTGTGCTCATAGTCTCTCTGTGATATTCATGTACTAAAAGTTAGCAAATGTAACTATGTCTGTGTTTCTATCGACCCTTGCAGACCTTTATAGATACTGTTGGCCACTTCTCCCGATGTAGGCTGGCCACCTGCATTGGAATGAGTGTGCATTTTGGTCAGTGTAAAAGCCCAAGCCTCATGCAATGTGAGGGAGGCAGAGCCTCTGCGGGGACGCCCGCTGAGATTGAGCCTGCCACCTTGCACTGTGATGATGCTGCTCGGAGCTGGTTTCTTGATTGTCTTCACAGGGTCATTGCAACTACATTTTGTACGTGTGACCATGTAGTGGGAGTAATGATAGTCTGCATTTTGTGTTTCACATATTGTAGTTGTGTGGAGTGTGTTTGTGGGATCCCATGAATGTGTGTGTATGTGTGTGTCTGTTGAGGGCAGACAGTGTTCTGTGTATTTTTGTTATTGGGTTAATGCAAAAGTTTTTAATGGGTAGCAGATTAACATTTTGGGCAAGAAAGGGTTAATGCAGAGGTGCTGCTGCCGGCAGGAATTTATGGCTGCTGCTCAGCAGGCTGGCAGCTGTAGCTGCTGCTGGGCAGGCAGGCATTTGTAGCTCCTGCCGAGCAGTACTGCTTAGTGTGTTTAAGGTAACCTAGGGGAGAATCCAAGCTTTACCAACCTCCACCCAAACAGCACCAGGGTGGTAGAGATACGGTGCAGTTTGCTTCTGCACCTGCTTCACATTCCTGTTTCATCAGAATGCCTTTGCTTTAAGGAATCATTTTTAGCTTGACTTACTTCTCAAGAACTGATGGCATGGGGGAAGGGATATATTTGTGTTCTACCTACAGGTCCATGGAGGCTGCCTGCAAAGTTTCTCAAGCCTTGCCATGAGCTGGATGGACGAGCGGAAAAACCCAATGCCTTAGCTACAGGAGCTTGAATGTGTGTGCATGTAAAGTAGCTCTTATTAGAGGCTGTGATTTTGTGTATAACACCACCTGTACTTACTAGCCAGTTGCTAATAAGAAACTACGCCTTGTATTGTATGGATTTGTCACTTGTAAAAGAGATGTTAGCGCATGCAAATTTGCAGCAGCTGCTAGAAGATGATGAGGCAAAACCCGCAGAAGTTAAGCTAACAGGAAGAGGTTATATGTTTGCTTACAGATCAAGGCATTCGGTGGATACCGGCTCGGTGGATACGGCCTTGGCGAAACTTAGCAGAAAGCCTTTCCTCTACAGCAGAAGATGTCAGTGATTAATAAGAACCTGTTAGTGGTTAAGCTGTTAATTTTGCTCTTTGTATATAATTCTGTATCTCTGTTACATGAAATTAATCCTAGAAAAAATTTGTGGGTAACATGGGCCAGTGAGAATGGGGTGTCGGAATTTTGTCTTGCTATGGTATCAGCCACAGATCCATTTCAAACATGTCTAATAGAAATACCTGGGTATAATGAGGACAGCTTTAAGGCATTTTCGATCAACAACTGCAGTAAGTGGACAAATGTTGCAAATTGCTCAGCAAAATTGATATCTGGATTGAATAGGACACTCCCTTGGGATCCACAAGAATTAAATTTAATGGCGTCACAAGCAATTGGGAATAGCTCACAAAACTGGACACGAACCTGCATAATGTTTGGATGTAAATATGCAGGCTGCCCATATTCCGTCAACTCACCAGATGTTTCGCCCAAAGATAGCACCTATTGGTACACTAATGAATATTGTGGGATAAATGATACGGCTGGGAAGGCAACAGCCTTTAAGGCATACGGATCTACTCACCGGCCTGGGTCAGTGCCCCTCCTTTGGAATAACAAATCTGCCAAGGCCCTACCACCAGATGTCTTTTTAATCTGTGGGGATAGGGCATGGCAAGGAATACCAAAAGGCATTGTTGGAGGACCATGCTATTTGGGCTCACTGACTATTTTTGCACCAAAGTTTACAGAATTGAGTAATCTTAGTCATATTCTCCTCTCTAGATCTAAGCGATCAATAGGACTCACCCCTGATTGTAATGACAATGTTCAATTACTGAGCAGAGCTGCTCGAGTAGCTCTGTCACTATTTGCCCCTGGAGCGGCTGCAGGAAATGCCCTAAGAACAATAGCCCAGCTAGCTTGCTGGGCAGAAAAGCAGGCTAATGTAACTATTGCCGTTCTCGAAGAATTATTAATGGATCAAAATAGCTTACGACACTCCCTACTGCAGAACTGCACAGCCATCGACTTTTTGCTGTTGGCACAGGGTCATGGCTGTGAGGACTTTGAAGGTATGTGTTGTGTGAATCTGTCTGATCACAGTAAGAGCGTTCACAAACAATTAACCTATCTAAAAGGACACTCACAAAAAATCCAACAAGATGTGAATCCTTTAGATGACTGGCTCCGCAACATTTTTTCAGGATGGGGAATAGGGACTTGGATTCAAAACTGGATAATTATTACTTTGAAGGTTTTAGGCATTATATTACTAATTTTGTTTGCATGCACCATTGTATTTACTATACTGAAGAAATTTGTAAACAGAATGCTAAATCAAATCTGGATTGCTCAAAAACAAGAAGAGGGTATTGTGGAAGCATTCCTTTCAGTTAACGGACATGTGAGCAATCCAGCTTTTGAATGAGAGAACTCCACTGGTAAGAAATTTCTTTGGCAGATCCCTCACTGCCAATAGCATCTTCAACATGCTGCTGCACCCTGTAGTATATATACTGCTAATGTAAATCTGTATGTGCTTTGCCATAGTAGTGACTTGTTACTGAATGAAGCAGGTGAACCTCTGCACTGACAACAAGGTGCCACAACTGACGTTGGCCAAATACCTCCTACCGCAGTCAAGGGCAAGACTGGGTTGGCCTCTGTGTTTGCCACCAAGAAGAACCTTTAGCTCCGCTGCTGGTTGCAACCCAGCAGGCGTTGAGTGGTGGGGACACATGCCATGCCAGACCTTGATGTGAGGGATGGCCTCTCCTGTTATCAGAGAACTATACAGGAGAGAAAGGCAGGCCAAGCAGCCTGTGGTTGGCATATGTTGGAGATATGATCTAGTCCAAATCCTCTGCTCAAATAGGGTCGTCTAAAGCAGGTATTATATATAAAAACACCCAAGGGAAATGTAAGGATTTTCTTCAAACAGTTTGCAAAGCGTAATTTGTACAAAAGCTTTTGAATTTGTCTAGTTTTGATTCTCTTTCTGCAATACAGCATTTGTGACATCTAACAGATGATCCCTTGCCCAAACCACCAGTTCTATATAAAGACCTACATGATAATGAGTGGAAGAAATCCATCCACGGGTCCTGAAGGAGCTGGCAAATGAAGTTGCTAAGCCACTGTCCATCATATTTGAAAAATCATGGCAGTCAGGCGAAGTTCCCGATGACTGGAAAAAGGGAAATATAACCCCCATTTTTAAGAAGGGAAAAATGGATGACCCAGGGAATTACAGACCAGTCAGTCTCACCTCTGTGCCTGGCAAAATCTTGGAGCGGATTCTCCTGGAAGGCATGCTAAGGCACATGAAAACCAACAAGGTGCTTGGTGACACCCAGCATGGCTTCACTAAGGGGAAATCCTGCCTGACCAATCTGGTGACCTTCTATGAAGGGGCTACGGAACTGATGGACAGGGGCAGAGCAGTTGATGTCATCTACCTGGACTTGTGCAAAGCCTTTGACACTGTCTCCCATGACATCCTTCTCTCTAAGTTGGAGAGACATCAATTTGATAGGTGGACCACTCGGTGGATAAAGAACTGGCTGGATGGCCGCACGCAAAGAGTAGTGCTCAGTGGCTCAGTGTCCAGCTGGAGACCAGTAACGAGTGGTGTCCCCCAGGGATCGGTGTTGGGACCGGTCTTGTTCAACATCTTTGTGGGTGACATGGACGATGGGATTGAGTGCGCCCTCAGCAAGTTTGCCGATGACACCAAGCTGTGTGGTTCGGTTGATACATTGGAGGGAAGGAATGCCATCCAGAGGGACCTTGACATGCTTGTGAGGTGGGCTGATGCCAACCTGATGAAGTTTAACCATGCCAAGTGCAAGGTCCTCCACCTGGGTCGGAGCAATGCCAGGCACAGCTACAGGTTGGGCGGGGAGGAGATTGAGAGCAGCCCTGCAGAGAAGGACTTGGGGGTGTGGGTTGATGAAAAAATGAACATGAGCCGGCAGTGTGCGCTTGCAGCCCAGAAGGCCAACCATATCCTGGGCTGCATCAAAAGGAGTGTGACCAGCAGGTCGAGGGAGGTGCTCCTGCCCCTCTACTCTGCTCTCGTGAGACCTCACTTGGAGTATTGTGTGCAGTTCTGGTGTCCTCAACATAAAAAGGACATGGAACTGTTAGAACAAGTGCAGAGGAGGGCCACGAAGATGATCAGGGGACTGGAGCACCTCTCGTATGAAGATAGGCTGAGAAAATTGGGGCTGTTCAGCCTGGAGAAGAGAAGGCTGCGTGGAGACCTCATAGCAGCCTTCCAATACCTGAAGGGGGCCTATAGGGATGCTGGGGAGGGACTCTTCATTAGGGACTGTGGTGAGAGGACAAGGGGTAATGGGTTTAAACTTAAACAGGGGAGGTTTAGATTGGATCTGAGGAAGAAATTCTTTACTGTGAGGGTGGTGGGGCCCTGGAATGGGTTGCCCAGGGAGGTTGTGAATGCTTCATCCCTGGCGGCGTTCAAGGTGGGGTTGGACATAGCCTTGGATGGCATGGTTTAGTGGGAGGTGTCCCTGCCCATAGCGGGGGGGTTGGAACTCGATGATCTTGAGGTCCTTTCCAACCCTTACTATTCTATGATTCTATGATTCTATGAAAGGACCAGAACCATATCAAGTTATAGAATGTAACAAAGGATGTAATGTGACTGCAAGACTAAAGCAAAGTGTGCAAAATGATTCCAGTGGAAGTTTGTTATGCTGTTTTCAATGGTAATACATATGTGACTAAGTTAACACAAGTAGAAGTAAATTCTTAAAAAAAAAAAATAGTTTTGCAGAATTGTAAGGCTTTAGATATATTAACAGCTCAAGTAGACAGAGTATGTACTTTAATTAATGAATCTTGTTGCAGTTATCTTGATCAGTCTGGAAAGACCTTGAAAGATGTTATAGAAATTTGGATGCATGCGAAAGTACTTCATGATGTCTATCAGAACGATAAAATTCCTTGGTTAGATGCCCTTCTTACATCTTGGGACTTTAATGGTTGGCTCACATCTCTGATTAAAGGTATTGGAATGATTTTGGTAGTAATCTTGACCATAGTTATGATTGTACCTTGTATTTTGCAATGTATTTGTGGTATGATTGAAAACCTGGTAAAACAGCTTTGGCTCATTCAAGAAAAGAAAAGGGGGAGATGTGGATGATTCCTTGTCAGAATGAAAGCCAAGCATGTGCAGCTGGCCATGTAGCAGGGGTAACTCCTGGTTACCTCTGTGCAGCCGACCGTGGAAAAGAAGCAACTCCCAGACAGTTAATGAAACAAGAATGCAGGCCTGGAAGATAAGAAGGAACTAAGATAAGAAGCTTGCTGAATTGGACTGTAAATTTCGCTTGCTTACAAAAAAAACACACTTTAGGTTCTCACGAGTGCAAGAGTTACAAGTACTCTCAGAATGGGATTGGTTTCAAAAGTTGTTACAGGGTTGGGGTATTAGTAGTTGGCTAGGAGTAGTAATCAAACAAGGTTTAACAGTTTCAACGGTATTGATTATTATTGTTTTAGTCTTTTGCTGTTTGTGGAAGTGTGTTGCCAGTATGCTATTTTGTGCTGTGAATCGGGTCTGGATTGCTCAAAAACAAAAAGGGGGATTTGTGGAGAGCTATTTGGCTGTGAACGGGCATGTGAGCAATCCAGACAATTGCTTGACAATTGTAAGGTAGTGACCCGCAGGCATTGAGGCCTCGCCTGAGGGTTACTAAAGTTCGTGTATGTGCAGAAGCCTTGGGAAAAGTTAGCACGGAAAACTACTGAGAGAGATACGCAGAGAAGGAATGTTAACTGTAACCTTGAAACATATGCTGTAATAGTTAACCAATCATTAAGCTGTTGCTAGCGCTCGGCTAAGTGAAGTTAACCAACCAAGTGTTATCGAATGTTCTACTGTTCTGAAACTTTCCTATAAAAGGCACAATTGCGCACAATAAATTGTTCAGCGTGGATCACATTGATCTGTGTTTCGTTGTTCCCAAACCCCCGCGGAGAAGCAACTATGTGGACATCAAGGTCAAAATAGAAGGAGAGGGACAAGGTGCTGGAGCAGAGATTCCCCTGCAGCCCATGGTGCAGCCCATGGATATCCATGGTGGAACAGATATCCACACTGCAGCCTGTGAAGAACCCAGGTTCCTGGCAGGAACAGTGGCCCCTGGAGAGAAACAGAGACAGGAGTATGTTTTCTGGCAGGACCTGTGACCTTGTGAAGGACTCATGCTGGAGCAGTCTGTTCCCGAAGGACTGTACCCAATGGAAAGGGCACATGCTGCAGCAGTTCATGAAGACCTGCAGTACATGGGAAAGACACATGTTGGAGCAATTCGTGGAGGACTGTCTTCCATGGGTGGGATACCACACGGGAGCAGGGGAGGAGCTTGAGGAGGAAGGAAAGGCAGAGACAACATGCAATGAACTGACCGCAACCCTCATTCCTTGTCCCCCTGCACCACTCAAAGGTAGAATAGTTGGGAGTAAAGTTGAGACCAGGAAGAAGCAAGGGTTGGGGGGAAGGTTTTCTGGTTTTTGGGTTTTTTTTTAGATTTGTTCTTATTTCTCAGTACTCAACTCCGATTGGCATTAAGTTACAGGTCAAGTCTGTTTTTCCTGTGATGGTAATTGCTGAGTGATCTCCCTGTCCTTATCTCAACCCACAAGTATTTTGTTGTATTTTTCTCCCCCTGTCCTGCTGAGCAGCTTGGTGGACACTTGGTGGCCAGCCAAGGACAACCCATCACAATGGCCAGGCCCAGATGGTTGTGATCAGTGGCAAAAAGTCTAGTGACTAGAAGTGTACCCCAGAGGTCAGTACTGGGTTCAGTCATGATCAAGATCTTTATTAATGATGTGGATCATGGGATAGAGTGTACCCTCAGCAATTTTGCAGACAGCACCAAAACTGGGAAGAGTGGCTGATAATCCAGAGGGTTGTGAACTGGGGGTTCTCACAGACAGCAAGTCGAACATGAACTAGCAGTGTGCCCTTGCTGCAAAGAAGACCAATGGTATCCTTAGTTGCATTAAGCAAAGCATTGACAACAGGAGGAAAGACATGATCCTTCTGCTTCACTCGATACTGGTGAGGCTACACTTGGTGTACTGTGTCCAGTTCTGGGTCTGGGGTCCCCAGTATAAGAGAAACATGGACATAGAGGAGAGAGTCCAGCAAAGGGCCATGATGATGATTAAGGGATTGGAGCATCTCTCCTATAAAGAAAGCCTGAGAGAGTTGGGACTGTTTAGCCTAGAGAAGAGAAAGCTCAGGGGGATTGCGTGATTTCACCATTTTTTGATTTTGTAATTCTGTCAATTTGATTATTTAAACATCCTGGAATTCCCTTCCCGTAAACTATTTAGCAGCAGTATGTCAAAGGCAAACCAGCCTTCCATTTGGAAGTCTGAGACATACAGCAGCTCCAGTTGAAAGGCAGGGCTATTACCTATGTTGGTGGGGTTGCACTGTATGTCAGGGAGTGCATCGACTGCCTGGAACTCAGCGTTGTGAGAAGGTTGAATGTTTGTGGGTGAAGATCAGGGGGAAGGCAAACCAAGCAGATATCCTGGTCGGAGTCCGTTATAGACCAAACAACCAGGATGAAGCTACAGATGAATCATTCTTCAAGCACCTGGGAGAAGTTTCATGACTGCTAACCTTTGTTCTCATGGGGGACTTCAACCTACCGGATGTCTGCTGGAAGTACAATACAGCAGAGAGGAAAGAGTCCAGGAGGTTCTTAGAGGGTGTGGAAGATAATTTCCTGACCCAGCTGGTGAGTGAGCCAACTAGGGGAGATGCCTGGCTAGATTTGCTGCTCCCAAACAGAGGAGGACTGGTGGGTGATGTGATGGCTGGAGGCTGTCTTGGGCAAAGTGATCATGAAATGATAGAGGTCAGCAAAACCTCCACCTTAGACTTCCAGAGTGCTGACTTTGGCCTGTTTAGGATGCTGGCTGAGAGAATCTCCTGAGAAACAGTACTGAAGGACAAAGGGGTCCAGAAAGGCTGGACACTCTTCAAGAATGAAATCCTCAAGGCACAGGAGCAGGTAGTCCCCATGTGCTGAAAATCGAACCAGTGGGGAAGACCAGCCTGGCTGAACAGGGAGATATTGCTTGAACTCAGGATAAAAAGGAGTTCACTTGTGGAAGAAGGGACTCATCCCATGAGGAGTATAAGGATGTTGTTAGGTTATGCAGGGAGAAAATTAGAAACGTGAGGGCACAGCTGGAACTAATTCTCATCACTACCATAAAGATAATAAAAAATGTTTTTACAGGTATATTAGCAATAAAAGGAGGGTCAAGGAGAACCTCCATCCTTCACTGGGTACTGGGTGAAACCTAGTGATCAAGGATGAGGAAAAGGGTGAGGTACTTAATGCAGCCTTTGCCTTGCTTTTTAATAGTCACTCCAGCCATCCTCAGGGTATTCAGTCTTCTGAGCTGGATGACATAGATGGGGAGCTGATTGAAATCCCCATAATCCAGGAGGAAATGGTTAATGACCTTCTGCTCCACTTAGGCATATACAAGTCTATGGGGCTAGATGGGTTCCACCCAAGAGTGATGAAGGAGCTGGCAGAGGAGCTTGCCAAGCCATCCTCCATCATTTATCAGCAGTCCTGGTCTAGTGGGCAGGTCCCAGAGGACTGGAGGTTGGCCAACATGACACCTCTCTACAAAAAGGGCAGGAAAGAGGACCCTGGAAATTACAGGCCTGTCAGCCTGACCTCAGTGCTGGGGAAGGTCATAGAGCAGGTCATCCTGAGTGCTCTCACATAGCAAGTGTGGGTTCATGAAGGGCACATCCTGCTTGACCAACCTGATCTATGACAAGGTGAGCCACTTAGTGGATGAGGGAAAGGCTGTGAATGTTGCCTACCTGGAATTCAGTAAAGCATTTGACACTCTCTCCCACAGCATTCTACAGGAGAAACTGGCTTCTCATGGCCATTGTTGTATTCTTTGCTGGGTTAAAAAATGGCTGGATGGCAGAGCCCAGAGTGGCGGTAAATGGTGTCACATCTAGTTGGTGACTGGTCACTAGTAAAGTCCCTCAGGGCTCAGTGTTAGGGCCAGTGTTGTTTAATATCTTTATTGATGATCTGGATGAGGGGATTGAGTGCAGCCTCAGTAAATTTGCAGATGACACCAAGTTAGATTCGAGTGTTGATCTGCTGGAGGATAGGAAGGCTCTACAGAGGGATCTGAACAGGCTGGATCGATGGGCTGTGGCCAGGTTGGACGGAGCCTTGGGTGACATGGTTTAGTGGGAGGTGTCCCTGCCTATGGCAGGGGGGTTGGAACTAGATGATCCTAAGGTCCTTTCCAACCCTAACTATTCTATGATTCTATGTTATGAGGTTTGACAAATCCAAGTGCCAGGTCCTGCACTTGGGCCACAACAACCCCATGCAATGCTACAGGCTTAGGGGAAAGTGGCTGGAAAGCTGCTCAGCAGAAAAGGACATGGGGTTGCTGATTGACAGGCAGCTGAACATGATCCAGTAGTGTGCCCAGGCAGCCAAGAAGGCCAATGGCATCCTGGCCTGTATCAGCAATAGTGTGGCCAGCAGAGCAAGGGAAGTGATTATGCCCCTGTACTGGGCACTGGTGAGGCCGCATCTCAAATACTGTGTTCAGTTCTGGGCCCCTCACTACAATAGAGATATTCAGTTGCTTGAGTAGGTCCAGAGAAGGGCAACAAAGGTGGTGAAGGGTCTGGAGAACAAGTCTTATGAGGAATGGCTGAGGGAACTGGGGTTGTTTACTTTGGAAAAGAGAAGGCTCAAGGGGGACCTTATTGCTCTCTACAACTATCTGAAAGGTGAGGTGGGGGTTGGTCTCTTCTCCCAAGTCACAAGTGATAGGACAAGAGGTAACAGCCTCAAGCTGTGCCAGGGGAGGTTTAGATTGGGTATTAGTAAATATTTCTTCACCGAGAAGGTGATCAGGTATTGGAACAGGCTTCCCAGGGAAGTGGTGGAATCACTGTCTCTGGAAGTATTCAGAAAACGTGTAGATGACGCCCTTAGTGACATGGTTTAGTGGTGGACTTGGCAGTCCTGGGGTGAATGTCAGACTTGATTATCTTAAATGTCTTTTCCAACCTAGTTGATTCTATGATTCTATATAGGTGAGCCAAGTCCCTACCTGTGTATTCCTTCTATTCCATTACAAAGGTGCTTTAAATCTCTTGATCCGTGTCTGTTGTGTCGAAACTACTATCTCAGCTGGGAGAGGGGACTCCTTCATTCTCACACTTCTCTGCTCTGATGCAGTTCCTTCATGAAATATCCAACTGCTCCAGGATGGTCTGTTCCACAAACTGCTAAGTGAATACTAGTTCTGGTTCCACGGAGCACCTCCTCCCCCTCCTTCTTGTCTGACCTTGGTGTTTGTATGTCTGTTTCTCACTCTTTTTTTTCCTCTCCTCTGCATGTCTGGTGTTTTCTGCCCTGTCTGAAGTATGTTTTCACAAAGGCACCAACAACTTTGACACAGCTTTGGCCTACATTGGGTCCATTGACCAGCCACCTGGAATCACCTGTGTCCAGCACAGGGTGGCCCCTTACCCCTACCAAAACCTTGATACATATAACCAATATAATTTGACACCAGTAGGAAACTTGCATGACCTTTCAAATTAGGAAAGCGATCTGTAGCATAAATTCAGCCTACACTACTTGTCAAGAAGTCAAGAACTAGAAGCGTCTATCCAATTGGATATGATAAATGAGAAGGGGTAAAATTGATACTGCTGTACAGAACAAGCAAACATAGTTGACAGCTGATTCTAAAGGATGTAAGATAAATAACGTTTCCCAATTTGAGTAATCAGAAGGAAGAAGGAAACATTTGTGATTCTTAGTCTTTGCTGCGAATGTCTTCTTATAAGAGAATTATTGCACAGATGTTAAAACATTTTTTAGTTTATAAAATTAATTAGAAAAACTGGAAAAAACAAACAAACAAACAAAACAAACCTGGAAAAATCACAGAATCACAGAATCATTCTGGTTGGAAGGGACCTTTGGAGATCATCTATTCCAAACCCCCTGCCAAGAAAGGGTCACTGTTTGGCTGAACCCCTCTTGATCATCTACCAAAGGAGTCTGGGGAGGTCCCTGCTAACTGGAAGCTAGCCAATGTTATTCCAACTTAAAAGAAGTGTGTGAGGGAAGACCCAGTAAACTACAGACCTGTTAGCTAGTCTAACTTCAGTTCCTGGAAAAATTACAGAGAAGATGAAGCATTTGCATCCTTACTTCGACTACAGGAAGCATCACACTTGCTGGCTCTGATCCTCCTGGGGCACGTTAATCACCCTGACACTGGAAGTCTCTCTTCAGCATCTCTCAGGACCCTGAACCTCAAGGCAGGGGGGACTGGGGGAATGGAGTCCCTCCCATCATAGGAGAAGAGCAGGTTCGAGACCACCTGAAGAACCCGAATATACACAGGTCCATGGGACCCAATGAGATTCATGCCAGGGTCCTGAGGGAATTGGCTGATATAGTTGCCAAGTCATTCTACACTACGTTTTAAAAGTCATAGCAGTCAGGAGGACCCTGGGAACTACCCACCGGTCAGCCTCAACTCCGTGCCTGGTGAGGAGCAGATCCTCCTGGAAGATAAGTCGAGGCATACGGATGACAGGGAGGTGATTAGAGACAGCCAACACGGCTTCAGCAAGGGCAAATCGTGCCTGACTAATCTAGTGGCCTTCTACGATGCGGTGACTGCATCAGTGGACAAGGGAAGAGCTATGGATATCATCTACCTGGACTTCTATAAGGCCTTTGATGTGGTCCTCCACAACATTCTCAGCAAGTTTGCCGATGACACCAGGCAGTGTGGTGCGGTCGACATGCTGGACGGAAGGGATGCCATCCAGAAGAACCTTGACACGCTTGAGTGGTGGGCAATCCCAGGCACAGCTACAGGTTGGGCGGAGAAGTGATTCAGAGCAGCCCTGTGGAGAAGGACTTGGGGGTGTTGGTCAATGAGAACCGAACATGAGCCGGCTTCAGTGTGCACTCGCTCCAAATAAAATAGGCCAGAGATGTCAAAAACTACAAGAAAGGGTTCTTCAGGTACGTAAACTACAGGAAGAAACAGAAGGAAAATGTCATCCTGCTGTTAAGCAGGAGAGGGAAATTAGTCGCCAACAAGGCTGAATCCGTGTCCTGGGGCTGCATCAAAAGAAGCATGACCAGCAGGGCGAAGGAGGTGATCCTGCCCCTCTACTCTGTTCTCATGAGACCCCACTTGGAGTACTGTGTACAGTTCTGGTGTCCTCAACATAAAAAAGACATGGAACTGTTGGAACAAGTCCAGAGGAGGGCCAAGAGGATGATCAGGGGGCTGGAGCACCTCCCATATGAAGACAGGCTGAGAAAGTTGGGGCTGTTCAGCCTGGAGAAGAGAAGGCTGCGTGGAGACCTCAGAGCATCCTTCCAGTATCTGAAGGGGGGCTTATAAGGATGCTGGGGAGGGACTCTTCATTAGGGACTGTAGCGATAGGACAAGGGGTTATGGGTTCAAACTTAAACAGGGGAAGTTCAGGTTAGATATAAGGATGAAATTCTTTACTGTGAGGGTGGTGAGGCACTGAAATGGATTGCCCAGGGAAGTTGTGAATGCTCCATCCCTGGCAGTGTTCAAGGCCAGGTTGGACAGAGCCTTGGGTGACATGGTTTAGTGGGAGTTGTCCCTGCCCATGGCAGGGGGGTTGGAATTAGATGATCTTAAGGTCCTTTCCAACCCTAACTATTCTATGATTCTAGGATTCTATTTCTGAATGCTAGAGAACAGAAAAAATGCATTAAGCATGCCTGAATAAGAAATACTGTTGTTTTTTATATGTTTTAAAGCTTTTGTTTAAAGTTACTATTACGGTTAACTTATCCCAGTGTAATAAAAATATAATAACATCTACTCTTGCTTTTAAACCAAGACAAATGCCTAGTTTTCCATCGAAAAAAATGAAGTCAAAAAAGTCGATGTTGGCTGGTTTTGCATATATAACAGTTGTTTCATGATTTCTCAATTTTTCCAATGAAAATTTCTATGTTTTCTGTAGGATAATCACCTATTTTCTGGAAAGTGTATTGGCATATCTGATTTTGCATAGGAAAGTGACATTACTATGTTTTTCACCTTGTAAATATCACGCAGTTAAGCCATCTCCCTGCTATCTACATTTAGTTTATTTAGAGTCCCTGATATTTGGGAATGTATTTTACTGAAATCTTTGCACAGCTGAACTGATTTGGAGGGTGAACAAAGAACTTCAAAACTACTTTATATACATACTGTTGAGATGGAATAAATAAATCAGATCCACACTATTTTCATTAGTATACAGTGAAAGGATAAAAGGCAGTGGTCACAAATTGAAATACAGGAAATTGCACTTAATCATAAGAAAATGTTGGGGGGGGGGTGTTGTTTGTTTTTTGTTTTATTAAATATAGAGGTAGTTGAACATTGAATCAGTTTGCCTTGGAAGGTTGTGAAGTCTCCATGTTTAGAGATAGTCAAAACCCAACTGTACCTGGTCTTGGGCAGCCTGTTCTAGCTGATAATGCTTTGAGCTAGGGGGTTGGACTAGACAGTGTCCAAAGGTGCCTTTCAACTAAATGACATTTCTTGGTTTCCAATTTGTGCCCATTTCCCATCATCCTGTCACTGGGCACTGCTGAGAAGAGTCTGGCTCAGTCTTTTACTCCTTCAGGAGTATTTATACACATTGATAATATCCTTGTGTTGTAGGAGTACTGATTTCTAGCTCAGCAACAGCCGTGCCTGTGGCTGGTATGGATCTCACTGATCTGGTCCCCAAGCCATGGATTAGCTTCCTGGCTTGACCTGTCTTGACACTAGGGACCTGCCCAGTGATCAATGGACTGTGTCTGACCCTCATTAGACCTTAGTCTGATTTGTGGACTGACTTCCTGGTTTGACCTCGGACCCGCCTCATCACCAAAAATTTGTCTGATGACCTGGACTCTTGTTTGAATCTCACTACCCTTTTGTCGTGGTTTAAGCTTCTATAAACCCATACAGTCGCTCTCTCACTCACTCCCCACTCTTCCTTCCCTCCGCTCCTGGAGGGATGGGAAAGAGAATCGAAAGAATGCAACTCCCACAGGTTGAGATAAGAACAGTTTAGTAACTAATGTATAACACAAACCACTACTGCTACCACCAATAATAATAATGACAAGAGAAAATACAAGGGAAAAGAATACAATTTCTCACCACCCAATATCAAGCCCGAGCAAGCAGTGCACCCCCCACCATGCACCCCCACCACCCTTCCGGGTCTCTGCTCTCCGTTTCTACATCCTGGACATGATGTGCTGTGGTATGGAATAACCTCTTTGGTCAGTCTGGGTCAGGTGTCCTGTCTCTCCTTCCCCCCAGCTTCCCCTCCTCCCTGGCAGAGCATGAGACTCACAAAGTCCTTGGCCAGCCTAAACATTACCAAGCAGTAACTGAAAACACTGGTGTTATCAGCACTGTTCCCAGGCCCCAAATCAAAAACACAGTGCTGCACCAGCTACTAAGGAGAAAAATGACTGCTACTGCTGAACCCAGGACAGTATCCACCCCTTATTCCATACCATTCACGTCATGCTCAGATCCCACGTTTTCAATACGCCATTACATGTGTATATATATATCCACACACACAGAGGGAGGGAGATCATCCCTCAGTGCATGGACCAATCCCTATAAAACTGCTGAGTCCATCTGGTCCATGATACCGGGCTCCATCTTTTATAACAGTCTTTCAGAGCAGGAGACTGTGTGCAGTGCTCACACTCGTAAATAACCTGAGAAATAATGTCCATTGCTAAGTCCACCCCTCGATCATGAGTCCATCTGTATGTTGCATCTCTGCCCTGATGGCCTGAAGTGTCATGGGCCCACCAGGCTTAAAATAATTCACCCTCCCCTCCAGCAGTTTCTGAGTTGTCGTTGGGGACTCCATACAGCTGCCTTCCATCTCCTATGCTTCCAAAGCACTGGAGGGGCCCAGTGAACTAGATGCTCGCCCATAGTGTCCCACACACCCTGCCACTCATGATGTGATAAATGTAAACAGTTAATTTGCTGATAAATTGTAATAATGATAAATTGTAATAAACTTGAATGATTCATTTGCCAGTTAGCTTACAGAAAAATGTTACAAGGCTGTGAAGTGGAGGTGGCCCTTTTGCAATGTTGCAAGGCTGTGAAGTGGAAATAGCCCTTTTACAATGTTACAAGTCTGTGAAGTGATAATGGCCCTCTTTACAAACTTTGTGTACTCCTCATCCCGCATCTGGTTTGTTAATCGCTTTCTTGACGTGCTAATGAGATTTAGTAGTTCCCCTAAAAAGTGTCTTCTGTAAATCTGATAACTTTGTGTACTCCTCATCCGCACATCTGTTTGCTTATCAATTGCTTGACAACCACACTGTTCTAAACTTTAGCCAAATGTCAGAAGCTTGCAGACATGGCTAATATTTAATTAATTGTGAAAACTGAGGCATTCAACCTGCTAAAGGTGAAAAGTGCAGCCTGAGGAAGACCACTTGAAGACCCCTGCCCACAAGAGGAAGATTTCTTACCTCATCTTGAAGACCCCGGCCCACAATTATCGGAAGGCAGTGCGCAAGCGCCAAAAGAGGAGGAAACTTATGATAATGAGTACCTGAACTAATTGTAATATCCCCGCTTGTGTAATAAATGCCTGCTCGTTTAACCCACCTGGTGTGCGTGTTGGTGGAGCGGAGACTCCCCGCGCACCCAGTGCTGCTTTGCACCCAGCACTGCTTTGCTTACTGCCTCTTTGTATTAAATTACAATAAATTACTTTATTTTTATAAATTGGGCCTTGATCATTTATAACAATGACTGTCCAGCTTTGGGGAAAATCTCTTGGTCATCCTGGATGGTAGTCTAACCCCAGACAAGGCTCACACCCCACTCGGCTTAACTCTCGGGACCAGATGAAATGGTTGTGGGTAAAACACACTCTGTATGCATGCCAACATGCTGATCCCCATCACAATCAGCAGGCAGGTCTCAAGGGTACCCAAAGGCCATTTAAAACCTCCAGAGCTCTCAAATGAGGCTGCTGTACTTGTCACTGGGGCTGGTGTAGCTGCTGGGCTTGCCGGCTCTCTCACCACCAGCTGCTCTTTGTCTGAGTCCAGATCTTCCTCCCCTGCCTTGCTGGGAAGTGCTGCGTGGTCTCCTGCATCCTCCTGGGGCTCGGGCTCGCGGGGCTCTGCGGGCGGCTGCTGGGGAATGCTCTCGGCCGCTGCGGGGCTGGGCTCGGCCGCTCCCCCCCCTCGCCGCTTGGTAGCTGCGGGACTCGGCTCGGCCTCGGCTTCTCTGCCGTCTCCCCCTCCCGCTGCTCGGCAGCTGTGGGGCTGGGCTCGGCCGCGGGGCTCAGCTCCTCTGCCGCTCCCTTCCCGGCCTCTTGATACCCCACACTGTTCTCCCGGGCCGTTTCAGCAGCCGGCTGCTCCCGGGGCCGCCCCCCCTCGGCTCTGCCCAGCCCCACGAAGACGGAGGCGAAAATGAGGGCCTGGACGGTAAAGAGCAGCCGAGCTGCCAGGTACAAGTCCACGTCCACATCCATGTCCCCGTCTGCCCCTCCCTGCTTCTGGAGCCCACCTGTATCACAAGCCATTCTAATAAAGCACACTGAAACAAGAACCTTAGCCCAAAACTCATATCTGATTGCTAAGATAATAAATACCGGCTGTAAGTAAGGTACAACAGGCTGAAACCATGAAAACCAGAGCAACAACTTTGAGATCCAATAAATCAGCATTGTGACGAGTGGCTATTAATCCTGTCGTTATCTCAACCCTTCGAGCCCCACGTTGGGCGCCAAAAAGAACTGTCGTGGTTTAAGCTTCTATAAACCCATACAGTCGCTCTCTCACTCACTCCCCACTCTTTCTTCCCTCCGCTCCTGGAGGGATGGGAAGGAGAATCGAAAGAATGCAACTCCCACAGGTTGAGATAAGAACAGTTTAGTAACTAATGTATAACACAAACCACTACTGCTACCACCAATAATAATAATGACAAGAGAAAATACAAGGGAAAAGAATACAATTTCTCACCACCCAATATCAAGCCTGAGCAAGCAGTGCACCCCCCACCGTGCACCCCTGTGGAGAGCTATTTGGCTGTGAACGGGCACATGAGCAACCCAGACAACTGCTTGACAATTGTAAGGTAGTAACCCACAGGCATTGAGGCCTCGCCTGGGGGTTACTAAAGTTCATGTACATGCAGAAGCCTTGAGAACGTTAGCACGGAAAGCTACTGAGAGAGATGTGCAGGAGGGAACTGATAACTGTAACCTTGAAACATATGCTGTAATAGTTAACCAATCATTAAGCTGTTACTGACACTTAGATGAGAGATATTAACCAATCATATATTAAGCAGGACACCAAGTAGAATGTTGGTGGAGAGCACTATGCGCGTGGACAGAGGGTCTGAGCAAATCCTATTCTGTATTTAGTCGCGTGAACAATGCATGTATCCAATTAGAGTTGCGTGTGTTAATGATAGACAAGTAGAATGCCTAAACTTGGCACAGCCTGATCATATTGGTCTGTGTGCTGTGTCCGGGACTTCTGCGTCAACAAGTGGCACCCGAACAGGGACCCTCAGATCGGCGTTGGAGAAAAACGACGAGACCGACAGGAAGGAAGGGGCAGAAGCCGGCCGATATCGGGTGCTGCCCCGGCACTCGGGAGTCACTAGCGCAAAAGGTTTTGGGAATCTCGCCCTGATCAGGTGAGCGGCCGGGGAGGAGATGGGGTCCACACTGACCAAGGAAGAGTCAGAAGTGGTTAAGCTCCTCCAACACATTCTCTCTATGAGAGCAGTGAGTTATGACTAGCCTGCCTTGAAAGCTTTGCTGTATTGGGCAAAGGGAAAGGATTTAATCCCCTCAGTGGATGCTGCCTTTCAAATCGCAACTTGGGAAAAAATAGGGGCAACGCTGTGGGAAGAGGTAAGTAAGGTATCCAAGGAGGCAAGTTAATACCCCACTGTGTGGAGACTAATTACTGACTCTTTAAAAAATATGCAAGCAGAAGAGCTTTTTCCACCCCTGTCCTGGGTTCAGCAGCAGCAGTCATTTTTTTTCTCCTACTTGGTAGCTGGTGCAGCGCTGTGTTTTTGATTTTGGGCCTGGGAACAGTGCTGATAACACCAGTGTTTTCAGTTACTGCTTGGTGATGTTTAGGCTGGCCAAGGACTTTGTGAGTCTCATGCTCTGCCAGGGAGGAGGGGAAGCCGGGAGGAAGGAGAGACAGCACACCTGATCCAGACTAACCAAAGAAATTATTCCATACCACAGCACATCATGTCCAGGATGTAGAGACGGAGGGCAGAGACCCGGAAGGGTGGTGAGGGTGCACGGTTGGGGGCACTGGTGGGGGTGCACTGCGTGGTCGGGCTTGATATTGGGTGGTGAGCTATTGTATTCTCCTTTTCCTTGTATCTGCCTTGTCATTATTGTTATTGGTGGTAGCAGCAGTGATTTGTGTTATACCTTAGTTACTAAACTGTTCTTATCTCAACCTGTGGGAGTTGTATTCTTTCAATTCTCCTTCCCATCCCTCCAGGAGCGGAGGGAAGAAAGAGTGGGGAGTGAGTGAGAGAGCGACTGTATGGGTTTATGAAGCTTAAACCACGACAGTTCTTTTTGGCGCCCAACGTGGGGCTCGAAGGGTTGAGATAACGACAGGATTAATAGCCACTCGTCACAATGCTGATTTATTGGATCTCAAAGTTGTTGCTCTGGTTTTCATGGTTTCAGCCTGTTGTACCTTACTTACAGCCGGTATTTGTTATCTTAGCAATCAGATATGAGTTTTGGGCTAAGGTTCTTGTTTCAGTGTGCTTTATTAGAATGGCTTGTGATACAGGTGGGCTCCAGAAGCAGGGAGGGGCAGACGGGGACATGGATGTGTACGTGGACTTGTACCTGGCAGCTCGGCTGCTCTTTACCGTCCAGGCCCTCATTTTCGCCTCCGTCCTTGAGAGGCTGTGCGGAGCCGAGGAGGGGCGGCCCTGGGAGCCGCCGGCGGCCGAAACGGCCCGGGAGTCCGGCGCGGGGGATCAAGAGGCCGGGAAGTGGGAGACGGCAGAGAAGCTGAGACCCGCAGCTACCGAGCGGCGAGGGGGGGCGGCGGCCGATCCCAGCCGCGCGGCAGCAGAGAGCATCCCCCGGCAGCCTCCCGCAGAGCCCCGCGAGCCCGAGCCCCAGGAGGATGCAGGAGACCACGCAGCACTTCCCAGCAAGGCAGAGGAGGAAGATCTGGACTCAGACAAAGAGCAGCTGGTGGTGAGAGAGCCGGCAAGCCCAGCAGCTACACCAGCCCCAGTGACAAGTACAGCAGCCTCATTTGAGAGCTCTGAAGGGTTTCAATGGCCTTTGGGTACCCTTGAGACCTGCCTACTGATTCTGGTGGGGATCAGCATGTTGGCATGCATACAGAGTGTGTTTTACCCACAACCAGAGTTATCCAGAGTGGGGTGTGGGCGTTGCCTGTGGCTAGACTGCAATGCAGGGTGACCAAGAGATTTTCCCCAAGGCTGGACAGTCATGAGTGGCAGGGTGTGTGGGACAGTATGCGCGAGTATCTAGTCCTCTGGGCCCCTCCAGAGCTTTGGAAGCATTGGAGATGGAAGGCAGCTGTATGGAGTCCCCAGCGACAAGCTGCAGAAACTGCTGGAGGGGAGAGTGAATTATTTTGAGCCTGGTGGGCCTACGACACTTTAGGCCATCAGGGTAGAGATGCAACATACAGATGGACTCATGATCGAGGGGTGGACTTAGCAATGGACACTATTGCCCAGGTTATTCACGAGTGCGAAGACTGCACACAGCCCCTCCTGCTCTGAAAGACTGTTATAAAAGTTGGAGTCTGACTTCATGGACTAGATGGACTCAGCAGCTTTATAGGGATTGGTCCATGCACCAATGGATGATCCCTCTCTCTCTGTGTGTGTGGATATATATATATATATATACATGTGATGGTATATTGAAAATGTGGGATCTGAGGATGACGTGAATGGTATGAAATAAGGGGTGGAATGTCCTGGGTTCAGCAGCAGCAGTCATTTTTTTTCTCCTACTTGGTAGCTGGTGCAGCGCTGTGTTTTTGATTTTGGGCCTGGGAACAGTGCTGATAACACCAGTGTTTTCAGTTACTGCTTGGTGATGTTTAGGCTGGCCAAGGACTTTGTGAGTCTCATGCTCTGCCAGGGAGGAGGGGAAGCCGGGAGGAAGGAGAGACAGCACACCTGATCCAGACTAACCAAAGAAATTATTCCATACCACAGCACGTCATGTCCAGGATGTAGAGACGGAGGGCAGAGACCCGGAAGGGTGGTGAGGGTGCACGGTTGGGGGCACTGGTGGGGGTGCACTGCGTGGTCGGGCTTGATATTGGGTGGTGAGCTATTGTATTCTCCTTTTCCTTGTATCTGCCTTGTCATTATTGTTATTGGTGGTAGCAGCAGTGATTTGTGTTATACCTTAGTTACTAAACTGTTCTTATCTCAACCTGTGGGAGTTGTATTCTTTCAATTCTCCTTCCCATCCCTCCAGGAGCGGAGGGAAGAAAGAGTGGGGAGTGAGTGAGAGAGCGACTGTATGGGTTTATGAAGCTTAAACCATGACACACCCCCATGGAACAACAAATGGAAAAAACAGAACGGAGGGATGGGACAGGGGATACTAATTTGTATCTTCCTTTATCACTTTCGCCGCCCCTGGCCTCCCTCCCCTCAGAGCCCAATCCTCAACATCGTCAAGGGTTGGGACAAATGGACAGGATTGTTAGATGGGAAATTGCAGACACTTCATGACGGACTTACTTAGAAATTTACAGCTCTCCGACACGGCTAAGTCAAAGAATGAGATAGTGGAGCCCAAACCCCCCCACCACCACCCCCACCCCCCCACCCCTCCGAACCTCCGCCACTTGCTGCCGCGGCTGAGGAGACTGAGGACGGGGATGAAAGCGATCCTTTTGCCCCGGACCCTGTTAATCCCCAAAATAAGCCTACTCTCAGATCATCTGAAACTCACGGGAGGAAATGTTTTAATGGCACTTGATAATGCTGAAACTTCAGAACACATTAATGAGGAGCCTGAGCATTTTCATCAGACTGTTGTTGCTGCTCCTGAAGTTCTGATGCCTGATAATTCTGATGCTGACCTGGATAGTCCTTTTGACCTGAGACCTGTTGATCCGGAAAAGAAGCCTGATTTAGATCCCCCAGATCCCCATGATAAATGGGCAGTTATAAAGGGAAAAGTAAGATGGGTGGGGGATGCAGATGTATTGTGTGCTTATAGTATCTCTGTGATATTCATGTACTAAAAGTTAGCAAACGTAACTACGTCTGTGTTTCTATCGACCCTTGCAGACCTTTATAGATACTGTTGGCCACTTCTCCCGATGTAGGCTGGCCACCTGCATTGGAATGAGTGTGCATTTTGGTCAGTGTAAAAGCCCAAGCCTCATGCAATGTGAGGGAGGCAGAGCCTGTGTGGGGACGCCCGCTGAGATTGAGCCTGCCACCTTGCACTGCGATGATGTTGCTCGGAGCTGGTTTCTTGATTGTCTTCACAGGGTCATTGCAACTACATTTTGTACGTGGGACCATGTAGTGCGAGTAATGATTGTCTGCATTTTGTGTTTCACATATTGTAGTTGTGTGGAGTGTGTTTGTGGGATCCCATGAATGTGTGTGTATGTGTGTGTCGAGGGCAGTGTTCTGTGTATTTTTTGTTATTGGGTTAATGTAAAAGTTTTTAATGGGTAGCAGATTAACATTTTGGGCAAGAAAGGATTAATAGAAAAGTGGTGCTGCCGGCAGAGATTTATGGCTGCTGCTCAGCAGGCTGGCAGCTGTAGCTGCTGCTGGGCAGGCAGGTGTTTGTAGCTGCTGCCGCCGAGCAGTCCTGCTTAGTGCGTTTAAGGTAACCTAGGGGAGAATCCAAGCTTTACCAACCTCCACCCAAACAGCCCCAGGGTGGCAGAGATAGAAAAGAGAAAAAAAAAAAAAAAAAAGGGAAAAAAAAAAAAGTAAAGAAAAAAAAGGAAAAAAAAAGGAAAAAAAAAAGAAAAAAAAAGGGGTAATGACGCAGCAAACTCCTTGACTGTTAACACCATGCAGTTTGCTTCTGCACCTGCTTCACATTCATGTTTCATCAGAATGCCTTTGCTTTAAGGAATCATTTTTAAACTGACTTACTTCTCAATAACTGATAACATGGGGGAAGGGATATATTTGTGTTCTACCTACAGGTCCATGGAGGCTGCCTGCAAAGTTTCTCAAGCCTTGCCATGAGCTGGACAGACGAGTGGAAAAACCCAATGCCTTAGCTACAGGAGCTTGAATATATGTGCATGTAAAGTAGCTCTTATTAGAGGCTGTGATTTTGTGTATAAAACCACCTGTACTAACTAGCCAGTTGTTAATAAGAAACTACACCTTGTATTGTATGGATTTGTCACTTGTAAAACAGATGTTAGAGCATGCAAATTTGCAGCAGCTGCTAGAAAATGCTAAGGCAAAAGCTAGAAAGATTCTAATACAATGATAGTGTTATAAAGCAGGTAATGGAACGAATTAAGAGGGTGGAAGAACATCACTGGTGGAAAATTTTCTTTGGCTGGTCCCTCACTGCCAGTAGCATCTTCAACATGCTGCTGCACCCTGTAGTGTACATACTGCTAATGTAAATCTGTATGTGCTTTGCCATAGTAGTGATTTGTTACTGAATGAAGCAGGTGAACCCCTGCACTGACAACAAGGTGCCACGACTGAGGTTGGCCAAATACCTCCTATCACAGTCAAGGGCAAGACTGGGTTGGCCTCTGTGTTTGCCACCAAGAAGAACCTTTAGCTCCGCTGCTGGCTGCAACCCAGCAGGCATTGAGTGGTGGGGACACATGCCATGCCAGACCTTGATGTGAGGGATGGCCTCCCCTGTTATCAGAGAACTATACAGGAGAGAAAGGCAGGCCAAGCAGCCTGTGGTTGGCCTATGTTGGACATACGATCTAGTCCAAATCCCCTGCTCAAGTAGGGTCACCTAAAACAGGTAATATATATTAAAAAAAAAAAAAAAAAAAGAAAGGGAAATGTAAGGATTTTCTTCAAACAGTTTGCAAAGCATAATTTGTACAAAAACTTTTAAATTTGTCTAGTTTTGATTCTCTTTCTACAGTACAGCATTTGTGACATATGACAGCTGATTAAAGGTATTGGAATGATTTTAGTGATAGTTTTGACCATAGTTATGATTGTACCTTGTATTTTGCAATGTATTCGTGGTATGATTTAAAAATCGGTACAACAGCTTTGGCTCATTCAAGAAAAGAAAAGGGGGAGATGTGGATGATTTCTTGTTAGAGAATGGACATATTCCTGCTCTGAATGAAAGCCAAGCATGTGCAGCTGGCCATGTAGCAGGGGTAACTCCTGGTTACCTCTGTGCAGCCAACCGTGGAAAAGAAGCAACTCCCGGACAGTTAATGAAACAAGAATGCAGGCCTGGAAGATAAGAAGGAGCTAAGATAAGGAGGTTGCTGAATTGGACTGTAAATCTTGCTTGCTTACCAAAACAACACTTTAGGTTCTCACGAGTGCAAAAGTTACAAGTACTCTCAGAATGGGACAGGTTTCAAAAGTTGTTACAGGGTTGGGGTATTAGTGGGTGGCTAGGAGTACTAATCAAACAAGGTTTAACAGTTTTAATGGTATTGATTATTACTGTTTTAATCTTTTGTTGTTTTTGGAAGTGTATTATCGGTATGCTATTTTGTGCTGCGAATCAGGTTTGGATTGCTCAAAAACAAAAAGAGGGATTTGTGGAGAGCTATTTGGCTGTGAACGGGCATGTGAGCAATCCAGACAACTGCTTGACAACTGTAAGGTAGTAACCCACAGGCATTGAGGCCTCGCCTGGGGGTTACTAAAGTTCATGTACATGCAGAAGCCTTGAGAAAGTTAGCACGGAAAGCTACTGAGAGAGATGTGCAGGAGGGAACTGATAACTGTAACCTTGAAACATATGCTGTAATAGTTAACCAGTCATTAAGCTGTTACTGACACTTAGATGAGAGATATTAACCAATCATATATTAAGCAGGACACCAAGTAGAATGTTGGTGGAGAGCACTATGCGCATGGACAGAGGGTCTGAGCAAATCCTATTCTGTATTTAGTCGCGTGAACAATGCATGTATCCAATTAGAGTTGCGTGTGTTAATGATAGACAAGTAGAATGCCTAAACTTGGCACAGCTTGATCATATTGGTCATTTATGCTGTGTCCGGGACTTCTGCGTCAACACACCCCCACCACCCTTCCAGGTCTCTGTCCTCCGTTCCTACATCCTGGACATGATGTGCTGTAGTATGGAACAACCTCTTTGGTTAGTCTGGGTCAGGTGTCCTGTCTCTCCTTCCTCCCGGCTTCCCCTCCCCCCTGGCAGAGCATGAGACTCACAAAGTCCTTGGCCAGCCTAAACATTACCAAGCAGTAACTGAAAACACTGGTGTTATCAGCACTGTTCCCAGGCCCCAAATCAAAAACACAGTGCTGCACCAGCTACCAAGGAGAAAAATTGCTGCTGCTGAACCCAGTACACCTTACCAGGTCTGCCCTGCTCACCTCACTTGGATATTATGGGACTGGGCACAGGCTGGTGAGGTCCCTGCTGTGTGTATCATGGTGCTTGACTCCCATCTCCTCCTCCCTTAAGGGAGAAGCCAGCCCTTGCTGCTCCCTGACAGGAAGACAGTGTCTACCTGCTCAAGTCAATATAGACAATATCCATTGCTCTCCCCTCACCAAGTGAACCAGTCACCGCATTGTAGAAGGCTATTGGGTTGGTCAAGCATGATTTCCCCTTTGTAAATCCATGCCAACAACTCTCAAGCATCTTCTTGTCCTTCATAGGTGGGATTTAGGTTTCCTAACACCATCCCTGCATACTCAGACAGTCTTTCTGTATGCCTCCTGGGTTTCCTGACCCTGCTTCCACCTCTTACATAGTTTCTTATGAGCTTTGTCAGGAGCTCCTTGTTCATCCATGCAGGCTTCCTGCCACCTTTGCTTGATTTCCTGTATGTTGGGATGGACCATTCTTTAGCTTCAAGGAGGTGATCCTTGAAAACTCTACCAGCTCTCCTGGACCCCTTTGCCCAGTAGGACTATCTCATATGGGATTATTCCAAGCAGAGCCCAGAAGAGTCCCAGGTCTTCTCTCCTCATCAGTTCTTGCCAGGAGGAGGAAATCAACACAAAGCTGAACCTAATCACAAGCTCTTCTGTCATTTTATATATGTGCTGTTTAAAGTAATGAAAATGAACAACAGAATTTGAAATTCAAAGCTCCTATTACTTTTTATTTTTTTCCAGATTGTGGGAAAATAACACCGCCAAGAGGTATCTGTTCAGAACTGCATGATATTTTACTTTTATTATCACTTTTTAAAAATTTATGCATTTTTAGGTATGTGCTCTCTCATGTCTACTGATATCAGACTCCAGTGATATCAACTGCAGATCTGACAAACCTTTATTTTTCACAAGAGAAGTTAAAGAATTTCCACTAGAGGTTCAACTTTGCCGCATAAATGAGTACAGGTAAGTCTACAAGAACTAGAAATATGAAAAAAAAGTTTAATTTAACACTCTACCTCTGTTTCTGCTGCATGGGTTGCTGTCTCATAGCCATATATTGCATGTCCTCTTGTAGCCGATTAAGGGGAGAATCTGGTTTGACACGA
This sequence comes from Amazona ochrocephala, assembly GCA_039720435.1. NCBI lineage: Eukaryota > Metazoa > Chordata > Aves > Psittaciformes > Psittacidae > Amazona > Amazona ochrocephala. The sequence continues at coordinate 26,455,890 of CM077908.1, forward strand.
ATCCCATAATAATGGTATTTGGAGTTCCCCCTTTATGAAAGAATAAAAATAACATTAATTTTATGCATATGCATCATACTTCACAATTTGCCTTGACTGGAAAACTGTACATAAAGGTTAGGCTTTACTTTCCTCTTGCCCTAGTATAAAACCAGGTTATACCAGTTTCTGTAAATCAGTTCACTTAAACTATATTTTCCAGCACTTTACAGCTGGACTTCATTTAAATAGAATAAGGAAAGTAAAAACCAAATATGTTACTTATGCAGTCATTGTGAATAAAACAATTCCACGCTTGTGAGTGAGTGCTTGTGTATGTTTCACTAGTCAACTTCAGTCCTGATGAGCTGAAGAGGAAGAACAGGATTTGGCTATCTGTGTTCATGTTTATGTGAGTGCTATTGGTGTCTATGTGGGTGCTGGTAAAGGCGTTGCTCTATGTTAACTTGTTTGGTTAGCTGTGTTAGTGCCATGTGTGTGTTTATCTGCATCTTTGGAACACATGTTCAGTCTCACTTCCAGCTGGACCTGCAAATGGGAACAGCAGTAGATGCATCCATTGGTCTGAGATGAAAGATATCTGGGTCTTAAGAGTACACAGACTCTAGCTATAGCAGAACAGGAGTTCCCTGGGTCCTGAAGTCCACCGGATTTGGCAACTCCCTTAACAGTAGGGTTTTAAATATTTTTTCTTTGTTTGCTTGCTTGCTTTTAGCATACAAGATTCACATTCACAATTACTATTGATATTTTCATTAACGCAAACCTGGTTCCCAGTCTTCTGGTCCGTAATCCCATGAAGATTGACCGTATGAGTTTTCCAAAGGAGGCAGCATTGACTGGATCTAACTTGTGCTCCTGACAATGACGTAAATAATGGTTGTAAAGGGTACTTCTGGGGAGACTCACTCCTTCTGCAGTTTCGTAGTTGTCTAAAAGCCATTGGAGCTATATCAAATATGAAAGAGTGAACATATGTAAATTCAGTATTACTCTACTAAAAAAAAAAAATCTTAATTGTACAACACACATCTCATATTTTTTTTAGACCACTCTTAAGGCCTTTTTAATAGTGACTTTGCTCTTCAATCAAATATAATCTCTGTAAGTCTCTTTTAATGCTAGATATGCCATGATGCCTTAGTATATTTTAGAATGACAAGGAAATAGTAAAAATAAAAGCATTTGTGACCTCAGATAGCTCCACTTTTAAAAATATTTCAGACTCAGTACCATAATATTAACATTTTATGAAGTTATTTGTGCTTTGGAGACAAAATCTTGAAATGCCAAGGAAGTAAAACAATCCATGTAATATATATTGATTGCAGGAAAAAAACTAAAAGAAGTAAGTTAATACATTTTTAATTCTGGAATATTATACTATTTATCTTCCCCTGAAATTAAAAAAAAAAAAAAAAGCAAATGAAAAAATAAAACAGTACTTCATTTAATGGAATAGGGTTTATTTTCTTCCAAATACAATGAAGAAACTAACAAATATAAGGCAACAAGCAATCTAGATGACATGAAAAATAACTAGTACATCTTTAAAAATATTAAGGGCCAAATTCCTTTGTGTTTTAGACTGTTTGCATTTGACTTCAAAGAGAAACAGAATTAGGTTGTTGGAGGGTTTTTAACCGTGTAATTTAATGTAGGATTTTTGTGAGCAATTTTGGAAGCATGTAGGCAAACAGTTTCTAATACATCATTGTACCTTTGTGTGAAATAATTAGAAATTAAACTTATATTTAAAATGCAGCATTATTCACACGTAAAGGAAAAAATGGACTTTCAGGGGAAGATGCAGCTACACCTGGTATGCCAGGAATGTGCACTCCACAGCGGTTCCCATGGCAACGTTGATGGAGGATGGAGCAGAGTGGAGATTCTGTGGCCACGCTCTGTCCTAACACCAGCAGAGATGGGAATTGGGTGGTACTAGAAACATATAAGCTGCATAATTGCTACCCTGAGCCAACAGTCTGCCATCTTTTGACAAATTTCTGTCCTTTGTGCAAACTTTGCTTCATTATAATGAATTTTAATACATTATAATACAAAACCACACCTCCATCTCTAATGCTACCCGCCTCCAAAGTGAGATCACCCCTCTTTGAGCATGTTCTTAGAATTCTTGGTGGTATATACCTTTAAAAGCGAAGTGAGAGAATTTTACATCAATAATAATAAAGGTATGTATGACTAGAGTCACTCAAGCTCCACCTCCAAGGGGAAAAATAGTATAAAATGACCCAACAAAGGGGGAATATTGGGGAAGACATCATCGTGGATGAGTCGAGGAAAATTCCATCAGCAGATTACCCTTGACTCCTGGGACCGATCAATGGGTTGGACCTTTCTTCCTCCCCATAGGGACGCCTTTGGGTAAGACTTGCACTGTATTAAGTGCTTCCCCGGGAAAATCAAAAATCTCTATATAGAGTTACTTTTCACTTTTTACTTTTATATTTTAAAGCCAGGCTGTGTTATTCATAACTTTATCTCGCATTTCATAGAATCATAGAATCATAGAATAGTTAGGGTTGGAAAGGACCTTAAGATCATCTAGTTCCAACCCCCCTGCCATGGGCAGGGACACCACATGCTAAACCATGTCATAGAATCATAGAATCATAGAATAGTAAGGGTTGGAAAGGACCTCAAGATCATAGAGTTCCAACCCCCCCGCTATGGGCAGGTTCACCTCCCACTAAACCATGCCATCCAAGGCTATGTCCAACCCCACCTTGAACGCCGCCAGGGATGAAGCATTCACAACCTCCCTGGGCAACCCATTCCAGGGCCCCACCACCCTCACAGTAAAGAATTTCTTCCTCAGATCCAATCTAAACCTCCCCTGTTTAAGTTTAAACCCATTACCCCTTGTCCTCTCACCACAGTCCCTAATGAAGAGTCCCTCCCCAGCATCCCTATAGGCCCCCTTCAGGTATTGGAAGGCTGCTATGAGGTCTCCACGCAGCCTTATCTTCTCCAGGCTCAACAGCCCCAATTTTCTCAGCCTATCTTCATACGAGAGGTGCTCCAGTCCCCTGATCATCCTCGTGGCCCTCCTCTGCACTTGTTCTAACAGTTCCATGTCCTTTTTATGTTGAGGACACCAGAACTGCATACAATACTCCAAGTGAGGTCTCACGAGAGTAGAGTAAAGGGGCAGGAGCACCTCCCTCGACCTGCTGGTCACGCTCCTTTTGATGCAGCCCAGGATACGGTTGGCCTTCTGGGCTGCAAGTGCACACTGCCGGCTCATGTTCATTTTTTCATCAACCCACACCCCCAAGCCCTTCTCTGCAGGGCTGCTCTGAATCTCCCCCCCGCCCAACCTGTAGCTGTGCCTGGCATTGCCCCGACCCAGGTGGAGGACTTTGCATTTAGCATGGTTAAACTTCATTAGGTTGGCATCAGCCCACATCACAAGCATGTCAAGGTCCCTCTGGATGGCATTCCTTCCCTCCAATGTATCAACCGAACCACACAGCTTGGTGTCATCGGCAAACTTGCTGAGGGCGCACTCAATCCCACTGTCCATGTCACCCACAAAGATGTTGAACAAGACCGGTCCCAACACCGATCACTGGGGGACACCACTCGTTACTGGTCTCCAGCTGGACACTGAGCCACTGAGCACTACTCTTTGCGTGCGGCCATCCAGCCAGTTCTTTATCCACCGAGTGGTCCACCTATCAAATTGATGTCTCTCCAACTTAGAGACAAGGATGTCATGTGAGACAGTGTCAAAGGCTTTACACAAGTCCAGGTAGACGACATCAACTGCTCTGCCCCTGTCCATCAGTTCCGTGGCCCCTTCATAGAAGGCCACCAGAATGGTCAGGCAGGATTTCCCCTTAGTGAAGCCATGCTGGCTGTCACCAAGCACCTTGTTGGTTTTCATGTGCCTCAGCATGCCTTCCAGAAGAATCCGCTCCAAGATTTTGCCAGGCACAGAGGTGAGACTGACTGGTCAGTAATTCCCTGGCTCATCCATTTTCCCCTTCTTAAAAATGGGGGTTATGTTTCCCTTTTTCCAGTCATCGGGAACTTCACCTGACTGCCATGATTTTTCAAATATGATGGACAGTGGCTTAGCAACTTCACTTGCCAGCTCCTTCAGGACCCACGGATGGATTTCATCAGGTCCCATGGACTTGGATAAATTCAGGTTCCTAAGATGGTCTCGAACGAGATCCTCTCCTACAGTGGGCCCAGGGTCTTCATTATCACTGTCCCTGTGTCTGCCTTCCATGACTTGGGTGGTGTGGTCAGAGCATTTGCCGGTAAAGATTGAGGGAAAGAAGTCATTAAGAACCTCAGCCTTCTCCAAATCCAGGGTAGCCAGTTCTCCTGATAGCTTCTGGAGAGGACCCACATTGTCCCTAGTCTGTCTTTTATTTGCAGTGTACCTATAAAATCCCTTCCTGTTATCCTTAACATCCTGTCCTGGGTTCAGCAGTAGCAATCATTTTTTCTTTTTCCCTTCTTGGTAGCTGCTGCAGCACTGTGTTTTTGATTTTGAGCCTGGGAACAGTGCTGATAACACCAGTGTTTTCAGTTACTGCTTGGTGATGTTTAGGCTGGTCAAGGACTTGCTGAGTCTCATGCTCTGCCAGGGAAGGGTGGAAGCCGGGGGGAAGCAGAAACAGGACACCTGATCCAAACTGACCAAAGGGGTTATTCCATACCACAGCACGTCATGTCCAGGAGGAAAAAGAACTGGGGGACCGGAACCCGGAAGGGGGGTGGGTTTAGTTCACAACTCGGTCGTCGAGTGGTGAGCAGTTCTGTCCTCTTCCCTTGTATTTCTCTCGTTATTGTTATTATCGGTGGTGGTAGCGGTGGTTTGTGTTGTACCTTGATTGCTGGGCTGTTCTTGTCTCGACCAGTGGGAGTTGCGTTCTTTCGATTCTTCCCCCCCCCCCCCCCCCCCCCCTTACGGAGTGGGGGGGAAGAAAAAAAAAAAAAAACTCTTCCCTTGTATTTTTCTCTTGTGATTATTATTATTGGTGGTAGCAGTAGTGATTTGTGTTATACCTTAGTTGCTGGACTGTTCTTATCTCAACCTGCGGGAGTTGCATTCTTTCGATTCTCCTTCCCGTCCCTCCAGGAGCGGAGGGAAGAAAGAGGGGGAAGTGAGTGAGTGAGCAAAACTGTTTGTGGCTGAGAAGCTTAAACCACGACAGTTCTTTTTGGCGCCCAACGTGGGGCTCGAAGGGTTGAGATAACGACAGGATTAATAGCCACTTGTCACAATGTTGATTTATTGGCTCTCAAGGTTGTTGCTCTGGTTCTCACAGGTTCAGCGTGTGTTACTTCACTTACAGACGGTAATTTTTATCTTAACATTTCTCAGAGAAGGGTTTTGGATTAAGGCTCTTATTGCATTGTACTTTATTGCACTGTTTTTTGATACAATAGACTCAGTGATCCTGAAACTGACCCGGTTTTTGTTCCCAATGTGGTCACCAGCACTGTACTTTGGGAGGTATATAATGGGGGTGTTTAGGAATTATACATCTTTTTTCGCCTCCTCGGGTGGTCAGCCTGTGAAGGAGACATTCTTTTATGCTCCCAGCACCCCCATCGGACCGTTTACAGCATCTTTCGTGAATTCTGAAGGTTTTGAATGGCCCTTAGACACCCTTGAGACCTGCCTGCTGGTTGTGATGGGGATTGCCATGTTGGCGCGCATATCGAGTGTGCTTTATTCACGACCATTTCGTCTGGTCCCGAGAGTTATGCAGAGTCGGGTTTGGGCCTTGTCTAGGATTAAACAACGATATAGGAGGTCCAAGAGATTTTCCCCGAGGCTGGATAGTCATGAGTGGCAGGGTGTGTGGGATAGCATGGGCAAGTATCTAGGCCAGTGGGCCCCTCCAGTGCTTTGGAACTTCACCAATGAACATGTGCAAAATCCAGAAAAATTAGTAGAACACTTAAAGGAGGTGTGTTGTCATTCTGGTCACACCAGAGATGGACAGATCATGGCTACATGCTGGGGTTTGGCCTATGCTTACAGAGCCCTGTTCAACACCATCCAGCACCTTCAAAAGGAAAAAAATGCCCCTGGATCTGAGGGTGGAGTAATGGACAGCGCAGCTACTCCAGCTCCAAGTACAGCAGCTACACCACCCCCAGGGACAAGTACAGCAGCTACCCAAACTTCAGTGATGGACAGCACAGCTGCTCCAGCTACAAGCACATCAGCTACACCACCACCAGCGACAAGTACAGCAGCTACTCAAACCACAGTGATAATCACCGCAGCTAAACCAGAGGACCACCTCGTACCAATACCGGTTGCCCCTGTACGCAGGAGGAAAACCAAAAAAGAGGAAAGGAAGATGAAGCAAGATGAAGAAACAACGTATTCACCACCTGGGACAGCATCTGACCAGGAGTTATCATCACATGATGAAGAAGAAGAAGAAGAAGAAGAGGTAACTTCCCGATTGCGGACCTCGACCGAGCTACGGAATATGCGAAAGGACTTTACCCGTCAGCCAGGGGAGCACATCATCACCTGGTTGCTCCGATGCTGGGACAACGGGGCCGATGGTCACGAACTAGAAGGTAGTGAAGCCAAACAGCTGGGATCACTTGCTAGGGAAGGGGGAATTGACAAAGCAATTGCAAGAGAGAAACGGTCCCTCAGCCTTTGGAAGCGGCTCTTGGCAGCTATGAAAGATAGATTTCCATACAAGGATGATGTTATGAGTCGTTCGGCTAAGTGGACTACTATAGAAAAGGGCATCCAGTCTTTGAGGGAATCAGCCATTGTAGAGATGATCTACAATATCAAGCCGAATAATGGGGATGTGCCCATAGATCCAGATGAAGTCGAATGTACACGACCCATGTGGCGGAAGTTTACACGGAATGCACCCCCATCATATGCCCACTCATTGGCAACAGTAACCTGGAATGACATAATACCACCAACAGTGGATGAAATGATTCATAAACTCCGAGAGTTTGAAGACAATCTCACCCCTTCCATCATCTCAGCTGTGGAAAAACTGTCCCAGGACCTCAAACAATTAAGAGACGATCTATCCAGCTCCTCACGTGTACCAACATACGTCTCAGCTATTAACAAAAGGCGCCCTACTGTTCGAGAGAGAAGATATAGAAGGTATACACCACGGGCCACCTTCTGGTTTTACCTGCGGGATCACGGAGAAGATATGACGAAATGGGATGGAAAACCTACTTCAATTTTGGAGGAACGGGTGCAAGAATTGAAGAGGAGAACAAAAGTCAAGGCTGATCACCCCATGAAGGCTGCGGCTTCAGCCTCCGGTGAGCAGATTCCTAGATGGAGTGGAAGAGCCGATTTTACTGCAGCTCCTGTGATAACGAAGAATAATCCCTTTCTACGAGACTTAAGTGTCCAACGCTGTGATGACCATTAGGGAGGCCCTGCCTCCAGCCAGGGGGAGGTAGGGGACAATCGGATTTACTGGACTGTGTGGATCAAATGGCCTGGCACATCAGTCCCACAGAAGTATAAGGCTCTAGTAGACACCGGTGCACAGTGTACCCTGATGCCATCAAGCTGTCAAGGGGTGGAACCTGTTTATATTTCTGGAGTGACAGGAGGATCCCAAGAGTTGACTGTACTGGAGGCTGAAATCAGCCTGACTGGGAGGGAATGGCAAAAACACCCCATTGTGACTGGCCCAAAGGCTCCATGCATCCTTGGCATAGATTACCTCAGGAGAGGGTACTTCAAAGACCCAAAAGGGTACCGATGGGCTTTTGGTATTGCTGCTTTGGAGACAGAGGAAATTGAGCAGCTGTCCACCTTGCCTGGCCTCTCAGAGGATCCTTCTGTTGTGGGGTTGCTGAAGGTAGAGGAACAACAAGTGCCAATCGCAACCACAACAGTGCACCGGCGGCAATATCGCACCAACCGAGACTCCCTGATTCCCATCCATAAGCTGATCCGTAGATTGGAGAGTCAAGGAGTGATCAGTAGGACCCGCTCACCCTTTAATAGCCCCATATGGCCAGTGCGAAAGTCTAACGGGGAGTGGAGATTAACAGTAGACTATCGTGGCCTGAACGAAGTTACACCACCCTTGAGTGCTGCCGTACCGGACATGCTAGAACTGCAGTATGAACTGGAGTCAAAGGCAGCCAAGTGGTATGCCACAATTGATATTGCCAATGCATTTTTCTCGATTCCTCTGGCAGCAGAGTGCAGGCCACAGTTCGCTTTTACTTGGAGGGGCATCCAGTACACTTGGAACCGACTGCCCCAGGGGTGGAAACACAGCCCTACCATCTGCCATGGACTGATCCAGACTGCACTGGAACAAGGGCAAGCTCCAGAACACCTGCAATACATTGATGACATTATTGTGTGGGGCGATACAATGGAAGAAGTCTTCGAGAAAGGGAGGAAAATAATCCAAATCCTGCTGAAAGCCGGTTTTGCCATAAAACGGAGTAAGGTCAAGGGACCTGCACAGGAGATTCAATTTTTGGGAATAAAGTGGCTCAGATGGACTTAGATTGGCAACATAAGGGTGAATTATTTTTGGCCCGGTGGGCCCATGACACTTCAGGCCATCAGGGCAGAGATGCAACATACAGATAGGCTCGTGATCGAGGGGTGGACTTAGCAATGGACACTATTGCCCAGGTTATTCATGACTGTGAAACATGTGCTGCAATTAAGCAAGCTAAACGGCTAAAGCCTCTTTGGTATGGAGGACGATGGCTGAAGTACAAATATGGGGAGGCCTGGCAGATTGATTATATCACACTCCCACCAACCCGCCAAGGCAAGCGCCATGTGCTTACCATGGTGGAAGCAACCACTGGATGGCTGGAAACGTACGCTGTGCCCCACGCCACTGCCCGGAACACGATCCTGGGCCTTGAGAAACAGATTTTGTGGCGACACGGCACCCCAGAGAGAATTGAGTCAGACAATGGGACTCATTTCCGGAACAACCTGATAGACACTTGGGCCAAAGAGCATGGCATTGAGTGGGTATATCACATCCCCTACCATGCACCAGCCTCTGGGAAAATCGAAAGGTACAATGGGCTGTTAAAAACTACACTGAGAGCAATGGGGGGTGGGACTTTCAAACACTGGGATACACATTTACCTAAGGCCACCTGGTTGGTCAACACCAGAGGATCTGTCAACAGGGCTGGTCCAGCCCAGTCAGAACTTCTACATACTGTGGAGGGGGACAAAGTTCCTGTGGTGCACATAAAGAATTTGCTGGGGAAGACAGTCTGGGTTATTCCCACTTCAGGTAAAGGCAAACCCACTCGTGGGATTGCTTTTGCTCAGGGACCCGGATATACTTGGTGGGTAATGCGGGAAGATGGGGAGGTCCGATGTGTACCTCAAGGGGATTTGATTTTAGGGGACAATAGTCAATGAACTCAATTGTATGCTGTTGCCTGCTATGTAATACTTATATAGCCCACCAACTAGATGTCCTCAGGTCACCAGTGACTGGCTCTCTGACCGTCGTCCCAACAAAAAGAATGAACTTTAATGAAACCGGATGAGTTCTGCAGTAAAGGAACGATCAGCATCAGCAGGCAACGATCCAGCACTGCACACGGCCTCCCCTGCTCTGAATGACTGTTACAAGAGATGGAGCTTGACGTTGCGGATTGAATGGACTCGGAAGCTTTGTAGGAATTGATCTATGCACTGAGGGATGATCTCTCTCTCTCCTTCTGTGTGTGTGTGTGGATGTATACATATATATATATGATGGTATATTGAAAATGTGGGATCTGAGCGTGACGTGAATGGTATGGAATAAGGGGTGGAATGTCCTGGGTTCAGCAGTAGCAATCATTTTTTCTTTTTCCCTTCTTGGTAGCTGCTGCAGCACTGTGTTTTTGATTTTGAGCCTGGGAACAGTGCTGATAACACCAGTGTTTTCAGTTACTGCTTGGTGATGTTTAGGCTGGTCAAGGACTTGCTGAGTCTCATGCTCTGCCAGGGAAGGGTGGAAGCCGGGGGGAAGCAGAAACAGGACACCTGATCCAAACTGACCAAAGGGGTTATTCCATACCACAGCACGTCATGTCCAGGAGGAAAAAGAACTGGGGGACCGGAACCCGGAAGGGGGGTGGGTTTAGTTCACAACTCGGTCGTCGAGTGGTGAGCAGTTCTGTCCTCTTCCCTTGTATTTCTCTCGTTATTGTTATTATCGGTGGTGGTAGCGGTGGTTTGTGTTGTACCTTGATTGCTGGGCTGTTCTTGTCTCGACCAGTGGGAGTTGCGTTCTTTCGATTCTTCCCCCCCCCCCCCCCTTACGGAGTGGGGGGGAAGAAAAAAAAAAAAAACTCTTCCCTTGTATTTTTCTCTTGTGATTATTATTATTGGTGGTAGCAGTAGTGATTTGTGTTATACCTTAGTTGCTGGACTGTTCTTATCTCAACCTGCGGGAGTTGCATTCTTTCGATTCTCCTTCCCGTCCCTCCAGGAGCGGAGGGAAGAAAGAGGGGGAAGTGAGTGAGTGAGCAAAACTGTTTGTGGCTGAGAAGCTTAAACCACGACACATCCCTATCCAAGTTTAATTCAAAGTGGGCCTTAGCTTTCCTAACCTGGTCCCTAGCTTCCCAGACAACATCCCTGTATTCTTCCCAGCCCGCCTGACCTTGCTTCCATCTTTTATAAGCCTTTTTTCCTTCGAATTTTCCTCAGCAGCTCCTTATCCATCCAAGGAGGTCTCCTGGCCCTCCTGCTGCACTTCCTTCTAGTTGGGATGTATCACTCCTGAGCTTGCAGCAGGTGATCCTTGAATATCAACCAACAGTCTTGGGCCCCCCTGCCCTCTAGGGCTGTATCCCATGGAACCTTACTGAGCAGGTTCCTGAAGAGGCCAAAGTCTGCTCTCTTGAAGTCCAGGGCAGTGAGCTTGCTGCACGCTCTTCTCACTGTCCGGAGGATCTCGAATTTGACCATCTCATGATCGCTGCAATCAACGCTGCCCTGGAGTGTCTCATTTCCAACCAGCCCTTCCCTTTTGGTGAGGACGAGGTCAAGCATGGGACCTCTCCTTGTTGGCTCCTCTATTACTTGCAGAAGGAAGTTGTCTTCCACACAATCAAGGAACCTTCTGGATTGCTTGTGCTGGGCCGTACCATCCCTCCAACAGATATCAGGGTGGTTGAAGTCTCCCATGAGAACAAGGGCCTGCAAGCGTGAGGCTGCTCCTATGTGTCTATAGAGCACTTCATCCACCAACTCCCCTTGGTCAGGCAGTCTGTAAGACATCCCCACAATAATGTCTCCCATCGCTGTTCTCCCTTTAACCCTGACCCACAAACTCTCTGTCGACTGCTCACCTGTCCCCAGACAGATTTCCATACTCTCCAGCCTATCCCTAACATAAATAGCAACTCCCCCTCCCCGTCTGCCGGGCCTGTCTTTCCTAAAGAGTCTGTAACCTTCCATTCCAACACACCAGTCATAGGAGCCATCCCACCACGTTTCTGTGATGCCTATGATATCATACCCCCGTAGACATGCACACATCTCTAATTGCTCTTGTTTGTTCCCCAGGCTACGGGCATTTGTGTAGAGGCATTTGAGCCGAGATCCAATTGAAGCCGGCTGATTGGCTGGAGCAGCCGGAATATCTCTACATTGCTCCGAGCATTTACTATAGGTGCTAGCAACCGACTGGGTGTGTTGGGATGGAATGATGCCCCCTCCCCCAACACATCTAGTTTAAAGCATCTTTGACCTGTCTGGCAAGCCTCCTACCAAATCCACTCTTCCCCTTCTTTGTCAGACCAGCTCCACCAGCCCCCAGTAGACCTGGCCTACTAAATTGAGTCCCATGTTCAAGGTACCCAAACCCCTGACTATAGCACCACCCTTGAATCCATTTATTAACCCGGCCCACCCTCCTAGCCTTTTTAGGGTCCTCCCCTGTATCCTGGAGAATTGCGTTTGCATAACTTATTATTTGCACATGCTTTTGCAGGCAGTGTATTTTTCACCGGCAATCCATAAGAACCTGTATATGTTGGTTTAATAAACTGCACTAAGTGGCTAATCGTAAGAATTTTCTCACTGAACGCGACCAAATCCTTCAGTGTGGCCATGTTAGTTCATGAGCACGATTAGACTGAAGGTCTATTAGTGCATCCAGAATTGCGATTTTTCAATATATTGAATGTGACCAAACTGATAGTGGAAATTAGGCATCACTCAGAATCTAAGCCTTGCCGCACCCAGCCCCTCTAATATCTAAGGACCAGCTGGAACGCAAGGGGGTTTATTTTCTGCCAACTTGTCTTGCCTTTTAATGTGACACTTTGTAGAGAAAAAATAGTAACTAACATACACACAAGCCCCAAGAAAAATGGTCACTTAAATGACATTTAACAGCATAGGAAAACAACAGAATAAATTGAAATATTTTTATAGTGTTCATATGTAAATTCTGTGGTTTCAGATTTTGTGGGATGCTAATATTTTACTTAACTTTCACCCCCCTGCCACCATGGTTTCATATCCCCGTAATTTTCCTTTAATTTCAGCTTGAATAATTCCCAAAACTTGTTTTCAGCTTAATATTCATTTAAGTAGCTGGTGAATGAAGTTGCTAAGCCACTGTCCATCATATTTGAAAAATCATGGCAGTCAGGTGAAGTTCCCAACGACTGGAAAAAGGGTAACATAACCCCCATTTTCAAGAAGGGGAAAAAGGATGACCAGGGGAACTACAGACCAGTCAGTCTCACCTCTGTGCCTGGAAAAATCTTGGAGCAGATTCTCCTGGAAGGCATGCTAAGGCACATGAAAACCAACAAGGTGATTGGTGACAGCCAGCATGGCTTCACTAAGGGGAAATCCTGCCTGACCAATTTGCTGGCCTTCTAGGATGGGGCTATGGAACTGATGGACAGGGGTAGAGTAGTTGATGTCATCTACCTGGACTTGTGCAAAGCGTTCGACACTGTCCCACATGACATCCTTATCTCTAAATTGGACAGCCATCAATTTGACAGGTGGAACACTTGGCGGATAAAGAACTGGCTGGATGGCCACGCACAAAGAATTGCGGTCAACGTCTCTATGCCCAGCTGGAGACCAGTAATGAGTGGTGTCCCTCAGGGATTGGTGTTGGGACCAGTCTTGTTCAACATCTTTGTCGGTGACATGGACAGTGGGATTGAGTGTGCCCTCAGCAAGTTTGCCGATGACACCAAGCTGTGTGGTTCAGTTGATGCGCTGAAGGGAAGGAATGCCATCCAGAGGGACCTTGACATGCTTGTGAGGTGGGCTGATGCCAACCTGATGAAGTTTAACCATGCCAAGTGCAAGGTCCTACACCTGGGTCAGGGCAATCCCAGGTGCAGCTACAGGTTGGCCAGGGAAGAGATTCAGAGCAGCCCTGTGGAGAAGGACTTGGGGGTGTTGGTCGATGAGAAAATGAACATGAGCCGGCAGTGTGCGCTCGCAGCCCAGAAAGCCAACCGTATCCTGGGCTGCATCAAAAGGAGCATGACCAGCATGTTGAGGGAGGTGATCCTGCCCCTCTACTGTGCTGTTGTGAGACCTCACTTGGAGTATTGTGTGCAGTTCTGGTGTCCTCAACATACAAAGGACATGGAACTGTTGGAACAAGTCCAAAGGAGGGCCACGAGGATGATCAGGGGACTGGAGCACCTCCCATATGCGGATAGGCTGAGAAAGTTGGGGCTCTTCAGCCTGGAGAAAAGAAGGCTGCGTGGAGACCTCATAGCAGCTTTCCACTATGTGAAGTGAGGCTATAGGGATGCTGGGGAGGTACTATTCATTAGGGACTGTAGTGATAGGACAAGGGGTAACGGGTTTAAACTTAAACAGGGGAAGTTTAGATTGGATATGAGGAAGAAATTCTTTACTGTAAGAGTGGTGAGGCACTGGAATGGGTTGCTCAGGGAAGTTGTGAATGCTCCATCCCTGGCGGTGCTCAAGGCCAGGTTGGACAGAGCCTTGAGTGACATGGTTTAGTGTGAGGTGTCCCTGCCCATGGCAGGGGGGTGGAACTAGATGATCTTAAGGTCCTTTCCAACCCTAACTATTCTGTGATTCTATGATTCTGAGAATGATGTGGGGGACTATATCAACGGCTTTATAGAAGTCTGGGTTGATGACATCCATGACTCTTCCCTTGTCCACCAATGTCCTCCATCATAGAAGGCCACTAGATTAGTCAGGCATGATTTGCCCTTGCTGAAGTCATGTAGGCTGTCTCTAATCACCTCCCTGTCTCCCTTATTTTTTGACTTAATTTCCTGGAGGATATGTTCCATTCTCTTTTAACTAGATTATTACACAGGAAATAGGGGAATACAGTTTTCTGATGCAGAAAAGCTTGTCCGTTAATTCTTATTGTTTTCAGCGTGAAGATTTTGGACTTCCTTTTCAGATTCAAGGCAGATATCAATTCTTTGTATATCTAAATTTTAAAACTTTGACATTTTGCAAAACAAAATTATCAACAATTTAATTAAGATAATAAAAATATTTTAGCATATTTCTAGGTTGTTTTAACATCCAAACAATTATTTAAAAAACATCCAGAATGAACGTCTTCATATTTTACTGAATTCATCTAATTTTATCATTTTGTAAAAAAATAAATTCTCTTCCAAGACATTATACTGGTTTCTGCTGTCTTTTTCTACCATGATGATACACTGAGAAAAATTTTGGCATTTGGTTCCATATTACCACATTCTTGGAGGGGTGGGAAGTGTGTGTCAACAAATCAAAATATACTTATACATTCATATAACAATCAATATTTACATTTCTGTGGTAAAAGAATACAAGAATATGAAAAAAGTAAGCTTATGTTGTTTAGTAAGGCTGAGAATCAAAAAGGATGCAATAGGTATAGAAATTTAGCAGTATTAAAAAATGCAAAACTATTTATAGAGACCAAAGAAAAAAACATATTGTTTATATAACATTTCAAGAAAGACTAGCACTGCTTAAATATAAACTAAAGATTAAACTTCGAGCCTTTCTCCTTTACCTAAATGTTATATTTAATGGCTTTACATTAAAATCTGCAGAGCAGGCACATACATTAACCTGTGTTAGCACACTACAGAACCTAGAAATGTACTCTAAAATATTTCATGACACTTAACATGACAAAATATAGTGACAGAAGGTGTAGATTGCAAGCAACTAAAATGGAAAGATTAAAAGCAAAAAGTAGCAATCATAGAATCATCATAGAATAGTTAGGGTTGGAAAGGACCTCAAGATCATCGAGTTCCAACCCCCCTGCCATGGGCAGGGACACCTCCCACTAAACCATGCCATCCAAGGCTATGTCCAACCCCACCTTGAACGCCGCCAGGGATGAAGCATTCACAACTTCCCTGGGCAACCCATTCCAGGGCTTCACCACCCTCACAGTAAAGAATTTCTTCCTCAGATCCAATCTAAACTTCCCCTGTTTAAGTTTGAACCCATTACCCCTTGTCCTCTCACTACAGTCCCTAATGAAGAGTCCCTCCCCAGCATCCCTATAGGCCCCCTTCAGGTATTGGAAGGCTGCTATGAGGTCTCCACGCAGCCTTCTCTTCTCCAGGCTGAACAGCCCCAATTTTCTCAGTCTATCTTCATACGAGAGGTGCTGCAGTCCCCTGATCATCCTCATGGCCCTCCTCTGCACTTGTTCTAACAGTACCATGTCCTTTTTATGTTGAGGACACCAGAACTGCACACAATACTCCAAGTGAGGTCTCACGAGAGCAGAGTAAAGGGGCAGGATCACCACCCTCGACCTGCTGGTCACGCTCCTTTTGATGCAGCCCAGGATACGGTTGGCTTTCTGGGCTGCAAGCGCACACTGCCTGCTCATGTTCATTTTCTCATCGACCAACACCCCCAAGTCCTTCTCCGCAGGGCTGCTCTGAATCTCTTCCCTGGCCAACCTGTAGCTGCACCTGGGATTGCTCCAACCCAGGTATAGGACCTTGCACTTGGCATGGTTAAACTTCATCAGGTTGCAATAAATTAAAACAAACATTTATAGGCAGGCTAAGTGTGCAGAACAAGCTTTCATGAAAGAGACAACTTACATGACTGTTGAGAAGAGAGCTTCTGTGAGTAGAAAGACCATCAGACTTTTGTAGTGTCTCAATCGCCATTTCAATCTGATAATAGATGTCATTAAAAATGACTTAAGACAGTAAAAAAGGATGATCAGAAAAATTATAGATTGACTTAAAAGCTACAGAAATATCTAATTCAGTCACGGCCAAAGTATATTTTCTGCTTAAAGGCCTCATCCTGAAGTCCCCATAAAGGCAAACCTCACCAGTGAAGTCAGGGAGGCATTTTGATTGCATATATACTACAGGATCCCACTTCCACAGTCCAATTTAACTTCCTCCCTGCTCATGAAATAAGCGAAGTGGATTTACCAGTAAGCTACATTGTAAACAGTAACAATTACTGAATAATCACTCTTAAGAGAAGAAAAAAAATGTCAGAATAATACCCTAAGAAAGGTCTCAATGTTTCTTCCTCCAGGAATTTGAGAAAAACCTGTGCACACTCTTCAGAGAATGTGAATTAGAATAAAAATTTCCGGCCTCTGTAACCAGGGAGCAAAATCTCAATCATTCAGTAGGTTTTCTGCCAAAAATTTCATTGGACAGGATATCACCCCTACAGCCTGTCAGAACATTCTTTGAATATCCAGAGCTCTCAAAGCAAATGAAAATTGAAGGTTTACACAGACAGAAAGATCCATCCTTAAAAGAAAAAAAAATAAAACGCACAAACAAAAAAAAAACAACACAGATGGGTTTAGAATAATACTTTTAAAAGAAAAAGTATTATATACCACTAATTATACAGTAGTATTACTCCTATTACAAACGTGTAGAGACAACCATACCCATTCCCATTGTTTCCTTCCATATTAATACATCTTTTGATTAATTCTATGACAGCATTAAAAATAAAATTGCAGTCTAACTGTAGTTTAGCTGCAGAGCTAGAATAGCAAAAACACTGAAAGTAGTTCAATTACTCAGTAGTTCTCAATGAAAAAGGAAGTCTTTCTTACAACTGTCTAATGTTAGAAATATAAACATTTTTTTTTGAAAGCATACAAGTATCTGATTAATATGTAAGAAAATATACTTCGATATTACAAAAATAATGTTTAAATCCAGATTTGGATTAAATCCAAATGTCAGCCAGTCTTCAAAAAGGACAAGGAGGAGGACCCTGAGAACTACAGGTCAGTCAGCCTTACTGTAATGTCTTATCCTGGAGGCCTTCTCTAAGCATGTGGAAGACGAGAGGATGATCAGGAGTATTCAGCATGGATTCACCAAAGAGAAATCATTCTTAACTAACCTGACTGTCATCTATGATGGGATAACTGTCTGGATAGATGAAGGAAGACCAGTTGATGTTGTCTACCTGGACTTAACCAAGGCTTTCGACACTGCCTCTATGACATTATCATAGGCAAGCTCAGGAAATGCAGGCTGAATGAGCGAGTGGTGAGGTGGATTGAGAACTGGTTGAATTGCAGATCTCAGAGGGTCGTGATCAGTGGTACAGTCTAGTTGAAGAGTGGTAACTAGCAGTGTCCTCCAAGGGTCAATATTGAGTCCAGAATTGCTTAATTTGTCCATCAGCAACTTGGATGAAGGGCTAAAGTGCCTCCTCAGCAAGTTTGCTGAAGATATAAAACTGGGAGGAGTGGCTGATACCCCAGAGTGCTGTGCTGTCAGTCAGAAGGATCTAGACAGGTTGAAGAGATGGGTAGAGACAAACCTCTTGAAATTCAGCAAAGGCAAGTGCAGGATCCTGCATCTGTGGAAGAATAACACGATGCACCAGTACAGGCTGGGGGCTCACCTGCTGGACAGTAGCTCTGTGGAGAAGGACCTGGGGGTCCTGGTGGACAACACGTCGTCCATTGATTCAGAGAATCAATGTCTCACCATGAGCCAGCAACGTGCCCTTGTGGCCAAGGTTATTGGTATCCTGAGTTGTATTAGGAAGAGCATTGCCATTAGTTTTGGGAGGTATTCCTCCCTCTCTACTCAGCCCAAATGAGGCCTCACCTGGAGTACCATGTCCAGTTCTGGGCTCCTCAGTATGAGAGAGACACGGAGCTCCTGGAGCTACTAGAATGATTAAGGGTCTGGAGCATCTCTCACATAAGGAAAGGCTGAATGAGCTAGGCCTATTCATCCTAGAGAAGGGAAGGCTCAGGGGGGATATGATCAATGTGTATATGTATCTGAGGGAGGATGTAAAGAGAATGGGGCCAGACTCTTCTTGGGGGTGCCATGCGATAGGACAAGAGGCAACAGGCATAGACTACAACACGGGAAGTTCCACCTGAACATGAGGAAGAACTCATTTATATTATTATACTGTTTTTCTCTCAACCCATGAGTTTTCTCACTTTTATAACTGTTACAACAGTTCTGTCCCCCATCCTACTTGGGGGGGGGGTGATCAAGCAGCTTCAGGGCGCTTAGTTTCTGGCTGGGGTTAAACCACGATGGCACTCACTTAACACTTTTCACACACAGAAAGTTAAACTAAATGTATATATTTGCAAGACAAAGCCATATAATACTGATTCTGCCAACATAATATGCTTTTTGCGACAGAAATATGCCAACACACAGGAACATCATAGTGACTAAGAAACTATCTCCAAAAAATTTAACATAGTTCTGAAGTACTTACTGTAGCTGGGGAGGCCCGCGTTGTATGAGTCATTGAATGACCAGAATTTTCCATTGAATTGCCAATAAGATAGGTCCCTCCTGAGCTGCTAATGAACTGTCCTCCTGCAACACCCATCTGAATCCCTCCGGTGCCCACCGTACTATGAGAGGAGACCACTGTAGTTGCCTGTGCAGAGCTTCCTTGACTATCGAAGTAATTTCCCCCAGTGTTTTGGCTATACATCTGGGTTTCTGTGTAAGGGTAAGTTGTTCGACTTCAGGAAGAGAAAACAAAAGAAGTAGTAGTTATTTATGTGGATTAAGTGAGGGAAACAACATTGTAGAAAAAAGCATATGGTTGCAATAACAAAACATAATAGGATTGGCAAATAAACCCTGCCTCCACACAAAATAACTTTTCATATGTTAAAGTACTGAGTAATTACCTTGGACTGACTGTTAAGTATTCATTAAAAGTCACAGAAAGTGTTTTCATTCCCATCTGAAGAGGGGTAGAGAAAAGTATGACAAGAATTGAAGACATGAGAGGAAGATGACATTCATGTATTAATAAATTATACAGGAATTTCTAAAACAGTTGTAACTTTTAAAATCCTACAGTCAAAGCTGTATCTTTATTTAGATGCCATTTATTTTGCATACTGTGGTCCCAGTTTCAGCTGGGAGAGAGTTAATTTTCTTCTTAGTAGCTGGTGCAGTGCTGTGTTTTAATTTTTGCTGAGAATAATGTTGATAACACACTGATGTTTTAGTTGTTGCTAAGTAGCACTTACCCTAATCAAGGACTTCTCAGTTTCTCATGCTCTGCCAGTGAGAAGGATGGAGGGGCACAAGAAGCTGGGAGGGGGCACAGCCAGGACAGCTGACCTAAACTGGCCAAAAGGATATTCCATACCATGAAGTTTCATGATCAATATATAAACTGAGTTAGCCCGAAGGGATCGATTACTGCTTGGAACAGGCTGGGTATCAGTCAGAGGGTGGTGAGCAGTTGTATTGTGCATCACTTGTGTTTGTTTTCTGAATTTTCATTTTTCTCTCTTTTGTTGTTGTTCCCTATTATTATTATAATCACTATTTTTATTGTTGGTATTTTTTCTATTGTCATATTTTACTTGATTTCAATTATTAAACTTTTTATCTCAACTGGTGGGTTTTACTTTCTTCCAATTCTCTTCCCCATCCCACCTGGGGCATGTGGGGGGGTGTGGGGAATTGAGCAAGCAGCTGTGTGGTACTTAGTTGTTGGCTGGGTTTAAACCATGACAGCATGTTAAAACAAATTTCTTATAAGCATTCACTGTATTGATTTAATAGTTGCTGGTCACAGCGTTATTTTACTTGTTCTCAGAATTGTGTTATGTAACACATTGCTGTATATACTCCCTGTGGTACTGTTTATTACCTCTGTGAGTTGGATTAAAGTTACTGCTTTACCATATTGTGTAACACTGGCTTGTAGTATGATAAAATTATTGGTTGTGAGACCATTATGGGATTTGTACTCAGCATTGCCATCATCTCTATTCTTCAGGCGCCATCTATTGGAAACTCTTAATAATTACACCTTTAACCTTTTCTCCTCTGAGAACCAATCCATGGGGGAGATAGATAACTTCTTTCATCTTCCTTTTCTCTAAGCTAATTAGAATAGCTCTTGAGAACTCTGAATATCCTCAGGAAGGTCCTATTGCAATGTCTTCTGAATGTTTCAGGTCTTGTTTATGGCTAATCAAGTATTTAAGAATACCACCAAGAGATCTTCCTGACGATGGATAGTTATGAGTGGCAGGATGTCTGGGATAGTTATGAGTGGCAGGATGTCTGGGATAGTACAGGCAAGTACCTAGTCCAGTAGGCACCTCCAATGTTTTGGAACTTGACCCCTAAACAAGTGCAGAATCCAGACTAGTAAAATAATTGGAAGAAGTATGTTGTTGTCCTGGCAATACCAGAGAAGCATAAACCACTGCAACATGCTGGGGCCTGGCCTATGCATAGAGCCCTGTTCAACACTATCCAGTACCCCCAAGGGGAAGAAAAGGTTTCTGGATCTAATGACAAAATGGTAAGCACTGTGGCTTACTCCAACCCCAGCAACAGGCACTGCAGTTACTCCAACCCTGGCGACAGGCACTGTGGCTACTCCAACCCCAGCAACAGGCACTGTGGCTACTCCAACCCCAGCAACAGGCACTGCAGTTACTCCAACCCCAGTGACAGGCACTGCGGCTACTCAAACCCTGGCAACAAGCCAGTTCTTCATCCACTGACTGGTCCACCTATCAAATTGATGCCTCACCAACTTAGAGACAAGGATGTCATGTGAGACAGTGTCAAAGGCTTTACACAAGTCCAGGTAGATGACATCAACTGCTCTACCCCTGTCCATCAGTTCCATAGCCCCATCATAGAAGGTCACCAGAATGGTCTGGCAGGATTTCCCCTTAGTGAAGCCATGCTGGCTGTCACCAAGCACCTTGTTGGTTTTCATGTGCCTCAGCATGCCTTCCAGGAAAATCTGCTCCAAGATTTTACCAGGCACAGAGGTGAGACTGACTGGTCTATAATTCCCTGGCTCATACATTTTCCCCTTCTTAAAAATGGGGTTATATTTCCCTTTTTCCAGGCGCTGGGAACTTCAACTGACTGCCATGATTTTTCAAATATGATGGACAGTGGCTTAGCAACTTCATTAGCCAGCTCCTTCAGGACCCGCGGATGGATTTCATTAGGTCCCATGGACTTGTATATGTTCAGGTTCCAAAGATGGTCTCCAACCACATCCTCTCCTACAGTGGGCCTAGGTTCTTCATTCTCACAGTCCCTGTGTCTGCCTTCCATGACTTGGGTGGTGTGGTCAGAGCATTTGCCGGGGAAGACTGAGGCAAAGAAGTCAGTAAGAACCTCAGCCTTCTCCAAATCCAGGGTAGCCAGTTCTCCTGATAGCTTCTGGAGAGGGCTCACATTGTCCCTAGTCTGTCTTTTATTTGCAATGTACCCATAGAATCCCTTCCCGTTATCTTTAACATCCCAAGCCAAGTTTAATTCAAAGTGGGCCTTAGCTTTCCAAACCTGGTCCCTAGCTTCCCGGACAACATCCCTGTATTCTTCCCAGGCTGCCTGTCCTTGCTTCCACCTTTTATAAGCCTCTTTTTTCCTTTGAATTTTCCTTAGCAGCTTCTTATCCATCCATGGAGGTCTCCAGGCCTTCCTGCTGTACTTCCTTCTGGTTGGGATGCAACGCTTCTGAGCTTATAGTAGGTGATCCTTGAATATCAACCAAGAGTCTTGGGCCCCCCTGCCCTCTAGGGCTATATCCCATGGAACCTTACTGAGCAGCTTCCTGAAGAGGCGAAAGCCTGCTCTCTTGAAGTCCAGGGCAGTGAGCTTGCTGCACGCTCTTCTCACTGTCTGGAGGATCTCGAATTTGACCATCTCATGATTCCTGCAACCAAGGCTGCCCTGGAGCATCACATTTCCAACCAGCCCTTCCCTTTTGGTGAGCACGAGGTCAAGCATGGCACCTCTCCTTGTTGGCTCCTCTATTACTTGCAGAAGGAAGTTGTCTTCCACACAATCGAGGAACCTCCTGGATTGCTTGTGCCAGGCCGTACCATCCCTCCAACAGATATCAGGGTGGTTGAAGTCCATCATGAGAACAAGGGCCTGCGTGCGTGAGTTTATTCCTACCTGTCTATATAGTGCTTCATCCACAGAGTCCTCTTGATCAGGCGGTCTGTAACAGATCCCCACAATAATGTCTCCCATCGCTGTTCTCCCTGTAACCCTGACCTACAAACTCTCTATCGACTGCTCACCTGTCCCCAGACAGATTTCCATACTCTCCAGCCTATTCGTAACATAAATAACAACTCCCCCTCTCCACCTGCTGGGCCTGTCTTTTCTAAAGGGCCTGTAACCTTCCATTCCAACACTCCAGCGATAGGAGCCATCCCACCATGTTTCTGTGTTGTCTATTATATCATAACCCTGTAGACGTGCACGCATCTCTATTTCCTCTTGATTGTTCCCCATGCTACGGGCGTTTGTATTCTATACAAGCTCCAAATGAAGCCGGCTCATTGGCTGGAGGGGCTGGAATGTCTCTGCATTGCTCCGAGCATTTATTCTAGGTGTTAGCAACTGACCGGGAGTGCTGGGATGGAATGATGCCCCCCTTCCCCAACACATCTAGTTTAAAGCATCCTTGACCGGTCTGGCAAGCTTCCTACCAAAACCGCTCTTCCCCTTCTTGGTCAGACCAGCTCCACCAGCCCCCAGTAGACCTGGCCTACTAAATTGAGTCCTCTGTTCAACGCACCCAAACCCCTGACTATAGCACCACCCTTCTAACTGTTTATTAACCTGGCCAACCCTCCTAGCCTTTTTAGGGTCCTCCCCTGTATCGTGGAGAACTGATGAAAAGACAATCTGAGCTCCAGAGCCCCTGACCACCTCTCCCAGGGCTCTGTTCTTTATGTTCTCCGGGCTACTGCTATATATATCACTAGCACCTACATAGAATCATAGAATAGTTTTGGTTGGTAAGGACCTTAAGATCATCTAGTTCCAACCCCCTTGCCATGGGCAGGGATACCTCCCACTAAACCATGCCACCCAAGGCTCCGTCCAACCCGGCCTTGAACATTGCCAGCAATGGAGCATTCACAACTTCCCTGGGCAACCCATTCCAGTGCCTCACCACCCTCATGGTAAAGAATTTCTTCCTCATATCCAGTCTAAACTTCCCCTGTTCAAGTTTGAACCCGTTACCCCTTGTCCTCTCACTACAGTCCCTAATGAAGAGCCCCTCCCCAGCATCCCTATAGGCCCCCTTCAGATACTGGAAGGCTGCTCTGAGGTCTCCACGCAGCCTTCTCTTCCACAGGCTGAACAGCCCCAACTTTCTCATCCTATCTTCACTAGAAGTGGGTAATAGTCAGTGGGACTGACTAGAGCAGGCAGCCTCTCTGCAACATCCCTGATCCGAGCCCCTGGTAGGCAACACACCTCCCTTGAGACTGGGTCAGGCCGACAGATGGGTGCCTCTGTTCCTTTCAAAGTAGAGTCCCCTACTACTACGAACCGCCGCTTTTTCCTGGCAGCACTAGTAGAGATCTTCTTTAGCAGTGCTTCCGCCTGTTGTTTCTGGTGCGAGGGAGATTCCTAGTTAGCCCCCTGCAGGACAGCAAAGCGGTTCTGGGTGGGGACATGAGATTTAGGAGGAAGCCCCTTGCTTTTAATTGTCCTCTTCCTTCTTTTTTTTTTTTTTTTGTCTTTTTTTTTTTTTGTTTTGTTTATTTTTTGTTGTTTTGTTTTTGTTTTTGTTTTTGCTGCTGTTTCCCAGCTTCCTGGGTTAGCGGCCTCCTTCTTCCCTCTATGAGCTACAGGGGACGCTTGAGGCCCCTGCACAGTTTGGGCCTGGAGCAAGCAGTGCTGCTTCCTCTCAGCTTCCCTGACATCTTTCAGCCTCTTGACAGCGTCCCGCAGCTCAGCCACCTGCTGCAGGAGGGCTTCCACCAGGGAGCAATGAGTGTAGCCCTGCCCGTTGTGCACCCTCCCCTCACAAGACCAGTGCAGGCACTCTCTACACTCCGAGTTCTGCACTGCAGCCTCCCCTCTCATTGGCTCTGTCTGGGTGCCTACCCTGGCCACTGCCTGGGCAGCCGGAGCAGAGCTCCCAGACCAGGCCCTGGTCATCCTCTGAGTTAGTTGACTCATTGTAGAAGGCTTATCACATTGGTGAGGCAGGATTTCCCATTCCTAAATCCATGCTGGTTCCTACCAAGAACCTTCTTTGGAAATGGCTTCCAGGATTCTTTTCTCCATCATCTTTCTGGGAATACAGGTGAGGCTGGCCAGCCTGTAGTTCCCCAGATCCTCCTTCTTGCCTTTCTTGAAGATTGGAGTGCCATTTGCTTTCTTCCAGTCCTTGGAAACCTTCCCTGATCACCATGACTGTTCAGAGATAACTGAGACTGGCCTTGAGATGACATCAGCCAGCTCCCTAAGCATTCATGGGTGCATCCCATCAGGTCCCACACACTTGTACATCCCCGATTTGTTCAAATGTTTCCCTAACTGGGTCCTCCTCTATTGAGGAGGATTATTCCTTGCTGCAGGCTTTTACTCTGGTCTCAGAGGCCTGGGATTCCTGAAGGCAATCCTTACCAGTGAAGGCTCAGGCGCAGAAGGCACTCAGTACCTCGGCTGCCCCCTAACCTTCGCATCACCGACCAATTTGTAAGAACTGCAAGAAAAGCTCCCTTGTTTGTAAGAACTGTGTCCAGCAGAGCTTCTCCCCTTCTGCCCTGTTTTGCTGATTACAAGCTCTCTCTTTTCCATAACACCCTGCACCCTTTGCTTTCCAGCCCATTTCACCACTCCCTCGCATGATTGAGGGTCATTGTCTCCCTCCCCTGTCAATTGAAGTTTAAAGCTCTCCTCACCAGGTTGGCCAGCCTGTTGGAAAAGATGGTTTTACCCACTTGGTCGGGTGGATTCTATTTCCCTAGCAGTCTTGAATCACAGAATCACAGAATTGTTAGGGCTGGAAGGGACCTTTGGAGACCATCTAGTCCAAGCCTCCCTCACCCAAGAAAGGGCCACCTAGAGCAGTTTACACAGGAATGTGTCCAGGCGGGTTCTGAATGTCTCCAGAGATGGAGACTCCACAACCCACCTGGGAAGCCCACTCCAGTGCTCTGCCACCCTCAACGTGAAGAAGCTCTTCCTCATGTTGAGGTGAAACTTCTTGTGTTTTAGTTTATGGCCACTGTTCCTCATCCTGTCGCTGGACACCACTGGAAAGAGT
Organism: Amazona ochrocephala; assembly: GCA_039720435.1. Lineage (NCBI taxonomy): Eukaryota > Metazoa > Chordata > Aves > Psittaciformes > Psittacidae > Amazona > Amazona ochrocephala. Next base: position 26,481,463 of record CM077908.1, read on the forward strand.
CTGGCACCATCCTCCTGGCACTTGCCTTTGAGATATTTATATGCATTAATGAGATCCCTTCTCAGTCTCCTCTTCTCTAGACTAAACAGGCCCAGCTCCCGCCATCTCTCCTCATAAAGAGACACTCCAGACCCCTGATCATCCTTGTGGCCCTCCGCTGGACCCTCTCCAGTAGCTCCTTGTCTTGCTTGTGCTGAGGAGCCCAGAACTGGACACAGTACTCCAGACGTGGCCTTGCCAGGATCCAGCAGAGGGGGAGGATCACCTCTCTCGACCACCTGGCCACACACCTCCCGATGCCCCACAGGATACTCTTGGCCCTCCTGGCCTCAAGGGCACACTGCCAGCTCATAGTCAACCTATCATCTACCAATATTGCCAGGTCCTTCTCAGCTGAACTGCTCTCTAGCAGGTCAGCCCCCAGCCTGTACTGGTACTTCGGGTTCTTCCTCCCCAGGTACAGTACCTTACACTTGCCCTCGTTGAACCTCATCTGGTTTCTCTCTGCCCAACTCTCCAGCCTATCAAGGTCCTGCTGAATGGGAACGCAGCCTTCAGGTGTATCGGTCACTGTCCCCAGCTTCATATCATCAGCAAATGTGCTGAGGGTGCACTCTAGCCCTTCATCCAGGTCACTGCTAAGCAAGTTGAATAAGACCGGACCCAATATTGATACTTGGGGAACGCCACCCACTACAGGCCTCCAACTGGATTCTACTCTGCTCATCACGACCCTCTGAGCTCTGCCATTCAGCCACTTGTTGATCCACCTCACTTCACTGTCCACTCACCTAACCCACATCTCCCAAGTTTACCTACGAGGATGTTATGGGAGACAGTGTCAAAAGCCGTGCTGAAGTCGAGGTAGGTTATATCCACTGCTCCCCCCTTGTCGACCCATCCTGCCATGTCATCATAGAAGGCTGTCACATTGGCCAAGCATGATTTCCCCTTTGTGAATCCATGCTGACTCCTCCTGATGACCTTCTTCTCTTCTACATGCTTGGTGATGACTACCAGAATGACCTGTTCCATCACCTTTCCAGGGATGGAGGTGAGGCTGACTGGCCTCCAGTGTCCCGGGTCCTCCTTCTTGCCCTTTTTGTACATGAGAGTAACATCGGCCTTCCTCCAGTCATCAGGCACCTCTCCCCTTCTCTATGATTTTTCAAAGATGATGGAGAGTGGCAGGGCAACAACATCTGCCAGCTCCCTCAGCACCTGTGGGTGTATCCCATCAGGGCCCATGGATTTGTGGGTGTTATGTCTTGTCTAGCCTATCCTAACCCAGCCCTCTACAACCAGGGGGAAGTCTTCCTTTCTCCGGCCTTCTTCTCTTACCTCCGAGGTTTGGACTCCTGAGAGCCGTCCTCATCAGTAAAGACTGAGGCGAAGAAGGCATCCAAGTTCCTCCTTCTCTGTGCCTTCCCTTACCAGGACACTCATCTGATTCAGCAGCAGCTCCACATTTTCCCTAATATTCCTTTTGGTGCCGATATACTTGTAGAAGCCTTTCTTGTTGTCCTTGATGACCTTTGCCAGTCTCAATGCCAGGTGGGCCTTGGCCTTCCTTGTCATGTCCTTGCATGCCCTGACGATAGTCCTATAGTCATCCCACTTGGCCTGTCCCTTTTTCCACATCCCTTTACTTTCTGTCTTGAGTTTAAGATTTACTAGGAGCTCCCTGCTCATCCATGCAGGTCTCCTGCCCCCTTTGCCTGATTTCTTCATCGTGGGGATACACTGCTCTTGGGCTTGGAGGAAGTGGTGCTTAAATATTGACTGGCTCTCTTGGACTCCCTTCTCTTCTAGAGCCCTATCCAACGTGATTCCTCTAAGTAGGTGTTTGAAGAGGCTGAAGTCAGCTCTCCGGAAGTTTAGGGCTCTAGTCCTGCTTACTGTTGTGCTTTCCCCACTCAGGATCCTGACTTCCACCCTCAACGTAAAGTAGTTATTCCTCAAACAGGGGAAGTTTAGATTGGATATGAGGAAGAAATTCTTTACTGTAAGGGTGGTGAGGCACTGGAATGGGTTGCCCAGAGAAGTTGTGAATGCTTCATCCCTGGCGGCGTTCAAGGTGGGGTTGGACATAGCCTTGGATGGCATGGTTTAGTGGGAGGTGTCCCTGCCCATGGCAGGGGGGGTGGAACTAGATGATATTAAGGTCCTTTCCAACCCTAACTATTCTATGATTCGATGATTCTATGTTGAGGTGAAGCTTCTTGTGGTTTAGTTTAACATCGGTGTGTTATCACCATTGTTCTCAGGCTAAAGTCGAAAACACAGCACTGCACCTGCTACTAAGAAGGAGAAAAATGACTGCTAAAGCTGAACCCAGGTCAAAGAAATAAACAGTGAGGAAAAACTTTCAGAAAAAACAAACTCTAAGTAAAATTTGGTCAGTTGAAATTTTTGTGAAAGCTTTTTAGTGCCCACAAAATGAATGGCAAACTACTGTGTAGGAAAAAGCTAAATGCCTTTGCTTAAAAAGCAGTTAAACACTACACTTGAGTTGGGAGTAAAGTTCATTATTATCTAATGACTCTAGCAGAAAAACAGAGCCACTGTGTATTAGTGACAATAGATCCTTTCCCCTGAGAATGGCCTTTCTACAAGTGGCAAGTGACAGGATAGACAGTAACAAACTTGCCTGGGAGTTCCTAACCCAGGCAGAGAAGTTACGTTCAACACATTTTTTCACATTGTATTTCAGAAATTACAAGTACTGGAAAGACTGCAAAATCCTGTTGTTCGTGAGATTTGTGTAGGAGAGAGATTTCAGACGAGAACCCAAGCTTTTTGAATGCTTATACAAAAATAAATGTTCTCCTCGTACCTTTTTTGGTTACATCATTTCACGTGTGTTTAGCAACACTTTATAAACTATCAGAATGAACTTAGGCCTTCTGTTTCTCACCAGGTTGTTCTTAAGATTCTCTGGAAGAGGTTTTTGGCAATTTTGGTGACAGTCAGATCAACTTGAAGGATGTTTGGAGCATGTAGGTGCTTAGGCTTTTGGCAACGGCTGGGTATGTTAACCACTATTTACAGGACAAGACAGAGGACAACAAATTTTTTTCACTTAATGTACCATTTTCAGAGCTCATTAGAAATTTATGATCACTCTATATACATCACGGTCCACTAATAATACAGCTAGAAAGAGGCAATATTATTTCTTTAGAAAAAAAAATTTCTATTTTCTTCAAAAGACTAAATATTGTTGACACATTATTTACAGTATTCCTTATACTTTGACTTTTTCTTATTCTGCGGGTAAAAAAATAGCATGAGTGAATGCTTAGTTATTGCACATAAAAAATGCTTATGAAGAAGTGTAAGTGGGTTAGATGGTTGACAGTGCAAAAGAGCATTTGTTCTTTGACTGGAAACCTCTCTAAAAAAAAAAAAAAAGGAAAAAAAAAAAAAGAAAAAAAAGCCTGTTCCACAGAGCTAATACAGAAGTTTTAGAAATCCAAATCAATTTTCGGATGATCATCTGCATTAGGGGGCAGTTACATAAACTAGGCATCACTACAAATTTGAAGAAAAGGATGCTGTGAAAAATAAAACACACTTATTAGATATTTGATTAAGCATTTCCATTACATTTATAGCAAAGTATTGCAAAACTATAGTACCTCTATGATCTTTTTTTCTTGACAGACATGGTATAGGTTAAAAAAAACCCCACACTTTAAGATAATATGATTTCTCTTTACTAGTTTTTTCTTCCTTCATTACTGTAGCAGCATTCACTCTCCACCAGCAAGATTTCACAGCACAGAGAGCAATCCTGCCTTCTGTTAGTTAAACACATTCTTATATACTGCTTACTGAGCACTGCACATTGCATTTTGTTCTTCAGAACTAAAATAAACAGCATGTTGGCAATGGTTCAGGGTACTTTGAGCTTACTTGAGGAAACTGTGGTATTGCAATAATTGCCATTCCCTGCAGGGTTTTGCCCTTTAAAAGCAGAAGCATTTACACTGAAGGCGGAAAATTCACGATGGAAGTTTCCAGGAGATTACTGATGCACCTGTAGGAATGCCAAAATGAATTTTCACTGCTGATCATAAGTTTCTTGAAAGGGTCATAGGTGGTCAGATCTGTTTGTTAGATCAGAAACTAAATAATTGCTACATAATATAGAATTCCAAGAATAATTCGGGTTGGAAGGGACCTCAGGAGGTCTCGAGTCCAACCTCCTGCTCAAAGCATGGTCGATGCTGAATTCAGACAGTTTGCTCAGGGCTTTTCCCAGTCGGGTCTTGAAAACATCTAAGGACAGAAACTACACAAACCTCTCTGGGCAACCAGTTGCACTGCTTGACTGCCCTCCTGGGTTGCTTGTGCTCTGCTTTGTTGTCCATCTAGCATATATTAGGGCTGTTCAAGTCTTTCATGAGAATCAGAGCCTGAGAACATGAGGTTTATTCCAGTTGCCTGAAGAAGACCTGTACTGGCTTTACATGGCAAGGTTCTGGTAGAGGTGGGGGGTGCAGGGATGGCTTCTATGAGAAGATACCAGAAGCTGCCCTCATGTTGGAAAGAGCCAGTTTCAGCCAGCTCCAAGATGGACCTGCCGCTGGGGGGGGGGCAGTCAGCTAGAAAATAGCTTTGCAGAAAAGGATATTGGGTTCCTTAAGAAAGGCCTTTGACACAGCCTCCCATAATCTCCTTACCACCAAACTGTTGAGATATGGGCTAAATTAATGAATGATAAAGTGGGTGGAAAATTCACTGGAAGGCATGCTAAGGCACATGAAAAACAACAAGGTGCTTGGTGACAGCCAGCATGGCTTCACTAAGGGGAAATCCCGCCTGACCAATTTGCTGGCCTTCTAGGATGGGGCTACGGAACTGATGGACAGGGGTAGAGCAGTTGATGTCATCTACCTGGACTTGTGCAAAGCGTTCGACAATGTCCCATACAACATCCTTGTCTCTAAATTGGAGAGACATCAATTTGATAGGCGGAACACTCGGTGGATAAAGAATGGCCTGGATGGCCGCAGGCAAAGAGTTGTGGTCAATGTCCAGCTGGAGACCAGTAATGAGTGGTGTCCCTCAGGGATCGGTGCTGGGACCGGTCTTCAAGATCTTTGTTGGTGACATGGACAGTGGGAGTGAGTGCACCCTCAGCAAGTTTGCCAATGACACCAAGCTGTGTGGTTCGGTTGATGTGCTGGAGGGAAGGAATGCCATCCAGAGGGACCTTGACACACTTGTGAGGTGGGCTGATGCCAACCTGATGAAGTTTAACCATGCCAAGTGCAAGGTCCTTCACCTGGGTCGGAGCAATCCCAGGCACAGCTACAGGTTGGGCAGAGAAGAGATTCAGAGCAGCCCCCCTTCGGAGAAGGACTTGGGCATGTTGGATGATGAGGGGACTGGAGCGCATCCCGTATGAAGATAGGCTGAGAAAGTTGGGGCTGCTCAGCCTGCAGAAGAGAAGGCTGCGTGTAGACCTCAGAGCAGCCTTCCAGTATCTGAAGGGGGCCTATAGGGATGCTGGGGAGGGACTCTTCATTAGGGACTATAGTGATAGGACAAGGGGTAACAGGTTCAAACTTAAATAGGGAAAGTTTAGATTGGATACTAGGAAGAAATGCTTTATTGTTAGGGTGGGGAGGCACTGAAATGGGTTGCCCACGCAAGTTGTGAATGCTCCATCCCTGGCGGTGTTCAAGGCCAGGTTGGACAGAGCCTTGGGTGACATGGTTTAGTGGGAGGTGTTCCTGCCCATGGCAGGGGTATTGGAACTAGATGATCTTAAGGTCCTTTCCAACCCTAACTATGCTATGATTCTATGGATTGCTGGTTTCCAGGAGTTGTGATCTGTGGTGTAGAGTCCACTACCTAGCGGGGTCTCTCAGGGATCAGTACTGGGTCCAATGCTGTTTAAAGTCTTCATTAGTGACCTGGATGATGGGACCGAATACACTCTTGGCAAGTTTGCAGATGACACCAAATGGTGTTGGGGGGTGTTTGTACTCAAAATACTGGATGCCAAAGGGACCTTGAAAAGCTAGAGAAGAGAAATGAACTGATGGCATCCTCATGGTTTAACACAGATAAATGGAAGTCTTGCATCTAAGATGGAATAACCCCATGCAACAATATAGACTGGAGGTCTGACGGTCTACAGAGAAAATTTGCAGAGAAAAACCTGAGGGTCCTGGTAGAAAGCAAGTTGAATATGAGACAGCATCTTTTTGGCTCTTTTTTAGATTTGTGTGTTTACCACCGTACTTTCTTCTTTCCATTCACTGGTCCTTGCAGCAAAGAAAGACAAATGCATCCTGGTCTGTATTACCAAGAGTGTAGCCAGAGGTTGAGGGAAGTGATCCTTATCCTCTGCTTAGCCCAGGAAAGACTGTATCTGGAGTTCTGTGTTCAGTTTGGGGCTCCCTGGTACAAGAGAGGCATGGACATACTGGAGCGAGTCCAGCAGAGGGCAACCATGATGGTCAGGGGGCTGAAGAACGTGACACAGGCTGAGAGAACTAGGACTGTTCAGCTTGGAGAAGAGATTAAGGGGATACATTTTTGTTCTGTACAAACCATGGGAGGAGACAGAAGATAGAACCAGACACTTCTCAGAGCTGCACAGCAATAGGACAGGAGGCAATGAACGCAAGCTGTAATATGGGAAGATCTGATTAGATATTAGGAAAATACTTTTTTTCTATGAGGGTGGTCAAATACAGGAACAGGTTGCCCAGAAAGGGTGTGGAACCTCTATCCTTGGAGGTAAACTCAACTCGATGGGACATGTCCCTGAGCAACCTGATCTAATTAGACCTGCTTTGAGCAGAGAGTTGGACTAGATCACCTCTGAGGTCCCTTACAACCTAAATTTTTCTATCGTAAGTTATCCATGATACTAAAATGAAGTTTACTGGTGGATGAAATAGCGCTATAAGTTATGTTGTGTCAGTCAGGCCCTCCTTCCATCTCCTTTTAAGATACTCTCTACAAATGAAATAGTTAGCAGTTATATCAGGAAAATCCTATCATCTGTAAAATCATCATCTTTATGTAGACAACTCTTCTGAGATGTGTATCCATTCACTGTTTTTATTTTTGTTTTGTTTCTTAAAGTTCCTTTTCCAAGACAACCACGCATTTTGGGTCTTTGTTAGTATCATAGAATCATAGAGCGGTTAGGGCTGGAAAGGACCTTAGGATCATCTAGTTCTAACCCCCCTGCCATAGGCAGGGATGCCTCACACTAGACCATGTTGCCAAAGGCTCTGTCCAACCTGGCCTTGAACACTGCCAGGGATGGAGCATTTACCACTTCTCTGGGCAACCCATTCCAGTGCCTCACCACCCTCACAGTAAAGAACTTTTTCCTTATATCTAACCTAATTTGTATGTCTGCCACCGTACTTTCTTTTTTTCACCCACTGGTTCTTGGCTCTTGCCTTTACAGTCACTTCCACCAGCTCTTTATCTAAGATGAGAACCTTTTCCTGCTTACTGGATCACAGTCTCAGTCTTCTTAACCAGACAACTCATGTTTGCCTTTCCTCCTCACTGACTGGTCCTAGTTACTATTTTAATGTGATCGCTTGGGAGGGCTTGAGGGTTGTGTTAGAATCAGGCTAACATACAGCCATAAAAGGAGAGTGTTAATAGTCATGAAACATTTTCCATTCCCACCACAGGTTTAGTACTTGATTCTTTCTCTGTTTTAATAAGATAGCTTTAACCATACATCCTAGGCCCTGTATATGGAATAGAATAGGGTTCTTTCTTTGTTCATAGATTAGGTACCAGAACACAGAATTGATATAATTAATAACAGTAGCAGCAGCTGCAAGGAGGTGCCCCATTTAGGAACACCTGGAGCACATCCACTGGAGCATTTAACATATAGAGTAAACCAAACATAATCCTCTGCTTAATATATTTGAGCTATAAACTCAGGCAAAATTTCATGAACTGCAATAAACCACACACTCCCAACATCACTGCTCAGTTTCAAGTCCATAATTGGAAGAGTAAAAGTACTAGAGCTTTTAAAAGAAAAAGTTACACAAGAAAGAAGAAATTTGTTTTCTTTTGTCTCAACAGTTCAACATCTTTAGCTGACATTTTCCAAAAACAAGTTAGCCTGATAAGTTATTCCACATACAAATTTTCAGTCTGTGATTACAGTTTAACGACGTTATGAGTAACTTTCAGTTCTTCAGTATCTTAAACAAGGATGCATTGGTCACTCTTAATAATAATCATGTCTTAATAGACCTGTTTAGGACAAAAGATATTGATTAGATATTATAAGAGCAAAGAAAATCAGGCAACAAGAGAGTGTGTGGGAAAAGGTTAACTGAAGAATGAATTTGGCAAAATATGCCAGTGAAGAGAATGCTGCAAGTGTTAACATCAGTCTGAACCCAATTGTGGTGTTGACTTTTTTGTGTCAATGCCAGATTTTCATCAATAAATACATATTTTCTGGCATCAAACAAGTCTTCTACATGTTTTTTGCTTCTTCATTAACCTTATAACACGTCAAAAGTGTCAAGGGGATATATTTAGAGGTACTGGAAAAAGAGGGAGGGAAGGTCCTACTCTGAGTGTGTGCGTGTTACACCATATAACCTCCAGAGGTCTCTTTTGACCTAAATTATTCTATGATTTTAAGTTTTCACATGGGAGAAAGGAACTTGATGGCAGAAAAATATGTTCATCAAAGCAAGAAAAGAAGAGTCTAAGAGAGAAGCGAATGGACATATTTTTGTTTCTCTCCCTTCCTTTGGAAAAAAATTAAATACGTATCTCATTGCACTAAACATAATAAAGAAATTACTTTCTTTTTGTAAGCAATGACTGCAGCTGCCTCAGCAATTTAAGAAATTGCCAGTAGAATTTTAACTAGGAGGCCCACATGAAGACTTATTACACAGATGACCATGTTATGACAAGTTTAGATAATCCTTTCTATCAGCATAAATTAAAACTTGCCCATAAGTAACAGAATGTTGCTTATATAGCTTCATACTATGTCCATCTAACAATTACCTGAATTCATTTTAGATTGTGATGTAAATTCAACTTTTTTTCACCCAAATAATGATTTAAAATGACAAAAAATGTTTTTCTTCAAACATTTTTCTTTGCTACTTAAAATACAGTAGTCCATATTATGTTATTAAAAGAATGCACATTTAACTTCATAATTTATTAACAATTCTAATTTTGATCAATAACCAACTTACTTACATAGTTCCATTTGTGTAGACTGTGTCACTTTCGTCTACATACTGAACCTGGGCTGGATAGACATGCTGTACCTGTTGCACAGTCTGTACTTGCTGTACCTGTAAAGAAAACCACCAGAAATATAGGACAGTTTACCTTGTTTACCTTATAAAAAGAATGACTAGTGCTTCAGTGCATCTAATGGTTTCTAAACAATACTCTTAGTCATGGACATCCCTGTTCTCACAATTGCTAAATAACACAGAATGTAATATTGTGGTGTAAGTCTGTAATATGCTAAGTGGAGTAGTAACATTGGAGATGCATGCTCTTGAGAGTATGGGTATTTTCAATGCCAAAGACAGAACCATCTGGAAAGCACAAGAACTATATGCTTCATGCCAAGCTTAAGAACAATATTTAGTAAAGAAGAAAACTTCATTTAGTCACCTAAATGCTGCTTTTCTGTTTGTTGTTTTTTTTTCTTGGTGGTGGTGGTAGGTTTTTGGTTGCTGTTTGTTTTTTTTTTTTTTTTTCTTCAGTTTAACTCTGTAGAACACAAGCCTCTAAACCACAAGTTACATTTGCTGTTAACAGGCAAACTTTGACCTGTCAGAGTAGGTCCTAAAAAAAGTAATTCAGTGCAATCTTAGAAGAGTCTGGTTCTCATGCATGTAATGCATCATCTACAAGAGCTCTTTAAGAACATTTTAGTTAGAAAACCTTCATCATCCTCACTACACTCTATAAAATTCCTAATTGTCCTTTTCTACTATTAACTCATATAATTTGAAACAAAATTCTAAACTTAATTATTAACCTAATGTACTGGTTTTGTCTGTGATAGAGTTAAATTTCTTCATAGTAGCTAGTATGGGACTATGTTTTGGATTTGTGCTGGAAACAGGGATGTTTTAGTTAGTACTGAGCGGTGCTTGCACAGTGTCAAGGGTTTTTCAGCTTCTCACGCTGCCCTTCCAGCAAGTAGGCTAGGGATGAACAAGAAGTTGGAAGGGGACAACAGTTGGGACAGATGACCCCAACTGACCAAAGTGATATTCCATACCATATGACATCATGCCCAGCAATAAAACTCGGGGGGAGGTTGGCAGGGGGGCGGCTGCTGCTCAGGGACTAGCTGGGCATTGGTCAGTTGGGGTTTCATTTTTCTCTCTCTTTGGTGTTTGTTTGGGGTCTTGTCTTCTTTTCCTTACAATTTATTAATATTATTACTTTTTATTTATTAAACTGTTTTTATATCAACTCATTAGTTTTCTCACTTTTGCCCTTCTGATTCTCTCCCCCATGCCATTTGGGGGGGGGGGGGGGTGAGTGAGTGGCTGTGTGGTGCTTAGTTGCCAGCTGGGGTTAAACCACAACACCTAAGTAAAAATTTATATGAAAACCTTAATTCTGAAAAAAAAACCCAAACCAAACCAACCCTAGCAAACAAAAACCCACATTACTTTGAATAAGACTGTTCAGGTGTGACAAAAAACAGATGTTTCCATCAGTCAGCAGTAATCAGATGTACTCTTTTTGATGGTTAAATAGAAAAATCAGCAGTTTTCTGATTTCCCATGTGAACCATTACATAAACTGACATTGGCCTACCATCCCTTAACAGTGTTCCTGAACTATAATTTCCCAAATTCAAAAAATACATCTCATCATTAAGGCAAGATAAAACTATGTACAGAATTTTGAGTTTAGATAAAAGTGCATTAAAAGTACTAATAAGGTTAAGAGAAAAATACCAGGGTAAAATAAGTAAGGATTCATAAACCCCATTTAAAATTAAAAAAATATAATCAAGTACAGTGCCTAAAAAAAAAATAATAAATGTTAATACATTAATTAGTCTGGAATATTTTTAGAAAGCAGCACATGCTGCAATGTTGATATTTAGATAAATAACCAATATAAGTTCATGACTGTTTTTCATATGTTAAAACTGATTTTGCATTAAGCTCCAATTTTGATTGGCAAAAAAATGTATGTCCATTTTAATGACACAATTATTTCTGAATGCTATGGTCATAGTCTATGCTGAATAGGAAAATTTAATTTGTGTAACTTTTGATGCATGTATATACCTTCTAAAATTGATTAGACACTTGTTTTTAATTTTACTCTTCTAATTATTCTGTTTTGCATGAAGTAAACCATAAGGTCATTGGGATGAATTTAAAATCCTTATAAGCTTGCTGCCTCATGCTTACGAGTGCATGTTAAAACAGGAATGATACATGAGTGTAAAATCATATTTAAGGAAACAAGACTAAGAAAAAAATCCACAGGATTCTAAATGGCATTTAATTATGCTCCTCGCTTTTCGGCCTTAGTACTACTACTACAAGTACTTTTTACTTGTACATGTATAGGTTTCTCCCTTCATCATTGCCAAAACTGACAACTGCTGTGTTGCTTGAAAACACCTGTGAAGCCACTGCCACTACACTCAGAAGAAAATCTTAGTTTTTCTTTAACAACATTCTTTCAAATTTTTAGATCGAAAACTGGCTGAATGGCTGGGCCCAGACAGTGGTGATCAGTGGCACAAAGTCTAGTTTGCCAATAAACTTGGGGCTGTTTAGCTCAGAGGCTAAGGGGGGGATCTCATGTGTACAAACACATGAAGGGAAGGTGCAAAGAAGATGGAGCCAGGCTTTCTTCAGTGATGCCCAGTGACAGGTCAAGAGGCAATGGACACAAACTGAAACACAGAAGGTTCTGTCTGAAAATCAGGAAACACTATTTTACTGACAGTGACTGAGCACTGGAAGGGGTTGCCCAGAGAGGCTGTGTAGTCTCCTCCCTTGGAGATATTCAAAAGCCATCTGGACATGTTCCTGAGAAACCAGCTCTAGGTGACCCTGCTTGAGCAGGGGATATGATCTCCAGTAGTTCCTTTCAACCTTAACCATTCTGTGCTTCTGTAATAAAGATTTAAGGTAGAGATCTATATAAAAGTCCTAATTCAGCAAAAGCTTTTCAGTGGCAAAAAAGTCCAGTTGGAGGCCAGTGACTAGTGGTGTACCCCAGGGGCCAATACTGGGTCCAGTCCTGTTCAGCATTTTTATCAGTGATCTGGATGATGGGGCAGAGTGCACCCCTAGCCATTTGCTGATGACACCAAACTGGAAAGAGTGGCTGATACATCACAGGGTTGTGCTGCCATCCGGAGGGACCTCAAAAGGCTGTAGAAGTGGGCTGACAGGAACCTCGTGAAGTTCAAAAAAGGAGAAGCAACAAATCCTGCACTTGAGAAAGAACAACCCCATGCACCAGTACAGGCTGGGGGCTGACCATAGACTCATAGACTCATAGAATAGTTAGGGCTGGAAAGGACCTTAAGTTCATCTAGTTCCAACTCCCCTCCCATGGGCAGGGACACCTCCCACTAAACCATGTCACCCAAGGCTAGAAAACAACTTTCCAGTAAAGGACCTGGGGGTCCTGCTACCTGCAGTCTGGAGGAAACTCTTGTTTAAAGGTTAACGACATCACTCTAAATGCAGCAAACAGATAAAAGATCAGTTTTGAGGCACTGAGGCATCTTGTGTTGTATTACAGCACAAATCCAGAAAGCAATGACACTAGAAAGACTGTGACAGAGCAGTGCTCTATTGTCAGGGATAAGCAGAAATGGGCAGTAGAAACCAGGCCTCTGCAGAAGACACAGAAGGTGGTTTATGACAAAAGGTACTGACTAAAAATTTTAACAGACTCCCCTATAGCTTTTGATCATGGGCATGTGGTAGAAACACCCCTTTTCTGCTATTCTGGCAGGGCCTAGAAACTGCCGGAAAAGGTATTCTATAAGAACTCTTTTGGAGAAAGACAATCAGAGAGATATCAAGCTATAGAAATGAGCTGACAGGTACTTCATTTACTTCAACAAGGAGGAGTGCCAAGTACTGTGCCCAGGGAGGAGCAACCCCATGCACCAGTACATGCCATGGGGAGCAGTCAGCTGGAAAGCAGCTTTGCAGAAAAGGACCTGGGGGTCCTGGAGTACACCAAGTTCAACATGATCCAGCAGCGTGCCCTTGCCACAAAGAGGGCTAATGGTATCCTGGGCTGCATTAAGCAAAGTATTGCCAGTAGGTCCAGGTAGGTGACCCTTCCCCTTTATTCAGTGCCAGTTGAGTACTGTACACCTAGAGTCCTGTGTCCAGTTCTGGGTTCCCCAGTACAAGAGAGACATAGACACACTGGAGAGAGTCCAATGATGGGCCATAAAGATGATTAAGGGATTGGAGCATCTGTCCTACAAAGAAAGGCTGAGAGAACTGGGACTGTTTAGCCTGGAGAAGTAAAGGCTTAGGGCAGGGGGGATCTCATCAATGTATATAAATACCTGAAGGGAAGGCACATAGAAGACGGATCCAGGCTTTTTCAGTGGTGCCCAGTGACAGGACCAAAGGCAATGGGCACAAAATTGAAACACAGAAGGTTCCATCTGAAAATCAGGAAACACTTTTTTACTGTGACAGTGACTGAGCACTGGAAGGGGTTACCCAGAGAGGCTGTGTAGTCTCCTCCTTTGTTAATATTCCAAAGTCATCTGGACATGTTCCTGAGCAACCAGCTCTGGCCCTGCTTGAGCAGGGGGTTGAACAAGATGACCCTCAGAGGTCCCTTCCAACCTCAGCCATTCTATGATTTTGTGATCCTGTGATTTCTGCCAATTATTAACTTAGTAGGGATGAACTTTGAGCAAGTACCCAAAGATAAGCATTTAAATTCTTGTTAAGTGCCCAATGCTTAAATGTTTTCCTGAAACATTGGGGTGGGTTTTTTGGGGGTGAGCAGTTTGTTTAAAAAAAAAAAAAGGAAAAAAAAAACCCAAATATGTTCCAAGTTACATTATAACATAAGTAAAAGTTATATTAATGCAATTACAAGACATTATGAATTGAGTTTGTATACCAGGAAAAATTATTAGTGAAATGTATGAGGCAGCAAAATAGCACTGCAAATAACATGCAGAAAGAATCATCACCTTAAATTTTAAAACTAAACAAAATGCTAGAAATTATAGTTTAGGCAACAGTGATTAGCACAGAAACAGACTTACATAATTTAACAAGTTATTCTTGGTTTTAATATTGTTGATTCTAAAACTGTAACACCAACTTATGTTGAAAAAGAACATCAGATTTCACCTAAAGAACCTAAAAAACTGACAGTTGAATAGAGGGGAAGTGGAGGGGAAAGTGCTGTTCTCTTCTCCCCGGTATCCTGTGATAGGATGGGTGGGAATAGTTCAAATCTATGTCAGGGGAGGTTCAGACTATGTATTAGGAAGCATTTCTTTACTGAGAGGGTGGTCAAGCTCTGGAACAGACTTCCTAGAGAGGTGGTCAGTGCCCTATTCCTGTCAGCGTTTAAGAGGTATTTGGACAATGCCCTGTCCTGGTTTTGGCTGAGATAGCATTAATTTTCTTCCTAGTAGCTGGTGCAGTGCTGTGGTTTTGTTTTAGTCTGAGAATAATGCTGATAACACACCGATGGATTAGGTGTTGCTAAGTAGCACTTACCCTGGTTAAGGAGTTACCTGGAAGGGACAGATCACTGCTTGGGTTGGGCTGGGTATCAGCAGGTGGTGAGCAATTGTATTGTGCATCACTTATGTTTATTGGGGTTTTTTTCCTTTCCCCTTTTAGTTTTATATTCTCTCCCCTTGTTATTTCCCTTATCGTTATTATTACTAGTAGTAGTAGTAGTAGTATCATATTGTACTTTGGTTATTAAACTGTTCTTATCTCAACCTGTGGGGTTTACAGTCTTTCGATTCTCCTCCCCATCCTGCCCGGGGAGTGGGGAAAGGGGGGTGTGAGCAAGCGGCTGCATGGCGCTGAGTTACCGGCTGGGTTTAAACCATGACATGCCCTTAATAATATGCTTTAACTTTTGGTCAGCCCTGAAGTGGTCAGGCAGTTGGAGTAATGGTCATTGTAGGTCCCCTCCAACTGGAACAAATAATTAAACAAAACAAAAAAAAAAAACTAACCTAAATTACACATACTAAAGGAGTCTTGGACAAAAGTCATGGCTTTTCACATTCAGTTCCTGTTTTCCAACTCCACTTCCCTTCTCAATCTCCCCACATGCCACTCCCTTTATTGTTGGTGGGGCTGCATAGGTGATTAATCATGTCACAGAAGTGTGTGCTGAGCTGTCTGCTTCAGAAGCACCTTTAATTCTCTGGCAAATTGAAATTATGTGTTATGTATGGTTTTACTTCAAATACCTTTCTCTAGTTGTGCAAGAACCTTCAGGAAGCCCAGCTTAGAAGTACAAAATGACACTGCTTCTGTATTTTACATCTACATTGTATTTATTTCAAAAATTCCATATTCCTTATCAACCTTTCAAATGAATAATTATAAATATTCAATAAATTAAATGAATGTATTTTTAATGAGCTATAGCACACATTCCATAGTAATCTACTTTTAGAATCATGCATATGTATTTCTGGTGGTTGCCAGATATTCTAGTTCAAGAAATAAACTCTGAAAAATACATGTCTGCCTATGTAGCTTTAAGTTCCAGCAAAATAAAATTGAGTAAAACAGTGAAAAGGAGTTGCTTTTGCAGCCTTGTAAAAACTCAGTTTTTCAGTACACCTGTTGAAATGCATCATTCTGTCTTGCCAGGGTTTTTTTGTTTTCCCAGAATTAACAGACACCTACCTGTTGCTGAACCGGTACCTGCTGTACTACCTGTGTGGGCACTGCTGCCTGGCCAGCCACAGATGCCTGTAAAGTCACAGTCGAACCTGTGTCTGACCCAGTCTCTGATGTCTGCATCGTGGTCTCTGAATAAAATTAAAATGTAAAATTAAAAGTTCAGCACAAACTTCTTTGGGTTTTTTTGTCACTTATCTTTATTCATATCTTAAAAGAAGAATGAGTATTCACCCCAAATCCAATCTGGGGATTGGCTAAAGATTGTTTCACATACTAGCACATGGAGATATATTTTTCCTTTCTTAAAATGTTGCTTTGGTCTAAAATATTAGAAAATTCATATTATATAATGTCTAATCTAAGGTGTACTTAGAGTTTGCAGCATTTCAAGAGAATACTATAAGCTTTAGACTTCATGAATTTTTTTCTAAGTTACAGTATGCTTTGTAACAGCAAATACATTTATCAAGCCAGAAGAAAGGTGCACACAAACCTACTTACTGCTTTGAGGCAAAGAACTAGAAAAAAATCCATTTACAGGTCTGATTCTTCTCTAACTATACTTGCACACATTAGCTGCAACTGTCAAATTTTGGGAGGAGACTCAAAACCTTATACCATATTAAGACAACATACTTTAAGCTAGCTATATGCACAAAAATAATTAATTCTAGAAGCTGCACATATAAATATTTACTTGTTAATTAAGCATACCTTCAGAAAAAGACTTGCAATAATCAATGCTATTAAACTGAATGCTGGAAATGTTTCACACCAACTCATCACAATTCTAAAGAACTAAAAGACTAATTTCTATAGTAATCACAGTACAAGTAAATCAAATTTCTTCCAATATTGCCAGCTTTCAGAAGGAACTAACATACACTGGATAAAGTGTACTGTAAGAACACAATGGGCAAAATATACAATACCAGAAAGAAATTTTCTTCCTGAAATGGTTCAAATCCTTATGTACTGAAATATTCAAAGTTTTCTCTTACCTTACTTGCACTCAAAATATCTTATTTACTACTGTAAATGAACAGAAGCTTTTCTTATTTATACGACTTCAGGAACAACTCATAAAAACCAGAAACAAGTAAAAGTCCTCCCATCAGCTTATAAATGACTACCCATTCTTCAAAGCTGTCCTTCCTCTGGTTTACTGAGTTGCACTATAAATTCATTTAGGTTGGAATGGACCTCCTGAGATCATCTAATCCAACCCCTCTGCTCAAAAGAGGGTCACCTAGAGGCAGGTTGCTCAGGGCCATGTCCAGTTGGGTTCTTAATAACTACAAGGATAGAGACTCCACATCTCTGGACAACCTGGTACAGTCCTTGACTAACCTTCACAGTAAAAAAGTGATTTCAAGTGTTCAGATGGAAATTCCTGCTTTTTTCCATTTGTGGCCATTGCCTCTAGTTCTGTTAATGAGCACCACTGAGAAGAGTCTTGCTCCCTCATCTTCACTCTCCCATCAGGTATTTATACATGATAAGATCCTCCCTGAGCCTTCTCTTCTCTAGGCTAAAATAGTCCCCGCTCTCTCAGCCTCTCCTCATATGGCAGATGCTCCAGTCCCTTAATCATCTTTGTGGCCCTTTGCTGGACTTGCTCCAGTAAGTTCAAACTTACTTGTACTGGAGAGCCCAGAACTGAACACGGTACTCCAGATGCGGCTTCACTAGCACTGAGTAGAGGAAGGCCCTACCTCCACCTCCTAGCAATGCTTTTTCTAATGCAGCCAGGGATACTGTTGCTGTGAGGCTGCATTGCTGGCTCACATTCAGCTTCTTGTCCACCAGGACACCCATTTCCTTCTCTGCAAAGCTGCCTTCCAGCTAGTCAGCCTGCAGCTTGTACTGGTACCTGGAGTAAGTCCTTCCCAGATGCATGACTTTGCACTTGTTGAACATCGTGAGATTCTTCTCTGCCCATTTTTTTAGCCTGTCAAGGTCCCTCTGAATGGCACAACAGCCATCTGGTCCATCAACTGCTTCTGCCAATTCTGTATCATTTGAAAACTTGCTGAGGGTGCACTCTGCCCTATTTTCCAGGTCACTAATGAAGATATCAAAAAGTTTTGGCCCCAGTACAGACTCCTGGGGGTCACCACTAGTGACTTGCTTCCAACTGAAATTGACATCACCCTCTGGGCAGTTCAGCCAGTTTCAGTCCACCTCACTGTCCATTAAACAACATCCACTGCTCTCCCCTCATCCACTAAGCTAGTTACCTCATTGTAGAAGGATTATCAGGTTGGTCAGACATGGTTTCCCATTCATAGATCCATACATACTCCTACTAAGCACCTTCATGTACTTCAGTTTCCAAGATTCTTTTCTCCATCATCTTCCTGGGAATATAGGTGAGGCTGACCAGCCTATAGATCTTCCTTCTTGCCTTAATTGAAGAATGAAGTGATATTTGCTCTCTTCTACTTGTCAGGAACCTCTTCCAATCATCATGACCATTCAAAGATAATTGAGAGTGGCCTTGCAGTGACATCAGCCAGCTCACTCAGCACTCATGGACTTATGTATGTTCAGTTTGCATAAATGGTCTTACATATGATCCTCTTCCATGGAAGGTAAATCTTCCTTGCTCCAGATTTTCCCTCTGGTCTCAGGGGCCTGGGAATCCTCAAGGGTGGTCTTACCCATAAAGACTGAGACAAAGAAGGCATGGAGTACATCAACCTTACCCATGTAATTTGTCACCAGTTCCCTCATCCCATTCAGTAACAGGTGACATTTTCCCTGGTCCTCCTTTTGCTGTTTCTGTACTTGTAGAATCCTTTCTTGTTGCCATCTATTATCAGCATTACATTTTGTACCAAGCCTGTCTGGGAGTGAGTTAACTTCCCTCACAGTTGCCCATATGGTACTGTGTTTTGCATTTGTGGCTAGAACAGTGTTGATAACTGACCAATGTTTTGCCTATTGCTGAGCAGTGCCTGCACATCAAGGCTTTCTCTCAAGTCCACCCCCCCCACAGCTGGGGGAGAGCAAGAGGTGGGGAGGGGACATAGACACAATAGCTGACCCAAACTGACCAAAGGTATATTCCATACCATATGACATCATGCCGAGCAAAAAAAGCTCACAGAAAGGAGGGGGAAGGGGAGAGGGGAACACTCATGGTTATGGCATTTGTCTTAGCAAGCAACCATTAAGCATGCTGAGTGTCTGCTTTCCAGGAAGTGGTTGGACATCTTGTGGCTGGCCAATGGGGAATAGTGATTTAATTAATCTTTCTGCTTTGTTAGTACACACAGCTTTCTTATTCTCAAACTGTCATTGTCTTGATCCATAACACTATTCACCTTCCTCATGTTTTTTATCCATCCCATTGGGGAAGATAATGAGCAAGGAGGAAGGGTGTTTGGCTGCTGCTCAGGACCCATGACATATTTAATCAAGCATAACTGAGAAGTAGACACTGACCATATCAACCCTAGAAAAACTCCAAATTGTTATTTCATAGAATCAGAATCATAGAATAGTTAGGGTTGGAAAGGACCTTAAGATCATCTAGTTCCAACCCCCCTGCCATGGGCAGGGACACCTCACACTAAACCATGCCACCCAAGGCTACGTCCAACCTGGCCTTGAACGCCGCCAGGGATGAAGCATCCACAACTTCCCTGGGCAACCCATTCCAGGGCCTCACCACCCTTGCAGTAAAGAATTTCTTCCTCAGATCCAATCTAAACTTCCCCTGTTTAAGTTTGAACCCATTACCCCTTGTCCTCTCAACACAGTCCCTAATGAAGAGTCCCTCCCCAGCATCCCTATAGGCCCCCTTCAGGTATTGGAAGGCTGCTATGAGGTCTCCACGCAGCCTTCTCTTCTCCAGGCTGAACAGCCCCAATTTTCTCAGCCTATCTTCATACGGGAGGCGCTCCAGTCCCCTGATCATCCTCGTGGCCCTCCTCTGCACTTGTTCTAACAGTACCATGTCCTTTTTATGTTGAGAACACCAGAACTGCACACAATACTCCAAGTGAGGCCTCACGAGAGCAGAGTAAAGGGGCAGGAGCACCTCCCTCGAACTGCTGGTCACACTCCTTTTGATGCAGCCCAGGATACGGTTGGCTTTCTGGGCTGCAAGCGAACACTGCCAGCTCATGTTAAGTTTCTCATCGACCAACAGCCCCAAGTCCTTCTCCACAGGGCTGCTCTGAATCTCTTCCCTGCCCAACCTGTAGCTGTGCCTGGGATTGCTCCGACCCAGGTGTAGGACCTTGCACTTGGCATGGTTAAACTTCATCAGGTTGGCATCAGCCCACCTCACAAGTGTGTCTAGGTCCCTCTGGATAGCATTCCTTCCCTCCAATGTATCAACCGAACCACACAGCTTAGTGTCATCGGCAAACTTGCTGAGGGCGCACTCAATCCCATTGTCCATGCCACCCAGGAAGATGTTGAACAAGACCGGTCCCAACACCGATCCCTGGGGGACACCACTCATTACTGGTCTCCAGCTGGACATTGAGCCATTGATCACTACTCTTTGCGTGCGGCCATCCAGCCAGTTCTTTATCCACCAAGAGGTCCACCTATCAAATTGATGTCTCTCCAACTTAGAGAGAAGGATGTCATAGAATCATAGAATCATAGAATAGTTAGGGTTGGAAAGGACCTCAAGATCATCGAGTTCCAACCCCCCTGCCATGGGCAGGGGCACCTCACACTAAACCATGCCACCCAAGGCTATGTCCAACCCCACCTTGAACGCCGCCAGGGATGAAGCATTCACAACTTCCCTGGGCAACCCATTCCAGGGCCTCGCCACCCTTACAGTAAAGAATTTCTTCCTCAGATCCAATCTAAACCTCCCCTGTTTAAGTTTAAACCCATTACCCCTTGTCCTCTCACCACAGTCCCTAATGAAGAGTCCCCCCCCAGCATCCCTATAGGCCCCCTTCAAGGTATTGGAAGGCTGCTATGAGGTCTCTACGCAGCCTTCTCTTCACCAGGCTGAACAGCCCCAATTTTCTCAGCCTGTCTTCATACGGGAGGCACTCCAGTCCCCTGATCATCCTCGTGGCCCTCCTCTGCACTTGTTCTAACAGTACCATGTCCTTTTTAAGTTGAGGACACCAGAACTGCACACAATACTCCAAGTGAGGTCTCACGAGAGCAGAGTAAAGGGGCAGGAGCACCTCCCACGACCTGCTGGTCACACTCCTTTTGATGCAGTCCAGGATACAGTTGGCTTTCTGGGCTGCAAGCGCACACTGCTGGCTCATGTTAAGTTTCTCATCGACCAACAGCCCCAAGTCCTTCTCCGCAGGGCTGCTCTGAATCTCCTCCCCGCCCAACCTGTAGCTGTGCCTGGGATTGGTCCCACCCAGGTGTAGGACCTTGCACTTGGCATGGTTAAACTTCATCAGGTTGGCATCAGCCCACATCACAAGCATGTCAAGGTCCCTCTGGATGGCATTCCTTCCCTCCAATTTATCAACCGAACCACACAGCTTGGTGTCATCGGCAAACTTGCTGAGGGCGAACTCAATCCCATTCTCCATGTCACCAACAAAGATGTTGAACAAGACCGGTCCCAACACCGATCCCTGAGGGACACCACTCGTTACTGGTCTCCAGCTGGACACTGAGCCACTGAGCACTACTCTTTGCGTGCGGCCATCCAGCCAGTTCTTTATCCACCAAGAGGTCCACCTATCAAATTGATGTCTCTCCAACTTAGAGAGAAGGATGTCATGTGAGACAGTGTCAAAGGCTTTACACAAGTCCAGGTAGATGACATCAACTGCTCTGCCCCTCTCCATCAGTTCCGTGGCCCCTTCTATGAAGGCCACCAGATTGGTCAGGCAGGATTTCCCCTTAGTGAAGCCATGCTGGCTGTCACCAAGCACCTTGTGGGTTTTCATGTGCCTCAGCATGCCTTCCAGGAGAATCCGCTCCAAGATTTTGCCAGGCACAGAGGTGAGACTGACTGGTCTGTAATTCCCCGGCTCATACATTTTCCCCTTCTTAAAAATGGGGGTTATGTTTCCCTTTTTCCAGTTGTCGGGAACTTCACCTGACTGCCATGATTTTTCAAATATGATGGACAGTAGCTTAGCAACTTCACTTGCCAGCTCCTTCAGGACCCATGGATGGATTTCATCCGGTCCCATGGACTTGTATACATTCAGGTTCCTAAGGTGGCCCCGAACAAGATCCTCTCCTACAGTGGGCCCAGGGTCTTCATTCTCACTGTCCCTGCGTCTGCCTTCCAAGACTTGGGTGGTGTGGTCAGAGCATTTGCCCGTAAAGACTGAGGCAAAGAAGTCAGTAAGAACCTCAGCCTTCTCCAAATCCAGGGTAGCCAGTTCTCCTGATAGCTTCTGGAGAGGACCCACATTGTCCCTAGCCTGTCTTTTATTTGCAATGTACCTATAAAATCCCTTCCTGTTTTCCTTAACATCCCTAGCCAAGCTTAATTCTAAGTGGGCCTTAGCTTTCCTAACCTGGTCCCTAGCTTCCCAGACAACATCCCTGTATTCTTCCCAGGTCGCCTGTCCTTGCTTCCACCTTTTATAAGCCTCTTTTTTCCTTCGAATTTTCCTCAGCAGCTCCTTGTCCATCCAAGGAGGTCTCCTGGCCCTCCTGCTAAACTTCCTTCTAGTTGGGATGCATCGCTCCTGAGCTTGCAGCAGGTGATCCTTGAATATCAACCAACAGTCTTGGGCCCCCCTGCCCTCTAGGGCTGTATCCCATGGAACCTTACTGAGCAGGTTCCTGAAGAGGCCAAAGTCTGCTCTCTTGAAGTCCAGGGCAGTGAGCTTGCTGCACGCTCTTCTCACTGTCCGGAGGATCTCGAATTCGACCATCTCATGATCGCTGCAATCAACGCTGCCCTGGAGTGTCTCATTTCCAACCAGCCCTTCCCTGTTGGTGAGCACGAGGTCAAGCATGGGATCTCAACTTGTTGGCTCCTCTATTACTTGCAGAAGGAAGTTGTCTTCCTCACAATCAAGGAACCTTCTGGATTGCTTGTGCCAGGCCGTACCATCCCTCCAACAGATATCAGGGTGGTTGAAGTCTCCCATGAGAACAAGGGCCTGCGAGCTTGAGGCTGCTCCTATCTGTCTATAGAGCACTTCATCCACCAACTCCCCTTGGTCAGGCAGTCTGTAAGACATCCCCACAATAATGTCTCCCATCGCTGTTCTCCCTTTAACCCTGACCCACAAACTCTGTTGACTGCTCACCTGTCCCCAGACAGAGTTCCATACTCTCTAGCCTATCCCTAACATAAATAGCAACTCCCCCTCCCAGTCTGCCGGGCCTCATCTTTCCTAAAGTGTCTGTAACCTTCCATTCCAACACACCAGTCATAGGAGCCATCCCACCATGTTTCTGTGATGCCTATGATATCATACCCCTGTAGATGTGCACACATCTCTAATTGCTCTTGTTTGTTCCCCAGGCTACGGGCATTTGTATAGAGGCATTTGAGCCGAGATCCAATTGAAGCCGGCTCATTGGCTGGAGTGGCTGGAATATCTCTACATTGCTCCGAACGTTTACTGTAGGTGCTGCCAACCGACTGGGTGTGTTGGGATGGAATGATGCCCCCCTCCCCCAACACCCATGGATTTTATTTTTCTCAAGGACCTGGGTGTACTTGGTGGGTAATGCTGAAGGATGGGGAAGTCCAGTATGTACCTCAAAGGGATTCTTAACGTGACCCAGAACTGTGCACTCACAGCCCAGAAAGATAACCGTATCCTGGGCTGCATCAAAAGAAGCATGACCAGCAGGTCGAGGGAGGTGATCCTGCCCCTCTACTCTGTTCTCTTGACTGTGTACAGTTCTGGTGTCAACATAAAAAGGACATAGAACTGTCGGAACAAGTCCAGAGGAGGGCCATGAGGATGATCAGGGGACTGGAGTACCTCCCGTATGAAGACAGGCTGAGAAAGTTGGGGCTGTTCAGCCTGCAGAAGAGAAGGTTGCATGGAGACTTCATAGCAGCCTTCCAGTATCTGAAGGAGGCCTATAAGGATGCTGGGGAGGGACTCTTCATTAGGGACTGTAGGGATAGGACAAGGGGTAACGGGTTCAAACTTAAACAGGGGAAGTTTAGACTGGATATAAGGAAGAAGTTCTTTACTGTAAGGGTGGTGAGGCCCTGGAATGGGTTGCCCAGGGAAGTTGAGAATGCTCCATCCCTGGCAGTATTCAAGGCGGGGTTGGACATAGCCTTGGATGGCATTGTTTAGTGGGAGGTGTCCCTGCCCATATCAGGGAGGTTGAAACTAGATGATGTTAAGGTCCTTTCCAACCCTAACTATTCTATGATTCTATGATTCTATTCTATGATTTTGTGTGAGAATAGCCCATGAATTAAACTGTATGATGTTAATTGCTATATAACACTGTTACCACAAAAGACAGTTGAAGAAACTCACTCATTTGGAGTTCTAGAAAGCAGGCAGTCCTTATTGCAGCACTGGGTGCTGTCGTGGTTTAAGCCGTAAATCACACAGTTTGCTCACTCACTCCGAGGGGGGAGGGGGGAACGGGGAGAAGAATCGAAAGAATGTAACTCCCACGGGTTAAGAACAGTCCAGTAACTAAGGTACAACACAAATCACTACTGCTACCACCAATAATATTAATGACCAGGGAAATACAAAGGAAGAGGATACAACTGCTCACCACCCGATGACCGAGCTGTGAACTGAACCCTTTCAGGTTCCTGCCCCCAGTTTTTCCATCCTGGGCATGACGTGCTATGGTATGGAATACCTCTTTGGTCAGTTTGGGTCAGGTGTCCTGACTCTGCTTCCTCCCGGCTTCCCCTCCTCCCTGGCAGAGCATGAGACTCAGAACGTCCTTGGTCAAACCAAACATTCTAAGCCGTAACTATAAACATCGATGTTATCAGCGCTGTTCCCAGGCCAAAAGTCAATGTCATGGGTTCAGCAGTAGCAGTCATTTTTTCTCCTTCTCGGTAGCTGGTGCAGCGCTGTGTTTTTGATTTTGGGCCTCGGAACAGCGCTGATAACACCAGTGTTTTCAGTTACTGCTTGGTAATGTTTAGGCTGGCCAAGGACTTTGTGAGTCTCATGCTCTGCCAGGGAGGAGGGGAAGCCGGGAGGAAGGAGAGACAGGACACCTGACCCAGACTGACCAAAGAGGTTATTCCATACCACAGCATGTCATGTCCAGGATGTAGAAACGGAGAGCAGAGACCCGGAAGGGTGGTGGGGGTGCACGGTGGGGGGTGCACGGCTTGGTCGGGCTGGGATGATGGTGAGCTATTGTATTCTTTCCTTGTATTTGCCTTGTCATTATTATTATTGGTGGTAGCAGTAGTGATTTGTGTTATACCTTAGTTACTAAACTGTACTTATCTCAACCTGGGGGAGTTGCATTCTTTCGATTCTCCTTCCCATCCCTCCAGGAGCGGAGGGAAGAAAGAGTGGGGAGTGAGTGAGTGAGCAAAACTGTGCGTGGCTAAGAAGCTTAAACCACGACAGTCGAAAACACAGTGCTGCACCAGCTACTAAGGAGAAAAATAACTGCTACTGCTGAACCCAGGACAGGTGCACACACGAATCATTTCACAAAGGTGAGCACACCTGTAGTCTACAAGCAGTATCCATATATCCAATGAACTTATGCATATTTACAACCTTTCTGGGAAATTCTTTACAAATTCACTAGATTTCCCAGAACTAATTGCAATATTTGCATTTTA
Organism: Amazona ochrocephala; assembly: GCA_039720435.1. Classification (NCBI taxonomy): domain Eukaryota; kingdom Metazoa; phylum Chordata; class Aves; order Psittaciformes; family Psittacidae; genus Amazona; species Amazona ochrocephala. Next base: position 26,507,107 of record CM077908.1, read on the forward strand.
ATTATGCATGAGCTTTCTTGCTAAGTGGTGGTCTTGAGGGGTCTCTGGTGGTCACTAACAGTCTTCCTCACTGTGTCTGCTGATTGACCTCTGTGCTTACCCATGTGCAAAAGACTCTTGTGAATTACTTAACAACTGTGTCCGTGTTTTAGGTCAGTTTGTTCTGATTTGTTCCTTATCTTGAAGAACTGGCCCCATCTGTCTTGGCTACTCCTTCCTTATCTTCAAAGGCTACCCTTGTTTTATACATACCCCAAGGCCACACAAGCCCATCTTGCTCTCAATAAAGCGGTCCCAATTTACAACCTAACACCTTGTTTACAATTAACAGAGTGGTTTTAATTTACAACTTAGCAGTTTAGCTTACAATTCCCCCCTTTGAGGGGGGATATATGTGTATCCTATAAGTCACACTCCATTTTATTATCCTACATTTAATTCTGAAACACCATTGTGATCAGCAACTATAACACTGAATCACGATGCATGCTAGGGTACAAACACAAACTAGCATTATAATTACTATAAACAAATTCTTTAACCATGTCAAATTTGGTATCCAAGATGTAAGTTTGTACCATAACTCTTCAAAACCCCATGAGGTATTGTCTCTAGTGACTTGGAGCAAGATTTTTGTCTATTCCCAAATTTTGGCCAAATCTGTAAAATGCCTCCTTGGGAAGCTAATAGCAAATCAAGGGCCATATGATTTTGCAGTGTCACCTGGGATAGGTTGGATACCTCAACCTGTACTGCCTGTACTGCATCTATAATTTTGTTTTCAGTGTTTTCAATTACTGCAGATATATTTACAATCATCTTTTCTAATTCACCTACTCCCAACCAAGGAAGAAAACATCTAACAAAACTGAAATCTTGCGGGACTATCTGCAATAGCATTATGAGTTCTCTTGGTCCATTTTAGGAAGGTTTTTATCTGTCCTTCTTCTGGTTTTAGGGCTTTGATTATGGTAATATTTGGGACTACAACACCCAACGTATATGTTCCAGACCATTTTTGGGGAAGGACTTTTCTAGCAGCATTATTACACAGCCAATACCACCTTTTCCCTTCAGAAGCATTCCAATAGCCAGTTTGGGGTCTCTTAGCCTGGAGTTGCATTGCTCAGCTGCAATTTGGGTAATGTCCTACTGATACATTACCAGAATTAAGGGTTTTATTCGCAGTCACACATATGGTATCTGAAATATCTGGGGTTTGAATTTTCAAAACCTGAAGATTTGTATGGTATCGATCAAACTGAGGTTTGTCCATAGCATATTCCAATTTGTCCTGAAAGGAAAGGGGATTCCTACTAACGGCATAGCCTCTGAGTGTTTCAAGAGGCATGTACAAATCCAACAATCAGATGTATTAAGTATTTGAGTGAGATTCTGTACTAACATCAAACATAAATTTTGGTGCCAGGCTAATCTAAATTGACTCATGGCTACCATAACTCTAATGATTAAAGTATAGAACCTACTCATGATTTTCTTCTTGGTCTGCGATATGGACAGTAAGACTGAGCGGGCCCTCAGGAAGTTTGCCAATGACACTAAGCTGTGTGGTCCGTTCGACAGGCTGGAGGGAAAGGATGCCATTCAGAGGGACCTTGATACACTTGAGAGGTGGGTCAATGCCAACCTCATGAAGTACAACGAAGCAAAGTGCAAGGTCCTACACCTGGGTCGGGGCAATCCCAGGCACAGCTACAGGTTGGGCAGAGAAGAGATTCAGAGCAGCCCTGCGGAGAAGGACTTGGGGGTGTTCGATGATGAGAAAATGAACATGAGCCGGCAGTGTGTGCTCACAGCCCAGAAAGCCAACTGTATCCTGGACTGCATCAAAAGGAGCGTGACCAGGAGGTCGAAGGAGATGATTCTGCCCTTCTACTCTGCTCTCGTGAGACCTCACTTGGAGTACTGTGTACAGTTCTGGTGTCCTCAACATAAAAAGGACATGGAACTGTTGGAAAAGGTCCAGAGGAGGGTCACAAGGATGATCAGGGGACTGGAGCACCTCCCATATGAAGATAGGCCGATAAAGTTGGGGCTGTTCAGCCTGGAGAAGAGAAGGCTGCGTGGAGACCTCAGAGCAGCCTTCCAGTATCTGAAGGGTGCCTACAAGGATGCTGGGGAGGGACTCTTCATTAGGGACTGTAGAGATAGGACAAGGGCTAATGGGTATAAAGTTAAACAGGGGAAGTTCAGGATAGATATAAGGAAGGCATTCTTTACTGTGAGGGTGGTGAGGCACTGGAATGGTTTGCCCAGGGAAGTTGTGAATGCTCCATCCCTGGCAGTGTTCAAGGCCGGGTTGGACAGAGCCTTGGATGACATGGCTTAGTGTGAGGTGTCCCTGCCCATGGCATGGGGATGGCAACTATATGATCTTAAGTTCCTTTCCAACCCTAACTATTCTATGATTCTTCTAACTCAGGGCTGTTTGGTAAATTATAGTAAGTGGTAATTTCTGTTCTACTGTCCATGGAGCTATAGTTCTCTTAATTCTAGAATAATGCACCCAAGGTTTTTTTTTCAGCCACCTTCAGGGTAGTGTAAGTGGCAAGTAAAACTTGGAAAGGTCCTTGCCACATAGCTCTCAAAGGCTCATCCTTCCATGTTTTAATATAGATTCCGTCTCCCAGTTGATACAAATGGGCAAGAGCGTCCAATTCACTTGCATGATGTAAGACTACATGGTTATGATGTTCCTGGAGAGTTTTACCCAATCACTGTCAGCAAATATCATCTGAGATCTTGTTTTCCCTGTAAAAACAAATTGCCAAGAACGAAAGGCAATTGATAAGGCCGCCCATACATTAGTTCATATGGACTCACATGATTCCTTCCTGGCTGTATTCGTATCTGCCCTGGGTTCAGCAGTAGCAGTCATTTTTCTCCTTCTTAGTAGCTGGTGCAGTGCTGTGTTTTTTGACTTTCAGCCTGGGAACAGTACTGATAACACCAATGGTTTTAGTTGTTGCTCAGTAATGTTTACACTGACCAATCTCTGACCAAGGACTTTCTGAGTCTCAGGTGCTGCCAGGGAGGAGGGGAAGCTGGGAGGAAGCAGAGACAGGACACCTGACCCAAACTAACCAAAGAGGTATTCCATACCACAGCATGTCATGCCCACTATATAAACTGGGGGCAGTTACCCGGAAGGGCTAGATCACTGCTCAGGTAGGGCTGGGTATCGGTCGGCGGGTGGTAACCAATTGTATTCTCTTCCCTTGTTATTTCCCTTATCATTATTATTATTGGTGGTAGCAGTAGTGGTTTTGTGTTATACCTTAGTTACTGGACTGATCTTATCTCAACCCCTGGGAGTTACATTCTTTTGATTCTCCTCCCCATCCCTCTGGGAGCGGGAGGGAGGAAGGAGGGGGAGTGAGTGAGCGGCTGCATGGTTCTGGGTTGCCGGCTGGGCTTAAACCACGACAGTATCCTTAACAAAGCAATTGGTAGGGCTTGTAACCAGGTTAAAGAAGTTTCCTGACATATTTTGCTCAACTGTAACTTAAGAGTTTGGTTCATGAGTTCTATCTTCACACTAGCCTGAGGCCTGTATGGGGTATGTAAATCCCACTTGACTCCTAAATATTCTCCTACCTTCCTAACTACTTCTGCAACAAAATGTGGACCTCTAGCCAAGGACATACCTGCCAGTGTACCAAATCGAGGTATTATCTGATTCAGTAGCTGTTTCACTACTTCACAATCCACACTGGTATGACAAAGGAAATCCTCCGGCCAACTAGAAAACATATCTACTAGTACCAACCTGAGCCTGTTATGCCGTGGCAATTCTGTAAAGTCCACTTGCCAACAGTCTCCTGGACAATCGCCTTTGTTGTTCCAGGTTGGGGTCTCTTAGCATGGTAAGAATAATTTCCTAAACAAGGTTCACACTTCTTTATAACAATCTTTATAATTACAGCCATTTGCATACTCAGAACTTGGAGTTTTAAAGCCTCAGCCATTGATTCTGTTCCCCATTGAGTTGCCTGGTGTTTTTCTTCAGCTGTTTTTCTCATAAGAGGCTGAGGAATTATTACCTGCCTGATGGTGTAACCCACCATCCTTCATCATTCTTCTTGGCTCCTAACAGACTAGGTAATCTCTCATCCTCTTTTTGATAACTTGGAAGTTCATTATCCAAGCACTGAAATGTATAATGCAATATTTAAAAAAGGCCCCCTCCCACAGCTTCTTTGGTTGCTTTGTCAGCAACGTGATTACCAATATTCACTGGAGTGTTATCAAATTGAGATGCCTTGCAATGCATTATTGCTACCTTCCAAGGTAGCTGGACTCTTTTTAACATTTCCTGCATTATTTCTCTATATTTTAAAGGGGACCCTTGAGAGGTTAACAATCCCCTTTCTTTCATTTTGACCCCATGCGCATAAACAATTCCAAAAGCAAATCTTGAGTCCATCCATATGGTTACGGTTTTACATGCTGACAATTCCAGAACTCTCAGTAGCGTGATCAGCTTGTCTTTCTGTGCTGATGTGTTGGGGGGAGGGGGGGGGTCTCACAAGGGCACAGTAGAGGGGCAGGATCACCTCCTTTGACCTCCTGGTCATGATCCTTTTGATGCAGCCCAGGATACGGTTGGCTTTCTGGGCTGCAAGCGCACACTGCCGGCTCATGTTAAGTTTCTCATCGACCAACATCCCCAAGTCTTTCTCCGCAGGGCTGCTCTGAATCTCTTCTCTGCCCAACCTGTAGCTGTGCCTGGGATTGGTCCCACCCAGGTGTAGGACCTTGCACTTGGCATGGTTAAACTTCATCAGGTTGGCATCAGCCCACCTCACAAGCATGTCAAGGTCCCTCTGGATGGCATTCCTTCCCTTCAGCGCATCAACTGAACCACACAGTTTGGTGTCATTGACAAACTGGCAGAGGGCGCACTCAATCCCACTGTCCATGTCACCGACAAAGATGTTGAACAAGACCGGTCCCAACACCGATCCCTGAGGGACACCACTCGTTACTGGTCTCCAGCTGGACACTGAGCCACTGAGCACTACTCTTTGCCTGTGGCCATCCAGCCAGTTCTTCATCCACCGAGTGGTCCTCCTATCAAATTTATGTCTCTCCAATTTAGAGAGAAGGATGTCATGCGGGACAGTGATGAACGCTTTGCACAAGTCCAGGTAGATGACATCAACTGCTCTACCCCTGTCCATCAGTTCCGTAGCCCCATCATAGAAGGCCACCAATTTGGTCAGGCAGGATTTCCCCTTTGTGAAGTCGTGCTGGCTGTCACCAACAACATTGCTGTTTTTCATGTGCCTTAGCATGCCTTCCAGGAGAACCTGCTCCAAGATTTTGCCAGGCACAGAGGTGAGACTAAGTGGCCTGTAGTTCCCTGGGTCATCCCTTCTTGAAAATGGGGGTTATATTACCCTTTTTCCAGTCGTTGGGAACTTCACCTGACTGCCATAATTTTTCAAATATGATGGACAAATACAGACAGTATTCTGCAAACAGTTGTGAGTCAGCTCTCCTGCTTCTGGATTGGTTGTCAAAACCACTGCTGCGTTCGAAAGGTTAGTTACTTTCAATTCTACATCCTCTTGTTCTAGAAGCACAGCCTGATATTTTAACAGCCTGCTTGGGGAAAGCCAATGACTGCTTTTCTGTTCCAGAATGGTTGTTACCATGTGAAGTACAAATGCAGTCAATTTTTGTCCCAAAGTATTCAATAAAATTTTCTATTAGAGGCTCTAATCCTTTTCTTGCTTCCAGTTTTATAGGATATTGTTTCTGTCTTACCAGTCTGACGTTTGTTTTCAGATGAATAGTTACTGGTTGTGCACTTTGTGATCGTCCTGGCACTCCAGCAGCCCATACTAGTGGGGTGACTGCATTCTCCACTTCCTCTGGTAGATCTGGCTCAGTGGCTGTTTTCTGTAACATAAAAACTTGGGCCTCCATAGCCTTTTCATCAGGAACATGTATCTGAATTTTTCTTTCTTTAAACATAACTTATGCATTTAATTTACTCCGTATATCCCTATACAATAACAGCACGGGGCACTCAGGCATGGAAAGAAATTGATGGGTCAACATCCATTTACCAATTTTAAAATTTAAAGGTTGAAAGAAAGGATGGGTTCTTGTCCACCCTGTGGCACCAATGATTGTTTCCTTAATTGCCCTTTACGAATATTTATAGCAGAATAGGTAGCTTCTGTTTTTACAAGAAATTTTATCTTATCATTCCCCAATCTAACTTGTAACCAGGGTTTTTTTTTGGGAAGGGTTTCAAATCTTCCCCTGGTCCTCCTCAATCTTCATCTAAAGTAATCATTTTTCTACCTGTCCTGACATTCCACTAAATCTCCGGTGTTTCTTTTGATTCTTAGGGCATTCTCTCTTCCAGTGCTCCCTCTGTTTACAAATTGCACACTGGTCATTCTCTAAGTGAACCCGTGGAGTCTGTTCACAAACTTTTCCATGTAATCCTTCTTTCTGACCCTTTCCTCCCAGGCCGCTCCCTCCTTTCCTGGTTTCCTGTGTGACAGCTACAGCCAACAATCCCCCCCCATTCTTTTCCTTCTTTTCTCTCTCCCCTTCAACTTCTCTGTTACTGTACACTCTCCAAGCTCTTTCCAGCAATTTATTGAGTGACCAAGAATCTGTCCCTCACAGTTTATGCAGCTTGCATTTAATATCTGGATTTGATTGACCAATAAAAAAATATAACTGTGCTGCATCTTTTTCAGGGTCTATATCAGTATACTTCCTAGCCACCACCATAAGTCTTTCATAAAAGGCAGACAGATTCTCCTTTCATCTGTATTACTTGATATAGTTTTAGGAATCACATGTTTCATTCCAAACAAAACCAACTGCTAACACTTGGTTAATAGATCCCGCTCAGCCAGAACATTTGGATCCCACTTAGGGTCTATGAAGGGAAAGTGGTCATCCACTGAACCCCGCTGGCCCCCCTGTATGTGCATCTTTTCTTCCTCCTCCCTTGCTTTTGCCAGCACTATACTTTTCTCATCTTATGGTACCAAAGTATCAAATACTACTTTTAAATTATTACAATATGGATCTTGCATTCTAATAATTGCCTCCATCATTTAAATACTTTCGCAGGATCTTCCCTATAGGGCCCAGCTAACTCTTTCTAGGCTCATAAATCTGACACAGGAAACAGCACCTTGATATTCACAGGTCCCTCCGCCCCTCCTTTTCCAATGCTAATACCATAGGATCTTCAGATATATGCATACACCCCTTTCACAAGTCCAAATTATTCCACAAATCAAAGAATAAATCAACATACCATAATTCATCCCACTTTGCCTCCCTTCAGCAAAACAGCATCAGTTGCAAAATCACATTATAATCAATCGTACTGTTCATAGGGTACTTCACCCCAGACTCCAGCTTATACAATGCCCACCACTGATTACAATACTTTATCAAAGTCTCCCGAGTGACTGAGCCACCCAAGGTCCACCAATTTGTTTCCAATGTCATAAAATGCAACTCAATGGGGATTTCTTCAAAATACTCCTATGGAGGCAGTGGTACCCATGATCATGACCTCCATCCAAATACAGTGTCCGGACAGCCAAACAAATCCTTACCCACTACACAGGGAGTCCCCTCTGACCAATGTGGATAAGTTACCAAGTATAAAGAATGCCTTCTCAAAGAAATAAAATCAGGGGTCTTACTGAGGTCCCAAGTTGGTCTGGGGATCTGTGGTTCCTTTCAGGGAAGTCCCCAATGCCAACATGAAAGTCCCAGAGATTCCCTGGATCCATGGGAAACATGGCAGAGTGTCCCTGTTCTGGTGCCAAATTGTTACACAGAAGACGGTTGAAGAAACTCTCCAAGACTCGATTTGGAATTTTAGAAAGCAGGCAGTCCTTATTGCAGCATTGGGCACACACACGCCTGAAGTCTACAAGCGGCATCCATATACCAATGAACTTATGCATATTTACAACCTTTCTGGGAAATTCTTTGCAAATTCACTAGATTTCCCAGAACTAATTGCAATATTTGCATTTTAATTATGCATGAGCTTTCTTGCTAAGTGGTGGTCTTGAGGGGTCTCTGGTGGTCGCTAATAGTCTTCCTCACTGTGTCCGCTGATTGACCTCTGTGCTTGCCCATGTGCAAAAGACTCTTGTGAATTACTGTCGTGGTTTAAGCTTCTCAGCCACAAACAGTTTTGCTCACTCACTCACTTCCCCCTCTTTCTTCCCTCCGCTCCTGGAGGGATGGGAAGGAGAATCGAAAGAATGCAACTCCCGCAGGTTGAGATAAGAACAGTCCAGCAACTAAGGTATAACACAAACCACCACTGCTACCACCAATAATAATAATCACAAGAGAAAAATACAAGGGAAGAGTTTTTTTTCTTCCCCCCCACTCCGTAAGGGGGGGGGGGAAGAATCGAAAGAACGCAACTCCCACGGGTCGAGACAAGAACAGCCCAGCAATCAAGGTACAACACAAACCACCGCTACCACCACCGATAATAACAATAACGAGAGAAATACAAGGGAAGAGGACAGAACTGCTCACCACTCGACGACCGAGTTGTGAACTAAACCCACCCCTCTTCCGGGTTCCGGTCCCCCAGTTCTTTTTCCTCCTGGACATGACGTGCTGTGGTATGGAATAACCCCTTTGGTCAGTTTGGATCAGGTGTCCTGTTTCTGCTTCCCCCCGGCTTCCACCCTTCCCTGGCAGAGCATGAGACTCAGCAAGTCCTTGGCCAGCCTAAACATCACCAAGCAGTAACTGAAAACACTGGTGTTATCAGCACTGTTCCCAGGCTCAAAATCAAAAACACAGTGCTGCAGCAGCTACCAAGAAGGGAAAAAGAAAAAATGATTGCTACTGCTGAACCCAGGACATTCCACCCCTTATTCCATACCATTCACGTCACACTCAGATCCCGGGGCATTTTTTTCCTTTTGAAGGTGCTGGATGGTGTTGAACAGGGCTCTGTAAGCATAGGCCAAACCCCAGCATGTAGCCATGATCTGTCCATCTCTGGTGTGACCAGAATGACAACACACCTCCTTTAAGTGTTCTACTAATTTTTCTGGATTTTGCACATGTTCATTGGTGAAGTTCCAAAGCACTGGAGGGGCCCACTGGCCTAGATACTTGCCCATGCTATCCCACACACCCTGCCACTCATGACTATCCAGCCTCGGGGAAAATCTCTTGGACCTCCTATATCGTTGTTTAATCCTAGACAAGGCCCAAACCCGACTCTGCATAACTCTCGGGACCAGACGAAATGGTCGTGAATAAAGCACACTCGATATGCGCGCCAACATGGCAATCCCCATCACAACCAGCAGGCAGGTCTCAAGGGTGTCTAAGGGCCATTCAAAACCTTCAGAATTCACGAAAGATGCTGTAAACGGTCTGATGGGGGTGCTGGGAGCATAAAAGAATGTCTCCTTCACAGGCTGACCACCCGAGGAGGCGAAAAAAGATGTATAATTCCTAAACACCCCCATTATATACCTCCCAAAGTACAGTGCTGGTGACCACATTGGGAACAAAAACCGGGTCAGTTTCAGGATCACTGAGTCTATTGTATCAAAAAACAGTGCAATAAAGTACAATGCAATAAGAGCCTTAATCCAAAACCCTTCTCTGAGAAATGTTAAGATAAAAATTACCGTCTGTAAGTGAAGTAACACACGCTGAACCTGTGAGAACCAGAGCAACAACCTTGAGAGCCAATAAATCAGCATTGTGACAAGTGGCTATTAATCCTGTCGTTATCTCAACCCTTCGAGCCCCACGTTGGGCGCCAAAAAGAACTGTCGTGGTTTAAGCTTCTCAGCCACAAACAGTTTTGCTCACTCACTCACTTCCCCCTCTTTCTTCCCTCCGCTCCTGGAGGGATGGGAAGGAGAATCGAAAGAATGCAACTCCCGCAGGTTGAGATAAGAACAGTCCAGCAACTAAGGTATAACACAAACCACCACTGCTACCACCAATAATAATAATCACAAGAGAAAAATACAAGGGAAGAGTTTTTTTTCTTCCCCCCCACTCCGTAAGGGGGGGGGGGGGAAGAATCGAAAGAACGCAACTCCCACTGGTCGAGACAAGAACAGCCCAGCAATCAAGGTACAACACAAACCACCGCTACCACCACCGATAATAACAATAACGAGAGAAATACAAGGGAAGAGGACAGAACTGCTCACCACTCGACGACCGAGTTGTGAACTAAACCCACCCCTCTTCCGGGTTCCGGTCCCCCAGTTCTTTTTCCTCCTGGACATGACGTGCTGTGGTATGGAATAACCCCTTTGGTCAGTTTGGATCAGGTGTCCTGTTTCTGCTTCCCCCCGGCTTCCACCCTTCCCTGGCAGAGCATGAGACTCAGCAAGTCCTTGGCCAGCCTAAACATCACCAAGCAGTAACTGAAAACACTGGTGTTATCAGCACTGTTCCCAGGCTCAAAATCAAAAACACAGTGCTGCAGCAGCTACCAAGAAGGGAAAAAGAAAAAATGATTGCTACTGCTGAACCCAGGACAATTACTTAACAATTGTGTCGGTGTTTTAGGTCAATTTGTTCTGATTTGTTCCTTATCTTGAAGGACTGGCCCCATCTGTCTTGCTCACTCCTTTCTTATCTTCACACCAGGTTGACTACATAGTGGTGAACCAGCTCCTGTCTTGGTTATTCCTTCCTTATCTTCAAAGGCTACCCTTGTTTTATACATACCCCAAGGCCACACTGGCCCATCTTGCCCTCAACAAAGTGGTCCCAATTTACAACCCAACATCTTGCTCGCAATTAACAGAGTGGTTTTAATTTACAACTTATCATTTCAGCTTACAACACTGTATTATAACTTACATGGTGGCTATATGCCTGTCACCTCACTGAGTGCCTCATGGCACCTGTCTCCACCACTCCAGATTTGAGGATCTGAACCTGACTCCCTTTTGATCACCACATTAGTGAAGAATGAAATTTGATCGAATCAGAACTGGCTTCAGCCCAACTGTATACTTGGCTGCATGAAAAGGAGCATGTCCAGCAGGTTGAAGGAGCAGCCTTCCAGTATCTGCAGGGGGCCTACAAAGATGCCAGAGAGGGACTCTTCATCAGGGATTGTAGTGTTACAAGGAATAATGGGTTTAAACTGAAACAGGGGAAGTTCAGGTTAGATACAAGGAAGAAGTTCTTTACTGTGAGGGTGGTGAGGCACTGGAACAGGTTGCCCAAAGAAGTGGCAAATGCTCCATGCCTGGCAGCATTCAAGGCCAGGTTGGACAGAACCTTGGGCGACATGATCTAGTATGAGGCATCCATGCCCATGGCAGGGGGGTTGGAACTAGATGATATTAAGGTCCTTTCTAACCCTAACCTTTCTATGATTCAATGATTATTATCAGTATTGTTATTGTTGGTATTATTTCTATTGTCATTATATTTTACATAAGAACAGCTTAATAATTAAAATTATCTCAACCCATGGGTTTTACATTCTTCCCACTCTCCTCCTCATCCTGTCCGGAGTGGAGGGGGGGGGAGTGTGAGTGAGGGGCTGCATGGTACTTAGTTACCGGTTGGGTTTAAACCATGACAGTCTTTTTTTGGCACCCAGAGTGGAGCATGAAGTGTTGAGATAACGACAGATATGACCAGAGTGTATTAACACAATTTTGTTGTAAGCATTAGTTGGATTGTTTTAATAGTCACTGGTGACAATGTTACCTCACTCATTCTCAGAGTTTATGCACATGTACTCACTGGTACGCTACGTAATACTGTTCTTGTCATATGTGCTCCCTGTGGTGATATCTATCCATGGGGCTTGGGCTAAGGTTATCATTTTATTGTACTTTGCAGTGCTGTGTTATGATATGATGAGACTAATCTGGTATATGAACTCATCTTTGTGTCTCAGAAGCCATCTGTTGAGAACTATTAACAATTACACCTTTGGCCTTTTCTCCTCAGAGAGCCAATCCTTAACAGAAACATCTTCTCAAAGCTTCTATCCTTCCATTTTGCCTTCCTTCCTTCCTTCCTTTCCCCCTTCCCTCCTCACAGTATCCTACTTCTCCTCCAGGATAATTACAGTAGCATCTGCCGGTGACAGGCACTGCAGCTACTTTAATTCCTGAAACAAGTAATGCAAACACTCATTCCCCAATGAAAATCATGAAAACCACTCAGTCCCCAGCAATGGATCATAAAACTGAACCAGAGAACCAACCCGTGTTGGTATCAGTTGCCCCTATACACAAGAAATGGAAACAAAAAAACAACCCGTTTAGTGGAGGAGGATGAAGCAGGTCCGCCATCAGTCGGCGAGGTGGCAGCAGCAGCGACCGAGGTAAATCAGGGGTTTGAGCTTTAGATCTGAGCTGTACAAGGAGTTTCCGAGCCCAGGGACCCTTGAGCCCAATCCGACCCCAGCAGCTCTCAGCAGCCAATCAGGTGAGCAGGGGGCGGAGCCAGGAGCTTCCGCGGGAGATTTAAATGGCTCTAAAGAGTTTGGCTACCAGCATGTGGTGTGTCAGTTCACACGGGGGAGGTCTCTGCAATCTGCAAGTAGGTCCATACCTCGGGGAAGTACTAAGTGCTCTAAGTCTCTGCCACGATGGTGTGCACTTGACTCAAAGCCAAAACCACCGTGTCTAGTGAAGCAGCCCCTGAGAATTCGGATGCTTGTACTCAAACAGAGCTGGCAAGGAAAGAGCTATCAGTATAGGTGGTAGCCTGCAATGGACACCCAGATACATCTTCTGGGGAAAAAGACAGTACCTGCACAAAACGTGCACAGGTTGAGGACCTGTTGTGACAGGTAGCAGAGCTGCAAGACAGTGTACAGTACAAGAGGCTGTACAGCATTAGAGAAGCTGAGATAGATACATGGCTTCACAACCAGTGGATACCACTGAGGCACCTTGGACCCTAGCAACCCACAAAAGCAGGGCTCCAACTCAACATCTGCCCTCCAACATCCAGACCAATAACAGATACGATGCTTTGAAGGCTTTGGATATCCACAAGCAAGGCCCACAAGGAGATCCTGCACCAGCAGTGCATGATGGTTACCATAAAAAGAAATGTTGAGTAATTATAGTGGGCAACTCTCTGTTGAAGGGCACTGAGGCACCCATCTGACAGCCTGATAGGGAGTTATGAGAGGTATGCTGCCTACCAGGGGCTAGGATCTGTGATGTTGCTGAGTGGGTTCCCCAGCTTGTCAAGAGCACAAACTACTACCCTGCTGTTACTTTTTCATGTGGGTACACATGACACCACAAGCCAAAAAATAGGTAGGATAAAAGAAGACTATAGAGCCCTGGTGAGGCAGATGAAAAACATTAACACCCAAGTTACCTTCTCATCTATCCTACTGATTAGGGAAATGGGGACAGCCAGAAACAGATGCATAGTGCAGAGCAATAACAGGCTTCGTAGATGGTGCTATTGAGGATTTGGCTTTTATGACAGTGGGTCATGCTTCAACGATTGTAGATTGTTAGGGAAGGATTGGATCCATCTGTCTAAAAGGGGCAAGAGAATCTTTGGCAGCAGGCTGGACAGCTTGCTGAGATGGGCTTTAAACTGAAGGACTTGGGGGGGGGGGGGGGCATGCCATTGCTTCCTCCTGAGGGGTAGTTCTTGCTAGCCAGTTCAGTGACAGATGCTCCTTGACTGCCTCTCAAGATAAAAATCAAAGGGCTAGCCACATCAAGGGCGTTTATGGTAATGGTGAATCTTATAGCCCTTCTAGGGAACCTAGCTGTGAAATTACCTCTCTGAAGTGCCTGTATACAAACGTGTGCAGCATGGGAAATAAAAAGGAGGAACTGGAAATCTATGTGTGGTTGCAGGGCCACAATCTTATCACAATTACTGAGAGATGGTAGGATAGTTTACATGACTGGAATGTTGTCACAGACAGCTACGAGGCTTTTTAGAAAGGACAGGTTAGGGAGGCGAGGTGCTGGAGTGTGGAGAGCTATTTGGCTGTGAATGGGCATGTGAGCAATCCAGACAACTGCTTGACAATTGTAAGGTAGTAATTCACAGGCATTGAGGCCTCGCCTGAGGGTTACTAAAGTTCATGTACATGCAGAAGTCTTGAGGAAGTTGGCACGGAAAGCTACTGAGAGAGATGAGCAGGAAGGAACTGTTAACTGCAACCTTGAAACATATGCTGTAACAGTTAACCAATCATTAAGCTGTTACTAACACTTAGATGAGAGATATTAACCAATCATATATTAAGCAGGACACCAAGTAGAACGTAGGTGGAGAGCACTATGCGCGTGGACAGAGGGTCTGAGCGAATCCTATTCTGTATTTAGTTGCGTGAACAATGCATGTATCCAATTAGAGTTGTGTGTGTTAATGATAGACAAGTAGAATGCCTATATATATTGAGCTATCTGCGCAATAAACTTTGGCACAGCCTGATCATATTGGTCTGTGTGCTGTGTCCAGGACTTCTGCGTCAACAAGTGGTGCCCGAACAGGGACCCTCAGATCAGCATTGGATAAAAACGACGAGACCGACAGGAAGGAGGGGGCAGAAGCCGGCCGATATCGGGTGCTGCCCCGGCACTCAGGAGTCGCTAGCGCAAAAGTTTGGGAATCTCGCCCTGATCAGGTGAGCGGCCGGGGAGGAGATGGGGTCCACACTGACCAAGGAAGAGTCAGAAGTGGTTAAGCTCCTCCAACACATTCTCTCTATGAGAGCAGTGAGTTATGACTAGCCTGCCTTGAAAGCTTTGCTGTATTGGGCAAAGGGAAAGGATTTAATCCCCTCAGTGGATGCTGCATTTCAAATCGCAACTTGGGAGAAAATAGGGGCAACACTGTGGGAAGAGGTAAGTAAAGGATCCAAAGAGGCAAGTAAATACCCCACTGTGTGGAGACTAATCACTGACTCTTTAAAAAATATGCAAGCAGAAGAGCTTTTTCCACCCCCATGGAACAACAAATGGAAAAAACAGAACAGAGGGATGGGCCAGGGGATACAAATTTGTATCTGCCTTTACCACCTTCGCCGCCCCTGGCCTCCCTCCCCCCAGAGCCCAATCCTCAACATCGTCAAGGGTGGGACAAATGGACAGGATTGTTAGATGAGAAATTACAGACACTTCATTACGGACTTACAAATTTACAGCTCTCTGACATGGCTAAGTCAAAGAACGAGATAGTGGAGCCCAAATCCCCCACCCCACCCCTCCGAACCTCCACCAGTTGCTGCCGTGGCTGCGAAGACTGAGGATGGGGATGAAGGCGATCCTTTTGCCCCAGACCCTGTTACTCCCGAAAATAAGCCTACTCTCAGATCACCTGAAACCTGCAAGAGAAAATGTTTTAATTGCACTTGATAACACTGAAACTCCTGAATACAGACTACTGTTGCTGCTCCTGAAGTTCTGACTCCTGATAATTCTGATGCTGACCTGGATAGTCCTTTTGACCCGAGACCTGTTGATCCGGAAAAGAAGCCTGATTTAGATCCCCCAGATCCCCATGATAAATGGGCAGTTATAAAGGGAAAAGTAAGATGGGTAGGGGATGCAGATGTATTGTGTGCTTATAGTCTTTATGTGATATTCATGCACTAGAAGGTAGCAAATGTAAGTATGTCCATGTTTCTGTCGACCCTTGCAGACCTGTATAGATACTGCTGGCCACTTCTCCCGATGTAGGCTGGCCACCTGCACTGGAATGAGTGTGCATTTTGGTCAGTATAAAAGCCCAAGCCTCACGCGATGTGAGGGAGGCAGAGCCTCTGCGGGGACGCCCGCTGAGATTGAGCCTGCCACCTTGCACTGCGATGATGTTGCTCGGAGCTGGTTTCCTGATTGTCTTTACAGGGTCATTGCACTACGTTTTGTACGTGTGACCATGTAGCGGGAGTAATGATTGTCTGCATTTTGTGTTTCAAATATTGTAGTTTTGTGGAGTGTGTTTGTGGGATCCCATGAATGTGTGTGTATGTGTGTGTCTGTTGAGGGCAGATAGTGTTCTGTGTGTTTTTTGTTATTGGGTTCATGTAAAAGTTTTTAATGGATAGCAGATTAACATTTCGGGCAAGAAAGGGTTAATAGAAAAGTGGTGCTGCCTGCAGAGATTTATGGCGGCTGCTCAGCAGGCTGGCAGCTGTAGCTGCTGCTGGGCAGGCAGGCATTTGTAGCTGCTGCCAAGCAGTCCTGCTTAGTGTGTTTAAGGTAACCTAGGGGAGAATCCAAGATTTCAAACACGAACTGCTAACAGAAAACACAAGAGGAGTAGCGCACCCCCAAGCTTCACCAACCTCCACCCAAACAGCCCTAAGGTGGCAGAGATAGAGAAGAAAAAAAAAAAAAAAAAAAAAAAAAAAAAAGGGTAATGACACAGCAAACTCCTTGACTGTTAACACCATGCAGTTTGCTTCTACACCTGCTTCATATTCCTTTTTCATCAGAATGCCTCTTTAAGGAATCATTTTAGCCTGACTTCTCAGTAACTGATAACATAGGGGAATGGATATATTTGTGTTCTACCTACAGGTCCATGGAGGCTGCCTGCAAAGTTTCTCAAGCCTTGTCATGAGCTGGACAGACAAATGGGAAAACACAATGCCTCAGCTACAGGAGCTGACTGTGAATATCCAGAGCAGAATGAGATAGAGGAAGAGAGAAACAAATGACTGCAAAACATCACTTGGGGGCAACTGAAAAGTAACAGCTTGAATATATGTGTTTGTAAAGTAGCTCTTATTAGAGGCTGTGATTTTGTGTATAAAACCACCTGTACTAACTAGCCAGTTGCTAATAAGAAACTACACCTTGTATTGTATGGATTTGTCACTTGTAAAAGAGATGTCAGAGCATGCAAATTTGCAGCAGCTGCTAGAAAATGCTAAGGCAAAAGCTAGAAAGATTCCAATACAATGATAGTATTATAAAGCAGGTAATGGAATGAATTAAGAGAGTGGGAAAACATCACTGATGGAAAATTTTCTTTGGCTGGTCCCTCACTGCCAGTAGCATTTTCAACATGCTGCTGCACCCTGTAGTGTACATACTGCTAATGTAAATCTGTATGTGCTTCGCCATAGTAGTGACTTGTTACTGCATGAAGCAGGTGAACCTCTGCACTGACAGCAAGGTGCCATGACTGAGGTTGGCCAAATGCCTCCTATCACAGTCAAGGGCAAGACTGGGTTGGCCTCTGTGTTTGCCACCAAGAAGAACCTTTAGCTCTGCTGCTGGCTGCAACCCAGCAGGTGTTGAGTGGTGAGGACACATGCCATGCCAGACCTTGATGTGAGGGATGGCCTCTCCTGTTATCAGAGAACTATACAGGAGAGAAAGGCAGGCCAAGCAGCCTGTGGTTGGCCTATGTTGGAGATACGATCTAGTCCAAATCCCCTGCTCAAGTAGGGTCGTCTAAAGCAGGTATTATATATAAAACAACACAAAAAAAAAAAAAAATCAAAAACAAGGGAAATGTAAGGATTTTCTTCAGTTTGTAAAGCGTAATTTGTACTAAATTCTTTAAATTTGCCTAGTTTTGATTCTCTTTTTACAATACAGCATTTGTGACATCTGACAGATGATTCCTTGCCCAAACCACCAGTTCTATATAAAGACCTACACGATAACGAGTGGAAAGGACCAGAGCCATTGCTGACATGGGGTCAAGGATTCGGCTGTGTACAGCTAGCGACAGGCCCATACTGGCTGCAACGAAATGTATAAAGCCCCAGAACTCAACAACATAAAGAAACGACAATGACAGAAATCTTTGTAATATCTGTTCTATTATGTGTGACGTGACTTCAAATCAGACTAATCTTACTGAAATAATGCTGCCTGGTGTAGTGGGCTGTTATGTAAATTACACAGGTCAAGCAGTGATACAGCAGACACAGAAAATTGTAAAAAACATGCTAGTAAAACAAAAAGTGGGAATGATAAGGGAGACCCAAAATGAATCAACAAAGTATTGTTTGTCTTAAATTCTTTAACATTATCCAGTTCTGATTTAAACATGGGTATAAACATCCCCCCAATGATTAGTCATTTTTCTGCACTAAACCATGTAGGCCCAGATACGATAAATGAGTTTGGAAACGTTCAGTGTTTTGTCAATTATATTGTGAGTTATGTTATAGAAAGGCTTTTTGAAACGTTGGTGCACTTGCTCGTATTTTGGTAATTACAGATCACGAATATTTGGGAATGCAAAGATATTATGCAGCTGAGGAAGATTTGTATAATCAAGTTATAGAATGTAACAAAGGATGTAATGTGACTGCAAGACAAAAGCAAAGTGTGCAAAATGATTCCAGTGGAAGTTTGTTATGCTGTTTTTAATGCTAATATGTATGTGACTATGTTAACTCAAGTAGAAGTAGATTCTTTAAAAAAAGATAGTTTTGCAGAATTGTAAGGCTTTAGATATATTAACAGCTCAAGTAGGCGGAGTATGTACTTTAATTAATGAATCGTGTTGCAGTTACGTTGGTCAATCTGGAAAGACTTTGAAAGATGTTAAAGAAATTTGGAAGCATGCGAAAGTGCTTCACGATGTCTATCAGAACGATAAAATTTCTTGGTTAGGTGCCCTTCTTACATCTTGGGACCTTAATGGTTGGCTCACATCTCTGATTAAAGGTATTGGAATGATTTTAGTGATAGTCTTGACCATAGTTATGATTGTACCTTGTATTTTGCAATGTATTCGTGGTATGATTGAAAACCCGGTAAAACGCCTTTGGCTTATTCAAGAAAAGAAAAGGGGGAGATGTGGATGACTTCTTGTTAGAGAATGGACATATGCCTGCTCTTAATGAAAGCAAGTATGTGCAGCTGGCCATGTAGCAGGGGTAACTCCTGGTTACCTCTGTGCAGCTGACCGTGGAAAAGAAGCAACTCCCGGACAGTTAATGAAACAAGAATGCAGGCCTGGAAAATAAGAAGGAGCTAAGATAAGGAGGTTGCTGAATTGGACTGTAAATCTTGCTTGCTTACCAAAACCACACTTTAGGTTCTCACGAGTGCAAAAGTTACAAGTACTCTCAGAATGGGACTGGTTTCAAAAGTTGTTACAGGGTTGGGGTATTAGTGGGTGGCTAGGAGTACTAATCAAACAAGGTTTAACAGTTTTAATGGTATTATTATTGTTTTGATCTTCTGCTGTTTGTGGAAGTGTATTATCGGTATGCTATCTGGTGCTATGAATCAGGTCTGGATTGCTCAAAAACAAAAAGAGGGATTTGTGGAGAGCTATTTGGCTGTGAACGGGCATGTGAGCAATCCAGACAACTGCTTGACAATTTTAAGGTAGTAACCCACAGGCATTGAGGCCTTGCCTGAGGGTTACTAAAGTTCATATACATGCAGAAGCCTTGAGAAAGTTGGCACGGAAAGCTACTGAGATACGCAAAGGAGGAACTGTAACCTTGAAACATATGCTGTAATAGTTAACTAATCATTAAGCTGTTACTAACACTTAGATGAGAGATATTAACCAATCATATATTAAGCAGGACACCAAGTAGAACGTAGGTGGAGAGCACTATGCGCGTGGACAGAGGGTCTGAGCGAATCCTATTCTGTATTTAGTCGCGTGAACAATGCATGTATCCAATTAGTTGTGTGTGTTAATGATAGACAAGTAGAATGCCTATATATACTGAGCTATCTGCGCAATAAACTTGGCACAGCCTGATCATATTGGTCGTTTATGCTGTGTCCAGGACTTCTGTGTCAACACTGGAGTTGTTCTTTATGTGAGAGAGCAATTGGAACATATCAAGCGCTACCCAGGGACAGATGAATGAGTTGAGAGTCTGTGGGTGAGAATTAAGGAACAGGCCAATATGGGGAACACAGTTGTGTGTGTTTACTATAGGCCACCTGATCAGGAGGAGGAAGTTGATGAGGCTTTCTATGGACAGCTGGAAATAGCCTCGTGGTCACAGGCCCTGGTTATCCTGGGGGACTTCAACCACCCTGATATTTGTTGGAGAGATAACACAGCCCAGCACACACAGTCCAGGAAGTTCCTTCCAATCACTGAAAATAACCTTTTGTTAGAAGTGGTGGAGGAGCCAATGAGGACAGGTGCGTTGTTGGACCTTGTATTTACAAGCCTGAAAGGACTGGTTGAAGACTGAAAGCTTGGGGGCAGCCTTGGCTGTAGAGATCATGAGATGGTGGAACTCAGGATCCTGCATGGGGGAAGCACAACAGTAAGTAGGACTAGAACCCTAAACTTCCAGAGAGCTAACTTCAGCCTCTTCTAACATCTGCTTCAAGGAATTATGTTGGATAGGCTCTAGAAGAGAAGGAAATCCAAGAGAGCCAGTCAATATTTAATCATCACTCCTGGGGGAGATCAGCCACCCTGATAATCTGTTGGAGGGACAACACAACAGGGCAGAAGAAATCCAGGAGGTTCCTGGAATGCACTGATTATAACTTCCTTCTCCAAGTAATAGAGGAACCAATGAGGAGGGGGGATATGCCAGACCTTGTCCTCACCAAAAGGGAGGGAATGGTAGGGAATGTGAAGCTGGAGGGCAGCCTTGGATGCAGTGACTAAGAAATTGTGAAGTTTGAGATCCTTTGGGTGGTGAGGAGAGTGTGCAGCAAGCTTGCTACCCTAGATTTCAGGAGAGCAGGCGTTGGCCTCTTCAGGAATCTGCTTGGTGGAATGCCATGGGATAAAGCCATGGAGGGAAGAGGGGCCCAAGAAAGCTGGTTAATATTCAAGAATCCCCTCCTCCAAGCCCAGGCAAAAGACAAAGCCAGGCAAAGATGAAGTTGGGCAAGAACGCCAGGAGGCCTGCAGGGGTGAACAAGGAGCTCCTGAACAAACTCCAGCATAAAAAGGAGGCCTACAGAGAGTGGAAGCAAGGACAGGGAGCTTGGGAAGAATACAGAGAAACAGAGCAGCCAGGGATCAGGTTAGGAAAGCTAAAGCCCTATCTCCTCGGTTCAGCTGTAGCAGTCATTTTTCTCCTTCTTAGTAGCTGGTGCAGTGCTGTGGTTTTGACTTTCAGCCTGGGAACAGCGCTGATAACACCGATGTTTTTAGTTGCTGCTAAGTAATGTTTACTCTGACCAAGGACTTCCTGAGCCTCATGCTCTGCCAGGGAGGAGGGGAAGCCAGGAGGAAGCAGAGACAGGACACCTGACCCAAACTAACCAAAGAGGTATTCCATACCACAGCACATCATGCCCACTATATAAACCGGAGGCAGTTACCCGGAAGGGCTAGATCACTGCTTGGGTCAGGCTAGGTATTGGTTGGTGGGTAGTGAGCGGTTGTATTTTCTCCCCTTGTTATTTCCCTTATCGTTATTATTATTGGTGGTAGCAGTAGTGGTTCTGGGTTATACCTTAGTTACTGGACTGATCTTATCTCAACCTGTGGGAGTTACATTCTTTCTATTCTCCTCCCCATCCCTCTGGGAGCGGGGGGGAGGAAGCAGGGGGGGAGTGAGAGAGAAGCTGCGTGGCTGACTGAGCTTAAACCACAACAGCTCTTTTTGGCACCCAACATGGGGCTCGAAGGGTTGAGATAACGACAGATCTGACCAGAGTGTGTCTAATCCTAGTTGTGATAAGCATTAATTGTTTTGGATTAATAGTCACTCGTCACAATGCTTATTTATTTGCTCTCAAAGTTGTTGCTTTTGATCTCAGAATTTCAGCATGTCATACCTTACTTACAGCTGGTATTTGCTGTGTTAGTGTTCATCGGCTGGGGGCCTTGGGCTAAGGTTCTTGTTTCATTGTACTTTATGGTAATGACTTGCAATACAATAGAATCATTGAACATGAAACTGATCTGGCTTGCATTCCCAGTGTGGTCACCATCTCTATACTTTGGGAGATATAATAACAGAACTGTTTAGCAATTACACATCTTTTTTCCCCTCCTTAGGTGGTCAGCCTATGAGAGTGACATTCCCACACACCCTAGTGACAAGTACAGCAGCTACTCAAACTCTGACTGCAACAGATAACGCACCTACTCCAACTCCAAGCACAGCAGCTACACCAGCCCCAGTGACAAGTACAGCAGCATCATTTGAGAGTTCTGAAGGTTTTGAATGGCCTTTGGGCACCCTTGAGACCTGCCTGCTGATTGTGATGGGGATAACCATGTTGGCATACATACAGAGTGTGTTTTATCCACGACCATTTTGTCTGATCTCGAAAGTTAAGCAGAGTCATGTTTGGGTCTTGTGTAGGATTAGACGACGATATAGGAGGCCCAAGAGATTTTCTCCGAGGCTGGACAGTCATGAGTGGCAGGGGGTGTGGGACAGTACAGGCAAGTATCTAGTCCACTGGGCCCCTCCAGTGCTTTGGAAGCATCAGAGATGGAAGGCAGCTGTATGGAGTTCCCGACGACAAGTTGCAGAAACTGCTGAAAGGGAGAGTGAATTATTTTGAGCCTGGTGGGCCCACAACACCTCAGGCCATCAGGGCAGAGATGCAACATACAGATGGACTCATGATCGAGGGGTGGACTTAGCAATGGACACTATTGCCTACGTTATTCACAAGTGTGAAACACATGCTGCAATTAAGCAAGCTAAATGGTTAAAGCCTCTTTGATATGGAGGACAATGGCTGAAGTACAAATAGGGGGAGGCCTGGCAGACTGACTATATCACACTCTCTCTCCTGCCCTGAAAGACTGTTACAAGACATGAAGCCCAACATCATGGACCGGATGGACTCAGCAACTTTATAGGGATTGGTCCATGCACTAAGGAATGATCTCTCTCTCTCTCTGTGTGGATGTATATATATGTATATATATAAGAGTGATGGTATACTGAAAACGTGGGATCTGACCATGACGTGAGTGGTATGGAATAAGAGGTGGATACTGTCCTGGGTTCAGCAGTAGCAGTCATTTTTCTCCTTCTTAGTAGCTGGTGCACTGATGCGTTTTTGAATTTCAGCCTGGGGACAACACTGATAACACCGATGTTTACTCTGACCAAGGACTTTCTGAGTCTCATGCTCTGCCAAGGAGGAGGGGAAGCCAGGAGGAAGCAGAAACAGGACACCTGACCCAAACTAACCAAAGAGGTTTTCCATACCACAGCACGTCATGCCCACTACATAAACTGGGGGCAGTTACCCCGAAGGGCTAGATCACTGCTCGGTCGGGATGGGTATCGGTCGGCGGATGGTGACCGGTTGTATTCTCTTCCCTTGTTATTTCTCTTATCATTATTATTATTAATGGTAGCAGTAATGGTTTTGTGTTATACCTTAGCTACTGGACTGTTCTTATCTCAACCTGTGGGAGTTACATTCTTTCGATTCTCCTCCCCCTCCCTCCAGGAGCAAGGGGGAAGAAGGGGGGAGTGAGAGAGCAACTGCATGGCTGACTTGCCGACTGGGTTTAAACCACGACACCCTAACAAAACACACTCTGGCCGGGGACATTAAGGGCAACAAGAAAAACTTCTATAGGGACGTTTGGGATAAAAGGAAGACAAGGGAAAATGTGGGCCCCCTCTGGAAGGAAATGGGAGACCTGGTCACCCAGAACATGGAGAAGGCCGAGGAACTCAATTACTTTTTTGCCTTGGTCTTCTCAGGCAAGAGCTCCAGCCACGCTTCCCAAGTCACAAAAGGCAAAGGCAAGGACTCAGAACGAAGAACCACCTGCTCTAGGAGATCGTCTTAGAGATCTTTGTCGGTGACATGGACAGTGGGATTGAGTGTGCCCGCAGCAAATTTGCCAATGACACCAAGCTGTGTGGTTCGGTTGATACATTGGAGGGAAGGAATGCCATCCAGAGGGACCTTGACATGCTTGTGAGGTGGGCTGATGCCAACCTGATGAAGTTTAACCATGCCAAGTGCAAGGTCCTACACCTGGGTCGGAGCAATGCCAGGCACAGCTACAGGTTGGGCAGGGAAGAGATTCAGAGCAGCCCTGCAGAGAAGGACTTGGGGGTGCTGGTTGATGAAAAAACAAATATGAGCTGGCAGTGTGCACTTGCAGCCCAGAAGGCCAACCGTATCCTGGGCTGCATCAAAAGGAGCGTGACCAGCAGGTCGAGAGAGGTGATCCTGCCCCTCTACTCTGCTCTCGTGAGACCTCACTTGGAGTATTGTGTGCAGTTCTGGTGTCCTCAACATGAAAAGGACATGAAACTGTTTGAACAAGTCCAAAGGAGGGCCACAAGGATGATCAGGGGACTGGAGCACCTCCTGTATGAAGATAGGATGAGAAAGTTGGAGCTGTTCAGCCTGGAGAAGAGAAGGCTGCGTGGAGACCTCATAGCAGCCTTCCAATATCTCAAGGGGGCCTATAGGGATGCTGGGGAGGGACTCTTCATTAGGGACTGTGGTGAGAGGACAAGGGGTAACGGGTTTAAACTTAAACAGGGGAGGTTTAGATTGGATCTGAGGAAGAAATTCTTTACTGTAAGGGTGGTGAGGCCCTGGAATGGGTTGCCCAGGGAAGTTGTGAATGCTCCATCCCTGGCAGTGTTCAAGGCTGGGTTGGACAGAGCCTTGGATGGTGTGGTTTAGTGTGAGGTGTCCCTGCCCATAGCAGGGGGGTTGGAACTAGAAGATCTTAAGGTCCTTTCCAACCCTAACTATTCTATGACTCTATGATTCTATAATCTGAGGAACCTGAATGTCCACAAGTCTGTGGGACTTGATGAGATGGATCTGTGGGTCCTCAGGGAAGTGGCAGCTATAGTTACCAAGACACTATCCATCATATTTGAGAAGTTGTGGCACTGGTGAAGTTCCAGCTGTCAGAAAAAGGGTATATGTAACCCCCGTTTTTATAAAGGGAAGAAAAGAAAACCCAGTGAACTACAGGCTGGTCAGTCTCACCTCAGTGCCTGACAAGACCATGGAGCAGATACTCCTGGAAACTATGCTAAGGCACATGGACAATAAGGGGGTGATTGGTTACAGGCAACATGGCTTCACTATGGGCAAAGTGTGCCTGACAAATTTCATGGCCTTCTATGATGGGGCTACAGCTTTGGTGGATAATGGAAGAGCGACTGATGTCATCTACCTGGACCTGTGCAAGGCCTGGCACGACATCCTCATCTCTAAATTGGAGATGCATGGATTTGTCAGATGGACCACATAGTGGATAAGAAATGGGCTGAATGATCTCACTGAAAGAACTGTGATCAATGGCTCAATGTCCAAGTGGAGACCAGTGACAAGTAGCATTCCTCAGGGGTGTGTTGGGACTGGTGCTGTTCAACATCTTTCTTGGCAACATGGACAGTGGGATTGAGTAAACCCTCAGCAAGTCTGCTGATGACACCAAGCTGTGTGTTGTGGTCAACACATTGGAGGGAAGGGATGCCATCCAGAGGGACCCTGGCAGGACTGAGAGGTGGGCCAGTGCAAACTTTATGAAGTTCAACAAGGCCAAGTGCAAGGCTCTGCATCTGGGTAGGAGCAATACCAAGCACAAATATAGGTTGGGTGGAGAATGGATTTGAGAGCAGCCCTGAGGAGAAGGACTTGGGGGTATTGGTTGACAAAAAGCTCAACATAAGCTGTCAGTGTGCACCTGCGGCCTAGAAAGCCAACTGTATCCTGGGATGCATCAAAAGAAACATAACCAGCAGGTCGAGGGAGGTGATTATCCCCCCCTCTACTCTGCTCTTGTGAGACCCCACTTGGAATACCATGTTCAGCTCTAGGGTCCCCAATACTAGAGGTACGTGAACCTTTTTGGAGTGAGTCCAGAGGATGGCCATGAAGATGACCAGAGAGCTGGAGCTCTGCTATGGAGACAGGCTGAGAGCTGGGCTTGCTCAGCCTGGAGAAGAGAAGGCTCCAGGGAGATCTTCTAGCAGCCTTTCAGTACACCTAAAGGGGGCCTACAAAATTATCTGGAGAGGGACATGCCCCTAACAAGGGCATGTAGTGATAGCACAAAGGGAAATGGGTTTAAGAGAAAAGAGGGGAGATTTAGATTAGATACTAGGAAAAAAACTCTTCCCTGTGAGAATGGTGAGACACTGGCACAGGTTGCCCAGAGAAGCTGTGGCTGCCCCATCCCTGGCAGTGTTCAAGGCCAGGTTGGAGGGGGCTTTGAGCAACCTGGTCTAGTGGAAGGTGTCCCTGCCCGAGGGGGGAGGAATTAGATGATCTTTGAAGGTCTCTTCCAACCCAAACCATTCTATGATTCTTTGATCTTATATATAAATTCATAATAATTTTAAAAGCCTATACTAATTTACCTTTAACACTAACACCCATTCCATGTTTTTTTATACGAACAATGATATAATGTGTTTCAAGCAAAATTAAATAACAATTGCTTTTCATATATATATAACATTTTATACAGTATATATTATGTAATATATTCTATATAAATATATATATCATCATAGTACCTAAATGCTACAATTATAGAAGCACAGAGAAAGAAAAGCACACATTTACATAATTAACTTCTAAATAATTTCTGGTGTAAAACCTCAAAAATAAGTCTTTGAACTCCCTGAAACCCACCTTAATATCTATATATAAAGTGTAGTAAAAAAGTATGGTAACATGAGATGAGCACTCAGTGTGTTCAGAGATTTCTGATTTCAAAATTGCTTAACAGTGACAAGATGTTGTCTTGGGTTCAGCAGTAGCAGTCATTTTTTCTCCTTCTCGGTAGCTGGTGCAGCGCTGTGGTTTTGACTTTGGGCCTGGGAACAGCGCTGATAACACCAGTGTCTTCAGTTACTGCTTAGAACGTTTTGGTCTGGCCAAGGACTTTCTGAGCCTCATGCTCTGCCAGGGAGGAGGGGAAGCCAGGAGGGAGCAGAGACAGGACACCTGACCCAAACTGACCAAAAAGAGGTATTCCATACCACAGCACTTCATGTCCAGGATGTAAAAACGGAGGGCAGAGACCCAGAAGGGTGGGGGCTTGCTGCTGGTGGGGGTGCACTGCTTGGTTGGGCTGGGATTGGTGGTGAGCGATTGTATTCTTTTCCCGTGTATTTTCTCTTGTCATTATTATTATTGGTGGTAGCAGTAGCGATTTGTGTTATACCTTAGTTACTAAACTGTTCTTATCTCAAGATAACTGGGAGTTGCATTCTTTCGATTCTCCTTCCCATCCCTCCAGGAGAGGAGGGAAGAAAGAGGGGGAAGTGAGTGAGAGAGCGACTGTGTGAGTTTATAGAGGCTTAAACCACGACAGATGTCTAAAGAGCTGTTTTTACAGAACTTCAAACAGTGAATGTTGCTTATATAGTCTTGAGGTTAGCACAATGCTAGTAACAATTGCATCAGTTTTTACCAAATTGTGTGTTTATTTGAGGACAGCTGCTAGAGAATGACACTGTTCATCAATGACACTTTTTGTTCGAGTCTTTTTTTTTTTTTAGATATTTCTTATTGGAACTTTAATAATTTCCTTCTTATCTTTGAAAGAAGTAGTTGCTGATGAGATATTTAATTTTTACAGGTATTTGGAAGGTTCCCTAAGTATGTGATATTTTTTTTTTCCCTTTTCCTGTTTTGGGAGAAAGAAGTTATAGGCAAAAAGTGACAAAAATTGCACAACAAACAGAATTTGTCACTGGATTATCAGAGAGGAAGACTGAGCCTAAATTTATTCTGAGGTCTTGTTTGGCAGATCTATTTGCAGTAAATTTCAGAAATGTAATACATGTATGTCCTGTAATGATAGGACAAGGGGTAATGGGTTCGAACTTAAACAGGGGAAGTTTAGATTGGATATGAGGAAGAAATTCTTTACTGTAAGGGTGGCGAGGCACTGGGATGGGTTGCCCAGGGAAGTTGTGAATGCTCCATCCCTGGCGGCGTTCAAGGTTGGGTTGGACACAGCCTTGGGTGGCATGGTTTAGTGGGAGGTGTCCCTGCCCATGGCAGGGGGGTTGGAACTAGATGATCTTAAGGTCCTTTCCAACCTTAACTATTCTATGATTCTATATAATGGGCTAACAGCAAGATTTTACTCAAGAAAAGGCTGCTACATCAAGCTTCCTATCTCTTTGGATTTAACATTACTAGCTGTTAACCACCTGTTATAATTTCAAATTTATGCCTGTAGGAAATCTGTTGAACATCTCATTACTGGCAAAGACAGAACAATACCCATACAATACAATACCTATGCAAAACTTGAAGCCATATGATAAATGCATATTTAATTTGGATAACATCTTACATTTTATTGTGGCAGTAAGCAGTGCTGGGAAATGTAGTTAAAAGATCAGAAATGACTAAGAAAATAATAAAATAACTGAGATATTAGCCAAATATATTTCAGAATTAATTTGATCTTTTACTTATAAATAGACTACACTGACAACTGCATGGCTACCAAATTTAAAAGATAAAATTATTAAATCAGTTATCTGTCCATAAAGAAAGATTTTATGTCTCCTTATAATGGCTGTTAGATCATTTAATATTTGTTTCTTATAGTTATTGTACCTTGTCTAGGTGGGATCAAATTTATTTTCTTCATAGCAACCCATATGGGTTTTAAAACACATGAATTAGACCTAAATACACCAAGAATGCAGATAAACTGTAGATTTAAGTGTGTCTGGCAAGTCATATTTCCATCCAAGTATATGCTGGCTGCTTACTGACTTCATGTTAAGACAACTTCTGGCTTCAATAGATTTGCTGGACCAGATGACTGAGGATCATTAACATAGGGGTGTGCTATGGATATTTATTCTTTTTTATGTTCCAACTGACTTGTAAAGATTGAGACTAATTTAACCAGTTCATTCAGAATGCAACTAATAGAATTAACAGTTTCTTCATCTCTTTATAGAACATTACTATATAGAACATCTCTCATATCACTTACTAGGGGATCAAACATTCAACTTGCAGTAGAACTCTATTCTTTTTAGTGCTCATCTCAAATGTATAAACAATAACTACTGATATTCCTTTCCATATATTTTAACAGGTAATGTTATGAATTTCACTTTTTCCTAAAGGAACTGCAAAACTCTATAGTAGATAAAACATTTTATTCCTTAATTCTAAGATTCCTTGTGTTAAGCAGACCAAAATCTTACTTTTGACAGGAATGCTGGTCTATGCAGTGAAGACACTTGTCTAAGAATCTGGAGATTTAAATTCAGCACCCTAATTTCCCAGTCTTCCTTTTATGACCTTGATTAAGTCACTCTGCTAAGCCCATGTTTCCCATCTATAAAACTGAGACAATTGTAATTCTCAGCATTGTAGGCATAAGAGGAACTACACTGAAGTCTCTGAGCTGCTGAGAAACAATGGTATAAGGATAATAGTACACAGTACATTAAATAGATTAGTGCTTTGATTTCTGTGCCTGAAAGCACTGATTGGAACAAATAAACCACCAGAACTCATGATCTATCCATGCCCTGGCTAATAGTTACTTTAAGCCCAGCCGGCAACTCAGAACCACGCAGCCACTTGCTCACTCTCCCCCCTTCTTTCCCCCCCGCTCCTGGAGGGATGGGATGGAGAATCAAAAGAATGTAAATTCCATGGGTTGAGATAAGAACAGTCCAGTAACTAAGGTATAATACAAAACTACTACTGCTACCACCAATAATAATAATGATAATGGAAATAAGGGGAGAGAATACAATTGTTCACCACCTGCAGACCAATATCCAGCCTGACCCAAGCAGCAACCTGGGCCTTCCAGGTAACTCCCCCCAGTTTATATACTGGGCATGATGTGCTGTGGTATGGAATACCCCTTGGCTAGTTTGGGTCAGGTGACCCTTCTCTGCTTCCTCCTGGCTTCTTGCACCCCTCCTCACTGGCAGAGCACAAGACTGAAAAGTCCTTGGTCAGAGCAAACATTACTTAGCAACAACTAAAAACATTGGTGTGTTATCAGTGCTGTTCCCAGGCTGAAAGTCAAAAACACAGCACTGCACCAGCTACTAAGAAGGAGAAAAATGACTGCTACAGCTGACCCCAGGACAGAGTGATAAATCATACCCCATATCTCTTGTCACTTAACCCTAAACAACCTTATGTTAGATATGAAACACTAATGGAAATTATCTAAATTTACACTTAGGCATCCTTTTTTTTTTTTTTTAATAATTAACAAGATGATAATTATCAAACTGTAGACCATTTAGTAAGATCATAGAATCATAGAATAGTTAGGGTTGGAAAGGACCTTAAGATCATCTAGTTCCAACCCCCCTGCCATGGGCAGGGACACCTCCCACTAAACCATGCCATCCAAGGCTACGTCCAACCCCACCTTGAACGCCACCAGGGATGGAGCATTCACAACTTCCCTGGGCAACCCATTCCAGGGCCTCACCACCCTTACAGTAAAGAATTTCTTCCTCATATCCAATCTAAACTTCCCCTGTTTAAGTTTGAACCTGTTACCCCTTGTCCTCTCTCTACAGTCCCTAACAAAGAGTCCCTCCCCAGCATCCCTATAGGCCCCCTTCAGGTATTGGAAGGCTGCTATGAGGTCTCCACGCAGCCTTCTCTTCTTCAGGCTGAACAGCCCCAATTTTCTCACCCTGTCTTCATACAGGAGGTGCACCAGTCCCCTGATCATCCTCGTGGCCCTCCTTTGGACTTGTTCAAACAGTTTCATGTCCTTTTCATGTTGAGGACACCAGAACTGCACACAATACTCCAAGTGAGGTCTCACAAAATAAACCATAAAAGGTTGTATTGATGCCAAAGACTGACTTTTCTCAGGGCTGAATAACAATCTTGACCATTCTGGTGCCAAGGGACTCAGGCACCAGGATGAAGACTACATCAGAATAAATCTTGTAAGGAGTATCACAGTCTTGCTAGTAGTAGGTGTTTGTTCACTGCACTGTCATGTTTGCACCTTGAAGAATCTTTATCAATAGTTCCCTAAGAAAGGATTCTTTTCCACTTGTTAAGAAACATGGATTTACTTTTTTTGCTTTTAATAAAGAGGTATGAAGTCCAATTTCTGTTGCAGAAATTCTGATGCCCTACTTCCTGACATCCTGTTCCTTGACTGATATTGGCAGCATAGGCGTAGGCTTAAATTATAGGTTTAAACTAACAATAGTGTGTGTGACTTTAAACTAACATAGTAAAATAGAGCAAACTGTTCTAACTTGCTAACACACAGAGCAAAAGGAATGTCCAGCTGATGGGGGAAGGAACATCACGGGATTGATAACAACTAAGGAGACAGTAAATAAAACCAAGGATGCCAGTCTTCAAGATAAGAGTGGTGCCCAATGGCGAGACAGACTAGAACAGCACAGAAGCAAGGACACGCCAATTGCTAACCCGGCACTAGGACCTTGTGACCACTGAGGTCATTCAGTAAACACAGTGAGGAAGACTATCTACAACCACCAGAGACCCCCACTCAGCAAGAAAGCACATGTGTAATTAGAATGCACATATTATAATTAGTTCCTGGAAGTCACATTAATATATAAATAGCTTCCTGGGAAAGCTGTGAATATGCATGAGTATGCTAAATATATAGCCGTTGCCGGCAAGTAACAGGTACACTCACCTTTGCAAAACTATTTGCATGTGTGCCCAGCGCTACAATAAAGAATGCTGCTTTCTAAAATTCCAAATTGAGTCTTACAGAGTTTCTCCAACTGACTTTTAGTGTAACATAGGCAGGATGCCACCCACATTATTCATGTAAAGTATGCTTCTCTCAAATCACACAACCATTGGTGGAGCCAAGAGGAGGCACAACTCTTATCCATGCTCAAAAGGCATTTACACAATTAGCAGTTGCTGCCAGATGACCAGGCCCCTTGCAGTCCACCAGAATCATGTCATCACTTATGATCCTGTGTTTGCTAACAGTGACTGGATGACTCACCATACGGGCACGTAATTGCTCATTTTTCTTAGTGCCTCAATAAAGCTTTGTTCTATAACATGTTGTAAGACTCCATTAGCATTCAGACTACAGTTGGCTGAACAGGTCACAGGCGGCCTTTGTGAAGAAAGATCGGGGCTGTCCCTGGGCCTAACAGCTTAACAGAGGTGCTTCTGGCAAGATCCATAACAGCCCCACCACTGATCAAAGCTGAGCCAGTCAGCAAAGCTGCTAGTGCCTCCGTGATAACATATTTAAGAAAGGGTAAAAACATTGTGCAGAGGCGGGGGGGGGGGGGGGGGGGGGAATATGCTGTTGGCAGGAACTGCAGCCCATGATGAGGAACACATGCAGAAGCAGGTTTTCAGGCAGGAACCATGGCCCAAGGGGGGGAATACTTGTACTGGTTTTGGCTGGGATGGTCTAGCTATTGTTGAACAGTGCTTACATAGCGTCAAGGCCTTCTCTGCTTCTCACACTGCTCTGCCAGCGAGTAAGCTGGGGATGTACAAGAAGTTGGGAGAGGACACAGCCAGGACAGTTGATATCAGCTGACCAAAGGTATATTCCATGTATACGAATATGAAGACCTATGTTATAAAAGGTGTTTTCTATAGTTTGTCTTCTTAAAATTTCTGCTTTTTACTTACTTTCCATTACTCAAAAAAACAAAACCCAGAAGACACCTTGTCATGGTTTAAGCTTCTCAGCCACAAACAGTTTTGCTCACTCACTCACTTCCCCCTCTTTCTTCCCTCTGCTCCTGGAGGGATGGGAAGGAGAATCGAAAGAATGCAACTCCCACAGGTTGAGATAAGAACAGTCCAGCAACTAAGGTGTAACACAAACCACCACTGCTACCACCAATAATAATAATAATGACAAGAGAAAAATACAAGGGAAGAGTTTTTTCTTCCCCCCCACTCCGTAGGGGGGGGGGGGGGGGGGGGGGGGGAAGAAGAATCGAAAGAACGCAACTCCCACAGGTCGAGACAAGAATAGCCCAGCAACCAAGATACAACACAAACCACTGCCGCCACCACCAATAATAATAACAACGAGAGAAATACAAGGGAAGAGGACAGAACTGCTCACCACCCGACGACCGAGCTGTGAACTAAAACCACAACTCTTCCGGGTTCCAGCCCCCAGTTCTTTTTCATCCTGGACATGACGTGCTGTGGTATGGAATAACCTCTTTGGTCAGTCTGGGTCAGGTGTCCTGTCTCTGCTTCCCCCCGGCTTCCCCCCGGCTTCCCCCCTTCCCTGGCAGAGCATGAGACTCAGCAAGTCCTTGGCCAGCCTAAACATCACCAAGCAGTAACTGAAAACACTGGTGTTATCAGCACTGTTCCCAGGCCCAAAATCAAAAACACAGCGCTGCACCAGCTACCAAGAAGGGAAAAAAAGAAAAAATGACTGCTACTGCTGAACCCAGGACACACCTCCAAAAAACCACCAGATTTTAACCCCCAAACTGCAAACCTTCAATTTCTAACTCTTAGATCTTCTCTCTTCCATCTTTACTTAATCAACTTTCCTCTAAACTCTCCAGTTTCAGTGGTAGTTGCTAGTTTACTACAGTAATACATCCTTTATTGCAAAAATATCTGAATTGATACTCTAATGACATCAGAAGGTTGTTCATATAAGTGCTTAACTCCCACTTAAATTAACTAAATAGATAGACCTAAGTTTACTGACAGACCTAAATACCTGCTTCAAATATGCTTTATAAAAGCTTTTTAAGTACCCAGTTTAGAAAAATTTGCCACAAATATGATTACTCAAATATAAACAAACATTTCTTTTACTGAATATATCATCTCCATCTACTAATATGCTTTGAAGTGAGAACTCTAATGTTAGTAATATCACAGAACACCACATTCTGAAATGGACTATTTGAGCAGAAAGGTACTATTCACAGTTTGACTGAAGCGACCCATTTAACAAAGACTTTTTCAGAATGCAACACTAAAACATCCCAAGTCAAATGAGTAACATTATTTATATTTCCATACAGTGTTCTTGTTCTATGCTATGAAGGTAGAACTATTGCTTTTATTAACTGAAACTGTATGATTTAAACTGTTAGGACAGTGCTCTGCTATTCAGAAAAAATGATAGCATTTTACTGAATTCTAATGTCACAAAAAATTAAATTTGGCTTTTTATTATAGTTTTTGGGCTTTAGCAGAACTATATTTTAACTGCTCTAAAAGCAGACATGAGAAATGAAGAAGGGTATTAATCTAATTTAGACTTAAGATTTTAACAGAATTAAAAAAATAAAACAAACTTGAATGTAGTTGTACAAAGTAATGCATTTTACTATTTGCGAGAGAATTTCTGTATCTTATTCCATCTCCATATCATCTACCTACCCACATTTTCCACCTTTTTCACACCTTTAACACAAAGGATTTGAAAGGTAAAACACTGACAGATTGGTACGACAGAGTAAATTTGTCCATCAGTCAGTTTTATACAAATCTTCACAATTTCACAAACCTCTGTAAAAGGTCAGAGGTTGATTTAAAACAGCCAATTTCCTCATGTTTAGCAGAAATTTTTTAATCAATATAGTATTTTTATATCAGCATTCGTCGACAAAAAAATTATAAAAATTATCTCAGAATATGTTAGCTGAACCAAGACAGAAAAAATAAAAACAATGAAACATTGACCATGTTTATGTTGGAACATAAAAACTGTCTACATGAGATTAGCTGATACTGCAAGCTTCACAGAGACACAAGAACCCCTACATGAGGCAATTATGGAATAACCTCTTCAGTGGAGGTCTGTTTCTAACTCCATTAGTTTGACTTGTATGCCAAAGTAAAAGAATTTAATTTCCTTCAAAACTGTCTGTTTACTTGTTTAGCAGGTGACTTTTAGGAAGCCCTACAATGGATTAATTTACAAGATAAATTGAAACTTACAAATCACCTTAAGCAAGCATTGTCTTAACACTCCATTTAATGATTCTTTATCTTCCGTTTTGTCTCATAATATTATGCCAAAAAAAAAAAAAAAGGAAAAAGGAAAAAAAACCCCACACAACACTCCCCACCCCAAAAAAAAACCCAAAACCAAACAAAAAATAAAAAACCCAAACCAAAACACCAACCCACACACACCCCAAAACATGACAGCCACCCTCATTCTAAAGAGCTTTATTAGTTTTGGTACCAGAAACATTCTGAAGTACCTTTGTTTTACAAGGGGCTTCCTATTTTTGAGAGGCAAAAAGTTCCTTAAATTCAAACTACTTTATTATGAAAAGAAAACAATGACAACTGTTCATACTCTTCCTTTATTATTACATTCAACACAGTTGCTTCTAGAAATTCAATCTACTACTGTTGCTAGGAGTCAGTTGCTGTGCAACCTAAAAGGTATGTAGTGCTTTCAGATTAAGAAGCATTCATAAATCTGTAGGCTGTGTTATACTAACAGATCTTAACAATTGCACTGTTTCTTTGATGACATACAATTAATTTTCTTCATAGTAGCTTGTATGGTCCTGTATTTTGGATTTGTGACTAAAACAGTGTTGATAACACATCCATGTTCTAGCTACTGTTTAAGAGTGCTTATGCAGCATCAAGGCCTTTGCTGTTTCTTACACTGAACTGCCAGCAAGTAGGCTGGAGGTACACAAGAATTTGGGAGGGGACAGAGCTGGGACAGTTGACCCCAACTGACCAAAGGGATATTCCACACTATATGACATGACACTCAGCAATAAAAGCTGGGAGGAAGGAGGAAGAAGGGGAGAATGTTCAAAGTTATGGCATTTGTCTTCCCAAGGAACCATTACGCATAATGAAGCCCCACTTCCCAGGGAACGGCTAAATATCTGCCTGCCAATGGGAAGTAGAATGAATTCCTTATTTTACTTCTCTGGCACACACAAGCAAATATTTAATATTAAAGCAGAAAAACTAAAGCAGTACATGTTATCTTCACCACATTCTAACTGAAAGCAAACAACAAAGTTTTCCTCTAATTTGTCATTTAGGAGGACAATTAAAAAAATTAAGCACCAAGAAACCTCAAAATTAATGTTTCAACAGCTAAAACAGCTGCACAACATGCTCTGTAGAAATACTTTATGCTCACAAAGAACAAGATAAAGTGCTATATTTTGGACCATAAATTAACAACCTAAAAAAACACCTTAAAAACAGCAGCATGATGCTTCATATTTACTTTTTATATTTATATATGCCCAATGGATCTTTACATTGACTCTAAGATGTTTCTGTCAAACTACATTCTATTGGTTTTGCTCATTTATTTCAATCATAAAATTCTGCAGGCCAAATTAGATATCTACAAATGCCTCTACAGGATTAATATTTTAGCAAATCTACTAGAGAAGGGATAAGAAATGGCACACAGAAAAAGGGAACGATATGGTTTTTCTCCTTTAAATTGGTCTATAATAGCATGATTAATGACATCTGGCTTATAGCTTTTGTCATAAAATGCATCCATATTACAATAGATGGAGTATAAGGTGTGGACACTTGCTTATTGGCCAGATGTCTATCACCAAATGGAATATATAACACCTGGTAACTGACTGCCTTTTCTTCAATAGTAGCATAAATTTACTCTTACCTTTCCCCATATAATTATTCTGATGAAATCTGTGTTTTTGAAACCTCTACACC
The DNA here is from genome assembly GCA_039720435.1 of Amazona ochrocephala. NCBI lineage: Eukaryota > Metazoa > Chordata > Aves > Psittaciformes > Psittacidae > Amazona > Amazona ochrocephala. Next base: position 26,543,688 of record CM077908.1, read on the forward strand.
TCTTTCAAACAAGATGAAGGGCAGTATCACAGAAACTGTATAAAAAAGAATAAAAATACGTCTCAAAAGTTATCAGAAAGGCTAAAATAACTAGTCTATACAATACCTAGTGTGTGCACCTCAGAACATTTCATACTACTAGTGGAGACGAGTGACAAGTGGCATTCCTCAGGGGTCGGTATTGGGACCAGCGCTGTTTTACATATTTGTCAAGATGCACCCTCAACAAGTTTGCTGACAAAACCAAGTTATGTGGTGCAGTCAACACGCTGGAGGGAAGGGATGCCATCCAGTGGAACCTTGACACACTTGAGCGGTGAGTCAGCACAGACCTCATGATGCTCAACACAGCCAAGTGCAAGGTCCTACACCTGGGTCAGGGCAATCCCAGGCATAGATATAGATTGGGCAGAGAAGTGATTCAGAACAGCCCTGAAGAGAAGGACTTGAGGGTGTTGGACGATGGGAAACTGAACATAAGCCAGTAGTGCACACTCGCATCCCAGAAAGCCAACTGTGTACTGGGCTGCATCAAAAGGAGCGTGACCAGCAGGTCCAAGGAGGCAATCCTGCCCCTCTACTCTGCTCTCGTGAGATCCCACTTGCAATACTGTGTACAGTTCTGGGGCCCCCAACACAAGAGGGAGGGCCATGAAGATGACCAGAGGGCTGGAACGTCCCTCCAATAGAGGCAGGCTGAGAGAGTTGGGGTTGTTCAGCCTGGAAAAGCAAAGGCTCCAGGAAGACCTTCTAGCAGCCTTCCAGTACCTAAAGGGGGGCTACAAGAAGTCTGGATAGGGGCTTTCTACAAGGGCAGGTAACGATAGAAGAGGGGGGAATGCTTTTAAACTGAAAAAGGGGAGATTTAGATTAGTAAAAATTCTTTACTATGAGCCTGGTGAGACACTGGAACAGGTTTCCCAAAGAAGCTGTGGCTGCCCCAACCCTGGAAGTGTTCAAGGACAGGTCGGATGGGGCTTTGAGCAACCTGGTCTAGTGGAAGGTGTCCCTGCCTAAGGCAGAAGGGTTGGAACTAGATGATCTTTATGGTCCCTTCTAACCCAAACCATTCTACGATTCTATGATCTCCTGCACTTTTAGGATTTAGCCTTGTAAAGAACACAGTAACAATTCGGAGTCCAGAATCAAGCACCCATTTCCATCAACACAGGCAAAGAGATAACTGTAGAGACTTTAAAAGTACAGTAATTGCTACCTTTAATTACTTTCAAGAACAGGTCACTGCAACATTAAAAGCTAACCTATTGATTATGATCTCAAAAGTGATGGAAAACAGCTTGGAAAACCATCTAAAAATATTATATCTACACAGCTACAGTTAAAGACATCTAGATATATTATACTGTAAAAATTGCTGCACTTAAAAGCTAGCTATTGATTGCCTGAACTATATTTTACAGCCTTGGTATTTGCCAGATCTAGTTTCTACTAAGAGCAAGTGTTTTCCTCTGTGTTGCTCAAGGATATACTAGAGGCAGGAGGGACTTCAGCAAAGAGCAGTTGTCAATGCTGTCCAACTTCAGTTGTTCCATAAGTAACCCTTTACTGGTACCATAAGATAGACCCTTGAATGTAACTAAAGTAAATGAAACTTTTGCAGACATATAGGGGCTTTTATGTAAAACAGGATAGAGCCTTGATCTGTTTGGTGAGACAGCTTGGTTGACTAAGTATTCTTCACATGAAGAAATTCAACCAGAACCAGACCCTACCAAGATTAAACCAGCACTCCCCCCTCATCTGGTAGACTAGCATGCCTCTACAGTACAAACTGTCCAAGTTCAATGCTCCCTTTAGTCTTCTCCACTCAAATCCCTTCTCCCTCCCTCACTCCTCAACATCAAACTTTTAAGTACATGATGCAAGTACATAGAGCAGGGTTTGACACATATGCAGATGCTCACTCTATCTGAACAGCTGTTTCAGATTTACACAATAAAGATCTACCCACAGTGAAATAGATATTGCCATCGACACTTATGATTTTTGAACATTTTTCAGCATAAATATGTTTTAGTTTTGGTGTATCATCACTAAATTTATTCTTTTTCTGGCTAGACATAGTGTCAGTCACCCAGAACTTTCAGGAAAATTAACTTCTCTGCAATTCCAAGAATAGGGCATGTTAAAATAAAATAATAAATTAAAACCCCTCAATCACCTGTATTTAAATTTATACATATATACATATACATAAAATACATAACACATATATATTAACACAGATACTAAAAAAAACAAAACCACAAAACACATACAATCAATCAGCTACGCCAATATTAGGTTTTAGTAAAGCCCTGGGTTTTTTTTAATGGTAAAACAGGGATGTCAAACCAGGTACAGCAGCACTACTATATCAGAAAGGGGGCAGGTTTTATATGTTCTGCAAAAACCTAAGCAAATATCAACTAAACACAGAGATAGTTACTAAATTATCTAAAAGATAAGTTTACAACTCAGATTCTCCTACTTGACAGAAAGGTTAGTTCATCAACATAATTATTTTCACAATACGTTTGAAGATGTTTTAACCAATCTTCAGGTTGCTGGTGTGAAAAATAGATCCTGAACTGCTGAATGAGCAATTTTTCCTAGTAATTTGCAATTGGCTGAAGAAGTCGCATTCAAAATAAATTTTAAATGTCAACATTGTCTATACTGAGATGAAGCAGATAATGTTTACACCCCAGAAGAAAACTGATTAACAAAAGAGTAACTGTAGGTTATCCCTGCAGCTCAGATGGATATACTTCAGAGATGCCTAATATACAATGCTTCCCAGCCTTGCCATGTCCAACTATCCCCAAGTAAACTGTGAAACATGAAATCATGTGGAAGCAAAACACCTAACAAGGAAAAGGAAAGTGGATAGGAAACAATTCAGCAAAAAGGAATCATATTGAGGAGATTAATAAAGATTGAAAATGAGTGCCAGCAAATACAGGAAAAAAAAAGGAATTATAAAATATACACAGAGAGACAAAACTATCAGCAATAATAAAAAAAGCAAAGTAGGACTAAAACATAAATTGCAAAAGCAAAGAAAATATTGACAAAAAAGATTTAAAGACTGATATTTTAATTTATCTAAATAAGCAAAATGTTCCAAGGATGTTCTTTAGCTTCCCCCATTATCTGAATTCCAAATATCCCTTTAAAATTCTAGTATCCTGTCTTCCAGTTCACAGACTTGCATCTGCATGTTATTAAACAGTAATTCTAAAAAATGAATAATTATTTTCCTAATACAACATTACTTTATAGTTAGTTCAAAATTAGGCTAAATTCGAAAGGACTGATAATGTGATAACACAAAAAGGAATCACCAAAGATTAAAATATCCCTGGTTTGTGCCATGTAAGTATAGGTGTAAGAGGCAACTAAACATTTCATCGTGGCACTAAACGTTAGAGAGAGAAATTAGAGTAAATCCAAGTAAAGCAATTACACAGGTAATACATATAGAATTTATATTAAGAATCAGTGGAAAAAAAAAAAACAAAACAAAACACTGGCTAAAGAGTTGTGAAGAACTAGACAGTTACACCATTATCAGTGTTTTTCTTCTTTTAAGTTATTTTAAAAATAGGCTAAAATCCACATTAGATACGTTTTGTCATTATTTTTCTACATAGCACTTATATTAGGTAGCAGAAAGAAACTATGTTCATAAGAAAGACAGCATGTACAAGAAGTTCACTTCCTAACACAGTATAAGCTAAGGTTAACAGACTATGAAACTATTTTAGAACATCTACCAGGATAATACAACTTGATACAGAAACTAAATGACAACAGGAAACCACATGAATCAGCAACATGGCATGGTTGGACCACCTTAATTAAGAAAACATACACAGGTAGATAGTTCTTTTTCCTATGTAACTATACATTAAAGACTTCTTTAGCTCTTCACAAACAATTTCTTTTCTTCTAAGAAAGTAAGACAAACACACAGCATTATGTGTTCTAAATATGCACAATTCCTTTGAGTTTATTGAAAACTCAGTGGTTTCTATACTAGCAGGTTAAATTCTACAAGTAATATGAGCTGGAGTATTCAAAAAGGCTCTGAATCAGTGCACAGAAAATAATACAATCAAATATTCCATGTAGAACAATTATGGTTTTTAAATAAAATTAAAATGTTAGTTGATGAGAACATGAAGTTAGGTATTCAGAAGAACAGCCATGCAATTCTAAAATTAAATTACACTTGCGACCAGATAGCTTGGTTTATGGAAATAACAGCTAATTTCACTGAAGGATTTTATATAGTACCAATTAGCCCTTCAACCTCTACTATTAACTACTAATCACACTTTCAAGCCAGGTTTAAAGGCTCTTTAATCCCTCTGCTATGCTACCCACTGGCCTTACCTATTGATATACAAGATACTTTGGAACATTACAAGTACTGACTGCAGCATGTCAGATAAAAACTGCGGGGGAAAAAAAATACCCTTCATAATAAACAACTACAGGGCAATTTACATCATTTCTTCCGCTTCAGAAATAATGTCTCATCCCATATTATAACATGGGAAGGAAGAAAAGCTGAGAAAGAGAAAGTGCTAGACTCCCGACTCCCCCCTCCCCCCTCAATCAATAGTGAAGTCCAATGGAATAGTCCCAGCCTGGATGCTGCAAGGAGGGAGGAGGTAAAGGTTGGGGTGGAGGGAAAAGAGAAGAAAGGGATAGAAAGGCGGGATTGCAAGCCTGTACAGAACAGTTACATTCACCTGAACCGTGGAAAGCTGTGTTGTTGTTCTTGTTGGTGACGGGTGTTTTAGATGACGATGAGGAAGGAGATGGAAGGCAGCGGAAGAGCGGTTGTTGTGGATGAGTAGCAGTCACCAGGACTACGGTGACTGGTACTTGATTCACAAAGCAACTGTTGCTATAACACAAAAAAGAGAGAGAGCAAGCGAGAGAGGAGGAGGCAGTGACCTAGCCGAAGAGACCCGGAAGAGGTAGGGCCTTCTGCATGACGGATAGCTTCTAAGGCTGAAGGGGAGGGGGATGCGTTTTTTCAAGAGGGAAAAAAAAAAAAAAAAAAAAAAAAAAAAAAAAAAAAAAAAAAAAAAGGTTGGGAGGGACATTAACTCCACCTCGCTAAGAGCGTGTGAGGGAGTGTTCTATCTCCAACAAGCAAAGTAGCAGTAACATGACAACGAACTATCCATGGATGTAAGATCACACTACATCGGAGCAGGCAGGGGGAAGGAACCTATAATTGTGGCTGATTGTTCAAATGGATAGCAACCACCAGGCCAATTCCCGAGTGAGAGGGAGAAGGAGAGAAGAGGGGGCGTGGTCATATCAACATATCTGTCCCCTGCATAGATCATGCTCACTGCCATCCTGACATCACATCCGATTAGTGACTAAGATAAAGGGGGGTTTTGTGGAGGGATCTCTTTTCAGTGGCTTGCTTTGCTTTTTCACCCTGCTTGCATCCTGCTACTTGTGAGCAGTTTAGAGTGAACAGGAAGTTCTGCTTTGTGCTCACTGCTTCTCACCATTTTCGACTACTTTTTCCATCAGAAAATGGCAGTGAAGAGCTGCTGATGGATGGGGTATTTGTTAAGTTAACAAATGCTGCCATTTAAAGTAGGTGAGACTGTAGCTGCAGCTGTACTGCCCTCATTGGCAAAGCTGAACATTTTCTGTAACTGCTGTATACACTTGGCCTGCTGGACTTGGCACATATGCAACCAGAATGTGCATTATTACCAGCTGCCTTGTGCCAACCTTTCCCTCCAGCGATGTTCCTCATAGACCCCCTACATATGCCTTTCCTTAAAATGCAACCTGCTTCACTTCTATTCCTTCCCTGAACACACTTCAATCTGCATGCTACCACCAGCACAATGCTCTTTAATTTCCTTTCTTCATCCTGTTTTCCCCTAATTTCCCATATCAGCAGTGATTCTCTGCTCCTCTAGGGTCATGGGGCTACAAGGTGTTACGGATGACTGCTTGGTTTAGGGTGTGGTGGGTTAACCCAGGCTGGACTCCAAGTGCCCACTGAGCCGCTCTATCACTTCACCTCCTCAACTGGACAAGGGAGAGAAAATATAATGAAAGGCTTGTGGGTTGAGATAAGGACAGGAAGAGATCATTCACCAGTTACAATCACAGGCAAAACAGACTCAACTTGGAGAAATCAGTTTAATTTATCGCAAATCAAATCAGAGTAGGATAATGAGAAATAAAACCAAATCATACAAACACATTCCCTCCACCCCTCCTGTCATGGTTTAAGCCACTATAACTCACCCAGTTCGCTCACTCACTCCCTCCTCTTTCTTCCCCCCAGCTCCCAGGGGGATGGGGAGGAGAACTGAAAGAATGCAACTCCCACAGGCTGAGATAAGAACAGTTTAGTAACTAAGGTATAACACAAACCACTACTGCTACCACCAATAATAATAATGACAAGGGAAATACAAGGAAAGAGAATACAACTGCTCACCACCCGACACCAAGCCCGACCCCGCTGCGAACCCCCCACCCTTCCAGGTCTCTGCCCTCCATTTTTACATCCTGGACATGACGTGCTGTGGTATGGAATACCTCTTTGGTTAGTTTGGGTCAGGTGTCCTGTCTCTGCTTCCTCCCAGCTTCCCCTCCTCCCTGGCAGAGCATGAGACTCAGAAAGTCCTTGGTCAAACCAAAATATTCTAAGCAGTAACTGAAAACATCGGTGTTATCAGTGCCGTTCCCAGGCCGAAAATCAAAAACACAGCACTGCACCAGTTACTATGAAGGAGAAAAATGACTGCTACTGCTGAACCCAGGACTTCTTCCCAGACTTAACTTTACTTGCAAATTCTCTACCTCCTCCCCCCAAGTGGCACAGGGGGAAAGGGAATGGGGGTTGTAATCACTTCATCTGACACATTCAGAGACACATTGTCTCTGCTGCTCCTTCCTCCTTGAAGGGCAGGACTCATCACACTCTTCTGCTCCAGCATGGGGTCCCTCCCATGGATGACAGTCCTCCAGGAAATCCAACGTGAGCTCCTTTCCCATGGACTGCAGTTCTTCGCAAACTGCTCCAGCATGGGTCCTCCCCATGGAGTGCAGTCCTTCAGGAACAGACTGCTCCAGTGTTGGTCCCTCACGAGGTCATAAGTCCTGCTGGCAAACCTGCTCTAGCCTGGGCTCCTCTCTCCATGGGTCCACAGGTCCTGCCAGGAGCCTGCTGCAGCACAGGTTTCCCACAGTATCACAGCTTCCTTTGGACATCACCTGCTCCAGAATGGGGTCCTCCACAGGCTACAGGTGGATAACTGCTATACCATAGATCTCCATGGGCTGCAGGGGCACAGCCTGCCTCACCATGGTCTTCACCACGGGCTGCAGAGGAATCTCTGCTCAGGTGCCTGGAGCCCCTCCTCCTCTCCCTCCTTCTTCCCTGACCTTAGTGTCTGCCTAGTTGTTTCTCTCACATATTCACTCATCTCTGCAATTGCTCCTACACAGTAACTTTTTCCCCCCCCTTAAGTATGTTATCAAAGAGGTGGTACCACCATCCCCGATTGGCTTGGCCAGCAGTGGGTCCATTTTGGAGCCAGCTGTCATTGGCTCTATCATACACAGGGGAAGCTTCCAGAAGCTTCTCACAGATGCCACCCCTGTAGCCCCCCTGCCCCCCAGTACCAAAACCTTGTCACTTAAGCCCAGTATAAGGGATGTTGTCTATTGGAGGCAATACACAATGTGAGAATTTACACAACATCATACCTATTTTTCTGCAATGCATCGATATCTAATGGCCACTGTGATCCCATATATCCCTGTAATCCTAATACATGCAAACTCGCAGCTCATTTGTACCTTTTGTAACATCTAAAATTACTGTATAGTTGTATTCACATTCTACCATTTACATAACCAGTAATATTTGGATCTAATACATATACTGGTCATAGCCAGCATGGGCTCACGAGGGGAAAGTCCTGCTTAACTAACTTAATTTCCTTTTATGACAAGGTCACCCTTCTAGTTGACCAAGGGAAACCAGTAAAGAGGGGGTAATTTAGAAAAGCTTTTGATACAGTCTCTCACAGTATCATTCTGGACAAAATGTCCAGCACACAGCTAGGCAAGTCCATAAAACATTGTGTGATCAATTGGCTGATGGAATCATAGAATCACCTAGGTTGGAAAAGACCTTTAAGATCATCGAGTCCAACCTTCACCCCAGGACTGCCAAGTCCACCACTAAACCATGTCACTAAGGGCCTCATCTACATGGTTTTTGAACACTTCCAGGGATGGTGATTCCATCACTTCCCTGGAAAACCTATTCCAATACCTAACCACCCTTTCAGGGAAGAAATTCTTCCTAATATCCAATCTAAACCTCACCTGGCACAGCTTGAGGCCATTACCTCTTGTCCTATCACTTGTTACTCAGGAGAAGAGACCAACCCCCAACTCACTACAACCTCTTTTCAGGTAATTGTGGAAAGTGATAAGGTCCCCCCTGAGCCTTCTCTTCTCCAGACTAAACAACCCCAGTTCCCTCAGCTGTTCCTCATCAGACTTGTTCACCAGACTCTTCACCAGCTTCATTGCCCTTTTCTGGACCCACTCCAGCATCTCAGCATCTCTCTTGTAGTGAAGGGCATGGACCTGAAGACAGTATTCAAGATGTGGCCTCACCAGTGCTGAGTACAGGGGGGTAATCACTTCCCTAGACCCGCTGGCCACAATATTGCTAACACAGGCCAGGATGCTGATGGCCTTGTCTGCCTGGGCACAAGCTGGCTCATGTTTAGCTGGCGGTCAATGAGCACCCCCAGGTCCTTTTACACTGAGCAACTTTCCAGGTGATGTGTTGGATTCAAAGAGTTATAGTAAATGGAGTTAATTAAAGCTGGTGACCAGTCACTAGTGGGGTTCCCCAAGGCTCAATTTTAAGGCCACACATCTTTTTTCCTCTACACATCATGTAACTGATGCTACATGGAGTACATGGGCTGCACTAATTACACAACGATGGACAGGCAAGAGGGCAAAGATTTTGGAATGTCACCAGAGGAGGAGGTGATGTGTGCTGCAGAGGCCCCACCATATAATACTGTCAGAAAGTTAGAAGCAATATGCCTTGGTTACTGATGGGTCCTGTCGCATTGTGGGAAAGCATTGAAGATGGAAGGCAGCTGTATGGAGTCCCCTATGACAAGGTACAAAAACTGCTGAAGGAGAGGGTGAATCGAGTCAGTTTGCAGAGGTGAAAGCCATCCAGCTGGCCTTGGACATTGCTGAATGAGAAAAGTGGCCAGTACTTTATACTGACTCATGGATGGTGGCAAATGCCCTGTGGGGGTGGTTGCAGCAATGGAAGCAGAGCAACTGGCAATGCAGAGGTAAATTCATCTGGGCTGCTGCACTGTGGCATTGGTGCCCGGGTGCAGAACCTGGTGGTAAAGGTATGCCACATAGGTGCTCATGTACCCAAGAGTCAGGCCACTGAGGAACATCAGAACAACCAAGAGGTGGATCAAGCTGCTAAGACTGAAGTGGCTCAGATGGACTTAGATTGGCAACATAAGGGTGGATTATTTTTGTCCCGGTGGGCCCATGATACCTCAGGCTATCAAGGCAGAGATGCAACATATAGATGGGCTCTTGATTGAGGGGTGGACTTAACAATGGACACTATTGCCCAGGTTATTCACAGCTGTGAAACGTGCTGCAATTAAGCAAGCCAAGCAGTTAAAGCCTCTCTGGTATGGGGGACAATGGCTGAAATACAAATATGGGGAGGCCTGTCAGACTGACTATATCTCACACTCCCACTGATCTGCCAAGGCAAGTGCCATGTGCTTACCATGGTGGAAGCAACCACCAGATGGCTGGAAAGCCAGCAACAGCAGAACTGTCCTCTGGTCACCATCAACTGACCCTGACTTCCCTCCAATCATCACCCCAACAAAGAATGAACTTACTTTGATGAAACCAGACAAGCTCAACAGTGACCAGATGAGTTCAGCAGTGTCGTCAGCAACAACCCAGCACTACACACCGTCTCTCCTGCCCTGAAAGACTGTTACAAGAGATGGAACCTGACATCATGGACTGGATGAATTCAGCAAATTTATAGGGATTGGTCCATGGACTAAGGAATGATAGAGTTTAGAGATTTTGTGTATGTGTGTATATATATGTGTGTATATATATACACGAGACAAAATACAATACATTTTAAAATATGGGATCTGAGCATGACATGAATGGTATGGAATAAGGGGTGGATACTGTCCTGAGTTCAGCTGTAGCAGTCATTTTTCTCTTTCTTAGTAGCTGGTGCAGTGCTGTGTTTTTGACTTTAGTTTGAGAACAGAGCTGATGACCGGGCAAGACATGAAAAATGTGCTTTACACCGCAGCCAGGGAGAATCAGCTGTCTGCATTGCCTGTTCTCTCAAAGGATCCTTCTTTTCTGGGGTTACTGAAGGTCGAAGAACAACAGTTTCCAATTGCGATCACAACAGTGCACCGATGACAATATCACACCAACCAAGATTACTTATTCCCATCCATGACCTCATCCATTGACTGGAGAGCCAAGGAATGATCAACAGGACATGCTCACCCTTTAATAGCCTGTCCATCGGTGTTATCAGTGCTGTTCCCAGGCTGAAAGTCAAAACCACAGCACTGCACCAGCTACTAAGAAGGAGAAAAATGACTGCTACTGCTGAACCCAGGACATAGCCCCATTTTGTCCAGTGCAAAAGTCTAATGGAGAGTAGAGACTAACAGTAGACATTCATTTGATTTTCCTCAGTATCCCACTGGGAGTATGGGGTGAGGAGTAAGTGTTGGGAGGGGAGTGAGCTATTGACTGTATGGTTCCGAGTTACCACCTGGGCTTAAACCATGACAGATGCACATTTAGCAAAAGCCACCTGGTTATTCAACACTAGGGGATCTGCCAACTTGTCTGGCCCAGCCCCATTGAACTTTCACGTACCATAGATGTCACCGAAATTCGAGAGAATAAAACTCCTTAACACCAATGGGCTGGACCAGGAGGGGCGGTGGCAGATTTAAACCGGGCATCATCCACCATTGCGGTCAATTGATGAGGTGAGTAACTCGAGAGAGGACGCCTTCCAACACCTGAGTGGAGGGAAGCTCAGCGTCCAGGAGCCTCAACTCAGAGCAGCAAGACCCACCGAGGGACTTGCCCAGGAGTCGGCAGCTCAGCAGACGCGAGCAGCAGACTCACAGGGGGCGGAGCCAGGAGTGACGGCACCAGCCCTGACTTGGTAAAAACCTGCCCCAAGGAGCGCGGCGCAGCAGTTTGCCCGGGCAGGCGAGCACTCACCTTATGACCAGAGCCCGGTCTGGGAGCTCTGCTCTGGCTGCCCGGCGGTGGCCAGAGTAGGCACCCAGACAGAGCCGATGAGAGGGGAGGCTGCAGCGCAGAGAATGCTCAAGGGAAGTGTGTTGCTTACCAGGGGCACGGATCAGGGATGTTGCAGAGAGGCTGCCTGATCTAATAAGTCCCACTGACTATTACCCACTTCTAGTCATCTATGTGGGTGCTAGTGATATAGACAGCAGTAGCCCAGAGAACATAAAGAAGGACTACAGAGCTCTGGGAGAGGTGGTTAGGGGCTCTGGAGCTCAGAGAGTCTTTTCATCAATTCTTCAGGATAAAGGGGAGGACCATAAAAAGGTGAGGCAGATTTGCCAGGTTAATAAATGGTTAGAACAGTGGTGCCATTGTCAGGTGTTTGGGTATCTAGAACATGGGACTCAATTTGGGAGGCCAGGTCTAGTGGAGGCTGATGGAGCTGGTCTGACAACGAAGGGGAAGAGCGATTTTGGTAGGAGACATGCCAGGATGGTCAAGAAAGCTTTAAAATAGATGTGTTGAGGGAGGGGGGCATCATTCCATCCCAGCACTCCCAGTCAGTTGCCAGCACCTATAATAAATGCTCGGAGCAATGTAGAGATATTCCAGCCACTCCAGCCAATAAGCCGGCTTCATTTGGAGCTCGGCTCAGATGCCTCTATACAAACGCCTGTAGCATGGGGAACAATCAAGAGGAATTACAGATGGGTGCACATCTATGGGGATATAATAGGCATCATAGAAACATGCTGGAATAGCTCCTGTGACTGGAGTGTTGGAATGGAAGGTTACAGACTCTTTAGGAAAGATAGGCAAGGCAAATGGGGAGGGGGAGTTGCTATTTATGGTAGGGATAGGCTGGAGAGTATGGAAATCTGTCTGGGGACAGATGAGCAGTCAACAGAGAGTCTGTGGGTCAGGGTTAAGGCATGAACAACGATGAGAGACATTACTGTGGGGATCTGTTACAGACCGCCGCCTCATCAAGGGGACTCTGTGGATGAAGTGCTCTGTAGACAAATAGGAATAGCCTCACGCTTGCAGGCTCTTGTTCTCATGGGGGACTTCAACCATCCTGATATCTGTTGGAGGGAGGATTCGGCCCGGCACAAGCAATCCAGGAGGTTCCTCGATTGTGTGGAAGACAACTTCCTTCTGCAAATAATAGAGGAGCCGACAAGGAGAGGTCCCATGCTTGACCTTGTCCTCACCAACAGGGAAGGGCTGGTTGGAAATGTGACTCTCCAGGGCAGCCTTGGCTGCAGCGATCATGAGATGGTCGAATTCGAGATCCTCAGGACAGTGAGAAGAGCGTGCAGCAAGCTCACTGGACCAGACACTGGCCTCTTCAGGAACCTGCTTAGTAAGGTTCCATGGGATATAGCCCTAGAGGGCAGGGGGGGCCAAGACTCTTGGTTGATATTCAAGGATCACCTGCTGCAAGCTCAGGAGTGTTGCTTCCCAACTAGAAGGAAGTTTAGCAGGAGGGCCAGGAGACCTCCTTGGATGGATAAGGAGCTGCTGAGGAAAATTCGAAGGAAAAAAGAGGCTTATAAAAGGTGGAAGCAAGGACAGGCAGCCTGGGAAGAATCATAAAATCATAGAATAGAATCATAGAATAGTAAGGGTTGGAAAGGACCTCAAGATCATCGAGTTCCAACACCCCTGCCATGGGCAGGGACACCTCCCACTAAACCATGCCATCCAAGGCTATGTCCAACCCCACCTTGAATGCCGCCAGGGATGAAGCATCCACAACCTCCCTGGGCAACCCATTCCAGGGCCCCACCACCCTCACAGTAAAGAATTTCTTCCTCAGATCCAATCTAAACCTCCCCTGTTTAAGTTTAAACCCATTACCCCTTGTCCTCTCACCACAGTCCCTAATGAAGAGTGTGGAGAGCTATTTGGCTGTGAACGGGCATGTGAGCAATCCAGACAATTGCTTGACAATTGTAAGGTAGTGACCCGCAGGCACTGAGGCCTCGCCTGAGGGTTACTAAAGTTCGTGTACGTGCAGAAGCCATGGGAGGAGTTAGCATGGAAAACTACTGAGAGAGATAGGCAGAGAAGGAATGTTAACTGTAACCCTGAAACATATGCTGTAATAGTTAACCAGTCATTTAACTGTTGCTAACACTCGGCTAAGTGAAGTTAACCAATCAAGTGTTATCGAATGTTCTAGTGTTCTGAAATCTGTTCCTATAAAAGGCATGATTGCGCACGTTAAATTGTTCAGCGTGGGTCACATTGATCTGTGTTTCGTTGTTCCTAAACCCCCGCGAAGGAAGAGTCCCTCCCCAGCATCCCTATAGGCCCCCTTCAGGTATTGGAAGGCTGCTATGAGGTCTCCACGCAGCCTTCTCTTCTCCAGGCTCAACAGCCCCAACTTTCTCAGCCTATCTTCATACGAGAGATGCTCCAGTCCCCTCATCATCCTCGTGGCCCTCCTCTGCACTTGTTCTAACAGCTCCATGTCCTTTTTATGTTGAGGACACCAGAACTGCACACAATACTCCAAGTGAGGTCTCACGAGAGCAGAGTAAAGGGGCAGGAGCACCTCCCTCGACCTGCTGGTCACACTCCTTTTGATGCAGCCCAGAATACGGTTGGCCTTCTGGGCTGCAAGCGCACACTGCCGGCTCATGTTCATTTTTTCATCAACCCACACCCCCAAGTCCTTCTCTGCAGGGCTGCTCTGAATCTCCTCCCCACCTAACCTGTAGCTGTGCCTGGCATTGCTCCGACCCAGGTGTAGGACCTTGCACTTGGCATGGTTAAACTTCATCAGGTTGGCATCAGCCCACCTCACAAGTGTGTCAAGGTTCCTCTGGATGGCATTCCTTCCCTCCAATGTATCAACCGAACCACACAGCTTGGTGTCATTGACAAACTGGCAGAGGGCGCACTCAATCCCACTGTCCATGTCACCCACAATGATGTTGAACAAGACCGGTCCCAACACCGATCCCTGAGGGACACCACTCGTTACTGGTCTCCAGCTGGACACTGAGCCACTGAGCACTAAACTTTGCGTGCGGCCATCCAGCCAGTTCTTTATCCACCGAGTGGTCCACCTATCAAATTGATGTCTCTCCAACTTAGAGAGAAGGATGTCATGTGAGACAGTGTCAAAGGCTTTGCACAAGTCCAGGTAGATGACATCAGCAGCTCTACCCCTGTCCATCAGTTCCGTAGCCCCATCATAGAAGGTCACCAGATTGGTCAGGCAGGATTTCCCCTTAGTGAAGCCATGCTGGCTGTCACCAAGCACCTTGTTGGTTTTCATGTGCCTCAGCATGCCTTTCAGGAGAATCCGCTCCAAGATTTTGCCAGGCACAGAGGTGAGACTGACTGGTCTGTAATTCCCTGGGTCATCCATTTTCCCCTTCTTGAAAATGGGGGTTATATTTCCCTTTTTCCAGTCATCGGGAACTTCACCTGACTGCCATGATTTTTCAAATATGATGGACAGTGGCTTAGCAACTTCACTTGCCAGCTCCTTCAGGACCCGCGGATGGATTTCATCAGGTGCCATGGACTTGTATGCATTCAGGTTCCTAAGGTGGTCCCGAACAAGATCCTCCCCCACAGTGGGCCCAGGGTCCCCACCCTCACCGTCCCCGCGTCTGCCTTCCAAGACTTGGGTGGTGTGGTCAGAGCATTTGCCGGTAAAGACTGAGGCAAAGAAGTCATTAAGAACCTCAGCTTTCTCCAAATCCAGGGTAGCCAGTTCTCCCGATAGCTTCTGGAGAGGGCCCACGGTGTCCCTAACCTGTCTTTTATTGGCAGTGTACCTATAAGAATACAGGGATGTTGCCCAGGAAGCTAGGGACCAGCTTAGGAAAGCTAAGGCCCACTTCGAATTAAACTTGGCTAGGGATGTTAAAGATAACGGGAAGGGATTTTATAGGTACATTGCAAATAAAAGACAGGTTAGGGACTATGTGGGCCCTCTCCAGAAGCTGTCGGAAGAACTGGCTACCTTGGATTTAGAGAAGGCTGAGGTACTTAATGACTTCTTTGCCTCAGTCTTCACTGGCAAATGCTCTGACCACACCACCCAAGTCTTGGAAGGCAGATGCGGGGACGGTGAGAATGAAGAACCTAGGCCCACTGTAGGAGACGATCTGATTCGAGACCATCTTAAGATCCTGAATGCACAGAAGTCCATGGCACCTGATGAAATCCATCCGCGGGTTCTGAAGGAGCTGACAAATGAAGTTGCTAAGCCCATGTCCATCATGTTTGAAAAATCACGGCAGTCAGGTGAAGTTCCCGATGACTGGAAAAAGGGAAATATAACCCCCATTTTCAAGAAATGGGAAAACTGAAAACCCAGGAAACTATAGACCAGTCAGCCTCACCTCTGTGCCTGGCAAAATCTTGGAGCAGATTCTCCTGGAAGGCATGCTGAGGCACATGAAAACCAACAAGATGCTTGGTGACAGCCAGCATGGCTTCACTAAGGGGAAATCCTGCCAGACCATTCTGGTGACCTTCTATGAAGGGGCTACGGAACTGATGGACAGGGGTAGAGCTGCTGATGTCATCTACCTGGACTTGTGTAAAGCCTTTGACACTGTCCCACATGACATCCTTATCTCTAAACTGGACAGCCATCAATTTCATAGGTGGACCACTCGGTGGATAAAGAACTGGCTGGATGGCCGCATGCAAAGAGTTGTGCTCAATGGCTAAATGTCCAGCTGGAGACCAGTAACGAGTGGTGTCCCTCAGGGATCGGTGTTGGGACTGGTCTTGTTCAACATCTTTGTGGGTGACATGGACAGTGGGATTGAGTGCGCCCTCTGCCAGTTTGTCAATGACACCAAGCTGTGTGGTTCGGTTGATGCGCTGGAAGGAAGGAATGCCATCCAGAGGGACCTTGACACGCTTGTGAGGTGGGCTGATGCCAACCTGATGAAGTTTAACCATGCCAAGTGCAAGGTCCTACACCTGGGTCGGAGCAATGCCAGGCACAGCTACAGGTTGGGCGGGGAGGAGATTCAGAGCAGCCCTGCGGAGAAAGACTTGGGGGTGTGGGTTGATGAAAAAATGAACATGAGCCGGCAGTGTGCGCTTGCAGCCCAGAAGGCTGACCGTATCCTGGGCTGCATCAAAAGGAGCGTGACCAGCAGGGCGAAGGAGGTGCTCCTGCCCCTCTACTCTGCTCTCGTGAGACCTCACTTGGAGTATTGTGTGCAGTTCTGGTGTCCTCAACGTAAAAAGGACATGGAACTGTTAGAACAAGTCCAAAGGAGGGCCACGAGGATGATCAGGAGACTGGAGCACCTCCTGTATGAAGATAGGCTGAGAAAGTTGGGGCTGTTGAGCCTGGAGAAGAGAAGGCTGCGTGTAGACCTCATAGCAGCCTTCCAATACCTGAAGGGGGCCGATAGGGATGCTGGGGAGGGACTCTTCATTAGGGACTGTAGAGAGAGGACAAGGGGTAACGGGTTCAGACTTAATAAGGGGAAGTTTATATTGGATATAAGGAAGAAATTCTTTACTGTAAGGGTGGTGAGGCCCTGGAATGGGTTGCCCAGGGAAGTTGTGAATGCTTCATCCCTGGCAGCGTTCAAGGTGGGGTTGGACATAGCCTTGGATGGCATGGTTTAGTGGGAGGTGTCCCTGCCCATATCAGGGAGGTTGAAACTAGATGATCTTAAGGTCCTTTCCAACACTAACTATTCTATGGTTCTATTCTATGATTCTATGATTCTCTCTTTAGGTCCTTTCCAAACCCTAACTGTTCTATGATTCTATGATTCTAATGTAGCATTATGAAGCAGACACTTCTTTATTGCACCGCTGGGTGCTAGGCTGAATTTACACACCCAATGCTGATTTAATCCTTACATTTTTACAGAAAAAATTGCAAGGTAGTACACTCACAGTTAGAATGGTTGTTTAGTGATTTGCATATAATTATAATATCTGCAGTGTCATTCTCTTTTGCTACTATGCTTGTGTGGAGAAAGGGTCTTCACTTGAAAAGCATCTTCTCAATCTATGGGTGTGCTTTTTAGTATTATAATAAAGGCAGTTTACTTCAGGTCACCTGAAAAGTGAGTTTTCTTGCCTGGTTACCTGGCTAGATTTGTACCTTGCCCAGTTGTCAAATAAGTTATCCTGTATACAGTAGACCCTAGCTGCTTTGGTTATGCTCTAGAGAGTAAGGACTAAGGCTAACATGTCACAGAGAACAGGGACTTCAAGCAACACAGCATCTAATTTCTAGTCTAACATAGCATCACGTGTGTGCGGAGGTTACAGTTTTACATGGGAACCCAAAAAGACATCAGGGTTTGAATACTACAGTCTGGGGCTTGGGGGATGCACCAGTTCAGAGTATTCAAACCAGAATAAGTTTACAAATTGGGGATTGGAAACCTAATGCATATAATGTCATGATAGCGGCACCCGGTGAATATGTATAATGGGGATAGATTTGCTAAAGGGCAACAGTCTGGTGTTGGGTAATGAGTTATGGTCCTTTGGTGCTCTTCGCTGGTTTCAGGTACGAACAGTAGTAGTAGGCCACATCCCAGATCCCACACCTATTCCTGTTGCTCAGGAAGTGATAAATTTGAATCAGTACAAGATACCAGGAGGAGATCTGGAGATCCAGCGAACTATAGATGAGTTAATTGAAGCAGGAGTAATAAGGCATGCCCATTCACCTTTAAACAGTGCAGTTTGGCCTGTAAAAAAGTCTGATGGTAGTTGGCATATGATGGTAGATTACCAAGGAGTGAACAAAGTTATGCCACCCATCACGGCTGCAGTACCTGATGTAGCATCATTAATCCACCAAATACAGAAACATGCTGGGTGATGGTATGCCATGGCTGATGTTGCTAATGCATTTTTTACCATTCCTATCCCCCTCGAGACGCAGGATCAGTTTGCCTTGTCTAATAGACGTTTACCCAACTACCCCAGGGATATAAACATTGTCCCACATACTGCCATCAGGCTCTTAGTCACATGCTACATCAGATTACAGTAGGTTTTAAGGCACAAATTACTCAGTATATTAATGATATTATGATACAGGGAGAAACCTATGAAAAAGCAGAAGAGGCACTGGATGTAGTAAAAACTGGACTGCAGGAGGCCGGGTGGACTATAAACCCAATAAAGGTACAGGGACCAAGCACCACAGTAAAATACCCTTGTATCATTTAGGCAGACGGGGTGCAGCAGATGCCAGAACAAACTCTGAAGATGTTGCAACACTGGCCCACCACAGAAACGAAACAACAAATCCAGCAATTCTTAGGGGATGTTGGATTTTGGCAGACTCAGTTACCTGGGTGGGCTACCTTACTTAAACCTTTAGACAAACTGGTGAGGAAAAAGGCAGAATGTGAATGGGGACCCAAGCAGAAAAAGGCTTTTGAAGCAGTGAAAGCCCTAGTAACTGAACAAAGGGAATTGCACCCACTGTTGCCGGGGCCTGTTGACTTCCACATCTAAATTAGTTAAGGGGTAGTGCTATGGAGCTTATGGCAGCTCCAAGATGGTCAGCATTGGCCCCTTGGCTTCTGGTCATGGCAGTTAAGTGGGGCCGTGTCACGGTTCAAGCCCAGATGGCAACCCAGAACCACACACTCACTCACTCACCCCCGTTCATCCCCCCGCTGCCGGAGGGATGGGAAGAGGAATCGAAAGAAAGTAACTCCCATGGGTTGAGATAAGAACAGTCCAGTAACTAAGGTATAACACAAACCACTACTGCTACCACCAATAATAATAATAAGGGAAATAACAAGGGAAGAGAATACAACTGCTCACCACCTGCTGACCGATACCCAGCCCAACCCGAGCAGTGTTCTAGCCCTTCCAGGTAACTGCCCCCAGTTTATATAGTGGACATTACCTGCTGTGGTATGGAATACCACTTTGGTCAGTTTGGGTCAGGTATCCTGTTTCTGCTTCATCCAGGCTTCCCCTCCTCCCTGGCAGAGCATGAGACTCAGAAAGTCCTTGGTCAGAGTAAACATTACTGAGCAACAACTAAAACAATTGGTGTTATCAGTGCTGTTCCCAGGCTGAAAGTCAAAAACAGAGCACTGCACCAGCTACTAAGAAGGAGAAAAATGACTGCTACTGCTGAACTGCGGACAGTATCCATGCCTTATTCATAGAGTCATAGAATCATAGAATAGTTAGGGTTGGAAAGGACCTTAAGATCATCTAGTTTCAACCCCCATGCCATGGGCAGGGACACCTCCCACTAAACCATGCCATCCAAGGCTATGTCCAACCCCACCTTGAACGCCGCCAGGGATGAAGCATTCACAACTTCCCTGGGCAACCCATTCCAGGGCCTCACCACCCTTACAGTAAAGAATTTCTTCCTCAGATCCAATCTAAACTTCCCCTGTTTAAGTTTGAACCCGTTACCCCTTGTCCTCTCACCACAGTCCCTAATGAAGAGACCCTCCCCAGCATCCCTATCGGCCCCCTTCAGGTATTGGAAGGCTGCTATGAGGTCTCCACGCAGCCTTCTCTACTCCAGGCTGAACAGCCCCAACTTTCTCAGCCTATCTTCATACGGGAGGTGCTCCAGTCTCCTGATCATCCTCATGGCCCTCCTTTGGACTTGCTCCAACAGTTCCATGTCCTTTTTACGTTGAGGACACCAGAACTGCACACAATACTCCAAGTGAGGTCTCACGAGAGCAGAGTAGAGGGGCAAGATCACCTCCCTCGACCTGCTGGTCACGCTCCTTTTGATGCAGCCCAGGATACGGTTGGCCTTCTGGGCTGCAAGCTCACACTGCCAGCTCATGTTCATTTTTTCATAAACCCACCCCCCCAAGTCTTTCTCCGCAGGGCTGCTCTGAATCTCCTCCCCACCCAATCTGTAGCTGTGCCTGGCATTGCTCCGACCCAGGTGTAGGACCTTGCACTTGGCATGGTTAAACTTCATCAGGTTGGCATCAGCCCACCTCACAAGCGTGTCAAGGTCCCTCTGGATGGCATTCCTTCCTTCCAGCGCATCAACCGAACCACACAGCTTGGTGTCATTGACAAACTGGCAGAGGGCGCACTCAATCCCACTGTCCATGTCACCCACAAAGATGTTGAACAAGACCGGTCCCAACACCGATCCCTGAGGGACACCACTCGTTACTGGTCTCCAGCTGGACATTGAGCCATTGAGCACAACTCTTTGCATGCGGCCATCCAGCCAGTTCTTTATCCACCGAGTGGTCCACCTATGAAATTGATGGCTGTCCAGTTTAGAGATAAGGATGTCATGTGGGACAGTGTCAAATGCTTTGCACAAGTCCAGGTAGATGACATCAGCAGCTCTACCCCTGTCCATCAGTTCCGTAGCCCCATCATAGAAGGTCACCAGAATGGTCAGGCAGGATTTCCCCTTAGTGAAGCCATGCTGGCTGTCACCAAGCACCTTGTTGGTTTTCATGTGCCTCAGCATGCCTTCCAGGAGAATCTGCTCCAAGATTTTTCCAGGCACAGAGGTGAGACTGACTGGTCTATAATTCCCCTGGTGATACATTTCCCCCTTCTTAAAAATGGGGTTATATTTCCCTTTTTCCAGTCATCGGGAACTTCACCTGACTGCCGTGATTTTTCAAATATGTTGGACAGTGGCTTAGCAACTTCATTTGCCAGCTCCTTCAGAACCCGCGGATGGATTTCATCAGGTGCCATGGACTTGTATACATTCAGGTTCCAAAGATGGTCTCGAACGAGATCCTCTCCTACAGTGGGCCCAGGGTCTTCATTCTCACCGTCCCCGCATCTGCCTTCCAAGACTTGGATGGTGTGGTCAGAGCATTTGCCGGTGAAGACTGAGGCAAAGAAGTCATTAAGTACCTCAGCCTTCTCTAAATCCAGGGTAGCCAGTTCTTCCGACAGCTTCTGGAGAGGGTCCACATAGTCCCTAACCTGTCTTTTATTTGCAATGTACCTATAAAATCCCTTCCCGTTATCTTTAACATCCCTAGCCAAGTTTAATTCGAAGTGGGCCTTAGCTTTCCTAACCTGGTCCCTAGCTTCCCGGGCAACATCCCTGTATTCTTCCCAGGCTGCCTGTCCTTGCTTCCACCTTTTATAAGCCTCTTTTTTCCTTCGAATTTTCCTCAGCAGCTCCTTGTCCATCCAAGGAGGTCTCCTGGCCCTCCTGCTGAACTTCCTTCTAGTTGGGATGCGTCGCTCCTGAGGTTGCAGCAGGTGATCCTTGAATATCAACCAACAGTCTTGGGCCCCCCTGCCCTCTAGGGCTGTATCCCATGGAACCTTACTGAGCAGGTTCCTGAAGAGGCCAAAGTCTGCTCTCTTGAAGTCCAGGGCAGTGAGCTTGCTGCACGCTCTTCTCACTGTCCGGAGGATCTCGAATTTGACCATCTCATGATCGCTGCAATCAAGGCTGCCCTGGAGCATCACATTTCCAACCAGCCCTTCCCTGTTGGTGAGGACAAGGTCAAGCATGGGACCTCTCCTTGTTGGCTCCTCTATTACTTGCAGAAGGAAGTTGTCTTCCACACAATCGAGGAACTTTCTGGATTGCTTGTGCCGGGCCGTACCATCCCTCCAACAGATATCAGGGTGGTTGAAGTCTCCCATGAGAACAAGAGCCTGCGAGCATGAGGCTGTTCCTATCCGTCTATAGAGCGTTTCATCCACCGAGTCCCCTTGGTCAGGCGGTCTGTAACAGATCCAGACAATAATGTCACCCATCGTTTTTCTTGCTTTTACCCTGACCCACAAACTCTCTGTTGACTGCTCACCTGTCCCCAGACAGGTTTCCATACTCTCCAGCCTATCCCTAACATGAATAGCAACTCCCCCTCCCTGCCTACCGGGCCTGTCTTTCCTAAAGAGTCTGTAACCTTCCATTCCAACACTCCAGTCATAGGAGCCATCCCACCATGTTTCTGTGATGCCTATGATATCATACCCCCGTAGATGTGCACACATCTCTAATTCCTCTTGTTTGTTCCCCGTACCATTCATGTCATGCTCAGATCCCACATTTTCAATATACCATCACATGTATATATACACATCCACACACACACAGAGGGAGAGAGATCATCTCTTAATACATGGACCAATCCCTATAGAGCTGCTCAGTCCATTCTGTCTGTGATGTCGAGCTCCATCTCTTGCAACAGTCTTTCAGAGCAGGGGAGGCCGTGTGCAGTGTTGGATCATTGCCTGCTGATGCTTATCGTTCCTTTACTGCAGAACTCGTCCGGTTTCATTAAAGTTCAGTCTTTGTTGGGATGATGGTCAGAGGGCCAGTCACTGATGGCTTGAAGACATCTAGTTGGTGGGCTATAAAAGTATTACATAGCAGACAACAGCATACAATTGAGTTCATTGACTGTTTTCCCCTAAAATCAAATCCCCTTGAGGTACACATCAGACTTCTCCATCTTCCCGCATTACCCCCCAAAGTATATCCAGGTCCCTGAGCAAAAGCAATCCCACGAGTGGGTTTGCCTTTACCTGAAGCAGGAATAACCCAGACTGTCTTCCCCAGTATATTCTTTACATGCACCACAGTAACTTTGTCCCCCTCCACTGTATGGAGAAGTTCTGACTGGGCTGGACCAGCCCTGTTGGCAGATCCTCTGGTGTTGACCAGCCAAGTGGCCTTTGGTAAATGTGTATCTCAATGTTTGAAAGCCTCATCACCCACTGCTCTCAGTGTAGTTTCTAATAGCCCATAGTACCGTTCGAATTTCCCAGTGGCTGGTGCATGATAGGGGCTGTGATATACCCACTCTATGCCATGCTCTTTGGCCCAAATGTCTATGAGGCTGTTCCGGAAATGAGTCCCATTGTCTGACTAAATTCTCTCTGGGGTGCCGTGTCACCACAAAATCTGTATCTCAAGGCCCAGGATAGTGTTCTGGGCAGCGGCATGGGGCACAGCGTATGTTTCCAGCCATCCAGTGGTTGCTTCCACCATGGTAAGCATATGGCGCTTGCCTTGGCGGATCAGTGGGAGTGTGATATAATCAATGTACTTCAGCCATCGTCCTCCATACCAAAGAGGCTTTAACTGTTTAGCTTGCTTAATTGCCGCACATGTTTCACCTTCTTGAATAACTTGAGCAATAGCGTCCATTGTTAAGTCCACCCCTCAGTCATGAGCCCATCTGTATGTTACATCTCTGCCCTGATGGCCTGAAGTGTCATGGGCCCACCGGGACAAAAATAATTCACTCTTATGTTGCCAATCTAAGTCCATCTGAGCCACTTCAGTCTTAGCAGCTTTATCCACCTGTTGGTTGTTCTGGTGTTCCTCAGTGGCATGACTCTTGGGTACATGAGCATCTACGTGGCGTATCTTGACCAGTAGGTTCTGCACCTGGGCAGCAATATCTTGCCACAGTTCAGCAGCCCAGGTGGATTTCCCTCTGCGCTGCCAGTTGCTCTGCTTCCATTGCTGCAACCACCCCTACAGGGCATTTGCCACCATTCATGAGTCAGTATAGAAATAAAGTACTGTCCACTTTTCTCATTCAGCAATGTCCAAGGCCAGCTGGATGGCTTTCACCTCTGCAAACAGACTCGATTCACCCTCTCCTTCAGCAGTTTCTGCAACTTGTCATCGAGGACTTCATACAGCTGCCTTCCATCTCCGATGCTTTCCCACAGTACAACAGGACCCATCAGTAAACAGGGCATACTGCTTTTCACTTTCTGACAGTTCATTATATGGTGGGGCCTCTTCAGCATGCATCACCTCCTCCTCCTCTGGTGACATTCCAAAATCTTTGCCCTCTGGCCAGTCCATGATGACTTCTAGAATTCCTGTACGGCTGAGATTTCCTGTTCTAGCTCGTTGTGTAATCAGTGCAGCCCAGTTACTCCATAAAGCATCGATTTCATGATGTGTAGAGGAGACCCTGCCTTTGAACATCCATCCCAGCATGGGCAACGGGTGTGCCAGGAGGAGCTGTGCTTCAATGCAAATCACTTCTGAAGCAGCTCAAACCCTTTCATAGGCTGCCAGTATCTCTTTTTCAGTTGGGGTATAGCTGGCCTCAGATCCTCTGTATCCCTGTCTCCAAAAGCCAAGGGGTTGATATCGAGTCTCCGCTAGAGCTTTCTGCCAGGGGCTCCAGGTAGGAACATTCTCCCCGGCTGTGGTGTACAGTACTTTTTTTACATCTGGCAAGGTCCGGACTGGTCCCAGGGCTACTGCATGAACTGTCTGTTGTTTAATTTGCTCAAAGGCTTGTTGTTGCTCAGGGTCCTATTTAAAATCATTCTTCTTCTGCGTCATATGATAGGGAGGGCTTACAAGCAAACTGTAAACACGGGATGTGCATCCTCCAGAACCCCACAACACCCAAGAAAGCTTGTTTTTCTTTCTTATTAGTTGGTGGAGAAATTGCTGTTATCTTGTTGATCACATCTGTGGGGATCTGGCGATGTCCATTTTGCCATTTTATTCCCCAAAATTGAATCTCCTGTGTAGGTCCCTTGACCTTACTCCATTTTATGGCAAAACTGGCTTTCAGCAGGATTTGGATTATTTTCCTCCATTTCTCAAAAACTCCTTCTGCTTTATCACCCCACATTATAATGTCATCAGTGTATTGCAGGTGTTCTGGAGCTTGCCCCTGTTCCAGTGCAGTCTGGATCAGTCCGTGGCAGATGGTAGGGCAGTGTTTCCACCCCTGGGGCAGTCAGTTCCAAGTGTACTGAATGCCCCTCCAAGAAAAAGAGAACTGCGGCCTGCACTCTGCTGCCAGAGGAATTGAGAAAAATGCATTGGCAATATCAGTGGTGGCATCCCACTTGGCTTCCTTTGACTCCAGTTCATACTGAAGTTCTAGCATGTCCAGTACGGCAGCACTCAAGGGTGGTGTAACTTCGTTCAGGCCACGATAGTCTACTGTTAGTCTCCACTCTCTGTTAGACTTTCGAGCTGGCCACATGGGGCTATTAAAGGGTGAGTGGGTCCTACTGATCATTCCTTGGCTCTCCAGTGTATGGATCAGCTTATGGATGGGAATCAGGGAGTCTCGGTTGGTGCGATATTGCCGCCGGTGCACTGTTGTGGTCGCGATTGGCACTTGCTGTTCTTCGACCTTCAGTAACCCCACAACAGAAGGATCTTCTGAGAGACCAGGCAAGGTGGAGAGCTGCTCAACTTCCTCTGTCTCCAAAGCAGCAATACCAAAAGCCCATTGGTACCCTTTTGGGTCTTTGAAGTACCCTCTCCTGAGGTAATGATGCCAAGGATGCATGGAGCCTCTGGACCAGTCACGACGGGGTGTTTTTGCCACTCCTTCCCAGTCAGGCTGATTTCAGCCTCCAGTACAGTCAACTCTTGGGATCCTCCTGTCACTCCAGAAATAGAAATGGGTTCCACCCCTCAACAGCTTGATGGCATCAGGGTACACTGTGCACCGATATCTACTAGAGCCTGATACTTCTGTGGGACTGATGTGCCAGGCCATTTGATCCACACAGTCCAATAAATCTGATTGTCCCCTACCTCCACCTGGCTGGAGGCGGGGCCCCTCTAATAGTCATCACATTGGTCACTCATGTCTTGTTGACAGGAATTATTCTTTATCACAGGAGCTAATGTAAAATCGGCTCTTCCACTCCATCTGAGAACCTGCTCACCAGAGATTGAAGCCGCAGCCTTCAAGGGGTGATCAGCCTTGACCTTTGTTCTCCTCTTCAATTCATGCACCCATTCCTCCAAAGCTGAAGTAGGCTTTCCATCCCACTTCGTCATATCTTCTCCGTGATCCCACAGGTAAAGCCATAGGGTGGCCCATGGCATATACCTACCATATCTTCTTTCTCGAACCGTCGGACTCCTTTTGTTAATAGCTGAGACGTGTGTTGGTACACGTGAGGAGTTGGATAGATCATCTCTCAATTGTTTGAGGTCCTGGGACAGTTTTTCCACAGCTGAGATGATGGAAGGGGTGAGATTGTCTTCAAACTCTTGGTGTTTATGAATCATTTCATCCACTATTGGTGGTATTATGTCATTCCAGGTTACTGTTGCCAATGAATGGGCATATGATGTGGGTGCATTCTGTGTAAATTTCCTCCACATGGGTCGTGTACATTCGACTTCATCTGGATATATGGGTATATCCCCTTTATTCGGCTTGATATTATAGATCATCTCTACAATGGCTGATTCCCTCAGAGACTGGATGCCCTTTTCTAGAGTAGTCTACTTGGCCAAACGACTCATAACATCGTCCTTGTATGGAAACCTTTCTTTCACAGCTGCCAAGAGCCGCCTCCAAAGGCTGAGGGACCGTTTCTCTTTTGCAATTGCTTTCTCAATTCCCCCTTCCCTAGCAAGTGATCCCAGCTGTTTGGCTTCACTACCTTCTAGTTCATGACTGTCGGCCCCATTGTCCCAGCATCAGAGCAACCAGGTGATGATGTGCTCCCCTGGCTGACGGGTAAAGTCTTTTCACATATTCCGTACCTCGGTTGAGGTCCAAGATCGGGAAGTCACCTCTTCTTCTTCGTCATGTGATGACGACTCCTGGTCATATGCTGTCCCAGGCAGTGAGTACATTGTTTCTTCATCTTGCTTTATCTTTCTTGCCTCTTTTTTGCTTTTCCTCTTGCGTACAGGGGCAACTGGTATTGGTACAAGTTGGTCCTCTGGTTTAGCTGTGGTGATTATCAGTGTGGTTTGGGTAGCTGCTGTACTTGTCACTGGGGTTTGAGTAGCGGCTATACTTGTCGCTGGTGGTGGTGTAGCTGCTGTACTTGGAGCTGGAGTAGCTGTGGTGCCTGTTATGGTTGAAGTTTGAGTAGCTACTGTACTTGCCCCTGGGGGTGGTGTAGCTGCTGTGCATGGAGTTGGAGTAGCTGTGTTGTCTGCTGCTCCGACCTCAGATCCAGGTACATTTTTTTCCTTTTGAAGGTGCTGGATGGTGTTGAACAGGGCTCTGTAAGCATAGGCCAAGCCCCAACATGTTGCCATGATTTGTCCATCTCTGGTGTGACCAGGATGACAACATACCTCCTTTAAGTGTTTTACTAATTTTTCTGGATTTTGCACTTGTTCAGTGGTGAAGTTCCAAAGCACTGGAGGGGCCCACTGGCCTAGATACCTGCCCATACTCTCCCACACACCCTGCCAGTCATGAGTATCCAGCCTCTAGGAAAATCTCTTGGTCCTCCTATATTGTTGTCTAACACTAGACAAGGCCCAAACCCGACTCTGCATAACTCTCATGACCAGACAAAATGGTCGTGGGTAAAACACACTCTGTATGGGTGCCAACATGGTGATCCCCATCACAATCAGCAAGCAGGTCTCAAGGGAACTTAAAGGCCATTCAAAACCTTCAAAAATCTCAAATGATGCTGTAAACGGTCTGGTGGGGGGGAGGCTGGGAGCATAAAAGAATGTCTCCTTCACAGGTTGACCACCTGAGGAGGTGAGAACAGATGTGTAATTGCTAAACACTATTATACACCTCCCAATGTATGGAGTTGGTGAGCACACAGGAATCAAAAGCCGGGTCAGATTCATGACCTCTGAGACAATTGTATTAAAAGTCATTGCAATAAAGTTCAATGTAACAAGAACCTTAACCCAAAACCCATATCTCAAAAATGCCAAGATAACAAATACCAGCTGTAAGTAAAGTATCATACGCTGAAACTGTGAGACCCAGAGCAACAAATTTGAGAACCAATAAATCAGCATTGTGATGAGTGACTATTAATCCTGCCGTTATCTCAAACCTTTCGGCCCCACATTGGTTGCCAAAAAGAACTGTCGTGTTTTAAGCCGTAAATCACGCAGTTTGCTCACTCACTCCCCCCACTTTCTTCCCCCCCACTCCGAGGGGGGGGAATGGGTAGAAGAATCAAATGAATGTAAATCCCATGGGTTGAGATAAGAACAGTCCAGTAACTAAGCTACAACACATATCACTACTGCTACCACCAATAATAATAGTGACCAGGGAAATACAAGGGAAGAGGAAACAACTGCTCACCATCTTACGATCGAGCTGTGAACTAACTCTTCCGGGTTCCTGTCCCCAGTCTTTACCTCCTGGGCATGACGTGCTGTGGTATGGAATACCTCTTTGGTTAGTTTGGGTCAGATGTTCTGTTTCTGCTTCCACACAGCTTCTCCTCCTCCCTGGCAGAGCATGAGACTCAGAACGTCCTTGGTCAAAGCAAACATTCCAAACCGTAACTAAAAACATCGGTGTTATCGGCGCTGTTCCCAGGCCGAAAGTCAATAACAAAGCACAGCACCAGCTACTACGAAGGAGAAAAATGATTGTTATTGCTGAAACCAGGATACGTGGGTAAAAGACACTCTGTATGTGCGCCATCATGGTGATCCCCATGTGCCAGCCTGCTCTACCTGACACCCATACCTCCTTCCTTCCTTCCTTCCTTCCTTCCTTCCTTCCTTCCTTCCTTCCTTCCTTCCTTCCTTCCTTCCTTCCTTCTTTCCTTCCTCCCTCCCTCCCTCCCTCCATCCCTCCCTTCCTCCCTTCCTTCCTTCCTTCCGACCTTCCTTCCGACCTTCCTTCCTTCCTTCTCTGTCTGCCACCCTTCTCTCCCTGACATCCATACCTCCTTCCTTCATTCCTTCCTTCCTTCCTTCCTCCCGTCTGCTGGCCTGCTCTACCTGACACCCATACTTCCTTCCTTCCTTCCTTCCTTCCTTCCTTCCTTCCTTCCTTCCTTCCTTCCTTCCTTCCTTCCTTCCTTCCTTCTCTTTCAGCCAGTCCGCTCTACCGGTCATCCATAACTCCTTCCTTCCTTCCTTCCTTCCTTCCTTCCTTCCTTCCTTCCTTCCTTCCTTCCTTCCTTCTTTCCTTCTTTCCTTCTTTCCTTCTTTCCTTCTTTCCCTCCTTCCGTCCCTCCTTCCTTCCTTCCTTCCTTCCTTCCATCCATCCATCCATCCATCCTTCCCCTGATCCTGGACAGAAACCATGCCCTACCAAGCATGCCTGCATGCCTGCATGCCTGACTGCCTGCCTGCCTTCCTATCTTCCTTCCTTCCTTCCTTCCTTCCTTCCTTCCTTCCTTCCTTCCTTCCTTCCTTCCTTCCTTCTTTCCTCCCTCCCCCCCTTCCTTCCTTCCTTCCTTCCTTCCTTCCTCCCTGCCTTTCTCCCACTCTTTCTTCCTTCCTTCCTTCCTTCCTCCCTGCCTTTCTCCCACTCTTTCTTCCTTCCTTCCTTCCTTCCTCCCTGCCTTTCTCCCACTCTTCCTTCCTTCCTTCCTTCCTTCCTTCCTTCCTTCCTTCCTTCCTTCCTTCCTTCCTTCCTTCCTTCCTTCCTTCCATCCTTCCTTCATTCCTTCCCTCCTTCCTTCCTTCCTTCTCTGTCTGCCAGGCGGCCCTACCTGATATCCATACTTCCTTCCTTCTTTCCATCCTCATCTGTAAACCAGTGTCTTATACCAGACATGCTTCCTTCCTTCTCTGTCAGCCTGCTAGCCTATAGGACAGACTTCCTTCCTTCCTCCCACCCGCCCTCCCTCTCTCCCTTCCTTCCTTCCTTCTTTCTCTGCCAGCCTGCTAGCCTATAGGACAGAATTCCTTCCTTCCTTCCTTCCTCCCCCCCGCCCTCCCCCTCTCCCTTCCTTCCTTCCTTCCTTCCTTCTTTCTCTGTCAGCCTGCCTGCTCTACCTGTCATCCATACCTCCTTCCTTCCTTCATTCCTTCCTCCCTTCCTTCCTTCCTTCTTTCTCTGCCAGCCTGCCTGCTCTACCTGTCAGCCATACCTCCTTCCTTCCTTCCTTCCTTCCTTCCTTCCTCCCTTCCTCCCTTCCGTACTTCCTTCTTTCTCTGCCAGCCCGCCTGCTCTACCGGACATCCATACCTCCTTCTTCCTTCCTTCCTTCCTCCCTCCCTCCTTCCCTCCCTCCCTCCCTTCCTTCCTTCCGTCCTTCCTTCCATCCTTTCTTCTCTGTCTGCCAGCCAACCCTACATTACATCCATACATCCTTCCTTCTTTACTTCCTCATCTGTAAACCTGCCCCTCATACCTGACATGCTTCCTTCCTTCTCTGCCAGCCTGGTGGCCTATTAGACAGACTTCCTTCCTTCCTTCCTTCCTTCCTTCCTTCCTTCCTTCCTTCCTTCCTTCCTTCCTTCCTTCCTTCTTTCCTTCATTCCTCCCTTCCTTCTTTCCTTCCTTCCTTCCATCCTTCTATCCTTCCTTCTTCCTTCCTTCCTTCCTTCCTTCCATCCTTCTATCCTTCCTTCTTCCTTCCTTCCTTCCTTCCTCCCTCCCTTCCTTCCTCTCTTCCTTCCTTCTTTCCTTTCTACCTTCCTTCTCTGTCTGCCAGCTTTCTCTACCTGACATCCATACCTCCTTCCTTCCTGCCTTCCTTCCTTCCTTCCTTCCTTCCTTCTTTCATTCCTATCTTCACGGACAGAAACCATTTCCTACTAAGCCTGCCTGCATGCCTGCATGCCTGACTGCCTGCCTGCCTTCCTTCCTTCCATCCTTCCTTCCTTCCTTCTTTCCTTCCTTCCTTCCTTCCTTCCTTCCTTCCTTCCTTCCTTCCTTCCTTCCTTCCTTCCTTCATTTCTTCTCTGTCTGCCAGCCTGCCCTGCCTGGCATCCATACTTCCTTCCTTCTTTCGGTCCTCATCTGTCTGCCAGGTTCTCATACCAGTCATGCTTCCTACCTTCTCTGTCTGCCTGCTGGCCTATTGGCCTGCCTTCCTTCCTTCCTTCCTTCCTTCCTTCCTGCCTTCCTTCCTTCCTTCCTTCCTTCCTTCCTTCCTTCCTTCCTTCCTTCCTTCCCTCCCTGACAGAAACCATGCCCTACCTACCCTGCCTGCATGCCTGCCTGCCTGCCTTCCTTCCTTCCTTCCTTCCTTCCTTCCCGGACAGAAACCATGCCTTACCAAGCCTGCCTGCATGCCTGACTACCTGCCTGCCAGCCTTCCTTCCTTCCTTCTTTCCTTCCTTCCTTCCTTCTCTTTCAGCCAGCCTTCCCCTCCTGACATCCATACCTCCTTCCTTCATTCCTTCCTCCTGTCTGCCGGCCTGCTCTACCTGACACCCATACCTCCTTCCTTCCTTCCTCCCTTCCTCCCTTCCTTCCTTCCTTCCTTCCTTCCTTCCTTCCTTCCTTCCTTCCTTCCTTCCTTCCTTCCTTCCTTCCTTCCTCTTGTCTGCCGGCCTGCTCTACCTGACACCCATACCTCCTTCCTTCCTTCCTCCCTTCCTCCCTTCCTTCCTTCCTTCCTTCCTTCCTTCCTTCCTTCCTTCCTTCCTTCCTTCCTTCCTTCCTTCCTTCCTTCCTTCTCGGTCTGCCAGCCGGCCCTGCCTGGCATCCATACTTCCTTCCCTCTTTCCGTCCTCATCTGTCTACCAGCCTCTCATACCAGGCATGCTTCCTGCCTTCTCTAACTCCCCGCTGGCCTATTGGCCTGCCTTCCTTCCTTCCTTCCTTCCTTCCTTCCTTCCTTCCTTCCTTCCTTCCTTCCTTCCTTCCTTCCTTCCTTTCTTCCTTCCTTCCTTCCTTTCTTCCGTCCTTCCTTCCTTCCTTCCTTTCTTTCTTCCATCTCTGTCTGCCAGCCGACCCTACCTTACATCCATGCTTCCTTCCTTCTTTTTTTCCGCATCTGAGTGCCAGCCTCTCATACCAGACGTGCTTCCCTCCTTCTCTATCTCCCTGCGGGCCTATTGGCCTGCCTTCCTTCCTTCCTTCCTTCCTTCCTTCCTTCCTTCCTTCCTTCCTTCCTTCTTTCATTCCTCTCTTCGCGGACAGAAACCATTTCCTACTAAGCCTGCCTGCATGCCTGCATGCCTGACTGTCTGCCTGCCAGCCTTCCTTCCTTCCTTCTTTCCTTCCTTCCTTCCTTCCTTCCTTCCTTCCTTCCTTCCTTCCTTCCTTCTTTCCTTCCTTCCTTCCTTCCTTCCTTCCTTCCTTCCTTCCTTCCTTCCTTCCTTCCTCCTTCCATCCTTCCTTTCTTCTCTGTCTGCCAGCCTTCCCTGCCTGGCATCCATACTTCTTTCCTTCTTTCGGTCCTCATCGTCCTGCCAGCCTCTCATAAGAGACATGCTTCCTACCTTCTCTGTCTGCCTGCTGCCCTATTGTCCTTATTTCCTTCCTTCCTTCCTTCCTTCCTTCCTTCCTTCCTTCCTTCCTTCCTTCCTTCCTTCCTTCCTTCCTTCTTTCCTTCATTCCTCCCTTCCTTCTTTCCTTCCTTCCTTCCATCCTTCTATCCTTCCTTCTTCCTTCCTTCCTTCCTCCCTCCCTTCCTTCCTCTCTTCCTTCCTTCTTTCCTTTCTTCCTTCCTTCTCTGTCTGCCAGCTTTCTCTACCTGACATCCATACCTCCTTCCTTCCTTCTTTCCTTCCTTCCTTCCTTCCTTCCTTCCTTCCTTCCTTCCTTCCTTCCTTCCTTCCTTCCTTCCTTCCTTCCTTCTTTCATTCCTATCTTCGCGGAGAGAAACCATTTCCTACTAAGCCTGCCTGCATGCCTGCATGCCTGACTGCCTGCCTGCATTCCTTCCTTCCATCCTTCCTTCCTTCTTTCCTTCCTTCCTTCCTTCCTTCCTTCCTTCCTTCCTTCCTTCCTTCCTTCCTTCCTTCCTTCCTTCCTTCCTTCCTTCCTTCCTTCCTTCCTTCCTTCCTTTCTTCTCTGTCTGCCAGCCTGCCCTGCCTGGCATCCATACTTCCTTCCCTCTTTCCGTCCTCATCTGTCTACCAGCCTCTCATACCAGGCATGCTTCCTGCCTTCTCTAACTCCCCGCAGGCATATTGGCCTGCCTTCCTTCCTTCCTTCCTTCCTGCCTTCCTTCCTTCCTTCCTTCCTTCCTTTCTTCCTTCCTTCCTTCCTTATTTCCTTCCTTCTTGCCTTCTGTCCTTCCTTCCTTCCTTCTTTATCTGTCTGCCAGCCTGCTCTACCTGACATCCTTACCTCCTTCCTTCTTTCCTGCAGCTCTCATTAGCTCTGTTTTTAAATTTCTAAAAGCCCCCCTTCTGCTGAATCAGTCCATTCCAAAGAGGGAGGATTTCCTTTTAACAGTTCATATAGTGGTCTTACCAGAACACTATAATCATGCATCCAGTCATTCCCAGGAACGTCCGGAGCTCCTTGATAGTCTACAGTCCAGGGGTCTGACAAATAGCTTCTTTTCTAGCGGTTCCAAGTTCTCTCTGTCCTCCTGTTATTTCATATCCTAGGTAGGAAACTCGGGTTTGAATTAGTCGGGCCTTTTGTTTGGATACCCGATAACCATTCGGTCACAGAAAATTCAATAATCCCACAATTCACTGGACACATTCTTCCTTTGTTTCTGTGGCAATTAATAGATCATCCACATATTGTAACAGAGTCCCCATCTGAGTGGATGGTTTCCATGATTCTAGTTCCAGTGTGTCATGGTTTAAGCCTCTATAACTCACACAGTTGCTCTCTCACTCACTCCCCCCTTTTTCTTCCCACAGTCCCGGGGGGATGGGGAGGAGAATCAAAAGAATGCAACTCCCACAGGATAAGAACAGTTTAGTAACTAAGGTATAACACAAACTACTACTGCTACCACCAATAATAATGACAAGGCAAATACAAGGAAACAATACAATCGCTCACCACCCAGCCTGACCAAGCAGTGCACCCCCACCCTTCCGGGTCTCTGCTCTCCTTTTTACATCCTGGGCATGACATGCTGTGGCATGGAATACCTCTTTGGTCAGTCTGGGTCAGGTATCCTGTTTCTGATTCCTCACGACTCCCCCTCATCCCTGGCAGAGCATGAGACTCAGGAAGTCCTTGGTCAAACCAAAACATTACCAAGCAGTACCTGAAAACATCGGTGTTATCAGTGCAGTTCCCAGGCCAAAAGTCAAAAACACAGTGCTGCACCAGCTACTAAGAAGGAGAAAAATGACTTCTACTGCTGAACCCAGGACACAGTGCTGATTTTCAAAAATTGTTGGACTGTTTTCAAACCCTTGAGGTAATACCGTCCAAGTTAATTGGGTTTTCCTTCCTGTGTCAGGATCTTCCCATTCAAAAGCAAAGAAAATCTGGTTTTCTTTGGCCAATGGTAAGCAAAAGAAAGAGTTCCTTTAAATCTAAGATGGCAAACCATTTCTGATTATTATTCAATTTAGTCAATAAGGCATACAGATTAGCTACTACTGGATGAATGTCCTCTGCAAATTTGTTGATTGCTCTGAGATCTCGAACCAATCTGCAACTTTATTTCTTTACTGTCAAGATAGGAGTATTATATTCCAATTCACATTCAATTAATAATCTGTATTTTAAAATTTATCAATGATTTTTTTTTAAATTCCCTTTGATCCTCTAATTTTAAGGGATATTGTTTTAGTCTAATTGGGCTGCCCCCCCCTTTTTTATTTCTACTTTAACAGGCAAAGCATTTTTTGCCTTATCTGGAACTTCTGATGCCCATACTCCCAGATATAACTGATTAAGGATCTCTTCTATTTCAGGGAGGTCCTCCTGTTCGCTTTTCTGTTGAATTAAAGATAAACTCAAAACTGCAATTAATTGATTGGTTTTAACTCTTAATTCCATTTTGCCTTCTTTAAATCAGTCTCACTTCCAACATCTAAACTCCCCACAACACGCAGCGATCCCGTCCCACAGGAGAAGAACCCACTCCCCCACCTCTGTGCGACATCCCTCCACCTCTGCCTCCCCAGCACTCACCCCACGCTCAAACACAGGAGCTGCCCAAGCTCCCCTCCTTCCCCCCTTGCTTTTCCTTAACTTCAAACATCTTTCCCCAGTAACACAGTCAGGACAATATCACTCCAGCTTAGCTTTCAGTTTTTCCCTGTCTTTTTCCAAGGCCACAATTAAGGGATCTGGAAGAGCTATATTAGTTTCGTATTCCGTCTGTCGCTCTGGGTGGTTTAAGTGAAAAAAAAAAAAAATCTGCATACATTACTTCATCCCATTTTCCTTGCCGCCTCAAAACAACATTAATTGTAGCAATGTATCATAGTTCAAAGTTCCATTTTGGCGCGGTTTAAGCCACTCACACGGTTCGTTCACTCACTCCCCCCTCTTTCTTCCCCCCCCACTCCCAGGGGAATAGGGAGGAGAATCGAAAGAATGTAACTGCTACAGGTTGAGATAAGAACAGTCCAGGAACTAAGATATAACACAAATCACTACAGCTACCACCAATAATAATAATTACAAGGGAAACAACAAGGGAAGAGAATACAACCACTCACCACTGATATCCAGCTCAACCAAGCAGAGAACCCTCTCTTCCGGGTCCCTGCCCCTAGTTTTTACAGCCTGGGCATGACGTGCTGTAGTACAGAATACCTCTTTGGCTAGTTTGGGTCAGGCATCCTGTCTCTGCTTCCTTCCGGCTTCCCCTCCTCCCTGGCAGAGCATGAGGCTCAGAAAGTCCTTGGTCAGAATAAACATTATTGCAACAACTAAAAACATCGGTGTTATCAGTGCTGTTCCCAGTCCGAAAGTCAAAAACACAGTGCTGCATCAGCTACTAAGGCGGCGAAAAATGACTGCTACTGCTGAACCCAGGACACATTTTTAGGCCATTTTTCCTGATCTTCCAAAATATATAAAGGCCACCATTGGTTACAATATTTTATCAATGTTTTCTCATTTACCGAGCCCCCAGGAAACCCTCCCGGTTCTTTCCCATGTGCCAAAATGCACCCTAAAGGACTCTTTTTCAAGATCTCTCCACTCTGCTGATTTCCCATTATCAATCTCGCATTCACACATGCATACATGCGGGATCCCAGACACACTCCACAGTTACAACACTTGAGACAGAGACAGAGACTAAAATTCTATCAAACAACAATTAATAACACAGTCTGTCACCAATACCAAAATCACAGGACCAAAATCATCACTATAACAAGCCACAAAATAGACACATTCCACACATTTACAACACTGAGACACGGACAACAATTAATAACACAGTCATAACAGCCTGTCCCCAATATCGAAATCACAAAACCAAAATCATCATTATAACAAGCCACAATGTAAGTCAAATACAGTAAAATCCAAAACCTTTTCTGCAAGATGCTCACTGTGTCTTGTAGGACCCAAACCACAAGATGCCTTCTGCTTCTTGTGGATGTACGCCAAATGGATTAAATACCAGCAAAATCCAAAACCTTTTCTACAAGATGCTCACTGCATCTTGTAGGACCCAAACCACAAGATGCCTCCTGCTTCTTGTGGGTATATACCAAACAGATTAAATACCAGTAAAATCCAAACCCTATTTTACAAGACGCCCACCGTGTCCAAACCACAAGATGCCCCCTGTTTCTTGTGGGTGTATACAAAACGGATTAAACCAGTATAAATCCAAAACCTTTTCTACAAGACGCCCACTGCTTCTTTTAGGACCCAAACCACAAGATGACCCCTGCTCCTTGTGGGTGCATACCAAACGGACGCTAGCAGCCGGGTATACGCCTTTACCCACGAGATTTACTATCTCGATTTACGGAAGGCTTCCAAACCTTGCGTACGCTTACCAAACCAATTTACCAAACCAAGATGCCCCCTTCATCTTACAGACTATATAAAAGAAAAGAATACCTTTTATGAAGATGATCCTTGTCTGCTCCCACAGTGATCAGAATGAGTCAAGGGGTCCCTCCGGGAAAAACTCCCAAGAGCCCTAGGGAGCCCTGTCCTCAGTGGGTCCTGCAGCAGAGCAGGGAGGACCCCACCGGGGGTGTCAAATTGATTCGGAGAAAACTCCAGGAACAAACTCACCAAAAAAGCTTTAAGTTGACAAGCAGGTATTCTTTATTGCGGCGCCGGTAGACACAGGGGATAGCTCCTCCTAACACGTGTCACCGTATTGCCACACAGGCCATCCTTATATAGTCACTTGAGCATACATATATATTCATGAGGCTACACATGAATTACATCATTTTCCAGAAATTTTCCTGCATACATACAAAAATGTGATGGTGGTCTTTGAGAGTCGTTTACTTCTTCCAACAATCTACATCACTGCTGGCAGTCTTTGAAGCACTAGCTTAATTAGCATTACAGACATAGCAATCATCCTGTCCTTCTACTTATCAGGTAGTTTTACTGCTCCCATCCTGCACATCTGCTAGTCCCGGATACTCCCCAGTAGATGTCTACACAAGCTTAATGGGTTCATTAATGCCACAAACATAGCAATCATCCCGTCCTTCTACTAATCAGTTAGTTTAACTATGTCCATCCTGGACATCTGCTAGTCCCAGATACTCCCCATCCCCAGGTCCTGTTTTTCTATTGTTTTTCACACATTTTTTTGTACTAAGGTCCTAAGGACCCAAAACTATGTCAACTACCTTTAAGCACCAGTTATTTTCCATTACAAAGCCACCAAACCCAACCTTACCCAGAACTGATTACATTTGGCGCTTCCTTTTCTCACGACTGAAAAGTAACAGCTTGAATACGTGTTCTTGCAAAGTAGCTATTATTAGAGGTTGTGATTTTGTGTATAAAACCACCTGTATTTACTAGGCAGTTGCTAATAAGAAACTACACCTTGTATTGTATGTATTTGTTACTTGTAAAAGAGATGTTAGAGCATGCAAATTTGCAGCAGCTGCTAGAAAATGCTAAGGCAAAAGCTAGAAAGATTCTAATACAATGGTAGTGCTATAATGCAGGCAATGGAAGAAATTAAGAGGGTGAGAAACCTCCACTGGTAGGAAATTTCTTTGACTAGTCCCTCGTTGCCACTAGCATCTTCAACATGCTGCTGCACCCTGTAATAGTTACTCTGCTAATGTAAATCTGTACGTGCTTTGCCATGGTAGCAATTTGTTACTGGATGAAGCAGGAGAAACTCTGCATTGACAATGAGGTGCAAGGACTGAGGTTGGCCAAATGCCTGCTACCACAGTCAAGGGAAATACAGGGTTGGCCTCTGTGTTTGCCACCAAGAAGCTCCGCTGTTGGCTGCAACCCAGCAGGTGTTGAGCAATGGGGACACATGCCATGCCAGACCTTGATGTGAGGGATGGCCTCCCCTATTATCAGAGAACCATTCAGGAGAAAAGGGCCATCCCAGCAGCCTGTGGTTGGAATATGTTGGAGATATGATCTAGTCCAAATCCTCTGCTCAAGTAGGGTCATCTAAAGCAGGTATTGACAGCAGATATATAAAACCAAAAAAGGGGAATGTAGGGTGCTGTGGTTTAAGCCTCTATAGCTCACGCAGTCGCTCACTCACTTCCCCCTCCTTCCTCCCCCCACTCCGAGAGGGGGGGGGAATGGGGAGAAGAATCAAAAGAATGTAATTCCCATGGGTTGAGACAAGAACAGTCCAGTAACTAAGGTACAACACAAATCACCACTGCTACCACCAACAATAACAATGACAAGGCAAATACAAGGAAAGAGGATACAACTGCTCACCACCCGATGACCGAGCTGTGAACTAAAAACTCTTCCGGGTTCCTGCCCCCAGTTTTTTTTTTTTTTTACAGCCTGGGCATGACATACTGTGGTATGGAATACCTCTTTGGTCAGTCTAGCTCAGGTATCCTGTTTCTGCTTCCTCCCGGCTTCCCCTCCTCCCTGGCAGAGCATGAGACTCAGAAAGTCCTTGGTCAGACCAAAACATTCTAAGCCATAACTATAAACATCGGTGTTATCAGCGCTGTTCCCAGGCCGAAAGTCGAAAACACAGCACTGCACCAGCTACTATGAAGGAGAAAAATGACTGCTGCTGCTGAACCCAGGACACAGGGGGAGTCACCACAGGCATGATCATTTAAAGCAATATATATGCTAAATCACTTAACGATCAATGATGGACAGCACAACCCTGTGAACATTCATCATTTTATGTCCATAAGGGGTGATACAGGCGCTATAGCAAGTGAATCCCAGCCAAAAGTGTGGGTCAAGTCTCCAAACACTTTTAAGTGGGAAGGACCATATCCTTTGATAACTTGGGGCTGAGGATATGCTTGCGTCTCCACAGATCATGGCCCTTGGCGGATACCTGCATGGCTGGTGCGGCCTATTTTGGACCATCCTGCAGAATCTGAGCAGTGAAGTTTAACTCTTGCCTTTCTTGGTGCAGATGCACCCACAGCATTGGAACAATAGGACAGGACTCCAAGATGTGACCCCGACAAACTCGTTGTTCAAAAATGCTAGTGCTTGGTGTGACCAGGTACACCATAACATTAAATTCTAAGTGCCTTAAATTAATGGAACAAACTCAAAAATTGCAACAAGACGAAGGTTTTTCAGCCTCATATCTTGTTTTCAATCTTTATTTTTTCAATATGGTTAATGTTCATAATAAAAGGGGGTTCAGTATTGTTGTTTCTTATAGTTTGCATATTGTTAATAATTCCATGTCTGCTGTCTTGCCTACAACATATGATAAATAAAATGATCTAGCAAGTGTTAGTTATAGAAAAACAAAAAGGGGGAGATGTGGAGGTAGAGAATGAGCAGGCAACCTTAGACGACCTTGTTGGCTGACCTTGAGAAAAAGGGGAATGGAAAGTGAACTGGAGGGGAACAAAATAACCAATCAGAAACCAGTTTGAGGTACGTGGACAGCGGATATTAATCAATCATATATTGTTATGAAGTGCGCGCACAGAATGCTTGTTATAAAAGAACGTGAGACACGTGAATAAAGGTCTTCGCTTGCAACTGCATACGGAGTCCGTTCATTACGTCTCCACATTCTATCTAATAGTGCTCCACACTCAACTTCTGTGAAAAGTCTTCTTCTGAGACTGGACCAATACAGCACACCCTTCAGGAAATCCTTTACCCTTTAATATTCCTAACTGGCACCTTAAGATATTATAACAACTAGCTGTTGCTTCCTTAGAATGCTACCTTCCTTCATTCAACAAGAAAGAAGTTGCTGGGTTATAAACACATGCATCACAGTGGCCAAATTGGTAGCTAAAAGGATTGTGCTAATCCTCAAACTGGTTTGGCCAGACTAGTTTATTTGGAATTCTACCACATCTTTGGTCTAGCCACTGCCTTATTCTACAAATTGAGAGTGAATAAATTTAATAAGTCTTTAATAATACAGATAGAATTTGGGCTGCTTGGTCCTCTGAGTCGGAGGACCACAACTGTGGAAACAGTGACTTATCATTTGTGAACACTGAAATTGTAAGGAACCAGCTGTATCAGCTGAATGTTCATTAAGTCCATGGGGCCAAATGGGATTCATCCCAGAGTACTGAAGGAGCTAGAGGATGTTCCAGCAAGACCCACTCAATCAGCAGGACCCCTACCAAAGGTCTTGGGAGTCTGTGGAGATCCCAAGAACTGGAAGCTTGCTAGTGTTATTCCAATTTACAAAAGGGTGTGAAAGAAGACCCAGGAAACTACAGACCTGTTAGACTAACCTCAGTACTTGGAAAAATTATGAAGAAGATCATACTGGCTGCTAGTGAAAAACATTGAGAGGACAATGCAATCATCAGGCATATTCAACATGGGTTCACAAAGGGAAAGTCCCGTTTAACTAATCTGATATCATTCTACAATAAGGTCACCCGACTAATGGATGAAGGTAAGACAAAATCACAGAATCACAGAATTATTAGGGTTGGAAGAGACCTTTGAAGATCATGTATACTATAGGATTATATTTAGCCAGTTTTCTTTCAGCAGTGACATCTAAAAAGAACCCACTGGGCTAAAAATATTTCACCCTTGTGTTGCCAATCTAAATCCATCTGAGCCACTTCAATCAGCTTTATCCACCTCAGTTGTTCTGATGTTCTGCAGTGGCCCGACTCTTGGGTACATGAGCATCTATGTGGTGTACCTTCACCATCAGGTTCTGCACCCAGGCAGCAATATATTGCCACAGTGCAGCAGCCCAGATGGGTTTACTTCTGCCTTGCCAGTTGCTTCGTTTCCATTGCTGCAACCACCCTCACAGGGCATTCGCCACCATCCATGAGTCAGTATAAAGTACTGGCCATTTTTCTCGCTCAGCAATGTCCAAAGCCAGATGGATGGCTTTCACCTCGGCAAAGTGACTCAATTCACCCTCACCTTCAGCAGTTTCTGCAACTTGTAGTTTCGGACTCCATACAGAAGCCTTCCATCCCTAATGCTTTCCCACAATATGGCAGGACCTACCAGTAAACAAGGCATATTGCTTTTCACTTTCTGACAGTTTATTATATGGTGGGGTGTGGAGAGCTATTTGGCTGTGAACGGGCATGTGAGCAATCCAGACAATTGCTTGACAATTGTAAGGTAGTGACCCGCAGGCATTGAGGCCTCGCCTGAGGGTTACTAAAGTTCATGTACGTGCAGAAGCCTT
The DNA here is from genome assembly GCA_039720435.1 of Amazona ochrocephala. Classification (NCBI taxonomy): domain Eukaryota; kingdom Metazoa; phylum Chordata; class Aves; order Psittaciformes; family Psittacidae; genus Amazona; species Amazona ochrocephala. Next base: position 26,585,415 of record CM077908.1, read on the forward strand.
GGGAAAAGTTAGCATGGAAAACTACTGAGAGAGATAGGCAGAGAAGGAATGTTAACTGTAACCTTGAAACATATGCTGTAATAGTTAACCAATCATTAAACTGTTGCTAGCACTCGGCTAAGTGAAGTTAACCAATCAAGTGTTATCGAATGTTCTACTGTTCTGAAACTTTCCTATAAAAGGCACGATTGCACACAATAAATTGTTCAGCATTGATCACATTGATCAGTATTACGTTGTTCCTTAATCCCCCGCAAGTGGCGCCCGAACAGGGACCCCCAGCTCTGCCTCCTGAGAGCTGCTTCGGTGGTGAAGATCAGCGCAGACCTGACGGGTGGGAAGCCGACCGAAAAGCAGCCGGCAGCAGTATTGCCGAGTAGAGGGAGCACGGCCGTGCCGCAGGAGAAAAAGGGTGTCTCCGCGAGAAGGTGTCCACTTCGCAAAAGGCAAGTGGCAGTCAGGGAGGAATGGGGGCGGCTCAAACTAAGGAAGAGACAGCTGTCCTTAATCTCCTCCAATGCATCCTCTCAAGGAGAGGGATTAAATATGAAGAAGATGTACTTAAAGGGCTACTCCAGTGGAGTAAAGAAAAGGGGCTATTTAGTGGGATTGGAACAGCATTTGAAATATCCACATGGGAGGCGATAGGCGTACAGCTCTGGGACACTATAACTGATGGGGGGAAGGCAGCGCATGAGGCCCAAAAATATTTCACGCTATGGAAACTTGTCCGAGAGACTTTGCGGGATATGAAATCAGAGAGAGCTGCAGCTGCTTCGGCAGTTAAAGCCTTATCTCCGGCAATGCCATCCGCACCCCCGCTTGAGCCTCCCACCCCCCCTGCCTCCCAATTACCTGCAGAGCCCCTGACGAAGGGTTCCAAGAACCCCGATCGGAGTCCCTTCGATCATTATACCGGAGGGAGAACTTACCCGAAAATTGCAAAGACGATTAAGAGGGGTTTTCAAGCCATGCCCAGTAAAGAGAGATCAAAATCTGATATTGCTACTGATCCTGACGATATCGAACCTCGCTGTGAGATGAAGGCATCCACAGATTATAGGCCTGGTGTGCCAGAATATCCACTTACCTCCACCCCAAACCGTTCCCCCATTGACTCTAATGTCTCTACCCCAGAAGAAGCAGAAAAACCGAAAGAACTAAATGACTCAACAAAAGAATTATTGCAGGAGGCAAGCAGATATCCCACTGTGTGGAGATTAATCACTGACTCCTTAAAAAATATGCAAGCAGAAGAGCTTTTTCCACCCCCATGGAACAAATGGGAAAAACCAGAACCGATGGATGGGCCAGGGGATACAAATTTGTATCTTCCTTTATCACTTTCGCCGCCCCTGGCCTCCCTCCCCCCAGAGCCTGATCCTCAAGATCATCAAGGTTGGGACAAATGGACAGGATTGTTAGATGAGAAAGTACAGACACTTCATGACGGACTTACAAATTTACAGCTCTCCGACACGGCTAAGTCAAAGAATGAGATAGTGGAGCCCAAACCCCCCCACCACCCCCCCCACCCCCCCACCCCTCCGAACCTCCGCCAGTTGCTGCCGCGGCTGCGGAGACTGAGGACGGGGATGAAGTCAATCCTTTTGCCCCGGACCATGTTAATCCCGAGAAAAAGCCTACTCTCAGATCACCTGAAACCTGCAGGAGAAAATGTTTTAATTGCACTTGATAACACTGAAACTCCAGAACACATTAATGAGGAGCCTGTGCATTTTCATCAGACTGCTGTTGCTGCTCCTGAGATTCTGATGCCTGATAATTCTGATGCTGACCTGGATAGTCCTTTTGACCCGAGACCTGTTGATCCGGAAAAGAAGCCTGATTTAGATCCCCCAGATCCCCATGATAAATGGGCAGTTATAAAGGGAAAAGTAAGATGGGTGGGGGATGCAGATGTATTGTGTGCTTATAGTCTCTCTGTGATATTCATGTACTAAAAGTTAGCAAATGTAACTACATCTGTGTTTCTATCGACCCTTGCAGACCTTTATAGATACTGTTGGCCACTTCTCCCGATGTAGGCTGGCCACCTGCATTGGAATGAGTGTGCATTTTGGTCAGTACAAAAGCCCAAGCCTCATGCAATGTGAGGGAGGCAGAGCCTGTGTGGGGACGCCCGCTGAGATTGAGCCTGCCACCTTGCACTGCAATGATGCTGCTCGGAGCTGGTTTCCTGATTGTCTTCACAAGGTCATTGCAACCACATTTTGTACGTGGGACCGTGTAGTGGGAGTAATGATTGTCTGCATTTTGTGTTTCACATATTGTAGTTGTGTGGAGTGTGTTTGTGGGATCCCATGAATGTGTGTGTATGTGTGTGTCTGTTGAGGGCAGACAGTGTTCTGTGTATTTTTTGTTATTGGGTTAATGTAAAAGTTTTTAATGGGTAGCAGATTAACATTTTGGGCAAGAAAGGGTTAATGCAGATGTGCTGCTGCCAGCAGGAATTTATGGCGGCTGCTCAGCAGGCTGGCAGCTGTAGCTGCTGCTGGGCAGGCAGGCATTTGTAGCTGCTGCCAAGCAGTCCTGCTTAGTGTGTTTAAGGTAACCTAGGGGAGAATCCAAGCTTTACCAACCTCCACCCAAACAGCACCAGGGTGGCAGAGATACGGTGCGGTTTGCTTCTGCACCTGCTTCACATTCCTGTTTCATCAGAATGCCTATGCTTTAAGGAATCATTTTTAGCTTGACTTACTTCTCGAGAACTGATGGCATGGGGGAAGGGATATATTTGTGTTCTACCTACAGGTCCATGGAGGCTGCCTGCAAAGTTTCTCAAGCCTTGCCATGAGCTGGACAGACGAGCGGAAAAACCCAATGCCTTAGCTACAGGAGCTTGAATGTGTGTGCATGTAAAGTAGCTCTTATTAGAAGCTGTGATTTTGTGTATAACATCACCTGTACTTACTAGCCAGTTGTTAATAAGAAACTACGCCTTGTATTGTATGGATTTGTCACTTGTAAAAGAGATGTTAGCGCATGCAAATTTGCAGCAGCTGCTAGAAGATGATAAGGCAAAACCCGCAGAAGTTAAGCTAACAGGAAGAGGTTATGTGTTTGCTTACAGATCAAGGCATTCGGTGGATACCGGCTCGTTGGATACGGCCCTGGTGAAACTCAGCAGAAAGCATCTCGTCTACAGCAGAAGATGTCAGTGATGATTAAGAACCTGTTAGTGGTTAAGCTGTTAATTTTGCTCTTTGTATATAATTCTGTATCTCTGTTACACGAAATTAATCCTAGAAAAAATTTGTGGGTAACATGGGCCAGTGAGAATGGGGTGTTGGAATTTTGTCTTGCTATGGCATCAGCCACAGATCCATTTCAAACATGTCTAATAGGAATACCTGGGTATAATGAGAACAGCTTTAAGGCATTTTCGACCAACAACTGCAGTAAGTCAAAAAATGTTGCGGACTGCTCAGCAGAATTGATATCTGGGTTGATTAGGACACTCCCTTGGGATCCACAAGAATTAAATTTAATGGCGTCACAAGCAATTGGGAATGCCTCAAAAGGCTGGACAGAAACCTGCCTAAATTTTGGATGTAAATATGCATCCTGCTCATATTTGATAAACTCACCAGATGTTTCGCCCAAAGATAGCACCTATTGGTACACTAATGAATATTGTGGGATAAATGATACAGCTGGGAAGGCAACAGCCTTTAAGGCATACGGATCTACTCACCGGCCTGGGTCAGTGCCCCTCCTTTGGAATAACAAATCTGCCAAGGCCCTACCACCAGATGTCTTTTTAATCTGTGGGGATAGGGCATGGCAAGGAATACCAAAAGGCATTGTTGGAGGACCATGCTATTTGGGCTCACTGACTATTTTTGCACCAAAGTTTACAGAATTGCATAATCTTAGTCATATTCTCCGCTCTAGATCTAAGCGATCAATAGGACTCACCCCTGATTGTAATGACAATGTTCAATTACTGAGAAGAGCTGCTCGAGTAGCTCTGTCACTATTTGTCCCTGGAGCGGCTGCAGGAAATGCCCTAAGAACAGCAGCCCAGCTAGCTTGTTGGGCAGAAAAGCAGGCTAATGTAACTACTGCTGTTCTCGAAGAATTATTAATGGATCAAAATAGCTTACAACACTCCCTACTGCAGAACCGCGCAGCCATCGACTTTTTGCTGTTAGCACAGGGTCATGGCTGTGAGGACTTTGAAGGTATGTGTTGTGTGAATCTGTCTGATCACAGTAAGAGCCTTCACAAACAATTGACCTATCTAAAAGGACACTCACAAAAAATCCAACAAGATGTGAATCCATTAGATGATTGGCTCCGCAACATTTTTTCAGGATGGGGAATAGGGACTTTGATTCAAAATTGGATAATTATTTCTTTGAAGGTTTTAGGCATTATATTACTAATTTTGCTTGCATGCACCATTGTATTTACTATACTGAAGAAATTTGTAAACAGAATGCTAAATCAAATTTGGATTGCTCAAAAACAAGAAGAGGGTATTGTGGAAGCATTCCTTTCAGTTAACGGACATGTGAGCAATCCAGCCTTTGAATGAGAGAACTCCACTGGTAAGAAATTTCTTTGGCTGATCCCTCACTGCCAATAGCATTTTCAACATGCTGCTGCACCCTGTAGTGTACATACTGCTAATGTAAATCTGTATGTGCTTTGCCATAGTAGTGACTTGTTACTGAATGAAGCAGGTGAACCTCTGCACTGACAACAAGGTGCCACAACTGACGTTGGCCAAATACCTCCTATCACAGTCAAGGGCAAGACTGGGTTGGCCTCTGTGTTTGCCACCAAGAAGAACCTTTAGCTCCACTGCTGGCTGCAACCCAGCAGGCGTTGAGTGGTGGGGACACATGCCATGCCAGACCTTGATGTGAGGGATGGCCTCTCCTGTTATCAGAGAACTATACAGGAGAGAAAGGCAGGCCAAGCAGCCTGTGGTTGGCATATGTTGGAGATATGATCTAGTCCAAATCCTCTGCTCAAATAGGGTCGTCTAAAGCAGGTATTATATATAAAAACACCCAAGGGAAATGTAAGGATTTTCTTCAAACAGTTTGCAAAGCGTAATTTGTACAAAAGCTTTTGAATTTGTCTAGTTTTGATTCTCTTTCTGCAATACAGCATTTGTGACATCTAACAGATGATCCCTTGCCCAAACCACCAGTTCTATATAAAGACCTACATGATAACGAGTGGAAAGGACCAGAACCATATCAAGTTATAGAATGTAACAAAGGATGTAATGTGACTGCAAGACTAAAGCAAAGTGTGCAAAATGATTCCAGTGGAAGTTTGTTATGCTGTTTTCAATGGTAATACGTATGTGACTAAGTTAACACAAGTAGAAGTAAATTCTTTAAAAAAAGATAGTTTTGCAGAATTGTAAGGCTTTAGATATATTAACAGCTCAAGTAGACAGAGTATGTACTTTAATTAATGAGTCTTGTTGTAGTTATCTTGATCAGTCTGGAAAGACCTTGAAAGATGTTAAAGAAATTTGGAAGCATGTGAAAGTACTATCAGAACGATAAAATTCCTTGGTTAGATGCCCTTCTTACATCTTGGGACCTTAATGGTTGGCTCACATCTCTGATTAAAGGTATTGGAATGATTTTGGTAGTAATCTTGACCATAGTTATGATTGTACCTTGTATTTTGCAATGTATTCGTGGTATGATTGAAAACCTGGTAAAACAGCTTTGGCTTATTCAAGAAAAGAAAAGGGGGAGATGTGGATGATTTCTTGTTAGAGAATGGACATATGCCTGCTCTGAATGAAAGCAAGTATGTGCAGCTGGCCATGTAGCAGGGGTAACTCCTGGTTACCTCTGTGCAGCCGACCGTGGAAAAGAAGCAACTCCCGGACAGTTAATGAAACAAGAATGCAGGCCTGGAAGATAAGAAGGAGCTAAGATAAGAAGCTTGCTGAATTGGACTGTAAATTTCGCTTGCTTACAAAAAACCACACTTTAGGTTCTCACGAGTGCAAAAGTTACAAGTACTCTCAGAATGGGACAGGTTTCAAAAGTTGTTACAGGGTTGGGGTATTAGTGGGTGGCTAGGAGTACTAATCAAACAAGGTTTAACAGTTTCAACGGTATTGATTATTATTGTTTTAATCTTTTGCTGTTTGTGGATGAGTATTGCCAGTATGCTATTTCGTGCTGTGAATCGGGTCTGGATTGCTCAAAAACAAAAAGGGGGATTTGTGGAGAGCTATTTGGCTGTGAACGGGCATGTGAGCAATCCAGACAATTGCTTGACAATTGTAAGGTAGTGACCCGCAGGCATTGAGGCCTCGCCTGAGGGTTACTAAAGTTCATGTACGTGCAGAAGCCTTGGGAAAAGTTAGCATGGAAAACTACTGAGAGAGATAGGCAGAGAAGGAATGTTAACTGTAACCTTGAAACATATGCTGTAATAGTTAACCAATCATTAAACTGTTGCTAGCACTCGGCTAAGTGAAGTTAACCAATCAAGTGTTATCGAATGTTCTACTGTTCTGAAACTTTCCTATAAAAGGCACGATTGCGCACAATAAATTGTTCAGCATTGATCACATTGATCAGTATTACGTTGTTCCTTAATCCCCCGCAGTGGGGCCTCTTCAGCATGCATCACTGTCGTGGTTTAAGCCCCTCACGCAGTTAGTTCACTCACCCCCCCCCTCTTTCTTCCCCCAGCTCCTGGGGTGATGGGGAGGAGAATCGAAAGAATGCAACTCCCACGGGTTGAGATAAGAACAGTTTAGTAACTAAGGTATAACACAAACTACTATTGCTACCACCAATAATAATAATGACAAGAGAAATACAAGGAAAGAGAATACAACTACTCACCACCTGATACCAAGCCCAACCCACCCGCGAGCCCCCACCCTTCTGGGTCTCTGCCCTCCGTTTTTACATCCTGGGCATGACGTGCTGTGGCATGGAATACCTCTTTGATCAGTCTAGGTCAGGTATCCTGTTTCGGCTTCCTCCCAGTTTCCCCTCCTCCCTGGCAGAGCATGAGACTCAGAACATCCTTGGTCAGACCAAAATATTCTAAGCCATAACTATTAACATCGGTGTTATCAGCGCTGTTCCCAGGCTAAAAGTCGAAAGCATAGTACTGCACCAGCTACTACGAAGGAGAAAAATGACCACTGCTGCTGAACCCATGACAATCACCTCCTCCTCTGGTGACATTCCAAAATCTTTACCCTCTGGCCATGATGACTTATAGAATTCCTGAATGACTGGGATTGCCTATTTGAGTTTCTTGTGTGATTAGCGTGGCCCACTTACTCCATGCAGCATTGGTTGCATGATGTTCAGAGGAGACCCCACCTTTGAACATCCAGTCCAGCACAGGCAACCAGGGTGCCAGGAAGAGCTGTGCTTCAGTGCCAATCACTTCGGAAGCAGCTTGAACCCCTTCATAGGCTGCCAGTATCTCTTTTTCAGTTGGAGCATAGCTGTCTTCAGATCTTCTGCATCCCGTTTCCAAAAGCCGAGGGGTCAACCTTGAGTCTCCCCTGGAACTTTCTGTCCTTGACCTTACTCCGTTTTATGGCAAAACCAGCCTTCAGGAAGATTTGGATTATTTTCTTCCCTTTTTCAAAAACTTCTGCTGCATCGCCCCACACAATAATGTCATCCATGTATTGCAGGTGTTCTGGAGCTTGCCCCTGTTCCAGTGCAGTCTGGCTCAGTCCATGGCAGATGGTAGGGCTGTGTTTCCACCCCTGGGGCAGTCAATTCCAAGTGTACTGGATGCCCCTCCAGGTAGAAGCAAACTGTGGCCTGCACTCTGCTGCCAAAGGAATTGAGAAAAATGCATTGGCAATATCAATTGTGGCATCCCACTTGGCTGCCTTTGACTCCAGTTCATATTGAAGTCCTAGCATGTCTGGTATGGCAGCACTCAAGGGTGGTGTAACTTCGTTCAGGCCATGATAGTCTACTGTTAGTCTCCACTCTCCGTTAGACTTTTGCACTGGCCATATGGGGCTATTAAAGGGTGAGCAGGTCCTGCTGATCATTCCTTGGCTCTCCAGTGTATGGATCAGCTTATGGATGGGAATCAGGGAGTCTCGGTTTGTGCAGTATTGCCTCCATCTCCATGGCAGCTATACCAAAAGCCCATAGGTACCCTTTTGTGTCCCTGAAATACCCTCTCCTGAGATACTCTATGTGAAGGATGCATGGAGCCTCTGGACCAGTCACAATGGGGTGCTTTTGCCACACCTTCCTGGTTAGGCTGATTTCAGCCTCCAGTACAGTCAGATCTTGGGATTCTTCTGTCACTCCAGAAATACAAATGGGCTCCACCCCTTAATAGCTTGATGGCATCAAGGTACACTGTGCACTGGTATCAACTTTAGCTTTAGACTCCTGTAGGACAGATGTGCCAGGCCATCTGATCCACACAGTCCAGTAAACCCGATTGTCCCTCTCCTCCACCTGGCTAGAGGCAGGGCCCCTCTAATAGTGATCATAAGATTCGTCACTTACATCCTGTAGAAAGGGATGAGAATTCTTTATCACAGGAGTTGGAGTAAAATTAGCTCTTCTACTCCATCTGGGAAGCTGCTCACCAAAGACTGGAGCAGCAACTTTCTTGGGACGATCATCCTCGACCGTCGTTTTCCTCTTGAATTCATGCACCTGTTCCATTCCACTTTCTCATGTCTTCTCCATGATCCCGCAGATAAAACCATAGGGTGACCTATGGCGCGTACCTCCTATATTTTCTCTCTTGGGTAATAGGGAGCCTTCTGTCAATAACTGAGATGCAAGTCTCTACATGTGGGGAGCTGGACAGATCAGATAGATCGTCTTTCAATTGCTTGACCTCCTGGGACAGGAGTTTTTCCACAGCTGAAATGATGGAAAGGGTGAGATTGTCTTTGAACTCTCGTAGTTGATGAGTCAATTCAGCTACTGTTGGTGGTGCTGCCTCAGTCCAAGTCATTGATGCCAGTGAGTGAACATATGATGATGGTGCATTCCGTGTATTCCACCACATGGGTCGTGTACCTTTGACTTCATCTGGATCTATGGGTCCATTCCCAGCATCCGGCCTGCAATAGATCATCTCTACAATAGCTGATTCCCTCAGAGACTGGATGACTTTCTCTAGAGTAGTCCACTTGGCCGAATGACTCATAACATCGTCCTTGTATGGAAACCTTTCTTTCACAGCTGCCAAGAGCCGCCTCCAAAGGCTGAGGGACCATTTCTCTTTTGCAATTGCTTTGTCAATTCCCCCTTCCCTAGCAAGTGATCCCAGCTGCTTGGCTTCCCTACCTTCTAGTTCGTGGCCGTCGGCCCCATTGTCCCAGCATTGGAGCAACCAGGTGATGATGTGCTCCCCTAGCTGACGGGTAAAATCTTTTCGCATATTCCATAGCTCGGTTGAGGTCCAGGGTCAAGAAGTTACCTCTTCCTCTGATTCATGTATTAATAACTCTTGTTCAGATGTCATCCCCTCTAGTACGTGCATTAGGTCTTCACCTTTCTTTACTGCACAGGTTGCTCTTTGTGGCTGTCATTTGCTTTTCCCCTTGCTTATAGGGGCAAATGATATTAGCACGGAATGGTCCTTTGTTTTAGCTGCAGTGTCTGTCACTTGGGTTGGAGTGGCTGCAGTGCCTATTGCTGTGGTTGGAGTGGCTGCAGTGTCTGTTGTCGAGGTTGGTGTAGCTGCTGTGCTTGGGGTTGAGTAGCTGCACTGTCTGTTGCTTTGATATCAGATACAGAAACATCTTTTTCCAAAGACGCTCTGTAGGTGTAGGTTAAGCCCCAGCACCTTGCCATGATTTTTCACTCTAATATTGCCAGGATGACTGCACACCTTGTGTAAGTGTTTTACTAGTTTTTCTGGATTTCACACTTGTTCAGGGATGAAGTTCCAAAGCACTGGAGGGGCCCACTGGCTTAAGTGCTTGTCCATACAATCCCACACACCCTGTCACTCATGACTGTCCAGCCTTGGGGAAGATCTCTTGGTAGTATACTTAAATAATCATTTAACCTTAGACAAGACTCAAGCCGGACCCTGCTTAGCTTCCGAGATCAGACAAGATCAGGTGTTCTCAGGATGGTCACGCTGTAAGCAAAACGTAGAGAGTATATGCAGCAACAAGCTGGTTCCCAGCAAGAGGAGCAGAATGCTTTCAAGGGCATTGAAAGGATATGCAAGATCTTTAACTTTTCCAGAATCTACTCCTACTGTAAATAGCCTGGTGGAGGACTGGAGGGTGAGAGGGAATATCTCCTCCTTAGGTTGACCACCAGAGGGGAGGAAAAAGAAAAATGTGTAATTGTTAAATGTTCCCATTACATGCCTCCCATATTATAGAGGTGATGACCACGCTAAGGACACATACCAGCCCAGTTTCATGATCAAGTAGTCTATTGTATTACAAGTTATTACCATGAAGTACAGCAAAACAAGAACCTTAGCCCAGGCCCCAAAGACAATAAATGTTAGAACAGCAAATACTGGCTGCAAGTAAGGTATGACATGCTGATACTCTGAGACCAAGCACAACAACTCTGAGAGCAAATAAATCAAAATTGCAACAAGTGGTTATTAATCCAAAACAATGAATGCATATCACAAATACAATTAGACACTGTCCAGTCAGATATGTCTTTATCTCAACTCCTCGAGCCCCACATTGGGCACAAAAAAGAGCTGTTGTGTTTTAAGCCCAGACAGTAACTCAGAACCACGTAGCCACTCATTCACTCCCCCCCTTCTTCCTCCCCCTGCTCCCAGAGGGATGGGGAGGAGAATTGACAGAATGTAATTCCCGTGGGTTGAGATAAGAACAGTCCAGTAACTAAGGTATAATACAAAACCACTACTGCTACCACCAATGATAATAATGATAAGGGAAATAACAAGTGGAGAGAATACAATTGCTCACCACCTGCCAAGCGATACCCAGCCTGACCCAAGCAGCAATCTGGGCCTTCTGGGTAACTCCCCCCAGTTTATATACTGGGCATGACATGCTGTAGTATGGAATACCCCTTTGGCTAGTTTGGGTCAGGTGCCCTGTCTCTGCTTTGTCCCAGCTTCTTGTTTCCCTCCTTACCAGCAAAGCATGAGACTGAAAAGTCCTTGATGTTGTAAGCAATACTTAGCAACAACTCAGAACATCGGTGTGTTATCAGAGTTGTTCTCAGGCTAAAGTTGAAAACACAGTACTGCACCAGCTACTAAGGAGAAAAATTACTGCAATAGCTGAACCCAGGACAATCACCTTTTCAGGGATGGAGATGAGGCTGGCTGGCTAGGAGTTTCCCAAGTCCTCCTTCTTGCTTTTTTTGAAGGTGGGAGTAACGCTGGCTTTTCTCCAAATATCAGGCACCTCTCCTATTCTCCATGATTTTTCAGAGATGACGAAGAGTGGCAGAGCAACAACATCTGCCACCTCCCTTAGTACCCTTGGGTACATCCCATCAGGGCCCATGGATTTATGGGTGTTAAGTCTGTCTAGCCTATCCCTAACGCAACCCTCTACAATCAGGGGGAAGTCTTCCTTTCTCTGGCCTTTAACCTCTGAGGTCTGGGACTCTCGAGGGCCATTCTTAGAGGTAAAGACTGGCATATAGGTGTTCAGTAATTCCACCTTCTCTGTGTCTTCTGTTACCAGGGCACCCATCTGATTCAGCAGTGGCCCCACAGTTTCCCTAATCTTTCTTTTGCTGCTGATATACTTGTAGAAGCCCTTCTTGTTGTCCTTGATGTCCTTTGCCAGGCTCAAATACAAGTGGGCCTTGGCCTTCCTTGTTGCATCCCTGCATACCCTGATGATGTTCCTATATTCCTCCCACTCGGCCTGGCCCTTTTTCCACATCCCATAGATTTCATTCTTGAGTTTAAGATTTACTAGGAGCTTCCTGCTCATCCATGCAGGTCTCCTGCCCCCTTTGCCTGATTTCTTCATCATGGCGATACACTGGTCTTGGGATTGGAGGAAGTGGTGCTGAAATACTGACCAGCTCTCTTGGACTCCCTTCCCTTCTAGAGCCCTATCCCATGGGATTCCACTAAGTAGGTCTTTGAAGAGGTTGAATTTCTCTCTCTGTAAGTTTAGGGTTCTAGTTCTGGTTGCTATTTTGCTTCCCTCACACAGAACCATGAGTTCCACCATGATTGCTACGGCCAAGGCTGCCCCCAACCTTTACGTCTTCAACAGTCTTTCCTGGTTTGTTAGTTCAACACACCTTTCCTGGTTGGCTCCTCCACTACTTGTAACAATAAGTTAACTTCAGTTATCTGTAAAAACTTCCTGAACTGTGTGTGCTTGGCCATGGTGTCACTCCAACAAATATCTGGGTAGTTGAAGTCCCCCAGGAGAAACAAGGCCTGTGACCACAAGGCTATTTCCAGCTGCACGTAGAAAGCCTCATCAAGTTCCTCCTCCTGATCCTATAATAAACACCCACAATAGTGTCACCCATATTAGCTTATCCCTTAGTGCTCACCCATAGACTTTCAATTCATTCATCTGTCCCTGGGTAGAGCTCAATACATTCCAGTTGCTCTCTCACATAAAGAGCAACTCCACCACCTCACCTCCCTAACCTGTTCTTTCTAAAAAGTACATAGCCATCCATGACAACATTCGAGTCATGTGAGCTATCCCACCATGTCTCACTAACTGCAATGAGATCATGGCCCTATGATCCCACATAGATTTCCAGTTCATCCTGTTTATTTCCCATATACAGGCACATCAGAGAGGTAGTTTCACAACCAGGTTCCCTAGAAGGGGTGCAAGAGGATTCACCGTAAGCATAAACAGCCTCAATGTGGTTAGCCCTTCAATCCTCATTTTGAAAGGCAGTCATGGAACATCTGTCACTGGACAGGTTGATATGACCTACTCCCCCAGAGGAAGCAATGGCATGAGTATTGCCACTTTGGATGTCACTCCCCAAGTCCTCACTTTAAAGCCCGCCTCACCAAATTGACCAGCCTGCAGCCAAAAATTCTCTTGCCCTTTTTAGACAGGTGGATCCCAACCCTCCATAACAGTCTACAATCATAGAATCATAGAATCATAGAATAGTAAGGGTTGGAAAGGACCTCAAGATCGAGTTCCAACCCCCCTGCCATGGGCAGGGACACCTCCCACTAAACCATGCCATCCAAGGCTATGTCCAACCCCACCTTGAACGCCGCCAGGGATGAAGCATCCACAACCTCCCTGGGCAACCCATTCCAGGGCCCCACCACCCTCACAGTAAAGAATTTCTTCCTCAGATCCAATCTAAACCTCCCCTGTTTAAGTTTAAACCCATTACCCCTTGTCCTCTCACCACAGTCCCTAATGAAGAGTCCCTCCCCAGCATCCCTATAGGCCCCCTTCAGGTATTGGAAGGCTGCTATGAGGTCTCCACGCAGCCTTCTCTTCTCCAGGCTGAACAGCCCCAATTTTCTCAGCCTACCTTCATACGAGAGGTGCTCCAGTCCCCTCATCATCCTCGTGGCCCTCCTCTGCACTTGTTCTAACAGTTCCATGTCCTTTTTATGTTGAGGACACCAGAACTGCACACAATACTCCAAGTGAGGTCTCACGAGAGCAGAGTAAAGGAGCAGGAGCACCTCCCTCGACCTGCTGGTCACACTCCTTTTGATGCAGCCCAGGATACGGTTGGCCTTCTGGGCTGCAAGCGCACACTGCCGGCTCATGTTCATTTTTTCATCAACCCACACCCCCAAGTCCTTCTCCGCAGGGCTGCTCTGAATCTCCTCCCCACCCAATCTGTAGCTGTGCCTGGCATTGCTCCGACCCAGGTGGAGGACTTTGCATTTAGCATGGTTAAACTTCATTAGGTTGGCATCAGCCCATCTCACAAGCATGTCAAGGTCCCTCTGGATGGCATTCCTTCCCTCCCATGTATCAACCGAACCACACAGCTTGGTGTCATCGGCAAACTTGCTGAGGGCGCACTCAATCCCACTGTCCATGTCACTCACAAAGATGTTGAACAAGACCGGTCCCAACACCGATCCCTGGGGGACACCACTCGTTACTGGTCTCCAGCTGGACACTGAGCCACTGAGCACTACTCTTTGCGTGTGGCCATCCAGCCAGTTCTTTATCCACCGAGTGGTCCACCTATCAAATTGATGTCTCTCCAACTTAAAGAGAAGGATGTCATGTGAGACAGTGTCAAAGGCTTTGCACAAGTCCAGGTAGATGACATCAACTGCTCTGCCCCTCTCCATCAGTTCTGTAGCCCCTTCATAGAAGGCCACCAGATTGGTCAGGCAGGATTTCCCCTTAGTGAAGCCATGCTGGCTGTCACCAAGCACCTTGTTGGTTTTCATGTGCCTTAGCATGCCTTCCAGGAGAATCCGCTCCAAGATTTTACCAGGCACAGAGGTGAGACTGACTGGTCTGTAATTCCCTGGGTCATCCGTTTTCCCCTTCTTAAAAATGGGGGTTATATTTCCCTTTTTCCAGTCATCGGGAACTTCACCTGACTGCCATGATTTTTCAAATATGATGGACAGTGGCTTAGCAGCTTCATTTGCCAGCTCCTTCAGGACCCGTGGATGGATTTCATCAGGTGCCATGGACTTGTATACATTCAGGTTCCTAAGGTGGTCCCGAACAAGATCCTCCCCCACAGTGGGCCCAGGGTCCCCACCCTCACCGTCCCCGCGTCTGCCTTCCAAGACTTGGGTGGTGTGGTCAGAGCATTTGCCCGTAAAGACTGAGGCAATGAAGTCATTAAGAACCTCAGCCTTCTCCAAATCCAGGGTAGCCAGTTCTCCCGATAGCTTCTGGAGAGGGCCCACGGTGTCCCTAACCTGTCTTTTATTGGCAATGTACCTATAAAATCCCTTCCTGTTATCCTTAACATCCCTAGCCAAGTTTAATTCTAAGTGGGCCTTAGCTTTCCTAACCTGGTCCCTAGCTTCCCGGACAACATCCCTGTATTCTTCCCAGCCCGCCTGACCTTGCTTCCACCTTTTATAAGCCTCTTTTTTCCTTCGAATTTTGCTCAGCAGCTCCTTATCCATCCAAGGAGGTCTCCTGGCCCTCCTGCTGAACTTCCTTCTAGTTGGGATGCATCGCTCCTGAGGTTGCAGCAGGTGATCCTTGAATATCAACCAACAGTCTTGGGCCCCCCTGCCCTCTAGGGCTGTATCCCATGGAACCTTACTGAGCAGGTTCCTGAAGAGGCCAAAGTCTGCTCTCTTGAAGTCCAGGGCAGTGAGCTTGCTGCACGCTCTTCTCACTGTCCTGAGGATCTCAAACTCAACCATCTCATGATCGCTGCAATCAAGGCTGCCCTAAAGCACAACCCACTGTCCTAAAAGCCAAAATCCTGACGACACCAGCCACGAAGCCAGTCACTGATCTGCACTATACATCTGCTTCTGGCTGTTCCCATTTCACAAAGCAGTAGGATAGATGAGAAGATGACTTGGTCACCAATGTTTTTCACCTGCCTCACCAGGGCTCTGTATTCTTCCTTGTTCTTACCTATTTTTCAGCTTGTGTCATTTGTACCCACATGAAAAAGTAAGTGGGTAGTACTCTGTGCTCCTGACAAGGCAGGGAACCCTCTTGGCAACACTGTGGATCCTAGCCCCCAGTAGGCAGCATACTTCTAACTCTCAGGCTGGCAGACAGGTGCCTCAGTGCCCCTTAACAGAGTCACTGCTCTGCTGACAGGCAGGGTATGCCACAAAACCACCACACACCAGCTGTATAACATGCACAGTTTATTAAACAAGAACACTAAAGCAAACAAGCACACTAATGTGAATCAGGTCTATATCTCTATATATAGTAAATAAGTACAAAAAAGCAAAACAGAGATAAAGTACAGAGGAAAATTAGCAATACATCAAATCATCACTGCATAGAGAGAACAGATTAAGAAGAAATACATCATCAACTACCACCAAATCATCATCCAGGCCCACACTTCAAGCTGTGAAGCCCCGTTGCAGCCAATGCCAGGAGTCTTAGGTAACTGAGAAAGTTCCTGTATCAGTGACAATAGATAATGGTCCATGGTGAAACACACAAAAATAGAAAAGTACTGTTTGTCCATGGTGGCTCCTCCCAGAAAACCCCTGCTTTGGCTCCTCCCTAGAAGGTCCTGCTTTGGCTCATCCCCAGAAAAGTCCCAACCCTCAGAGACCTTTCTAGATTTAGCTGGCCCCCTGCATCAGAATGAGTGTCCATTTTTGCTAGTATAAAAGCCCGAGCCTCACGCGAGGCGGGGAGGCAGAACCTCATACCACCCAGTTTAACATTGCCTCTGTGGGGACACCCGCTAAGGTTGAGCCTGTCACCTCGCATTGTGATGATGTTTCTCAGAGCTGGTTTCCTGATTGTCATTACATGGTCTTTGGGGTTGGTAGGATGACCAAACATCAGAAATATCCTTTACTATGTCTTTTGTTATCTCTATATTTTCCTTGTATTAATAAACTAGTTGTGATTCTTTACTGTATTGCATTTCTCTCAACCCAGAATCCTCGAACTCTGGAACAGTTCCTACACACTGTGGCCAGCCATATGGCTTTGGATTCAGCCACAAGAGGGTCCTGCTTTTATACCTTTAGAAAAACAACTGGCTTTATGCCAGATCTGTCATTGTTTACTCATAGGGCCC
Organism: Amazona ochrocephala; assembly: GCA_039720435.1. Lineage (NCBI taxonomy): Eukaryota > Metazoa > Chordata > Aves > Psittaciformes > Psittacidae > Amazona > Amazona ochrocephala. Next base: position 26,602,088 of record CM077908.1, read on the forward strand.
AGTTTCTCATGATCTCACTGTTGTCCACCCTGAGAGCATTGGCCAGGCCCCCCGGTGCAGCCAAGTATGAAGGTCATAGAACAGCTGCACACCTGTTTTCCTGTCTCTTTCCAACAGTCATGATGTACATAAACATATATACTCTACCAAATACACTTTGACAAAAAATATACTTTATGTGTCTCAGTCATGAGTAGGAATCAACTCTCAGCTAGGTTCCCATCCATTACAGTTTCCCACTATGACCACTTGACATTTCTTTTTATGGTAACCGGAATGCACTGCTGGTACAAGTTCTCCTTGTTGTCCTTACTCATGGATAACAAAAGCCTTTAAAGCATCATATCTGTTATTGATCTGGAGGGTGGAGGTGGAGTTGGAGCCTTGCTTTTCTGAGTCACCAGGGTCCAAGGTGCTTCAGACTCAGTGGTATTCTCTGTAGGTGTATGGGTCTGAAGCCACAGTGGATGTAGTTGTCCAACTGTGAGATGAGCAGGTATACACTGCACTGGGTGAATACTTGACCTTAAGATCATCTATTTCCAACCCCCCTGCCATGGGCAGGGACACCTCCCACTAAACCATGCCACCCAAGGCTATGTCCAACCCCACCTTGAACACCGCCAGGGATGAAGCATTCACAACTTCCCTGGGCAACCCATTCCAGTGCCTAACCACCCTTACAGTAAAGAATTTCTTCCTTATATCCAATCTAAACTTCCCCTGTTTAAGTTTGAACCTGTTACCCCTTGTCCTCTCTCTACAGTCCCTAATGAAGAGTCCCTCCCCAGCATCCCTATAGGCCCCCTTCAGATATTGGAAGGCTGCTATGAGGTCTCCACGCAGCCTTCTCTTCTCCAGGCTGAACAGCCCCAATTTTCTCAGCCTATCTTCATCTTTTCCTGTTAATTCAATTGGAAGTATAGATGTGAAATCCTTTTGCTGTTGTCCTGGTTTCAGCTGGGATAGTTAATATTTTTCCTAGTAGCTGGTGCAGTGCTATGTTTTGGCTTTAGTCTGAGAATAATGCTGATAACACACTGTTTTAGTTGTTGCTAAGCCAAGGACTTTCCAGTCTCTCATGCTCTCCAGCGAGGAGGTGCACAACTGTGATAAATGTAAACAGTTAATTTGCTGATAAATTGTAATAATGATAAATTGTAATAAACTTGAATTATTAATTTGCCAGTTAAGCAAGGCGTGTAAGTTAAGCTTGATTAGCATTATGCTATAACAAGACTATGATTCGTGTTAAGAGTAATAGTTCGTTATAAAACATGGTGAGGAAAATTATGAAGTGAGAAACCATTAATAATTAACTATACGAAATTCTGAGTTACTATGTTCACATTGTTAAGGCAACGTTAATAAAAATAACTATTTGTAACTCCCTTGAGTATAAGCAAGTATTTAAAATATGAGATCAAAGTATTTCTAGTCTAACTTAGAGAACAAAATAAGTCTTTGAAATAGAAATAGCTCTTTTACAATGTTACAAGTCTGTGAAGTGATAATGGCCCTCTTTACAAACTTTGTGTACTCCTCATCCCGCGTCTGGTTTGTTAATCGCTTTCTTGACGTGCTAATGAGATTTAGTAGTTCCCCTACAAAGTGTCTTCTGTAAATCTGATAACTCTGTGTACTCCTCATCCGCACATCTGGTTTGCTTATCAATTGTTTGACAACCACGCTGTTCTAAATTTTAGCTAATTGTCAGAAGCTTGCAAGCATGGCTAATATTTATGTTAAGCCCAATGTAAAGGTCAGACGCAAACTAAAACAGCCATCAAACACCGTTTGTGCAAGATAAGATAACCGCCAGATGTTCCAGGAACCGACAGAAACAGGACAAACGACCCCCTAGCAACAACTGAAGCATGCGCAGAGTACCTCCACTACTTCAAGAACACGGAAGAAAAGATGTATAAAAGGGGACTGTTTGAACTGCTTAGTATGGCAGTTGGCGGAGCGTAGACCCCTCTGCCGTCCAGCGCTGTTTTTGCTCATATTCTACTTGCTATAATTAATAAATTCTAATTGGATTTTAGTCTGTTGTGGTCTCAATTTATAACAAATTTTGGTGCCGTGACTCGGATAAGGAACGGTGAGCTTTGGTCCTCCGGGGAGGCGCCCCGCGATAGTCCGCGGCCCCGCGACCGACAGCTCACTGCCCTTACCGACGAACCTAAATTCTAGAATAGTGAGCAAAAAAAGGAACCGGTAAAATCCCATAAAGATTCTGTGCACGGGAGTCCGGACGAAGACGCGGGACGCGTAAGTATATTGCGAATTTGTCGCAGGTTATCCGTTCGGGTGGGATTGGGTTATCCTGGAATGGGACAAATGAGAGGTTCGACATACTGAACCAAGCGATTGTGGACCCTTAAGTACTGCGTTTCCCATATCCCGCGAGGGACTGGGCCAGGAACAAGGGGAGCGAGTGAGTGTGTGTTTGTGGACATTCCAGAAGATGGGGGCGAAGGGCAGCAAGCCTTCAACACCCATGGGGAGGGTACCCACTGTACCCAGGAATACCCCTCTGGCATATATCTTAGACAATTGGAATATTGTACTAAGATATGGGGAGGGAAGAAGATTTCTAAAAATGTCTTTTGGCCGGTCTACGGGTCAGAAGAAAATTGGGTGATAATAAAAAAACCCACCCGGTGTGCGTGTTGGTGGAGCGGAGACTCCCCGCACACCCAGTGCTGCTTGGCACCCAGCACTGCTTTGCTTACTGCCTCTTTGTAACAAAGAGAGGCAATAAGCAAAGGAATTGGAGCCCCTAAATGGGGAAGGAAACTGCAGTATAAATCACCCATAATTCTGGTGCACGAGATCCGAACGACGACCCGGAGAGAGGCGTGCGACCATGGAGCGTCGTGAGTATAGACCGGAGAGAGTCATACTCCGTTCGGTGGGGTGGGATTCAGTTGCCTGTGAATGTAAGAGTGTGAGTGAGACGGAGCAAAGTTCTGAAACTCGTCGGAACAAAAGGTCCGAGGGTAATCAGGACAAAGCCCCGAAGCGAGTGCGGAGGTCTTCTAACCGCGGTTCCAATCTCCCGCGAGGGACTTGGCCGGTGAAGGACCGAAGTGATTCTTAGAGGATTCGTGGGTGGGTGATAGGTCCTAAACCCCCTGCAAGGCACTCTTACTGGCAACCAAGGGCTAGGGGAATTGCCACAAATTCCCGGACTAAGGCTTCCCCGATTTTATTTTTTTATTTTATTTTAGCCGATCGGATATTTAAATGGGTAAAAATAAAAGTCGAGCTCGTAATCGAGGGAAAGACTCCCAGGAAGGTTGTAAAAGTTGTAAAAAATTATCAGACATACCACCTGATAGCCCTTTAGGGCTGATGATTGGATTCGGTTGCCTGTATGTGAGAGTGTGTGACTCTTACAGGATTCGTGGGTGGGATATAGATTCAGCTCCCCCCCCAAGACACTCTCATAGGTAGCCAAGGGCTATAGGTGTTGCCATAAAACTCCTAAGATTAAATTTAATTATTTAAAAAAAAAAATCAAAGAAAGACTGTAAAACCAGAAAAGAGTAAAAAAGAAAAGGTGAGAAAATAAGACGGGATGGGACTTTAACTCTTCTCGGCTGCAGGACCCGCTGAGGACAGGGCTCCCTAGGGCCCTTGGGAATTTTTCCCAGAGGGACCCCTCGACTCATTCGGTTCTCTGCAGGAGCAGACAAGGGCCATCTTCATAAAAGGTGCTCTTACAGCAATGATTTCGGTTTTGTGATTTTTAATACTGGTGACCGGATGCTATAATTGTGTTATTAGTTGTGAATTTTAGTCTCTGTCTCTGTCTCAAACGTTGTAACTGTGTGGGGTGCGTCTGTGGGATCCCGCGCGTGTGTGTGTGTGAATGTGAGATTGACAATGGGATATCAGCAGAGTGGAGAAATCTTGAAAAAGAGTCCTCTGGGGTACGTTTTAATGTATTGGGAAGAACTGGGAGTGTCTCCTGGGGGCTCGGTGATTAGGAAAGCATTGGTGGAATATTGTGGCCAATGGTGGCCTTTATGTGCTTTGGAATGTTAGGAAAGGTGGGCTAAAGATGGAACTTTGAACTGTGATGCACTGTTGCAATTACTGTTGGTTTTGGAGTGGCAAGGAAGATGGGATGAGGTAGTGTATGCAGATGTGTTTTTCACTTTGGGAAACCACCCGGAAAGATAGAGTGCTAAATTGGTATAGCTCCATTAGATTCCTTGATTTTGGCTTTGGAAAGGACAAGGAAAAACTGAAGGTTAAGATGGAGAGTTGTTCAGCTTGTGATATCGGAGAAAGATATTTTTAAGTTAAAAACAGTAATCAGGAAGATAGGTTGGAAAAATTTGTATCACGGGTACCTCCGAGAGGAGCACCCTCTGCATCTGTCCTATCTGATGTAGATAAGGAGGAAGAAATTGCTGCCACTGGCAACAAGCAGCAGATTCACATTCAGCGCTAAGAAAGGGTTAAAACAGAAGCGCTGTAGCAGGGGCATCTGCAGCCGCTGCAGGGCAGGGTGAGCAACTGTAAAAAAAAAAAAACAAAAAAAAACAGCCCAAGGGGGGTGCTCGCCGGGGACTGCCGAGCGCTGAGCGTCCGCTCCTGCTTTCCGCTGCTCTTCCAGGCCGAGCGGCGCCGGCTCTCGGTGCTGCTGGGGCTGGCGCTGGGCTCTGGTGAGTGCTGCGGTGGTGGCGGGGGGGGGAAACCCGCACACGCGCGGGCCGAGCGCTGGAGCCAATGGTCACTGCAGGGCGGGATGGAGACACTGCCCGAGGCGCTGGCGGAGTCCTGGGCTCTTTTTCTGTGGAATAGGATTGGTGATGCGTTATGGGGAGTTTGGGCGCTGGAAGTGAGACTGCCCTGGGGGGGACTGCCATGGGGTGGTTCCCGTGGCTGAATTGGAACTAGCAGACAAAGAGGGACCTGGGGAATCTCTTCTGGCAGATAAATTAAAGCTAGGGAATAGAGAAAATAAAGTGGAATTTTTAGTGGATACAGGAGCAACTTATTTGGTGTTAAATCAGAGGGAAAAGAATTTGTTACAGATGTGGGAGCTACTGGCTACCAAGGAAAAAAAAAAATACGAAAGATATAAAAACCTCTGGATTTATTGAAGTATTGGAGCAGTTTGTAGAGACACCACAAACGGGGCCTGGGGAAGCCTGCAACACTGAGCACAGGGGAGTCCTACTTAGTGTGTTTAAGATAACCTGGGAATGAATGGAAGACTTGAAACACAAACTGCTAACTGATAAAGAGAGAGGGGTAGTGCAACCATGAGCTTTATCAGCCGCCCCCCAAGCAGCATCAGGATGGCAGAGAGAGAGAGAGAGAGAGAGAAAAATGGGTAATGACCCGGCAGACTCCTTGACTGTTAACACCGTGCAGTTTGCTTCTGCAACTGCCTACTTAACATTTTTTTGCTTTAAGGGATCACTTTAACCTGTCTTACTTTTCAAGTACTGATAACCTGGGGGACGGGGTATATCTGTGTCCTCCTACCTACAGGTCCATGGCGGCTGCCTGCAAAGTTTGTCAAGCCTCGCCATAAACTGGACAGATGGGTAAAAGAACCTGAGACCTCAGCTATAGGAGCTGACCATGAATACCCCAAGCAGAACGAGACAGAGGAAGAGAAAGAAGAATGATTGCAAAACCTTACTTGGGGCAACTGAAAAGTAACAGTTTGAATATGTGTGCTTGTGAAGTAATTATTATTAGGGGCTGTGATTTTGTGTATAAAACCACCTATAATTAATAGTCAGTTGCTAATAAGAAATTACACCTTGTATTGTATGGATTTATCACCTATAAAACAGATGTTAGAGCATACAAATGCGCAGCAGCTGCTAGAAAATGCTAAAGCAAAAGCTACATGAACAGACCCACTGGGGAACTAAGGCGCTGTGTGACCAATTTTTGAAATCTTATGGATGTATTGGCATTGTTGAAATAGCTAAACAAGTTACCAAAGGATGTCTGATCTGTTAAAAAGTTAACAGGAAAGTCATGAGACAAGTACCTTGGAGTGAAGGAAGCATATTGATTGCATAAATTGGCAGGAACTCTTCAGGTTTTTCCCTTGTGTTGTGAAATACAGATAGAAATACCTGAATCACCTAGAATGGGAGGTATCCATGAAATACCCTGCTTAAAACACCCTATGTCTAGACATTTATGTTGAGTTGTTTGTCGATGTTTAAATTGTAATAGAAAATGGTCCTGTGTTTCATTTAAAAGACAGCCTTATTGTATACAATGTCAAAATAATCCAACACCTACTAGGGAACAACAAGCTAAGACAGAGATCTGTAAACTGTTTTGTGGATGGGAGTTGCTAGTACCTGAAACTTGGGAAATCTATGAAACAGATTGGTATAAGGTTTTAAGAAAGTGTTCTATAAAATTTGTCTGGAAGCAGGCCCAACAACGAAATAGGTGGAAATACCAGGGATTTTAAGGGTTAATTAGCACATTAGAATCTAGAATTTTATTTTGTAAGGCTCAGCTGTCTCTAGTAGGAACCTCCACTCTATAAAGACTTCCCATCTCTATAGAGTCCCTATACTCAAAATTGATAAGGGGATCAAGATTTGGCATAAAAAGCTCATGGTGGATGTTATGTCAGAAAGGAATTTAAACTCCAGAAGCTCCTGAAGAATACCACTGCTGTCGAGAAGAGACAATACCTTGTTGCTCCCTGCAAAGGAGTAGACAAAGGAAGACAGAGAGGTACTATTGTGGAGCTATAATTTCTGGTACCAAGTGATTAAACTAAATAAAAAATCCACAACATCTGTAAAATGTGTAAAGTTCCAATTCTCTTGATCCTAATTTACTTTGAAGGAATATTCAGAAATCAGAATAATCAGCCTTTCAAATGGACCCTTATGAGATGGGAAGACCAAATTATGATTGGTCAAAATATTATGGCTGGATCACCCAGTTTTTCGGTTCCACTTTGCCAGTTAGCACCTATACAACCATGTGTAAATCAAAAACCTTATTACTTTTGTCCAGCCTCTAATCCAGGAAGAGGATATTGTAATTATCCTAACAAATATTATTGTGCATATTGGGACTGTGTTACAATTGCTTCTCATTGGACCCCTTCACATAGAGATAAGTTCCTGACAACAATGTGGGGACCCCCTGGATGTACACCTCCTCCAGGTAGCACAGTTCATGGCGCGAGCTTATGGGGAACCCATATAGACCCACGTCAAATTAGTAATTGTAAATATTTAATTCTCCAAGTTCTACAACCCGAGAACTCAGGATGGATAATGGGCAGAACTTGGGGAGTCCGGTACTGGGAACCCGGTGAAGATAGAGGAGGTTTAATTCTTATTAAAAAGGGAAATCCTTGACAAAAACCCCAAGTGACAGGTCCAAATAAGATATTAAAAGACAAATTAGGCAAAAGGAGTTCAACTGAAGAATAATATCATAAGTGTACAAGAGAACAACACAACCTTAGAACTGGTTGATATTCTTAATAATACAAATCCAAATGCTACTTTAGGTTGTTAGTTGTGTTATGATGTAAGACCACCCTCATATGAAGGAATAGGACTGAATGTTACATTCAACTTAAGTAATGAGGCAAACCCTATACAGTACAAATGGAATGAAAAGAGGATAGGACTAACCATGCAACATATTAGCGGGCATGGAACATACATAGGAACGGTGCCCCCAATTCGGAATAACTTATGTGGCTTTAAGATACAAAATTAGATAGAACCGAAAACAAATGGGTTATACCGACCGAAGGGGGATGGTGGATTTGTTCAAAGACTGGTTTGTCCCCCTGCTTATCTCTAGCAATATTTGATGAAAGCAAAGAATTTTGTACACAAATAATGGTAATACCCCGAATTTTATACCATCCACAGGAAACCGTCTTTGAACATTTGAGTAGTAATAATCATAGAATTCATAAAAGAGAGCCAATCACTGCTGTAACTTTAGCTTTACTTATAGGTGTAGGAACAGCTGGAACGGCTACAGGGGTAGCCTCCCTTGTACAACAAAATAGAGGCTTATCATCTTTAAGAGCAGCAGTTGATGAAGACCGAGAACGAATTGAAAAATCTATAATGTACTTAAAAAAAAAAAAAAAAAAAATCTTTAACCTCCCTTTCTGAAGTCGTGCTACAAAATAGAAGGGGTTTAAACTTAGTATTCTTACAAGGGGGCTTATGCGTAACTCTAGGGGAAGAATGTTGTCTTTAGGCTGACCATTCAGGAGTGGTTCGAGAATCTATGACCAAATTACATGAAGGAATTTTACAAAGAAAGAGAGAAAGAGAAGCTCAACAGAGATGGTATGAAAACTGGTTTAATATTTCACCTTGGCTAACCACTTTGTTGTCTGCTTTAGCGGGACCACTTATTCTGTTGATTCTGGGACTTATATTTGGGCCTTGTATATTACGCTATATTTTATGCTTTATTAGAAAACGATTTGACATGGCTAAATTGCTTATTTTAACTACGATGACTAGGGCAAAATATAAGAGTGTATCTGTTAATGAGGATGAAGATTGTTGTGAATGCGTTATGCCACGTAGGAACTATGATTGTAATTGTGAAATATTACCTTGTGAGTGTTATGATAACTGTTGGGATTGTGGAAAAAGGTTTGCTTGCAGTACCGAGAATGAAAGCATTTTTACCATTAAATCAGCAAATAAGAGAACAAAAAGAAAAAGGGGGGAATTGTGATAAATGTAAACAGTTAATTTGCTGATAAATTGTAATAATGATAAATTGTAATAAACTTGAATTATTAATTTGCCAGTTAAGCAAGGCGTGTAAGTTAAGCTTGATTAGCATTATGCTATAACAAGACTATGATTCGTGTTAAGAGTAATAGTTCGTTATAAAACATGGTGAGGAAAATTATGAAGTGAGAAACCATTAATAATTAACTATACGAAATTCTGAGTTACTATGTTCACATTGTTAAGGCAACGTTAATAAAAATAACTATTTGTAACTCCCTTGAGTATAAGCAAGTATTTAAAATATGAGATCAAAGTATTTCTAGTCTAACTTAGAGAACAAAATAAGTCTTTGAAATAGAAATAGCTCTTTTACAATGTTACAAGTCTGTGAAGTGATAATGGCCCTCTTTACAAACTTTGTGTACTCCTCATCCCGCGTCTGGTTTGTTAATCGCTTTCTTGACGTGCTAATGAGATTTAGTAGTTCCCCTACAAAGTGTCTTCTGTAAATCTGATAACTCTGTGTACTCCTCATCCGCACATCTGGTTTGCTTATCAATTGTTTGACAACCACGCTGTTCTAAATTTTAGCTAATTGTCAGAAGCTTGCAAGCATGGCTAATATTTATGTTAAGCCCAATGTAAAGGTCAGACGCAAACTAAAACAGCCATCAAACACCGTTTGTGCAAGATAAGATAACCGCCAGATGTTCCAGGAACCGACAGAAACAGGACAAACGACCCCCTAGCAACAACTGAAGCATGCGCAGAGTACCTCCACTACTTCAAGAACACGGAAGAAAAGATGTATAAAAGGGGACTGTTTGAACTGCTTAGTATGGCAGTTGGCGGAGCGTAGACCCCTCTGCCGTCCAGCGCTGTTTTTGCTCATATTCTACTTGCTATAATTAATAAATTCTAATTGGATTTTAGTCTGTTGTGGTCTCAATTTATAACACAACTATAAAACTGTTCTGATCTCAACCCAGGTTGTTCCCCCCCTGGTTCTCCTCCCCATGCCACTGGTTGCAGGAGAAGTGAACCAGTTGCTGTACGGTATTAATTGCCAGCTGGGCTTAAACCATGACAGCTGTGGATGAAAAGAGAACATATAATAACTAGAAGAAGAAAGGCTTTCCTCCAATGATTTTTTTTTTGTTTTATTCCTATCAGTGCTGCTTTTCATATCCAGTCTACTTTAAAAAGTGACTCAAGAAGTTATTCTCCCATCTCATTAGCACTGTTAAGAACACAAGTGAGAAGCCCTATTTACAATACAAACAAGTTGGGATCTGTAAGTATTTGTACACAGGAGCAATTTTTACACTTTAACACAATTAAGGCTTTGGAACTGACAACAGAAGGGTAGCCTGAAACATCAGTGTTATCCAGTCCATGGTTTGGCTGCAATAGTACCACGTTTTCATGTTCACTTTCTTAAGAACATCAGTGGTTAATAAGCTTGTCCTGGGTTCAGCAGTAGCAGTCATTTTTCTCCTTCTTGGTAGCTGGTGCAGCGCTGTGTTTTTGATTTTGGGCCTGGGAACAGCGCTGATAACACCAGTGTTTTCAGTTACTGCTTGGTGATGTTTAGGCTGGCCAAGGACTGTGTGAGCCTCATGCTCTGCCAGGGAGGAGGGGAAGCCGGGGGGAAGCAGAGACAGGACACCTGATCCAAACTGACCAAAGAGGTTATTCCATACCACAGCACGTTATGTCCAGGATGTAGGAATGGAGAGGAGAGACCCGAAAGGGTGGTGAGGATGCACAGTGGGGGGTGCACTGGTGGGGGTGCACGGCTTGATACTGGGTGGTGAGCAATTGTATCCTTCCCTTGTATTTGCCTTGTCATTATTGTTACTGGTGGGGGTGCACTGGGTGTCTGGGCTTGATATTGGATGGTGAGAAATTGCATTCTTTTTCCTTGTATTTCTCTTGTCATTGTTATTATTGGTGGTAGCAGTAGTGATTTGTGTTATACCTTAGTTACTAAACTGTTCTTATCTCAACCTGTGGGAGTTGCATTCTTTTGATTCTCCTTCCCATCCCTCCAGGAGCAGAGGGAAGAAAGAGGGGGAAGTGAGTGAGAGAGCGACTGTATGGGTTTATAAGCTTAAACCACGACAAAGCTCTAGCTCCTTGTTAGTACTGGAAATAGCCATACACATTTGTGTAAATGCATTTGGAACCTGTTTATGCCCTTAAGGGGGATGAGCATGGAGCTCAACCTCCCTTCAGAATTACACCAAAGAAAAATTACTGTAAGAATAGTTAAGAAACACAAGGCTTGTTTTCTGATGGTATAACCTGCAGATAAGAAAAAAAATACCTGCCTTAAAGTTCTCCCCAGAAATCCACCACTTAGGAAAAAACACATGCAGTTACACAGAATCATAGAATAGTTAGGGTTGGAAAGGACCTTAAGATCATCTAGTTTCAACCCCCCCGCCAGGGAAAGAACACTGACAACTTCCTTCGGCAACCCATTCCAGTGCCTCACCACCCTCACAGTGAAGAAATTCTTCCTTATATCTAACCTAAACTTCCCCTGTTTAAGTTTGAACCTGTTACCCCTTGTCCTATCATCACAGTCGCTAATGAAAAGTCCCTCCCCAGCATCCCTATAGGCCCCCTTCAGATACTGGAAGGCTGCTATGAGGTCTCCATGCAGCCTTCTCTTCTCCAGGCTGAACAGCCCCAATTTTCTCAGCCTGTCTTCACACAGGAGGTGCTCCAGACCCCTGATCATCCTCGTGGCCTTCCTCTGGATTTGCTCCAAAAGTTCCATGACTTTTTTATGTTGAAGACACCAGAACTGCACACAATACTCCAAGTGAGGTCTCACAAGAGCAGAGTAGAGGGGCAGGATCACCTCCCTCAACCCGCTGGTCACGCTCCTTTTGATGCGGCCCAGAATACGGTTGGCTTTTTGGGCTGCAAGCGCACACTGCCAGCTCATGTTCATTTTTTCATCGACCAACACCCCCAAAAGATGCTGAATGAGATCAGTCCCAACACCTACCCCTGAGGGACACCACTTGTTACTGTTTACCAACAGGACATTGAGCCATTGACCACAACTCTGTGTGTGTGGCCATCCAGCCAGTTCTTTATCCACCAAGTGGTCCATCTATCAAATTGATGTCTCTCCAACTTAGAGAGAAGGATGTCGTGTGGGACAGTGTTGAACACTTTACACAATCCAGGTAGATGATGTCAACTGCTCTACCCCTACCCATCTGTTCCGTAGCCCCATCATAGAAGGCCACCAAATTGGTCAGGCAGGATTTCCCCTTAGTGAAGCCATGCTGGCTGTCACCAAGCACCTTTTTGTTTTTCATGTGCCTTAGTGTGCTTTCCAAGAGAATCTGCCCCAAGATTTTACCAGGCACAGAGGTGAGACTGACTGATCTGTAGTTCCCTGGGTCTTGCATTTTCCTCTTCTAGAAAATGGGGGTTATATTACCCTTTAGGGTAATATAATAATAATGTAATAATAATATAATAAAATATATTCACTAGGTCTAAATCTGTGGGTCTGCTATAAGGCAAGGACAAGAATATCACAGTCTTAGAAGCTTCTCATCTCAGTTGCACAGCCTGTCAACCACTTTGTGCTGCTACCCTGTGCCAAGACCGTTGGGGGTGGCAAGGCCAGCTGTCATCCCGCATCCCTATGGGCACTGACTAGCTGCAGTGGAGACAGCGATGGACGACGAGGTGAGATGGCCCACCCCACCAGTCATATCAGGTATGAGACACATACCTCCCTACTCCTCAAACAAGCTGACTAGAGCCCAAGCCCCTTCCCCAGCACCCTACTCTTAGGGCAGAGATGATGCTAACCGAACTGGTAGAACCAGCAGGGCAACCCGCCTCCCCAAGTTGTGGGTGGGAAGGAAGAATACACCTATTCTCTGTACACAGTCCCCAACCGCCCCCCCAAACCAGCCAATAGGCAGCGTGGAGCCACGTACGCCTTTAAGCACCGCAAGAATCCCGCTCCGCCTTCTTCAATGTTAGGATACAAGCGCAAGATGCAATACTCGCAGACGCCATTTTCGCGCACGGACACACACACCCAAACATAAAACCACAAAAAAAAGCAAGCCTTGCAGTCCCTCTCGCTCTCTTTTACCGCCTTCCGTTGTCTCCACTATTGTTACCGCTCTTCTCGTAGCCCCTATCAGGCAAAGTAAAACAAATAATCAATTTAGGCACACTATGGCAGTACAAAATAAATCACTCTCCTCCATTACACTCAAGCCTTGTCTCTCTATGGTTCACACGGAGGGCGGGGCGAACTGGAGGCCATTTCTGTCCTGACAGGCAGCTGTCTTGCCCAATGGGGCTGCAGTGGGTCCCCACGAAGGGAAGGAGAGGCCGTGGGTAGGCCAGTCATTTGGAGGTTTTGGTAGGTGTGCGTGTGTTGGTGGTAGCAATTGTTCACTTTTTTCTCTTTCATGCGTGGTGGGTGTAGGTAAGCGCGGCTTGCGCGCGTAGCTGATGGGGTGTGTTGTGTGCGGGGGGGGGGCTGAGGGAAGCGGAGCTATTGATTGCGCCCCTGTCGATGCTGTAGTGACCTAGTAACGTGGGGGGCCTGAGTCGCTGATGGGCCTCAGGATTTTTGTGGGTTCCCGCAGGGACAGCGCTCTTTCCTGCTGGCGGGGAGGGGGGGGTGCAGAATTGGTTCTGGGGACTGCTGTGTGGAGAAGGAGGGGGCCCGGAGTGACTCCTTAGCTAACGTAGAGTGGCTTGGCGCAACCTGCGGGACAAGGGGGCCCATCTGTTCTCAGAAAGGCGAAAAAGGTGATCTGTGTCTCTGCTGGCAACCATCATATCTCGGCGACCTTATTGCGGGCACGGTGGCCCAAACGGTGCTGTTCCCGGAGTGGAGATGTGGTGAATGTCGGCTGCACTGTCGGATGCGTGCTAAGGATGGGTGAATGAGTAACTGTATGGGGCGAGTTTTTGGAATTATGTTGAGCAGAGAGGAAGAGGAGGGAGGGCGCTCTTAGCTCTTGCCTGTGCAGAAGCAGCTGTGCCGAACCAACTGGGGAGAGCTCTGCAGCAGGGCCTGCTTTTAGGAGCAATGGCGGAGTTCTTGTGGCGGCGCCGTTGCGCTCTGTCGGTCCTACTTGAGCTCGGTTCAGGGCGACTGAGTGCCTCCTTTGTGTCTATCTGGGTAAAGCGGGAGAAATCTGGTGACCGCATGGTGGTCGTTTTTCGGCTCCCGGCTCCGCCTAGCAGTGGGTAGGCGCCATTACACCAGCCGCCATTTCTGCTGGTCCCCGCCACCGCGGAGGTGGGTCTCCGTCTGCGGGGGTTATGTAACGCTGCCTCGTCCGCCCAGGGTATGAGCTAGGTTTCCGAGCGCTCTCCGGAAGCGGGCGGTGGAAGCCGTGCAAGAGATAAAGGTAAACGTCAGTCCGAGCAGACCGTGGCGCGACTTGCGCGTAGGTTGTGGACGTGGAGGCGTCCCGGCGGAAAGGGCCGTTCGTCCCGGAGGGAGTGGGGGTAGACATGCGTCACCTCCTAGTCCTCTATTTATGTCTGTGGCCGCCTTTTCGATGTTTGTGAAATCATTGTGTTAGTCAATTTAATTCTGCAAACTCGATTTACACAATAGCACTGAGAGTGTCTTGTCCTATAGAATTAACTAGGTTGGAATAGACTGTTTAGATCATAAAGTCCAACCATTACCCCAGGGCTGCCAAGGCCACCACTAAACCATGTCACAGGGCCTCATGTACATATTTCTTGCATACCCCCAGAATGCAAGGGGGGAAATAGCATTCTTTGGACATTATCTGTGCAAGTGATATTTTTTTTTTAAGAGGGTAAGGTGCAAAGTTTTTTTCGCTTGGATTTGTAGTGCGTTTTACAAATATTCTCATGTAACCTTGAAAAAAAAAAAATCTTGAAAGAGGTACCTGTTTCACAAAATCAAAAAAGTTCAGCTGCTTTTGAGATTCTTTGTGCATGTATGCAGAGGTTATGCATAACTGCAGTGTGGTATTTTGACATAATTTTTCTAGCCTGGCATGTATAATTTCCTTTTGTTCATTAGTTATATTGAATGGAAGGCATGATAATGTCTGCTAGTAAATTAATAAGTCATTGATTAATGCTGGTGGTTATAATAATTTTACTTTAAATGGTTTAAACAATCAGTTTGATACGTAGTGTCTCTTAAAAAGGAGATTCAAGATATGTATTATATAACTTTATAAAAATGGGAACTGGGTAATTGTTCACTTTAAATACCTGAAAATCATTATCAGTAAACGTGATTGCTTAAAACTAGCAAATATTTGAATACTAACCAAGTCTCTAATTGTTCAGACTGTTTATCTGTAAGTTTACAGGCTTTATTGTTATTTCTTCTCTTAGTAATGTGTTTGGCCTTGTTATGCTTTCTCATTTATAAAGAAAAGCTTTGCAGCAAAAACTCAGGTCAAACACCCATTTTTAGTTATAGTGAGAATCAGACTCTGTAAGTGAACAGAGGGTATATGCTGTTTTCATAGGCTTCTAAAGCAGTAGGCTGTTGGATTTTGATCCTGCTCAGAACACTTGAGTTTTGCTCTGCAAGCATATATAAAACTGGTAAGTTCTAGAAGTGGGTGTATCTTTTCATTTTTCCCTTCAGTGCGATGTACAGTTTGCACCCCATACACATAACCAAAATAGGTGTACTGGCTCTTTTTTTGTTCTGCAACAGGTTTTATCTGCACACCTAAGAATAAAAGGTAATGGAGACTGAACAACAGGAGGAAACCTTTACCAACACGGAGACAAATGGTAATTTATTTAAAGGGCTCTTTTATGGGGGTTGGGATGCCTTTTTAAGTCTTGGCATTTCCAGTTATTTCAGAATGCTTTAACTGTATCAGATGTTTATGACTGCAGTATTTTTGCATTTAGTATTTTAATTTTTAAGTGTGCTGTATGGTTTTACATGGGTTTTGTATCACAAATATATATATTTTTTGGGGGGGGCATTTTAGAAATGGCATAAGTGACTCAAAATTATAACTAAGGATTTGAAAATAATAGCTAAATACTCACTGCTCATCTGGACAGTGTGATCATGTAAAAATACGGTCAGGCATATTCATTGCAGTCCTTTGAAGGAATGTATATATATGTGAAATATCTTTATTAGCTAAATGAATTTTTTAATTTTTTTTGGACGTAATTAGTGAAGAAGAGTTATGGCATTAGCATTGAGTTGATTCATGCCAGTTTTGCAGAGATATTTGAAATACTGCTTTTCTATCGTTCCACCAGTAGTTTAGTACAGGATAAACTACTTTTGATCTTTCAGGCTTTAAGATTTTTCCAGTCATAAAAGAAATACTAGATAGGTGATTCAGCGCTGATTGTATGATTTAAACAACATGTTGTAAATTTTTCACTAAGTTTGCAAAATTCTAATTTCAACTGTAGTTGATAGATTTGGAATGAGTCTTCAATAACGAATTGAAATGTAGACTGATGAAGTAAAAACCTGTTCCTGTGCTACAGATTCTCAGGGTAGATGTCGGAAGTTAGCGTTGGGCTAATAGGAGGGAATGCTTCATTAGGAATACAGTGCATTAGCTTGATATACAATTTTATTGTGCCTTAGAAAGTTAAGTATATGTTTGTGTCCATCCATCCTATGTTTCCCCCCTCCCTCCATGGGCCTGTCTACAGGCAAACGCCCTGCAGAGGATATGGAGGAAGAACAGGCCTTCAAAAGATCTCGGAATACAGACGAGATGGTTGAGTTGCGCATCCTACTTCAAAGCAAAGTATGCTTTTTCAGTATGGCAGTGTTCTTGCTCATACTTAATGTGGTGGTGACAAAATGTATGTTGTGGTGTATGTTTATAAAGAATGTATGCTTTATTTAAAATAACTTGGGAATATTTGTAAGTCTGCGTGAATGATAGTAGTGGATTGTGATGATATTATGTTCACTAAATTTTGTTAAGGGTGAGTCTTTAATAATCTATGGGACTACTTTGATTATTTTATTTATTTTTTTTAAAGGAGTACTAATTGAAGCAGTAGAAATTATAAGCCGCTTTTCTTGTGTTTGAGTGGAACATGTTTGTTCCCAGGGGAAACACTGTGTATTACTCTTTAGAGAATGATCAGCTAATGATTGTAAATTAAATATGAAAGGCAAGATGAGGACTTGCTCAGGATTTTGGTAATTTTCACAGGTTTACTAATTCTATATGTATCAACAGGAGGAAATATGGGAGCAATGTTTCAGGGATTGCAGTCACTTCATTGATTAGTATAAATTGTCACAGTAAAATTGCTATTTACGAATCTTCTTTAGTGTTTCCAGTCACTACATGTGATTGTACTGTGTGAAGTAACTCAATCTTTTGTGTCAGGGCAGGGGAATGTTAACTCTGAATTGTCAAGTTATGTAGTGCTGCAAAATGTTTGCAGTGGTGTTAGCATTATGTGTGAATCGCATAATGAAAGCGATAATTTTGCATGTAGCTCTTGAAATAGGCTGGTAAAGAGAGAATCATAGAATAGTTAGGGTTGGAAAGGATCTTAAGATCATCTAGTTCCAACCCCACTGCCATGGGCAGGGACACCTCCCACTAAACCATGCCACTCAAGGCTATGTCCAACCCGGCCTTGAACACCGCCAGCGATGGAGCATTCACAACTTCCCTGGGCAAACCATTCCAGTGCCTCACCACCCTCACAGTAAAGAACTTCTTCCTTATATCCAATCTAAACTTCCCCTGTTTAAGTTTGAACCTGTTACCCCTTATCCTGTAATCACAGTCCCTAATGAAGAGTCCCTCCCCAGCATCCTTGTAGTCTCCCTTCAGATACTGGAAGGCTGCTCTGAGGTCTCCATGCAGCCTTCTCTTCTGCAGGCTGAACAGCCCCAACTTTCTCATCCTATCTTCATACGGGAGGTGCTCCAGTCCCCCCGATCATCCTCGTGGTCCTCCTCTGCACTTGTTCCAACAGTTCCATGTCCTTTCTATGTTGAGGACACCAGAACTGCACACAATACTCCAAGTGAGGTCTCACGAGAGCAGATCAGAGGGGCAGGATCACCTCCTTCAACCTGCTGGTCATGCTTCTTTTGATGCAGCCCAGGATACAGTTGGCTTTCTGGGCTGCGAGCGCACACTGCCTGCTCATGTTCATTTTCTCATCGACCAACACCCCCAAGTCCTTCTCCGCAGGGCTACTCTGAATCTCTTCTCTGCCCAACCTGTATGTGTGCCTGGGTTTGCTCTGACCCAGGTGTAGGACCTTGCACTTGGCTTTGTTGAGCTTCATGAGGTTTGTATTGGCTCACCTCATAAGCATGTCAAGGTCCCTCTGGATGGCATTCCTTCCCTCCAGCATATCAACTGCACCACACAGCTTGGTGTCATCGGCAAACTTGCTGGGGGCGCACTCAGTCCCCCTGTTCGTGTTGTTGACAAAGATGTTGAATGAGACTGGTCTCAACCGTGATCCCTGAGGGACACCACTCGTTACTGTATTCCAACTGGCCATTGACCACAACTCTTTGTGTGTGGCCATCCAGCCAGTTCTTTATCCACCAAGTGGTCCTCCTATCAAATTGATGTCTCTCCAATTCAGAGACAAGGATGTCGTGTGGGACATCGTCGAACACTTTGCACAAGTCCAGATAGATGACATCAACTGCTCTACCCCTGTCCATCAGTTCCATAGCCCCATCATAGAAGGCCACCCAATTGGTCAGGCAGGATTTCCCCTTAGTGAAGCCATGCTGGCTGTCACCAAGCACCTTTTTGTTTTTCATGTGCCTTAGTGTGCCTTCCTGGTGTATCTGCTCCATGATTTTGACAGGCAGAGAGGTGAGACTGACTGATCTGTAGTTCCCTGGGTCTTGCATTTTCCCCTTCTTGAAAATGTGGATTACATTTCCCTTTTTCCAGTCGTTGGGGACTTTGCCTGACTGCCATGATTTCTCAAATATGATGGGCGGTTGCTTAGCAACTTCTTTTGCCAGCTCCTTCAGGACCCGCAGATGGATTTCATCAGGTCCCGTGGACTTGTGTGTGTTCAGGTCCTTAAGATGATCTCAAACCAGGTCCTCTCCTAGAGTGGGCCTAGGGTCTTTATTCTCACAGTTCCTGCGTCTGCCTTCCAAGTCTTGGGTGATGTGGTCAGAGCATGTAGTTTTATAATTGCCCCTCTTGAACATCTGAGTTTATTCCTGTTGATTTTAGCAACTGGTGAACTATGTTTTTTTATATTCATACAATCATAGAATAGTTAGGGTTGGAAAGGACCTTAAGGTCATCTAGTTCCAACCTGTCTGTTATGTGCAGGGACACTTCGCGCTATTGGCTTTACATGCTTCAGACTGTGCCTACTTGAGTGGTCAGTTGGGTTGCCTAGGTTTAAATCAAAAGTAGCATTTGAAATTATCAAATGTATGGAGTGTAAAAGTTAAATTTATAAGTATATTAAATAGGAAAATCCTTGACCTACATAATATGCTTGGAATCCTGTAAGGTATTTTTTTCATACTCTAATTATGAAGTAGTTTTAACATAGGCAGAATTACCTAGGAACTTAAATTTAAAATGGTAATAATATTATTGGGTGTTTTTATCTCTTTCCAGAGTTAAATGGTAAGTGCTGTTTTGACACACCACCCCCCCCCCCCCATGGTAAAACAATGTCAGTTTATGTTTTGATTTAATTTGAACCTTTCAGAAGCAAAACAAGCCCCCCCTAAATGCACCTCACAAGATAATGCTGAAATAGATGCATTGGTTTTGCTGTTCAGTTCAAAAATGTAGTCTGTGCTGTATTAAAATAATGTAACTTCTGAAAACTGTTTTCCAGAATGCTGGAGCAGTGATTGGAAAAGGTGGCAAAAATATTAAGGGACTTCGTACAGATGTGAGTATATACGAGTTTGAATTAATTTAACACCAATTCTTTCAGAGCACTGCATTGAAAAATTGATTGCATACATTTCTAGAAATTGAGACATTCAAATCTAGATAACAATAGTCTATAAGTCATTTATAATAATTGCAAGAAGAGATAACTTTTTTTTTCATTTATGTTGTAATTAAAACCCAGCTTAAATTATGTGGGAGGAGAGGCTTATGTTAAATCTCTTTGCTTTCAAACAGGTTTCTTCTAAATTACACACTTCAAATGAGTTAATATCTCTAATTAGAAATATTGGCAAAGCTTAAAGTTCTTAACCATAGCATTTCCCATATGTGTGAATCGGTTATAGTACTACTGAAAACTATTGCAGGTGGCTGGTTTAATCCAGTGATAGAGCACTTCTTAAACTTCCTTTAAAAAAAAACCACCCAAAAAAAACCACTCCCAACAACAAAAATAATGGTCCTTTTGTTCTTACTTTAACCGCTTGAACGTAAAGCACAAAGACATTCATGTTAAGGTTGCATGGTTTAATTATGGGTGTAGAACAATAAAGAAACATTTTATTCTGTTACTCAGAAGCATTTTGAAATGGTAATGACTTATTTACCTATTCATATTTTATAGGGAGTTGACTCTTGTGATTAGATACATGTTCAGGATAAATGTTACGTATTTATAGAACTTAGCAATGCTTCTTAAATTCCATTTATTTACACTCCTGTAGCATCAGCTACAATTCAGCAATTTTTTTCAAGCAAGACTCTGTTCAACATGTTATTTGCTAATATATCATTACAGATTTGGTTCCATCTAAGTTCACAAACTGTAGTAACTAGAATTGAGGTTTAAGCTGAAATGGTCTGGAATCATACATACACTAACTTTGACAGCTAGTGTGTTTATTTTAAGTAAATAAATACATTGCCTAAGTCTAGATGGTTTAATTGGTCTGGAATACTAACTTTCCCAACTTGCCCAAGGTTTCAGTAATATGGATCTCAACAGTTTTTGTGGCTGCATTCATGAGCCAGCCTGCTACTGAAACATCAGTATGTTAAAAAAGTAGTTTAGTCAGATAAAGTAACTCATTAATATCCATACTGTCAAGCCATAGTCAGTGTAGCAATCCATTATTGTGTTAGTCTTCAGAATAACTTAAGCTTGTTTAGTTAACTGAGAGTAATGAATATAGTTTTAATTAAATTAAAATTTATTGCTTTTCCGCCTTTTCCCTCTCCTTGTTTTTTTGGCCATATATCTCCGTTACCCATGTACTGGATCGACTTGCCCCTGCGTTGCCCACCATGATGTTGGCCCATCTGCCCCTGAACGCTAATGTGAAAACCCTGGTTGACTATGCTCAAAAATGTGCCCATTGCCAAATGGGTACCATACTTGACAACTTCTGGTTGAATGCCCATGCCCAATGCCAACATCCACGAACGCCAATGACCAATGCAGTACAATGCAAGTGTTTCAGTCCCAGACAGCAGTGGCCCTGAGCGGTATGTCCCAACAGTTTATGCATCACTGCCTGATTAGAAAGAGAAAAATGTATTTTATTACCTTTTATATAATTAAATAGTATCTCCTTATAGACAGTGTATTGTTTTGGTGGTGTTTGTTTGTGGTGTTGTTGTTTGGTTGGTTTTGTTTGTTTTCTGTCTTATTTTCCCCATTAAGTCTTTTTGTCACTTAACTTTTACATGAGTTGGCCACCCAAACAAGCCACTACTTTTATTTCAATGGAAGGAGCACAGCTTCAGGTGTTGCATATTCACTGCATTATAACTCAGATTTTTTCAAGAGTCTCTTGCTCTTTGTGGTCCACCTTGCTCCCCCCAATATTGTTCATAATTATTTCTGATGGAATACTATAGTTCACTTTCCTTCGCTTCTCATTTGTGTTATGTTTTTGTTTGGAGGTTGTTTTGTGTCCGTCCCCTGTCCCCCCCCGTATTTCTGTTTCTTTTCTGCAGAGCCCATTAGTAATCTAATTTCCAACCAGTCTTTCAGCCTTACTCCAGATATAATGTTGACCACTTGCATATCCCCACTTTCTCTACAAGAAGGTGTGCCAGTTTTACCAATGTAGTGGTGAGGGTATACTAAGGTAGTGGTGGTGAAGAACATGAATATTCACTTCCACTTTCAGTTCTGCTTGGATTTCTTGCCCACTTAATTTGAGCCTTCAAAAAGCTCTTGCTTGCTCATGTTCTCTCGCTCTTTCTGCAAGACCTACCTAATCTTACATTCATCATGCATATATGTTGGGCATAAACAAAGATGCATGTGTTGTAAATCCAGTGAACAGGTTTACTTTAAATGGGGAATATTAACTAGATTCTTCTGCGTAGTCAATCTTGTTAGAATTTTGTGTATGATTATGAATACTAAACTTATACTTTTCTGACAATATGGCCTCTAACAGCATCTTGAGTATAAGTGCAGATACAGAGACAATTGGAGAAATCTTGAAGAAGATTATCCCTACTTTAGAAGAGGTATGTGCCTTAGGTTTGTTTCTTCTTTAGCAGTATAAATTTAGATTTTAAAACAAAATAATTCCAGATGATTGTTGTGTGCCTATAGCTCTCAAACTGTGTTGGCTTTTTTTTTTGTTTGTTTGTTTTAATGGAGATAATCTCTTCTTAAAACATAATATTTGGAAGTCTCCCCTTCAAAACACCTGTCTCTTGGCTTATTTAGTCTCCAGTTTGAAGTAGCTGTATTGTAATTTCCATCCTGCCTTGGCTTTTTAAGCAAGTGTGTTGTGCTGTTTGATACCTTAACATTTTATACAATAATCATAGAATCATAGAATAGTAAGGGTTGGAAAGGACCTCAAGATCATCGAGTTCCAACCCAATAATAATGATAAAAGAAATAAGGAAAACTAATTTGACATCACCTCATGTTGAGGCAAAGTATTTAAATAGGTGTGATTCTATTATAGAATCATAGAATAGTTAGGGTTGGAAAGGACCTTAAGATCACCTAGTTCCAACCCCACTGCCATGGGCAGGGACACCTCCCACTAAACCATGCCATCCAAGGCTCTGTCCAACCCCACCTTGAATGCCACCAGGGATGAAGCATTCACAACTTCCCCGGGCAACCCATTCCAGGGCCTCACCACCCTTACAGTAAAGAATTTCTTCCTCAGATCCAATCTAAACTTCCCCTGTTTAAGTTTGAACCCATTACCCCTTATCCTGTAATCACAGTCCCTAATGAAGAGTCCCTCCCCAGCATCCTTGTAGTCTCCCTTCAGATACCAGAAGGCTGCTATGAGGTCTCCACCCAGCCTTCTCTTCTGCAGGCTGAACAGCCCCAATTTTCTCAGCCTATCTTCATATGGGAGGTGCTCCAGTCCCCTGATCATCCTCGTGGCCCTCCTCTGCACTTGTTCCAACAGTTCCATGTCCTTTTTATGATAGCAAATACAGCGTTACAGTTCAGCAACAGGTTAAGTTAAACCATGGTGCTTGGAGAAGAAAGCTTAACAACACCCCCACCTCCCCCCCCAACTAGAATTTTGATGCTATCAATTTTAATGGTTTTTTTCCCTTGACTAATATTTTATTCTTTCCTTGTATGTATCTTTCTTACAGTATCAACACTACAAAGGTAGTGACTTTGACTGTGAATTAAGGCTTCTGATTCACCAAAGTCTAGCAGGAGGAATTATTGGTGTCAAGGGTGCTAAAATCAAAGAACTCAGAGAGGTACTATTTCCTGTTCTTTTCACATTCTACTTTTATTCTATAAACAGTTTAGGGTTTTGTGTTCATAAATGGTGAGCGTAAGCATCATGTGCAGTAATTCCTTTCAGAACATACTTCATATATAATTTATGTGTTCTGAGATCAGAATTACTTATTACAACTTTCTTTCAAAAAGTCAGAAATAAAGTGGCTGTTGGTAATAGAGCCTAGGACTTAATAAAGCTTTTAAACATATTAACAATGATCTAATCATAGAATCATAGAATAGTAAGGGTTGGAAAGGACCTCAAGATCATCGAGTTCCAACCCCCCCGCCATGGGCAGGGACACCTCCCACTAAACCATGCCATCCAAGGCTATGTCCAACCCCACCTTGAACGCCGCCAGGGATGAAGCATTCACAACTTCCCTGGGCAACCCATTCCAGGGCCCCACCACCCTCAGAGTAAAGAATTTCTTCCTCAGATCCAATCTAAACCTCCCCTGTTTAAGTTTAAACCCATTACCCCTTGTCCTCTCACCACAGTCCCTAATGAAGAGTCCCTCCCCAGCATCCCTATAGGCCCCCTTCAGGTATTGGAAGGCTGCTATGAGGTCTCCACGCAGCCTTCTCTTCTCCAGGCTGAACAGCCCCAATTTTCTCAGCCTATCTTCATACGAGAGGTGCTCCAGTCCCCTGATCATCTTCGTGGCCCTCCTCTGCACTTGTTCTAACAGCTCCATGTCCTTTTTATGTTGAGGACACCAGAACTGCATACAATACTCCAAGTGAGGTCTCACGAGAGCAGAGTAAAGGGGCAGGAGCACCTCCCTCGACCTGCTGGTCACGCTCCTTTTGATGCAGCCCAGGATACGGTTGGCCTTCTGGGCTGCAAGCGCACACTGCTGGCTCATGTTCATTTTTTCATCAACCCACCCCCCCAAGTCCTTCTCCGCAGGGCTGCTCTGAATCTCCTCCCCGCCCAATCTGTAGCTGTGCCTGGCATTGCTCCGACCCAGGTGTAGGACCTTGCACTTGGCATGGTTAAACTTCATCAGGTTGGCATCAGACCACCTCACAAGTGTGTCAAGGTCCCTCTGGATGGCATTCCTTCCCTCCAATGTATCAACCAAACCACACAGCTTGGTGTCATCGGCAAACTTGCTGAGGGTGCACTCAATCCCACTGTCCATGTCACCCACAAAGATGTTGAACAAGACCGGTCCCAACACCGATCCCTGGGGGACACCACTCGTTACTGGTCTCCAGCTGGACACTGAGCCACTGAGCACTACTCTTTGCGTGTGGCCATCCAGCCAGTTCTTTATCCACCGAGTGGTCCACCTATCAAATTGATGTCTCTCCAACTTAGAGAGAAGGATGTCATGGGAGGTAGTGTCAAAGGCTTTGCACAAGTCCAGGTAGACGACATCAACTGCTCTGCCCCTGTCCATCAGTTCCGTAGCCCCATCATAGAAGGTCACCAGATTGGTCAGGCAGGATTTCCCCTTAGTGAAGCCATGCTGGGTGTCACCAAGCGCCTTGTTGGTTTTCATGTGCCTTAGCATGCCTTCCAGGAGAATCCGCTCCAAGATTTTGCCAGGCACAGAGGTGAGACTGACTGGTCTGTAATTCCCTGGGTCATCCGTTTTCCCCTTCTTAAAAATGGGGGTTATATTTCCCTTTTTCCAGTCATCGGGAACTTCACCTGACTGCCATGATTTTTCAAATATGATGGACAGTGGCTTAGCAACTTCATTTGCCAGCTCTTTCAGGACCCATGGATGGATTTCATCCGGTCCCATTGACTTGTATACATTCAGGTTCCTAAGGTGGTCCCGAACAAGATCCTCCCCCACAGTGGGCCCAGGGTCCCCACCCTCACCGTCCCCGCGTCTGCCTTCCAGGACTTGGGTGGTGTGGTCAGAGCATTTGCCGGTAAAGACTGAGGCGAAGAAGTCATTAAGAACCTCAGCCTTCTCCTTGATAAAGGATATTTTTTTAAATTGCCCTTCATCACTCCTTCTGAAATGAACTGCTGAATGATGACTCTGTTGGTGGTGTTGGGCATGAAAAACGGTTTAGTGTGGATGAATTTCCATAAACTCTAAAAATTATAATTTAATAGCTGTTTGAATATTGGTATAAAAAGTTAGCATAGGGCAGGGTTTTAAGTTTTGCTTCCTCGAAGACCACTGTTTCCTTTGTGAAGGACTATTCCTCATGAAGGAGTCTGTTTTGTTCTAAAAAGTTAGTGGTCTCTGAATCTAGTGTTGATTTCTGTCTTTTACTGGCATTGTGTCAGAGGCAATTAAAGGTCAGTTTAGGTGTAAGCTACTATTTGTGTCGACTGAATAAGGCAAGATGACTAGACATAATCCTGGCAAAGCTGTTGTCTTGCATACAAAGCATGTTTTTATGACATATGGAGGCTTATAGAACCCATAAGCTTATAATGGATATCTGGTCCTTTTGCTAATATTTGATTTAAATGACCATGTAGATGATGCATAACTGAAAAGATAAAAAATTTTTTCATGTTCACTAGCTTTTCATACAAACTGATGTCATTGCAGGTCTTAAAATATCCTAAGATTAAGTTTGCTGTAAGAACTAGGAAGCAGGCATTCATTTAAAACGTCTTCAAGTTTAATGGTCTGGTTTGTTTGTTTCTTTTAAAATGTTATAGTCTGTATCTTACCCATTTTGTTTTCATTAAGTTTATAAAATTGTGTTGAATTCCTTCTTTTGGAAGATTGGTTTGTTTGTTTTGTTGTGGGTATTTTTGTTGGGTTTTTTTGTTGGTTGTTTTTTTTTGTTGGGTTTTTTTTGTTGTTGTTGTTTGTGGTTTTTTTTTTTTTTTCCAACAGAACACTCAGACCACCATTAAGCTCTTCCAAGAGTGTTGTCCTCATTCTACTGATAGAGTGGTGCTTATTGGTGGAAAACCTGATAGAGTTGTGGAATGTATAAAGATTATCTTGGATCTTATCTCTGAGGTAATGTCTTAAATTTATTCTTTCCTTGGTATTCATGAAAGTTGGGATTATTTGCATGAAAAATTTTATCTTTCCATTTAGATTTTGAATTCAGTGCTGCCTCTTCAGTAACAAAATAAGTGTTAGACTGTTATTACCCTTGAAATAATTCCTGTTTCCTAGAACTGGGGTGTGACTTATCAGAGATGGAAGCCGTTTTTGGTACCTGTGGGCTGTTAGTCATGCTTCACATATAAGTAAAATGAAAAAATTTTAAATTGGGGAGGAAGTCAGACGAATGTATGTGCCACCCATCAGTAACATCCATGCCTGCCTTGTCAGCATTGAGAAATAATTGAATAGTTAGGGTTGGAAAGGAACCTTAAGATCACCTAGTTCCAACCCCCCTGCCATGGGAAGGGACACCTCCCACTAAACCATGTCACCCAAGGCTCTGTCCAACCCAGCCTTGAACACTGCCAGGGGTGGAGCATTCACAACTTCCTTGGGCAACCCATTCCAGGGCCTCACCACCCTCACAGTAAAGAACTTCTTCCTTATATCCGATCTACACCTCCCCTGTTTAAGTTTGAACCCGTTACCCCTTATCCTGTAATCACAGTCCCTAATGAAGAGTCTCTCCCCAGCATCCTTGTAGTCTCCCTTCAGATACTGGAAGGCTGCTATGAGGTCTTCACGCAGCCTTCTCTTCTGCAGGCTGAACAGCCCCAACTTTCTCAGCCTGCCTTCACATGAGAAGTGCTCCAGTCCCCTGATCATCCTCATGGCCTTCCTCTGGACTTGCTCTAACAGTTCCATGACCTTTTTATGATACTGTACACAATACTTCAAGTGAGGTCTCACGAGAGCAGATCAGAGGGGCAGGATCACCTCCCTCGACCTGCTGGTCACGCTCCTTTTGATGCAGCCCAGGATGCGGTTGGCTTTCTGGGCTGCAAGCGCACACTGCCGGCTCATGTTCATTTTCTCATCGACCAACACCCCCAAGTCCTCTGCAGGGCTGCTCTGAATTGCTTCTCTGCCCAACCTGTAGCTGTGCCTGGAATTGCTCTGACCCAGGTGTAGGACCTTGCACTTGGCATGGTTAAACTTCATCAGGTTGGCATCAGCCCACCTCACAAGCGTGTCTAGGTCCCTCTGGATAGACATCAACTGCTCTACCCCTGTCCATCAGTTCCGTAGCCCCATCATAGAAGGCCACCAAATTGGTCAGGCAGGATTTCCCCTTAGTGAAGCCATGCTGGCTGTCACCAAGCACCTTTTTGTTTTTCATGTGCCTTAGTGTGCCTTCCTGGTGTATCTGCTCCAAGATTTTGCCAGGCAGAGAGGTGGGACTAACTGATCTGTAGTTCCCTGGGTCTTGCATTTTCCCCTTCTTGAAAATGTGGGTTATATTTCCCTTTTTCCAGTCGTTGGGAACTTCATCTGGCTGCCGCGATTTTTCAAATATGATGGACAGTATCTTAGCGACCTCATTTGCCATCTCTTTTGGGACCTGCAGGTGGATTTCATCAGGTCCCACGAACTTGTACACATTCAGGTTTTTAAGATCTCGAACCTGATCCTCTCCTACAGTGGGCCTAAGGTCGTCATTCTCACAGTTCCTGCCTCTGCCTTCCAAGACTTGGGTGGTGTAGTCAGAGCTTTTGCCAGTGAAGACTGAGGCAAAGAAATCATTAGAACCTCAGCCTTCTCCAAATTCAGGGTAGCCAGTTCTCCTGATAGCTTCCGGAGAGGGCCCACGTTGTCCCTAGTCTGTCTTTTGTTCGCTTCATACCTATAGAAGCCCTTCCTGTTATCTCTCACATCCCTTGCCAGATTTAGTTCTAACTAGTGCTTGCCTTTCCTAACCTGGTCCCTAGCTTCCCAGACAATATCCCTGTGTTCTTCCCTGGCTGCCTGTCCTTGCTTCCACCTTTTATAAGCTTCTTTTTTTCCTTCCAAGTTTCTTCAGCAGCAACTTATCTATCCTTGGAGGTCTCTTGGCCCTCCTGCTGCACTTCCTTCTAGTCAGGACGCAACACTCCTGAGCTTGGAGCAGGTGATCCTTGAATATCAGCTTGCAGTCTTGGGCCCCCCTGCCCTCTATGGCTTTATCCCATGGAACCTTATTAAGCAGGTTCCTGAAGAGGCCAAAGTCTGCTCTCTTGAAGTCCAGGCCAGTGAGCTTGCTGCATGCCCTTCTCACTGTCCTGAGGATCTCAAACTTGACCATCTCATGATTGCTACAGCCACGGCTGCCTTCGAGTGTTACATTTCCAACCTGCCCCTCCCTGCTGGTGAGCACAAGGTCAAGCATGCACCTCTCCTTGTTGGCTCCTCTATTACTTGTTAAGGGTAAGTTGTCTTCCACACAATCAAGGAACCTCCTGAATTGCTTGTACCAGGTCATACCCTCCCTCCAACAAATATCAGGGTGGTTGAAGTCCCCCAGAAGGACAAGGGCCTGTGAGCGTGAGGCTCCTCCTATCTGTCTATAGAGTGCTTCATCCACAGAGTCCTCCTGATCAGGTGGCCTGTAACAGGTCCCCACAGTGATGTCCCCCATCACTGTTCTCCTTTTGACCCTGACCCACAAACTTTCTGTTGACTCATCACCTGTCCCCAGACAGAGTTCCATACTCTTCAGCCTATCCCTAACATAAATAGCAACTTCCCCTTCCCATCTGCTAGGCCTGTCTTTTCTAAAGAGCCTGTAACCTTCCCTTACCACACTCTAGTCATAGGAGCCTTCCCACCATGTTTCTGTGTTGCCAGTGATATCATATCCCTGTAGCTGTGTACACATCCCTAATTCCTCTTGTTTATTCCTTATACTATGGGATTTTTTATAAAGGCATCTGAGCTGAGTTGCAAATAAAGCCAGCTCATTAGCTGGAGTAGCTGAAATATTTCTGCATTGCTCCAAGCATTTATTACAGGTGCTGGCAACTGACTGGGAGTGTTGGGATGGATCAGTGTCCCTCCTCTCCACCAACCCATTTAGTTTAAAGCTTTCTTGACCAGGCTGGCAAGTTTCCTTCCAAAGCAGCTGTTCCCCTTCTTTGTTGGACCAGTTCCACCAGCCTCCAGTAGACTTGGCCTCCCAAATTGAGTCCCATGTTCTAAATAACCAAACCCTTGACTATGGCACCGCCATTGTAACCATTTCTTAACCTGCCAAATCTGCCTGGCCTTTTCGAAGTCCTCCCCTTTAACCTGGAGGATTGATGCAAAAACTGTCTGAGCCCCAGAGCCCCTGATCACCTCTCCCTGGGCTCTGTAGTCCTCCTTAATGTTCTCCAGGCTACTGCTCTCTATATTGCTATCACCCACATAGACCACTAGAAGTGCAAAACAGTCAGCAGGAGTTACAAGATCAGGCAGCCTTTGCAGCATCTGTGATCTGAGCCCCTGGTAGGCAACACATAGAATCATAGAATCATAGAATAGTTAGGGTTGGAAAGGACCTCAAGATCATCGAGTTCCAACCCCCCGGCCATGGGCAGGGACACCTCCCACTAAACCAGGCCATCCAAGGCTCTGTCCAACCCCACCTTGAATGCCGCCAGGGATGAAGCATCCACAACTTCCCTGGGCAACCCATTCCAGTGCCTCACCACCCTTACAGTAAAGAATTTCTTCCTCAGATCCAATCTAAACTTCCCCTGTTTAAGTTTAAACCCATTACCCCTTGTCCTCTCACCATAGTCCCTAATGAAGAGTCCCTCCCTCTCCAGCATCCCTATAGGCCCCCTTCAGGTATTGAAAGGCTGCTCTGAGGTCTCCACGCAGCCTTCTCTTCTCCAGGCTAAACAGCCACAATTTTCTCAGCCCGTCTTCATACGGGAGGTGCTCCAGTCTCCTGATCATCCTCGTGGCCCTCCTCTGCACTTGTTCTAACAGTTCCATGTCCTTTTTATGTTGAGGACACCAGAACTGCATACAATACTCCAAGTGTGGTCTCACGAGAGCAGAGTAAAGGGGCAGGAGCACCTCCCTCGACCTGCTGGTCACACTCCTTTTGATGCAGCCCAGGATACGGTTGGCCTTCTGGGCTGCAAGCGCACACTGCCGGCTCATGTTCATTTTTTCATCAACCCACACCCCCAAGTCCTTCTCCGCAGGGCTGCTCTGAATCTCCCCCCCGCCCAATCTGTAGCTGTGCCTGGCATTGCTCCGACCCAGGTGGAGGACCTTGCACTTGGCATGGTTAAACTTCATCAGGTTGGCATCAGCCCACCTCACAAGCGTGTCAGGGTCCCTCTGGATGGCATTCCTTCCCTCCAGTGTATCAACCAAACCACACAGCTTGGTGTCATCGGCAAACTTGCTGAGGGCGCACTCAATCCCACTGTCCATGTCTCCTTTGAGACTGGATCAGGCTGACAGACTGGTGCTTCTATGCCTTTCAAAGTAGAGTCACCTACTACTGTGACCTGCTGCTTTTTCCTGGAGGCACTAGTAGTTATCCTTTTTACTGGTGCATCTCGTGGTTGCTCATTTGGTAAGGTGCGAGTTTCCTCATTAGCCCTTTGCAGAACTGCAAAGCTATTCTGGGTGGGGATGTCAGATTTTAGAGGAAGCCCCTTGCTTTTAATTGTCCTCTTTCTCCTTTTTTTGTGTTTTTTGTTATTAGCTTCCAGCTTCCTGAATAAATGCCCTCCTTTCCTGTATTTGGTATGATGGGCACTTGTGACCCCTGCACAGTTTGGGCCTGGGGCAAGCAGTCCAGCTCCCTGTCAGTTTCCCTGACCTATTAGCTTACTGATAGTCTCCTGCAGTTCAGCCACCTGCTGCAGGAGTACCTCCACCAGGGCGCATTGAGTGTAGCCCTGCCCATTATGCACCCTTGTCTCGAGATCAATTCAGAACATATAATTTTATATTCATTTACTATAGTGATTTAATATAATTTTAACAGTCAGTGCTAACTGGGGGGACCGGTGTTGGTTTTGGGTTTTTTTGTGTGTGTGTGTGTGTGTGTCTTAGTCTCCAATTAAAGGACGGGCCCAGCCTTATGATCCCAATTTCTATGATGAAACATATGACTATGGTGGATTCACAATGATGTTTGATGATAGAAGGGGACGTCCAGTAGGCTTTCCAATGCGTGGAAGAGGAGGCTTTGATCGCATGCCTCCTGGTCGCGGTGGACGACCCATGCCTCCATCAAGACGAGATTATGATGATATGAGCCCTCGCAGAGGACCTCCTCCACCTCCACCGGGTCATGGTGGCAGAGGTGGCAGCAGAGCTCGTAATCTTCCTCTCCCTCCTCCACCACCTCCTCGTGGTGGGTAAGTTACATAAATGCATTGTACTAAACTTGGCTAAAATTTGCTGAATTGTGCTTATGTTGCCAGGACCTGTTTCACATTCCATGTTGGTAGTGATTATGCAGGATTGAGTGTATGTTGCACCAGAGAATTTCAAGAAGTGTTTGAATTCAATTATTTCTGCAGTGTAACAGTCCATCAGGACTTCAGTCAGTAGTTTTGTAACTTTGTCATTCAGAACTTGGCTAAAGCATTCAGAAATTTATAGTTGTGTGTAAATAATGAAAACTTGAATTAGATCATATAAACTAGTTTATAACTTGAGTCATGTGCTGCTGCTTTTTCTCATTTTAGAGATCTTATGTCTTATGACCGAAGGGGTAGAGCTGGAGACCGTTATGATGGAATGGTAGGAGTTAAAATTCATTTTGTTTTGTTTAGTTAGCACTTCATATAGCTGAGGAAACTGTTCTTGAATACATACATTTAAGTGTGGGGCATGTGTGCTTCTGATAAACTTTGATACCGCCCAAATGTTTTGGCCATACAAATGGTTCTTCCAAGATGATGACTGTTTGGGGTGTAAAGAGTATTTGGGATGTGATCTGCTGCGTGGGCTTGGTTATTTGAGTTTTGGTTGTGGGTTTTTTCTTGGTTGGTTCTCCCTAACTGCTATCAAGAATGGAATAAAAGTTGGTGGAACACAGTCCCTGCAGGTTTTATTACATGGACCTTCTTTTAAAGTTTTTAATTGGAATGACAGAAATAGGAGTCGAGAGGCTTTTCAGATCAAGAAAGCATGTCAAAACAATGTTTTCTGACAGATGTTAGCAGGATTGAGAGAACATGAATAATATTTATAAAGAGCTCTAGCTAGTCTGGCAGATGATTACTTTTTCAGATCAGTTCTTGTCTTTATGCCTATTTCTGTGTCTGCAAAAAAATACCTACTGTAATTCAAAATGTTTTGGAGCCAGGGCCCCTGATAAGTTGAATTTTAAATGAAATTAGGTACATTCAACCACATTGTGGGGGGGTTAGGAGAATTAAAAAAGGCTTAAGGATACTTTTCCATGTTGTACTCTGAAATGTGACTTCCTGGTAGTCATGGACTGTTGTACCCACTTTCCTGGGAAGAGAAATCATAGGCATCTTGGAGGTAAATCTTTGATTAATAATCTTTATTTCTCCTCTGCTCCTGTTTGGTACATTCCTTAAGATGACAGGTTAGGTGGGTTTGGGGATTTTTGGTTTTGTTTGTTGGTGGGTTTTTTGTTTGGTTGGTTGGTTTGTTTGTTTTTCATTTGTTTAAATGAATGGTATAGGAAGAAGTTGAGGAGCTATGGAATGGGCTACCTAAATGAGGCTTACACACTGCCTCCTTCTGGGAGGAAGAGGCAGTTGCTTCCAGTAATACACACTGGAAGTACATGTTACAAGAATGTCAAAATATATCAAAAGGAAAGACACTTAAAATTGCTAAAAATGAACAAAAAAGCCCTATTTCCCCCTCCCCAAAAAAAAAAAAAAAAAAAAAAAAAAAAAAAAAAAAACCAAACAAAAAAAAAAACACCTGCAAACCCCAAAACAACAACACCAACACCACTAAGTTGCCTATGCTACTCTGGATCATAAGAAACTGGAAGAGTTATGTACTATACCTCTAAGATCCTATATTTGTATTATGTTTTCAGAGCTCAGTTTGTGTATTTTCACATTTGCAGCTGGTAAAACCAGTGTCAGCATATAAAACAGAACAGCCTGCCCTTTGGTTTTCGGTTGAATGGAATCTTTAGCTTGGGAAATAGTGTGGTTTAGTTCTGTTCCATTTAATTTAAAATAGAAAATCTGTTTGAACTCTATTTAATTTGACTTTGGACAGGTTGAACTTGGCTTTTTTGACATGAGTTTCTACAAATAAGTGGGAGTCATCTCTGTTCATTTTCCATACAGCTTTGGCTGCTTTATGCACAAGTTTCATAGCCTGCCTACGATGAGGCACAGACAAATGGTATTTAATTTCTAGTTTTAGCTAGCCATAATCCCAGTATCCTTAACTGTATAAGCAGATGAGAGGTCTTTCCATGGATTGAGAGGCTGAAGCTGGAAGCATCATGCCAGAAATATAAGGTGGTCTTGCTACTATGCATTTCATATCGAAACCATTCTCTAGCAAAACATTTAAACTTTGAGTAAACTGACATTGATGTGGTTTGTTAAGTAACGCATGGGAAATGCTACTTTCAGAGAGCAGGATTGACATTTTACATAAATCTATTAAAAGGCAAGAATAGATTCTCTTTTCAGGCAAAAATCTTGGAGTTGTTGAATCTACAGAAATCCTATTTTTCTGCTGATTCTTTTCTCTGCTAAAGTGGAAAAGTTCAGTAGTTCAAGACTTGTGAGATAGTGAACCAAGATTGAATGGTGAAACTTGAATTTTCTGAGATGTGACAATACTGACAGCCTTAATTCTAAGATGGGGGGGGAGATATTTTTATACATATGTAAAAATCTCTATTCTGAGGCATTTTACTGATGGACATACATGCCTTGTTTCTCTTATTACAGAGGTATATATTTTAGGCTGTAATTACTCCAAATCTAATGGCTATTTTGATAGCTGGGAAAGCATAACTATGTTTCCACTGTTTCTTTAACGCTCCCATCCCCATGGGTGCTTTAGATACACAAATACACAAAAGCATACCAGGGTGGTGAAGGGCATATAAAGCCATTTAATCCCCCTCCTTTTTTAATGGTCAGTTCCTTTGCTTTCTAAGTATCTTTAAATTTGAGTGAATTGAGAACTAAATCAGAATGTCTATTTAAAAATAGTGTATGTTCAGAAATCTAATCTGGTTTTGCTTATTCAAATGATTCCTATTTCTAGATATTTCTTAACATCATA
This sequence comes from Amazona ochrocephala, assembly GCA_039720435.1. Lineage (NCBI taxonomy): Eukaryota > Metazoa > Chordata > Aves > Psittaciformes > Psittacidae > Amazona > Amazona ochrocephala. The sequence continues at coordinate 26,636,628 of CM077908.1, forward strand.
TATGATTCTATGTGTGTATACACATCTGTATAAGCACTTCAGTAAAGGTACATGTGTTAAAAATATTAAAAGTGCTTTATGTTTAAGGCATTATGGAGCATGTAAAAAAAATCAGTGAAGATGTTTGTCACATTTATCTATATAAATACTAAAAATAAAATTTCACTCTTCTGGGCCAGTCCCTTTAAAGCAAGGGAAAGTTACAGTAAGGAATTTGCCATCAGTTAATATCGCATGCATATTCTTTCTAGATATAAAAGTCAATAAATTCTTATCAGTACTATACCCTTTGTCTTATCCAGTCAGTATTTCATTTGGTTTCTATTTCATTTCATTTCTTTTGGTTACTAGTAGTAGCTAACACAAATGAGTCTGTAGATACATAACAGAATTTTCTTATCTTAAAATACTAGGTGCAGGATAATTTAGGAACTGTTTTAAAATGAGCATTTATATATAATATGCTATTCATGTTGTGTTGTGTGTTTTAACCCAACAAAGGCTTTTGCCTTAATAGTAATTTAAAGTAAATTAGAAACTAGTTTGTTTTCAAATATAATTAGGCAATAGTAGATTGTTAGTTTAGCTAGTGGCTTATATGAGGTATATGGAAATAATAAAATGAGAAGCCATGTCCTTCCTGCTTGACCTGATGTTGACATAAATATATCAATGGCAATTACTTGTTTTATTAAATTCCTTTTCTGGTGTGTTTTGTTTTGTGTTTTTTTTTTTTCTTTTTTTTTTTTTTGTTGTTGTTTTTTTGAAGGGGGTGGTGGTTTTGTTTGTTTTTAAATGCATGAGAGAAATAGAAGGCTTTGGTATCTGAGAGTAGCATCTTCTAGTATATAGTAGTTTTAGTACTCAGAGGTGTTTAAAAAAAAAAAAAACAACAAACTTCAGCCTTTGTTCTCCCCTTAGCTGTCTGATGCTCTTTGTAAGGGGAAAATCTGTTTATACCACAGAAACAAGGAAGATGCAGTGAAAGTAAAAAGGAGTTAATCTTGTAACTGGTCAATATAATGTACTTTTGGGACTTTGTAGTATTTTAAGTAGTGCATGAAAATGTATCTATATTGGTATGTGTTTCCTTGCCAAGTTAGCTATAAGCCTTCATGACATGGGCTTAATTTAGATTTCCTCTTTTCCTCCTATTATGTTGCGTCTGGAAGATGATGCAGTGTCATGTGGATGCCTGCGATGACATGCAGCCACCGGAGTTGGTGAGTGTGCTCATGCTTTTATTTGACTGGTTTAATAGTTGATTTTTGAGAAAAATCATTTTAATTGATTAAGTGATAACTGGAATTTCTTGAGATTGAATGTAGTCAGTGGCAGCTTGCACCTATTGAAAAATCCCTGAAGCTGGTCTCCTAACTTATGTTATTGTCCGTTTATGTCCTGAACAGTGAATCCTATGCAGGTAGCTAATGTTCCACAATGGAAGTATGCAGCAGCACAGCTAAGAGAAGTTTTTCTGTTGTATTGCCTCTTTTGTACCCTGTTTTTAGCGTTCTAAGTTGTAATTCACTGTAACTCTTGCTTTTCAAAACCCTGTAGGTGCATCTATATAGAAATGTTTTATGTTAACTTCATGTTATGTTTTCTCCTGTTTGAAATAAGAATTATTTTTACCATTCCTTATAGTTGTAGATAAACTATTATGTGTTACCTGTCCAAATATTTGAAAGTATTCCATTTGATTTGTGTTTATCAGGATTCTTACTCTTAGGGGGTTTAGGAAGGAAAGTTCAAAAGGTGTCAGCAAGTGTTCATGCCATCTACAAGATGGCAAAGTGCTGCCAAATATTAAATTTTAGTTCCTAGCTTACATGACCACTGCAGTTATAATTACTCATTTACTGTCTTGTAGTCTGGGGAGGAGAATCAGCAGAAAGGGTCAAGAAAAGGATTGCTCACTGAAGTAAGTTAGCCTGAAAAAGGGGTTCCCTGTGCAAAATATCAGCAGAAATAGGCAGAAGAGTATGTGTGTGGAATAATGCAGCTCTGATCAACCTCCGAATTAGTTTCTAAGCAGTGTCCTTTATTTTGTATTTTGTGCTCCACTATGAGCTCTATTATGTTGTATTATGGTCTGTATTGCTAAGCAATGTGATTATACAATATGGGTTGCTTGGAAATAGATGAACAATTTTTTTCTGAATAGCTACCATTTTGATAGTTTCAAAAAGCTAGCAGGCAAATGGCTTTTTGGACAAAGTTGTTGCATTGCAACATCTGCAAACAAGTAATTCACACAAATTCCTGTATTTCAGTGATATAAATTGAATTCTAGAGGCGTGTGCACATCTAGTCTCTGCTTCTACAGGAAGATATTAAAATGGGTGTTTGTGTATTTAGAGGTCATTAGATGAAATTAAATACTTGATATCAAGCACCAGTCTACAAATCTTAAACATAAAACACTCGGGTGCTGCATTGCAGTGATTTGAATTTGGTATGTGGTAATTTTATCAGAATAGCTGTAATCAGTGTAATAGAATAGTATGGGTTGGAAGGGACCTTCAAATGTCATCTAGTCCAACCTTCCTGCAATGAGCAGAGGCATCTTCAACTAGATCAGGTTGCCCAGAACCACATCCAGCCTGGCCTCGAATGTCTCCAGGAATGGCGCATCTACTACCTCTGGGCAGCGTGTGCCAGTGTTTTACCACCTTCCTTATAAAAAATTTCTTCCTTGCATCTAGCCTGAATCTCCCCTCTTTTAGCTTAAAACCATCACCCCTCATCTTATCACAACAGGCCTTGCTAAAAAGTCTCTCCCCATTTTTCTTACAGGCCACTTTTAAGTACTGAAAGGCCACAATAAGGTCTCCCTGGAGTTTTCTTCAGGCTGAACAACCCCAACTCTCTCAGCCGTTCCTCATAGGAGAGGTGCACCATCCCTCTGTGATTTTTGTGGCCCTCCTCTGGACCTTCTCCAACATTGTCCATATCTTTACTGTACTGAGGACTCCAGGGCTAGATGCAGTACTCCGGGTGGGGTCTCACCAGAGCAAAGTAGATGGGCAGAATTGCCTCCCTTGACCTGCTGGCCACACTTCTTTGGATGCAGCCCAAGATATGATTGGCCTTCTGGGCTGCAAGTGCACATTGCCAGCTCATGTCCAGTCTTTCATCCATGAATATCCCTAAGTCAGGGGTACTGTCAATCCTTTCATCCCTCAGCCTGTATTTGATACCAGGGGTTGCCCCAACACAGGTGCAGGACCCTGCACTTGGCCTCTTTGAGCCTCATAAGGTTTCTGTGGGCTCACTTCTTGAGCTCGTCCAAGTCCCTCTAGATGACATCCTGTCCCTTGGACATTTCAATTGCATCACTCAGCTTGGTGTCATCTGCAAACTTGCTGATAGTGCACTCAATCCCACTATGTCGTTGAAGATATTAAAGAGTACTGGTCCCACTACAGACCCCTGAGGGCTGCCACTTGTCACTGGTGTCCATCCAGACATTGAGCCATTGACTACTACCTTCTGGATGCACTCATACAGCCAATTCCTCATCCACTGAACAGTCCACCCATCAAATGCATGTCTCTCCAGTTTAGAGAGAAGGATATTGTATGGGGACTGTGTCAAAGGCTTTTCAGAAGTCCATATAGACAACATCCATAGCCCTTCTTTTGTCCACTGATGTAGTTACTCCATCATAGAAGGCCGCTAGGTTGGTCAGGCAGGACTTGCCCTTGGTGAAGCCATGCTGGCTGTCTCAAATCGCCTCCCTGTCTGTGGAGACGTAAAGCATGAACCCTGTTTCTGGTCATGAAACGAAATCGTTTATTATCTGACGGTCCAGGGTTGATATAGGCTTTCCGAAGTACCCGCGTGTACAAGCGGCTAATACAATTGGTTCACTAACACCCCCCACGTGGGTCTCTTCACTTCTTCATTGGTGGATATCTTGCTCACTGGTTGCCTTGATTGGCTGCTTGCTTCTCGCTTCTCTCTTCCTTCTTATCTTGCCCACAATACTCCCAAAACTTTCCCATCAACATTCCTCAGCTGTCTCAGAGTTTTCCCAGGAGCTAGTCCAACTCAGAAATCTTTCACATTTACACCCACATCTCCCCCTTTTTGTTTTTCTAAAGACCTAACCTTCTTTAACATTTTATCCAGTATATCTTGCATGCAATTTAGCAGATAAGGAACAAGAAACCTAATACAAAGGAAAATATCCGTACAAAGTCTTGCGCAAGAGAAAATATCAATACAAGAAGTTTTACATTTCTACCGTTCTACCCTTCTTATAAGTGATACAATAATAATGCTACTATTAGACCATGGTCTCTCTACTTCTTATAAGTGATACAATAATATTGTTACTATTAGACCATGGTCTCTCTACTAAACATTTATGAAATAACTGTTACTGACTATACTGAATTAGAGTTATTTGGCTTAGTGTTCTGGCTAAGTTCACCCATATGTCGAAGCTATTCCAGGGCGTCCGTTGCATTGTCGACATCGGTGTGCTGCTGACCACCCCTGGATTCTGCTTCTGTAACCGCAGGATGGTTCAAAACAGGCTGCACCAGCCGTGCAGGTATCCACCAAGGACCATGATCTGTGGAGACACAAGCATACCCTCGTCCCCAGGTTATTAGTGGATGCGGTCCTTCCCAGAGAAGCGTTTGTGGTGATTTTACCCAAACCTTCGGTTGATGAACCCCTATAGGATTAGGCAAAATTTTGCTGTGTGACAGGATATGTCTGGTAACAGCTACGGTCTCATTTCCCTCTCCAATCGTTAGAAAATTTAATACATAAATTGCTTTATATAGTCGTGCCTGTGGCGATTCTCCCTTCATTCCCCTTTTTTGTTTTTCTAACAACATTTTTAGTGTTAGGTGGCATCGTTCAACAATGGCTTGTCCTTGTGGTGAGTGTGGAATCCCTGTCTTGTGTTTTATCCCCCAGGTGTTTAGAAATGTTTCAATTACCTTACTGTTATAGGCAGGGCCATTATCCGTTTTTATTTGTTTTGGAACTCCTAGAGCTGCAAAGGCATCACGCCAATGACGAATAACATCATGGGCCTTCTCACCTGTTTCTGCTGTGGCCCAGACCATGTGTGAAAATGTATCGATGGAAACATGGACATACTTCTGTCTCCCAAACTCAGGGATGTGAGTGACATCACTTTGCCATAGCTGTAAGGCACTGGTGCCACGAGGGTTTACTCCAGTATGTGGATGTGTTGCAAATGGTTGACAGTCAGGGCATGTTTGTACTATTGTACGTGCTTCTGACCAAGAGAGAGAAAACTGTTTCCTGAGTGATCTCGCTGACTGGTGGTAAAAAGCATGTGATAATCTAGCCTGTTCTGATTTGCTAGAGGAGTTGCTACTACAGGAGCCGTTAACCTATCAGCTCTTCGATTTCCCTCTATGATAAATCCAGGCAAATCTGTATGGCTGCGAATATGCAGAACATAATAAGGTGTCGTGCGTTCATCTAATAGCATTTTTAACATTTTAAAATAATAGAATAAAGTAGGATTGGTAACTTCCTTCAGCCATGAATTTTCAATTCTAGTAACAACTCCAGCAACATAATTTGAATCAGTGACGAGGTTCAATGCTCGGTGACAATGCTGAAATGCAAACACTACTGCAGCTAATTCTACAATTTGTGCTGAGCCCTGAACTTTTTGTTCTTCATGATGCCATTCGTTATTCTCAAACCAAACTGTGATTGCTCTGCCTGTTTTACCTGAACCGTCTGTAAAATACGTTGGACCTTCTACAGGGTTACGTTGACACTTTGATTTTACCTCTATTTCTGTTGTCAGGGAGAGTAGCTTATGTGGTGGGTGATGTGGAGTAACCTTTCCACCAAAATTTGTCATTGCTATTTGTAGTTCTGTGTTATTCTGAAAAGCCCATTGAAAATACATCTTCGTTAAGGGGAGAGAGATAGTGTCTGGCTTGTGTCCTGTTAATTCTGTTGTTCTCTGTCTGCCACGACACACTATGTGTGCTATCTGTTCACAAATAGTAACTATGGTTTTGGAGAATTGGTATGGTAAGAAGATCCATTCTAAGACATGTAGTGGATCCTTTTCCCTTAAATCCCATTGACCTATTAATCCTTTGAGGGACTTAGGTCCTTGGATAACATACAGAGTAACTGGGAGTTGGTAATCTATCCTTGCAGCTTGTCGATTGGTTAAAGCTCCGTTAACTTGTTCAATAGCATACTCAGCCTCCGGAGTTAACTGTCGGGGCGAGTTGAGGGCAGGTTCTCCCTTCAGTAGTTCAAATAGAGGTCTAAGGGTATCGTTGTCTATACCTAAAAGGATTCGTACCCAATTTATAGTGCCAGTTAATTTCTGTACATCATTTAGGGTATTAACTTTGACATCAATCTTTAGCAGTTGAGGCACTACAGTCTGCTGGAGGATTTTCCATCCCAGGTATTTCCATGGGGGTTGCTGTTGTACCTTTTCAGGAGCAACAACTAACCTGTGCTTTTCAAGGCACGATTTAGTGCTGGAAGCAATTTCTGAAAGTTTCTGTGGTTCCTGACAGGCTAACAAAATGTCATCCATATAATGATAGCAAATAGCTGTTGGATATGTCTGTCTTACCTCTGATAATGCCTTAGCCACATATAACTGACATATTGTCGGACTGTTTTTCATACTCTGTGGTAATACAGTCCAATGATAACGCTGTGCTGTTCCCTGATGGTTAACAGAGGGAATAGAAAAAGCAAACCTTGGAGCATCTTCAGGGTGTAGGGGAATAGTGAAAAAACAATCTTTGAGGTCCATAATGACAATGTTCCAATTTTTTGGTATCATGGTTGGGGAAGGCAAACCTGGCTGTGTGGCTCCCATGTCCTCCATGACATATTAATTGCACGAAGGTCATGTAAAAGATGCCATTTCCCTGATTTTTTCTTAATTACAAATACTGGTGTGTTCCAGGGACTTGTGGTCGGAACCAAGTGTCCCAACTTCAATTGTTCTGTTACCAATTCTATTAAGGCGTGGGTTTTTTCCAAATTTGGGGGCCATTGATCAACCCACACTGGTTTTTCTGTCAGCCACTTTAGTCTGATTGGAACATTCTCATCAATGACCCCAGTTAAAAAGGCGATGTTGCTATCGAGACTCCCCACATGCTTAAGACATCCCTTCCCAAAAGGTTAAAAGGACAGTTCATTATATATGGGCGGAGGTTCGCAGTACGCCCTTCAGGATCTATTATCTGGATAACCAATGCACTTTGACGTGGTGTTGATATTCCTCCTATTCCTGTTAGATCCGTTGCTGATGAAACTGTCTCCCAATTCGACGGCCAAAAGGAGGCGCCAATGACTGTAACATCTGCTCCGGTGTCCAGTAGGCCTTTAATTTTGATAGTGCTGGGTTTATGCTGGGGGTTTCGCACTTCACATTCGATGATTGGCTGCTGTTTTGCTAACGACTGTGTCCATAAAGAGTGTGGCTTATCAGTAGGTCCAAAGCCACCTGTTCCCCTGCACCTGTTTTCCTCCAAGGGAGCATTTACTGTACGTGCATGGAATAAGACAAGTTGGCATATACATTCTCCTGCGGGGACTGTTACAGGTGGGGATGGGGTCCAGACCATTGCTTGTATTTGTCCTTCAAAATCAGCATCAATTACCGCAGGCAAAACAAAAAGACCCTGTAAGGTAACACTAGAACGTCCCAATAACAAGGCACTAAATCCATTACCCAAGGGACCTTTCAGTGCAAGCGGCACCTTTTGCACTTTGGTGTCAGTTATGTTTACTTCTGTTGCTGTGGGGACATCCACTCCGGCGCTTCCGGGGGTGGAGGAGCGGAGGCGTGCCAGACCCATGTTGCTGGCGAATTGGGATTGTGTGGGGCGGAGACTCCTTGTATCTGCGCACGGCTCTGCGACGCGCTCCGCCTCCCATTTCCCGAGACCAGAATTAGTTGCCCGTTGGCATGGTACTTTGATCGACATTGCTTAACATAGTGACGCCCCTTTTTGCAATGTGGACAAAGGCTCGGGTCGCCATCTTGGCTCGCCTGGGGGCAGGCACACTTAAAGTGGCCGGGTTTGCCACACCTAAAACACAGCCGCTGTGCGGTTTGTAAAGCTGCGGCTAAATGCCCCACTAAATTTTCGTTAACTTAGTCTAGCGAGCCAATACGGTTACATGCTTCAATCATGTCGATCAAAGTAGGATTTTTTAACATACGCAACACCTTCTGACAGTCCGAGTTTGCATTCTCTATTGCTAGCTTCAGTAATAAAGCCTCTTTGGCAGCATCATTCTCTACTTGCTTATCGATAGCCGTCTCCAAACGATCTATAAATTGCATATACGGCTGGTCTTTTGCCTGTTTGATACCCGTGAATGCTTTTACGGATTTCCCGACATCTGGCACTTTAAGCATTGCCTTAAGCGCTAGTTCTGCCGACTGGCGTAAAATCTCTGGGGCCAGCCGAGCCTGTAGCTGCGGCGTGTCAACAGGAGAATCCCCCATAAATTGCGCAATTCCGGCCCCCACGAGAGGGTCGCCGGCATTCCGACCGCGATTCTCCCTCGCTGCTACACTGCAGCGCTCCCGCCAGTCTGACAAAAATATCGCTTTCTGGGTGGGGGTGAACAGCATTTCGGCAATGGCTTTGATATCAAACGGAGTCATAGGATCTCCCTGTAATACAGTCTGTAAAAGGCTCCGAGTATACGGTGAGGCAAGCCCGTAGTGCCTAACAGTCTTTCTCAGTTCTTTAATTATTTCCCATCTTATCGGTTCCCAGTCATTAGGTTGATTATTTCGCATTATTACAGGAAATACTATATCAAAGTACTCCCCGTCCGCTGCTGCGTCATTTTGCAATTGTTGCCAGCATTTACGAGGGTCGTAATCTTCTCCATCCCAAGCGGCTACGGGAAGTACCGGATGGGGGGGGGCGCGGTGGGGGGGTTTGCCGGCCGGGGGATCACGGTGGGGAAGATTGCAGGGAGGGGGTTTGTCGAGAGGGTTGCAGTAGGGGGGGTCACTGCCAGGGGGGTCGCTGTCGGGGGGGGGGGGGTGCGGTGGGGGGGGGCAGCGCCATATTTGTTAGTGGTGGCGCAGATGGCACCACCGGTGCCGGAGGGGCAGCGGCAGTCAGTTTATTACGATAGTCAGCGACTGCGCCCCGCGATGGGCTCTGCAGCTTGCGAAGAGCCGCATAGAGTAAGTGCCATGTTGCTATCAGCGGAAAAACGTTTTCCTCCCCCCTGCCCGCAGCCTCCCAAAGAGTCTCTTTAGCCGAATCCCACTGCTCCAGCTGAAGCGCCGAATCAACATCAAATCCCCGCCCCTCAAGCCATGCAAGCAGGGCACGAATATCGTCTTCATCGTACGTTAAGCCCTGTTGCTCTAAAATGTACATTAGTAAAGAGACAGTAGTCTCTTCTTCTGCAGACATCTGCGCTCCCATCTTCCTGACCGCTCACCTTTTTCAAAGGTGCTTAATATCCCGGGAATACAGCTCTCTGGTCCGCTGCCGAACTCGTTCGGTCAGGGTCTCCACCAGTGCTCTTCATCCGCTACTAAGGTCCCTGTTCGGGCGCCATTTGTGGAGACGTAAAGCATGAACCCCGTTTCTGGTCATGAAACGAAATCGTTTATTATCTGACGGTCCAGGGTTGATATAGGCTTTCCGAAGTACCCGCGTGTACAAGCGGCTAATACAATTGGTTCACTAACACCCCCCACGTGGGTCTCTTCACTTCTTCATTGGTGGATATCTTGCTCACTGGTTGCCTTGATTGGCTGCTTGCTTCTCGCTTCTCTCTTCCTTCTTATCTTGCCCACAATACTCCCAAAACTTTCCCATCAACATTCCTCAGCTGTCTCAAAGTTTTCCCAGGAGCTAGTCCAACTCAGAAATCTTTCACATTTACACCCACACCTGTCCATCGTGTGGATTAGCATAGCTCCTAGGAGGATCAATTCCATGATCTTCCCAGGCACAGAGATGAGGCTGACAGGTCAGTAGTTCCTGGGCTCCTCCTTTCTAGCTTTTTTAAAAATGGGTGTGATGTTGCCCTTTTTCCAGTCACCAGGGGCTTTACCTGACTGCCATGACTTCTCAAATATCATGGAGAGTGCCTTGGCAACTGCATCAGCCAATTTCCTCAGCACTCTGGGGTGGATCTCATCAGATCCCAAAGATTTGTGTATGTTCAGGTTCCTCAAATGGTCACAGACCTGATCTTCACTTACAGTGGGAGGGACTTTTCTCCCCCAGTTCCCACCCTGCAGTTCATCTGCTCAAGAAGTGTGGGGAGAGAGCCTGCCAGTGAAGATTGAGGCAGAAATGTTGAGTACCTCAGCCTTCTTGTCCACTGTTACCAGTTTACCAATCTTGCTCATGGAGGGGGGGGGGGGCAGGGCACACTTTCTTTGACCTTCCTCTTCTGGTTGACATACTCATAGGAGCTTTTTGTTGTTCTTTGCATCCCTTGTGAAGTTCAGCTCCAGCTGTGCCTTGGCCTTCCTGACCCCATCTCTGCACAAACGGGCAGTGTTCCTAACTTTTCCCAGGATACCTGTTCCTGCCCCCACTGCCTGTGCATTTCCTTCTTGCCCTTTTGTTTGATCAGCAGCTCTTGACTCAGCTGTGCCAGCTTCTTGCCTTCTTTACTCAATTTCTTACACTGGGGGATTGTGAGCTCTTGTGCTCTGTGGAAAGTGTCTTTGAAGATCTGCCATGTCTGTTCTGCTCCCTTCTTCCTGAGGGCAGTTTCTCAGTCCTATTGACTAACTTCTTGAAGAGCTGGAAGTTGTCTTTCCTAAAATTCAAGGTCCTGACTACTTTTTGCCTGTCTTGCCTCCCTTAGGACTGTGAACTCCACAAGTGCGTGATTACTGCAGCCCAGGATGCTTCCAGTTTTGATGTCACCAATTAGTTCACTTTCATTGGTGACCATCAGGTGCACTATCTCATCCCCCCTGGTAGGGCTGTCTATTACCTGGTTTAAGAAGGTATCCTCAGTGCACTCCAGGAGTCTCTTGGATTGACTACAGCTCACTGTGCTACTTTTCCAGCAGGTGTCAGGGTGGTTGAAGTCCCCTAGCAGGACAAGAGCCTGAGAGTGCTATGCCTCCTAGAGCTGGAGTAAGAAGGCTTCATCAATAGTCTCCCTCTGATTGGGCAGCCTGTAATAGACACCAACCACAAGGTTCCCTTTGTTGCCTTGATCTCTCATTCTTACCCATAAGCTTTCAACCTGCTTGTAGCTTTCTTCAGAGACAGCTCTTCATGCTCTATCTCTTGATGTAGAGGGCAACCCCTCCACCCTTCCTTCCTTCCTTGCCTATCCCTTCTGAATAGCCTGTAGCCATTGATAGCCACACTCCAGTCATGGGATTTGTCCCACCAAGTTTCAGTAATGGCCAGCAGGTCATAGCTTTCTAGCTTCCAACTCCCTGTTTGTTTCCCATGCTGCATGCATTGGTGTAGAAGCACTTCAGCTGGGCTGCTGGCCTTGTCTCCTTAGAGGAGCACCTCTTGATTCCTCTGAAGTGTTTCACTGATGTTTCCCTGTTGGCTCCTATTTCCTCGGATGCCCCTTCCTTATCTCCGTAAGATTTCGAGTGTGCTCCAGTGTGACCAACATGTCTCGGAACCACTGGCCGTAGCACCCTGCCCCTCTAACCTTGGTATCTCATCCTATACCTTGTCATGGGCAAGCTTGATATTGCCCCCCCTCCTCTATCATGTCTAGTTTAAAGCTCTGTTAATGAGCCCCACTAGCTCATGAGCAAAGACCCTCTTCCTCCTTTGAAAAAGGTGAATCCTGGTGCCACACAGGCCATCCTATTATCAAAAAAAAAAAAAAAAAAATTGTGGCAGTGACACCACTGATGGATTCATGCACTAATGGACTGGGTCTGTCTATTTCTTCTAATGTTGTGGCCCACAACTGGAAGGAGAGAGGAAAAAATAACCTGTCATGATTGTCATTTCTAAGATACAAAACACTGTAGCGTAGTCTGAATGAAGAGACCAATTATGAAGTTATTAGGGTTTACTCTGATTTTCCTCAAGATATAGAGAGAGTAGGAGGGTTGACAGTTACCAGGTAAGTATCTTGTCCCAAACTAAGACTTTAATTTCTACTCAGCTGTATAGGTAGTAGTAATAAGGCTGAACTCTGATCTTTTGATTTGAATGTCAGTTTAGTCCAGGAGTCAGGACTTTCTGCATTAAGAGCTGTTTACCAGCTGAATTGGTAAGGTTGCTTGGTAAGCTGGTATGTCTGGATCTTGATGACTTATTCTTAGAGGTTTTAACAGAACAGGCTAAGAGGTTGTCACTGGAGATTCCTTACTTCCTTCCCCCTCCCCCCTTGTTCTTGGTCTGCCTTATTCCACAGTTCACAGTTTGCTTTTAATAAGGTTCTGGGTTAAGATTTTTGCATAAAATAGGCTCAAAGTTAATAGTATGGTACTTGAGGTGAAAATATGTTAATGATCATGGCTACCTGCTATTTAAGGGTTTTCTTTCTCTTTTTCTTATAGTTTGAGGGTGGCTCTGGATATGGTAAGTTTTTATAGAGAATTTTGACATGCATTTCATTTAGCTAGTAAGGGGCTTGATGCATACGTTTAAATCAGACTATTCTTACACAGGGGGCCGTGGTTCATACGGAGATCTTGGTGGACCCATCATCACAACACAAGTAACGATTCCCAAAGATGTAAGTGCAGCTGACTTGCTTTCCACTTATGTATAAATAAATAGAATGTCACAGCCTTTTCTCAGGCTATGTAAGTAAATCAAAAGCAATTGGTATGCTTGAAAAGTGCTTTTAATGTACAGCAAGTGTTTCTAAATCACCAAAAGATTATTCTTAAAGATGTTTTCTTCCTCACTTTAGAGGTGTACTGAACTTGTTATTCAATGATAGAGATGGTCTACATAACTTCTTTTTACAAACAAGCTTTGGTTCTTCCAGCTTTATCCCACCTGTGTTTATCTAATAAACATTACAGAAGTTGTTTTGAGGTTGTAAGAGGAAGCTTTCATTGTAAGTGTTTAAATTGATGGAAGCTACTTGAACAGTACTGTGTTTCTGCAGAGAAAGTTCTATCAAGAAATGAATGCTTTATTTTCTCCCCTAGCTGGCAGGATCCATTATTGGAAAGGGAGGCCAGCGAATCAAACAAATACGTCATGAGTCAGGAGCTTCAATCAAAATTGATGAACCACTAGAAGGCTCAGAAGATCGAATAATAACAATTACGGGAACACAGGACCAGATACAAAATGCTCAGTATTTACTGCAGAACAGGCAAGTTGAAGCTTAACACTGTTCTTGCTGTCAATTTTAAACTGACTTTCCTACTACTACATTCTAAAGCTGTTCTTCTCTGCAATATAGTTTTTAGAAGGCAGGATTTAAGTAACTATTGAACCTAGCTTCTCAGAGGTAGTATTGCCTTGAGTCTCATCTTTTCTCTGTTATAACTAAAATGATGTTTCCCTCAAAACTAATCTTGATGGAAAACACTTTAACCAAGCTGTCCTCTCATTTCACTGGTGAAAAACTCTTTTCACCAGAAGAAGAAAAAAAAAAAAAAAGTAATAAATTACTTAAAACCTGTAGAAAAATATAGAAGATTTCAGTGGACATTGGTCTAGTTCTGTGTGGAAGACTAGTGATTTTGTTGTTTTTACGTAACTTAACTGACAACAAATTACAGTCTGCCATATGGCACAGACCATGCCTCTACAGGACAAGTTGAAATCAATTTGTGCTGTTATGCAGCTTTCATACCTTGCTGGCATTGCTTTATTTTCTGGCAAATATTAACAGTTTAGGACTTAGTTTGCTTAATTTTGCTTAAATAACACGTTGGCTATCATAGCATTTGTTAACATTTAACTTGAATGTTTGGCTTTTGGTTACTAATTTTTAAATATGCTAAAAATTATATGCCTGTAATTATTAGCCATTAATTTTTTTACTTTTAAATATATAGGGAATTTGTAGTTTAAGAATGCCATTGTGAATACTGATGCAAGATGTATGGTCAATCATTCTAATACATGCTTTTTTTTCTTTTTCTTTTATAGTGTGAAGCAGTATGCAGATGTTGAAGGATTCTAATGCAAGATTATTTTTTTCTTTTTTATAGTGTGAAGCAGTATTCTGGAAAGTTTTTCTAAGACTAGTGAAGATCTGAAGGAGTCCTGCACCTTTTTTTTTTTTTATTAAAAAAAAAATATTTTTTTTTTTTTCCTCTCAAATGCCGCCTTCTGTTTAAAAAGCCAACATTCCTCTGCTTCATATGTGCTCTGCATTTGAGATGTAGTGGAATCTGCTGTTCACCAGATGTAATATTTTAATTCATTACAAATATTTGAGAGAGGGAGGGAAAGTCCGCAAAAGACAAGGACTGAGATTTTTTTGAAACAGCAGCAGAATGGATTTTATTTTTGTGTGGTGGTGGTGGTAAATTATAATGTTTTTTTTCTGTAACTATTGTGAAAGCCCTGCTTTTATGTACATTGGGTTGGGTGGTTGTTGCTGTTTGTTTTGGGTTTTTTTTTGTTTTGTGTTTTCTGTTTTGTTTTCTTTTTTTTTTCCTTTTTTTTTCCTTTTTTTTCCTTTTTTTTTCTTTTTTTTTTTTCTTTTTTTTCCTTGTGCAGGGTGGCTTGGGGGTGTGCTGTTGGTTATTTGTGCGTGGGTTTTCTTTTGGTGGGGGGTTGGTTTGTGGTTGGTTGTTTTCTGTTTTGTTGTTTGGTTTTGGTTTTTTTTTAAGAGGGGAGAAGACTGGTTGTCCACATGTCCCTGGCATTCTTTGAGAGCAGTGTGCAGAATGTAATGCTCTTTTTTTAAGATATATTTTATGGTTTTTAAATAAATTTAGTGAACCTGTTACTGGTGGTCTCTTTTATTATTTTCCTTTTAATATACATAAGGTAATATCTTAAATGTATGCACACACACAAACAACACCCCCCCAAGCAAATGTGTAAATGAAAGTTGCTGTTAAGCTTGCTTCTTGGATGTCGATGGAGTTATATGGGTTTTGGCAAATAAAAGAAACAGTGTAAAAACAGTGGCTCAGCTTTGTTATTTGGGAAAAGGGAAAAGGTACAAAAATACTAATGCAAACATTGCATGAATTTTGACAAGTCTTCTCAGGTTTTTGGTGCTCTTTGAAATGTGTATATACATATTCGTGACAATATATAAATAAAAAGTTTGTGATGCCACTGAGTTAACAGTGGGTTAAATACCCCTGGTTCTAGTCAGCTGTTGTGGTTTAAGTCCAGCTGATAACCCAGAACCATTCAGCAGCTGGCTCACTCCCCTCCCTTTCCTCCACCCCACCCACCCCCACCCCCCTCCCGGGGGAGGGGGAGGAGAATCAAAAGAATATAACTCCCACGGGTTGAGATAAGAACAGTCCAGTAACTAAGGTATAACACAAAACCACTCCTGCTACCACCAATAATAATAATGATAAGGGAAACAACAAGGGAAGAGAATACAACCGCTCACCACCTGCTTACCCATGTCTACCCTGACCCCAGCAGTGATCTAGCCCTTCTGGCTAACTGCCCCCAGTTTATATACTGGGCATGATGTGCTGTGGTACGGAATACCTCTTTGGCTAGTTTGGGTCAGGTGTCCTGTCTCTGCTTCCTCCCAGCTTCCCCTCCTCCCTGGCAGAGCATGAGACTCAGAAAGTCCTTGGGCAGAGTAAACATTACTGAGCAGCAACTAAAACCATTGGTGTTATCAGTGCTGTTCCCAGGCTGAAAGTCAAAAACACAGCACTGCACCAGCTACTAAGACTTAGGAAAATAACTGCTACTGCTGAACCCAGGACTGTATCCACCCCTTATTCCATACCATTTGCATCATGCCCAGATCCCACATTTTTCAATATACCATCACTCTTGTCTCATATATATATACATACACACACAAAGAGAGAGATGTCATTCCTTAGTGCATGGATCAATCCCTATAAAGCTCCTGTGTTCATGCGGTCCATGATGTCGGGCTTTATCTTTTGTAACAGTCTTTCAGAGCTGGAGAGATGGTGTGCAGTGTTGGCTTATTGAATGCTAATGACAACGCAGAACTCTTCACTGCTGAGCTCATCTGGTTTAGCTGCAGTGATTATCACTGTGGTTGGAGTAGCTGCAGTATCTGTTGTCAGAGTTAGTGCAGCCGCTGTGCTTGGGATTTGAGTAGCGCCAGCAGCTGCACTGTCTGTTGCTGTCGGGGTTTGGGTAGCTGCTGTATTTGTCGTTGGGGTTAGTGTAGTTGCTAAGCTTGGAATTGGATAAGCTGCATTGTCTGTTGTAATCAGTTTGAGTAGCTGCTGTACTTCCCACTGGGGCTGGTGTAGCTGCTGTGCTATCTGTTGTGGTCAGAGTTTGAGTAGTTGCTGTACTTGTTACTTGGGTTGGTGTAGCTGCTCTATTTGGAGTTTGAGTAGCTGCGTTGTCTGTTGCTTTGCCATCAGATCCAGAGACATTTTTTTTCCTTTGAAGGTGCTGGGTAGTGTTGAACAGGGCTCTGTAAGCATAGGCCAAGCCCCAGCACATTGCCATGATTTGTCCCTTTCTGGTATGACCAGGATGACAACATACCTCATTTAAGTGTTTTACTAATTTTTCTGGATTTTGCACTTGTTCAGTGGTGAAGTTCCAGAGCACTGGAGGGGCCCAGTGGCCTAGATACTTGCCCATACTATCCCACACACCCTGCCACTCATGAGTATCCAGCCTTGGGGAAAATCTCTTGGTCCTCCTAACCCTAGACAAGGCCCAAACCCGACTCTGCTTAACTTTGGAGATCAGACAAAATGGTTGTTGGTAAAACACACCAATATGCATGCCAACATGGTGATCCCCATCACAATCAGCAGGCAGGTCTCAAGGGTACCCAAAGGCCATTCAAAACCTTCAGTACTCTCAAATGATGCTGTAAATAATCTGGTGGGGGCCTGGGAAGGTAAGGGAATGTCTCCTTCATAGGTTGACCACCCAAGGAGGAAACAAAAGATGTGTAATTGCTAAACACTTCTATTATGTACCTCCCAAAGTATAGAGGTGATGACCACACTGGGAAAGCAAGCCAGATCAGTTTCATGATCAATGAGACTATTGTATTACAAGTCATTACCATAAAGTGCAGTGAAACAAGAACCTTAGCCCAAGCCCCCCAGCTGATAAACACTACAACAGCAAATTCCGGCTATAAGTAAAGGTAGGCCATGCTGAAACTCTGAGATCAAGAGCAACAACTTTGAGAGCCAATGAATCAGCATTGTGACAAGTGACTGTTAATCCGAAATAATAAATGCTTATCACAAAAGCAATTAGACACACTCAGGTCAGATCTGTCATTATCTCAACCCTTTGTGCCCCACACCTTTGGGTGCCACAAAGAACTGTGGAGAGCATGAGACTCAGAAAGTACTTGGTCATAGTAAACATTACTGAGCGACAACTGAAAACATCAGTGTTATCAGTGTTGTTCCCAACTCTCAACACACACCACCCACCCCCTTCCCCAATGGAGATATTTTCAAGGAGGATCTATGCCCCGCAAGCAGTGGGACTGCACCCCAAGAAGCCAGTGGGAAGTTTGACAGGAAGCCTGAACACTAAAAGTAAGGGTGTATGTGGAGTTTTGAATATGTTGCTAGATGACTGTTGTGTTCACATTCTGCAGTTTATATTATAATTTGTATTAAGCATGCAATGGTAAGATCTGTCTTGGTTGTGATAGCAATAAAATGAGAAATAATGATCCACAGTGAGCCTTAAGACTCCCCAAGACTGTGCTCCCTTTTAACTTTGGAGGCAAGAGGTGGCTGCCACCACTCCAAGGAAACCAGTCAAATCATGACTGTAGTCATGGGGTGGATTGTGAGGCAGGTACACCTGCCCTGACAAAGACCTGACAAAAGCCCATGAAAAATTCCTGTCATGGCTACGTGACCATATTTGACCACATATCAAATTCAACTAGGGTATAAATGGAGCCCTGCCAGAGAGCCATCTTGAGTTGGTCCTCCTTGGAGAAGCAGGCCTGCAGTTGGGGACTCTCCCCTTGGGTTGGGACACTGTCCAAGGAAATTCCTTGAGGTTGAGAGCCCTCCCTTTATTGAGTGACACTGCATTTTGAATCATAGAATCATAGAATAGTTAGGGTTGGAAAGGACCTAAAGCTTAAGAATCAGCAGTGTAGTGATGAATCCATGTGACATCCACAATCTGTAGTTGATGTTGGTGGAGTTTTAATTGAATTTGAACAAAAAATTTCATTTAGCCTCATTTTATTTGTTCCACGACAAGCCCTTAAAAATGTACATAATGTTGGAGATAAATTCTGCCCAAAAAGTCAGTCTGTGTTTTTTGGTGGTTTTGGCTCATTTGTTTTTTATTATTATTATTTTATTTAATCTTTATCTTTTCTCGATTACACATCTTTTTTTTTTTCCTTTAGGATTTCTGTAGCTAATGAAGTAAATGAGACTGGTAGGATTGTGACAATGTGCAACTGTGAATCCACACTATAATTAATGTTGATCCAATAGATTTTGCATTAATGACTACATGAATGACCAGAATTAATCTCAAATACCATATTTTTGTCAGGGTTGGCAGTCTACTGAAGCTTTTTGAAATAGTTTGCTTGAAAGAAAAAAGCTTCTGGGAAGTAAATAGAGTCTTTCTGGTATTTTGTGTGTCACATTTTTACCTATGCAGACAAACTGTTAAGCATCAGTGACATACGTAGCTACTCCTGTGCTTAGTTTCCTCTATGGTAGTTTTATAATCAGCTGTTATATCATTGTGTTCAAAAGACTTTAGTCTAACAATAATACAGCCTATACAAATAATCTGTGCAGTCCTTTCAAGATAATTCCCTGGAGTAATAAAAACCTGTGAAGCTGAAAAGACTCAAGAAGATTTAACAGGTGTGCTGTTTCTAAATCCCTATCTGGAACTATTTGTTGATGGGTCCTCATATTATCTGAATGGCAACCTGGTTATGGGTTATTCAGTAACTACTGTGAATGAAGTAGTGGAGACTTCACCACTCAGTCTGAGTGCACAAGCAGCAGAATTAATTGCAGCCAAATAAATAACTGCATCTTGCATGCACTATCTTTAGCCTTAATGAATATTTAACAAAGATCTCAACAAACAACAAAACTGTCTCCCTATGATACAACTCCCCAGAACTGATGTACCTGTTCATGTAATTTTATTAGCAAGAAATGAAAATGTGACCCAGTATATTTTACAGTTTCATAAATTATTAAAATGCAATCAGGCCCAGACACAGCTAGTGCAACCAGTACCTCCAAAAGGGACTCTGCACCCCTTCAATCTAGGGAATTACATTTGGGTAAAAGTAGACGAAAGGATAACTTATCTCCTCAGTGGGAGGGACCATTTTTGGTATTGCTAACCTTTCTCAGCAGGAAAGGTGGAAGAAAAATCAACTTGAATCCATCACTCCCACCTAAAAGCTGCAGCTGGTGTGGAAGTGGAAGCAGGAAATTATCCTGCCACTAAAGGAACATACACCGCTGCAGAGACTGATTCACCCACAGATGGGAACTTACACAAAGCCAGTGGATTGTCTGTGAAACCACTGATCTTGCATAAGAATTCAACAACAGGAAAATGGAAAGTAATCTGATACTTATGAGTTGCACATGGACTGAACCATACCCTTACTTAGAATTAAAATACAACCAAGGTATAATTATTTTTGCTATTTGTGTCTTTTTTTTTTTTTTTTGTTAATACTGGTTTGGAAGCATAGATTTTAATACAATAGTCTTTTTTATAAGCCTGTGGTAGAATATTGATTATATGTATTCATTTCATAATTTGACCATAACAACAGTCCAAACTACAGCAGCAGTGGCAAATAGGCCCAACTGTTGGATATGTGCTGAAAGCCTATTCACTACTAGAAATCTACTCTCCTGGGTATCTGTCCCATTGAATTCTAAGTGGTACAAGGATGGGCATATATGTTATGGATTTTTACTAAATAAAGGAAGGATACCACCATGAAGTGTTTGTCATTAGTTTGAAAGGAGACTACTGAGTATGCTTGGAGAGTAAACCTATTGACAAACATACTCCCTATGTAGGGGCTGGGAATTGGAAATGCCAATATATCTTTAAAATTAATAGAATTAATGGAAATGGACAATTTGGATCTTGGGACCATATAGATGAAAAGGGTATTCTTATGCCTGGAATGTTCCATAGATCAATTTCTATGCCTAAAGGCAATCAGTATTCCTCTACAGATTCTTCCAAAATCTTACTAAATACTACATCCACTGAGTGTGAAAGGGAGATTCTCCAAAAGCCTTTGCATAAAACCTGTTATAATAAGCCATTACACTGTAGATTTGTTCCTGGAAGTTTATCAGGCTCTGTAGATTCTGAGACAATGCAGATAGTTGCAGGTAGATTAAATTGGTATTCTGTAGGAAGCCATAATTAAACTAAAGATAATTATAAAATTTTGGTTTCCACTATGGGCCTATAGGATCCTGATCCCTCTGAGTCATCTAATCTGGGTCTGAACCTTACTGGCTTACCTAAACAACCAAATCCAGCACGTTAACCATTTTGCAGGAAATAGTTTACATAATTCAGATTTATTTGAAGGTTATACTACTCTATTGAGACAACTACCAGGGCAATATTGGATATTTGCAAAAAGGACATTTGAGTATTTACTCTCAACCTGAGCTGAAAAATGCATTCTAAATGCATTCTAAATGCATTAATACCATCCACATAGCTTAGAATCAGTATCTTTTCTGCCTCTGTAGCTCATAACTACTGGTATATATGAGAAAAAGCGTTACAACCCTCTGACAGAGCATGGCACTAAGTTCTACATATTTGTAGAAACTTTTCTCCCATGCTTAGGCATTGAAAAACTAAAAAGAACTATTGCAAATATGACAAAAGAATTAGAAAAACCCATTAATGAAGCCGCAGATAGTATTATAGCCCTACAAGAAATAGTTTACATTATATACTGCTCACTTTAATCCATGAGTTGTAAGGTGCTTCCCAGTTCAGTGAGTGGCAGATGCAGTGGTTCTGCCTCAACTTCTGAAACGGCTCATCAGGATCAGGGCAGCAACTCTCTTGGTGCATGCTGGGAAATGAACACCTGAGGGTAAAGATGACTCACCTCCATCCAGTTTACTCCCTTAGTTATTATGGTCTAGGAAGGAGTTTATATTGACTGACTGTGACTCAGCTTTAGTCACAACATCCTTGTGATGCAGCTGCAACAGTGCATACGCTCTGATGCCCAGCACCCAGACAACCAGTAGCTGAGGTAAATAAATAAACTGTAGAAGTGCTACACTGTTTTTCCTGTCTCCACTGTCTCCAATTGCCCTGTGGACTGTTATAAACACTTGCCAAGGGGTAGTGGCTAGTCTATTATCCTTCTCTCGATGCTGAGGCAGCTAGAGCGAGTGTCTTGTAGGCCACACCTACTTGCCTCCTCGCCTGCTTGCCTGCTTGCTGTTGCACTCCGTTCTTCTGGGCTGCGAAGCGGTTACAGGCTGTTGCCAGCTGAGGCATGGGGGATGGGGTTCCGCTACATCCTGTCTGTGGTGGGAAGCAAACAGCTGTGGACCTGTCGTGATGGTGAAGGAGGGCTTTCCTCTGGGGCCAGAAGCTCTCGTAGTGGCTCCTTTCTGTGGGCCTCACTTGGCCCCTGTAGGAAGAGCAGAACCCTCAGCCCTCAGTGCCTCAGGGCTGCAGAAGTTGCTTTACTGTGGCCGGGCAGTGGAAGGGCTGGCCAGTAGAGGCCCTGGCAGCTGTTGGGTAGGCTGACACTGCTGAGCAGTTAGCCACCAGGCTTCTGGGATGAGGCTACAGTCAGTGCAGCAGGCAGTGCTTGGACCAGATTTAAATCCACACGCAGCTGGCTTTTTCTGCTTGATCAGTATTGCACAGCTTGAGTGCCATAAAATCTCTCTGGTGCTCTGTCTTAATTTTCCATTTCCTAATTGTCATGGGTTCAGCAGCAGTGGTCATTTTTCTCCTTCGTAGTAGCTGGTGCAGTACTGTGGTTTTGACTTAACCTGGGAACAGTACTGATAACACCAGTGTTTTCAGTTACTACTTGGTAATGTTTTGGTCTGACCAAGGACTTTCTGAGTCTCATGCTCTGCCAGGGAGGAGGGGAAGCCAGAAGGAAGCAGAGACAGGACACCTGACCCAAACTGACCAAAGAGGTTATTCCATACCACAGCATGTCATGCCCAGGATGTAAAAACAGAGGGCAGAGATCCGGAAGGGTGTGGGGGTGCACTGCTTGGTCGGGCTGGGTGGTGAGCGATTGTATTCTTTCCTTATATTTGCCTTGTCATTATTACTATTGGTGGTAGCAGTAGTGGTTTGTGCTATACCTTAGTTACTAAACTGTTCTTATCTCAACCTGTGGGAGTTGCATTCTTTTGATTCTCTTCCCCATCCCCCCGGGACTGGGGGAAGAAAGAGTGGGGAGTGAGTGAGAGAGTGACTGCGTGAGTTATAGAGGCTTAAACCACGACACTAACTTCCTTTCTGCTTCTCTTATACTGCCTTTGTTTATACATGTCTATAAGGGAATTACCATTCTCTTGATCCTTGTATATGCAATATATGTCTTGGATTGTGTGTTAGCATGTAGAGAATAAGACAAACTTACATTGTGCTTGAAATTCAGGGGGATGGGGGTGGTATCTGTCCTGGGTTCAGCTGTAAAGTTTACTTTTCCCCTTTCTAGCAGCTGGTGCAGTGCTGTGTTTTGGCTTTAGCCTGAGAGCAACACTGATAACACACCTATGTTTTTAGTTCTTGCTAAGTAACGTTTACTCCGATCAAGGACTTTTCAGTCTCATGCTCTGCCAGTGAGGAGGGGCAAAAGAAGCCATGAGGAAGCAGAGACAGGACACCTGACCCAAACTAGCTGAAGGGGTATTCCATACCACAGCACATCATGCCCAGTGTATAAACTGGGAGGAGCTACCCAGAAGGGATCAATTGCTGCTCAGGTCGGGCTGGGTATTGGTCAGCGGGTGGTGAGCAATTGTATTGGGCATCGCTTGTGATTATTTTTTTTCACTTGCCCTTTTTAGTTTTATATTCTCTTCCTTTGTTATTTTCCTTATCATTATTATTAGTAGTAGCTTTATATTATACTTTAGTTATTGGACTGTTCTTATCTCAACCTGTGGAGTTTACATTCTTTCAATTCTCCTCCCCATCCTGCCTGGAGGGGTGGAAGAAGTGGTGTGTGTGAGCAAATGTCTGCGTGGTTCTGTTACTGGCTGGGCTTAAACCACAACAGAATACAGGACCCTCCTTCCAAAAGTGACTTTTTCTGACTCTTTATCCTTTTCCGTGATGTAAAAAGTACTTGCTGCTTCTGTTTGTGTGTATTGGAGAGAGAGGCATTCATTAAAAAACTTGGCTACAGCAAAAATACTGATCCTAATTCGAACTTCAAATTTCATTGGGACCTAGTGTTTGCTGATGTCCTGGGTTCAGCTGTAGCAGTCATTTTTCTCCTTAGTAGCTGGTGCTGTGCTGTGTTTTCAACTTTAGCCTGAGAGCAACACTGATAGCACACCAATGTTTTAGTTGTTGCTAAGTAATGCTTACTCCGATCACGGACTTTTCAGTCTCATGCTCTGCCAGTGAGGAGGGGCACAAGAAGCTGGGAGGAAGCAGAGACAGGACACCTGACCCAAACTAGCCGAAGGGGTATTCCATACCACAGCACATCATGCTCAATATATAAACTGGGGGGAGTTAGCCGGATGTTGCGTTAAAGGGGAGAAAATAAACCCCTCGCTTTATTAGAGGGGCCGGGAACGGCTCTAGTATGCAACTACCAGTCTGGTTGCGTTCACTATATTGAACCTCTACTGATCCGGATTCACCGATAGTGCACCACACTGTCAGTCTAATCGTGCTCATGAACCCTCACGGCCACACCGAGAGATGGGGTCACATTCAGTGAGAAAATTATGATCGGCTACCAAAACAGTGCAGTTTATTGATTGCAATTGGCTACTGAAACAATGCAGTTTATTGAGGCAACAGATACAGGTTCTTATGGATTGCCGGTGATAAATACTGTCCGCAAAAGCACGTGCAAATAATAGTTACATGGATACAAGCGCTTGATAAAGTTAACACAGCATAGCTCTAAAATATAAAGGTAGCAGTGAAAAGTAACTCTCTAGAGAGTCTAAGTTTTCCTGGGGAATCACTGGATACAGTGCAAGTCTTACCCACAGGCATCCCTGTGGGGGGGGGAGGAAAGGTCCAGCCCGTCGACCGGTCCCAGGAGTCTGTTGATGTTATCTTCCTTGACTCGTCCATGATGGTATCTTCCCCTAATATCCCCTTCTCTCTTGGGTCATTTTATACTATTTTTCACCTTCAATGTGGAGCTTGAGTGACTCTAGTCATACATACCTTTATTATTATTGGTGCAAATCTCTCTTGCATCACTTTTAAAGGTATATGACACCAAAAATTCAGAGCGCATGCTCAAAAAGGGGTGATCTCATTTTGGAGGTGGGTCACATTGGAGATGGGAGTGCATTTTAGCATGTAAATGCATTATAATGACATTATAATGAAGCAAAGTTCACACAGAGGATGGCATTCTGTCAAAAGATGACAGGCTGCTGGCTCAGGGTAGCAAGTATGCCGCTTATCAGTTTCTTGTACCACCTAGTTCCCATCTTTAAGACAGAGTGTGGCTGCAAGATCTCCACCCTGCTCCATCCTCTGTCTGTGTTGCCATGGGAACCACTGTGGAGTGCACATTCCTGGCATACCAGGTGTGGCTGCATCTCGCCCTGAGAGGCCCTGAAAGTCCGTTTTTCCCTTATGTGTGGACAATGCTACATTTCAAATATAAGTTTAATTCCTAATTATTCCACGTTTCCTAATTATTCCACACCAGAAGGCCCAGATCACTGCTCGGGTCGGGCTGGGCATTGCTCGGTGGGTGGTGAGCAATTGCATTCTCTCCCCTTGTTATTTCCCTTAGCATTATTATTATTGGTGGTAGGAGTAGTAGTGGTTTTGTGTTATACCTTAGTTACTGGACTGTTCTTATCTCAACCCATGGGATTTACATTCTTTCAATTCTCCTCCCCATCCCTCCGGGAGCCGGGAGCAAGGGGGAGAAGGGGGAGAGTGAGCGAGCAGCTGCATGGTTCTGAGTTAACGACTGGGCTTAAACCATGACAACTGACCACTACTGTGGTCAGTTGTTTAAATTTACTAATACATATTGGTATCTTGAGAATGCTAGTATTCTTTTGTTTCATTAATGATGCATGATAAATTGAGTGTGAACATTTGAAGTGTGCTGGATAAAAGCTCCTAACTTTAAACTTTACTAATCCCTCTCTTCTTTTTTTTTGGGGGGGGATGTGTGTGTGTAAGGAATGCATGAAAGGTTAATTAAATTGTTCATGGGGATGCTCACTGACACTTTAAAGTCAGACTTGTCTGGTTACTTTTACGTTTTAATCCTGAATTTAAGGAATGTATTTAAAACCATTGGGGAAGGTGTGTGTATAAGGTGGAAAATACCCTTGTGGGTCAAGATAAAGGCAGCTTAATAAAAGCAAAGGAAAACAAAAGATTATTCTCTACTTCCCATCAGCAGGCGATGTCTGGCCACTTTCCAGCAAGTAGGGCTTCAGTATGTATGCATAGTGGTTGCTCTCAAAGACAAATGTCATAATAATGAATGCCCCTGCCTCCTTTTTTTTAGCTTTTATCCCTGATCAGACGTCATATGGCATGGAATATCCCTTTAGTCAGTTTGGATCATCTCTGTCCCCTCCCAATCTCTTGTCCACCCCCAGCTTATTGTGTGAGGTGGGAGAACATTGGGGAGACAACCTTGATGCCGTGAAAGCAATGCTCAGCTGTAGCCAAAATACCAGTGTGTTATCAACGCCTTTCTAGCTACCAGTACAAAGCACAGCACTGCGAGGGCTGCTATGGGGAAAATTAACTCCATTTCAGAAAGACCCAATATACATGTATATTATGTGTACATTATAAATATGTATTATTGTTGCAGAAACAGATTGTGGAAAGTTGTTGTAGTATGACAATATCCTATCTTCAAAGCTTTTGAAAAAAATATGTATTTTTATTAGCATTTTATTTAAAGATGGAAGTAGTTAAAGAGGAAATGGCTTATATTTTGGGCCTGTCAGTATGTTTTCCTTGAAATAGTAAAACATCACATATATAGCGAACCAGTTATTCCACAGATCCTTAAATTGTACTACTAACATTGGACTAGAGGTTCCTAAACTTCAGGGCAGTTGGACCAGATGACCTCCAGAGGTCCCTTCTGACCTCGGCCAGTCTGTGAGTCTGTGAAATGAGTAAATCATTAAAATTGCTACTTGCTAGCCAAGATAACAAATGCTTTTTTGTTGCCTCATATGGTGCATATGTATAATGCTTATCTTATGCTAGTGATAATTGAATCTGAATAATACATACATTTGGCTTAAGGAAATCTGTTCACAGAGTCTTATAGTTTAAATGGACTGCAAAAATAGTTTAACTAATAGTCTGCTACTGATCCTGCAAAGCAGAAAGTTTTGAAACTGGTTCATGAATTGCTGCCACCTGTGTATCAATGCCTTAGTGATATTGCAACTTTGAAATCCATTCTTCAATTATCTTTTCCATACCATAGAAATGAAGGGATAGTTGCTTTCTTAATATATTTAAGTCTTTCTTGAAGAATGAGTAGTGCAACAAAAATGGGAATGAATATAGATTCCCCTTTTTTAAAAAAAACAAGCAACTTGAGATGTTAATGAGATGCTTAAGTGTCACAAGCACTTTTTGATTCCTTTTATTCCTCTCACAGACTTTCATTGTTCTCTATATAGTAAGGAGAGGAGTTGGCTTGTATTTATGTAGATAGGTCTGGGTCAATCAACTTATGAACTCAAAATTTCCCAGACTGCCAAACTCTTCACTGAAAGCAATATAAAGGCTGAAATGATTTTTCAGATTATAGTTTGAGCTGTGGAATTACAAAATTTCCTTCTGGAATTTGGACCCATTTTCCCCCCTTCCACACCCCCACCCCCACCCCAAAGCCTCTTCAAGCACAGTTAAAATATTTTCAGCTCAAGAATGCCGATACTAATTTTTTAATGCTCTTCATATCTATCTATCTATCTATCACAATAAAGAGCAACATTACTTTCAATTTTTTGTTTGAGAAAAGAACTTACTGTAAAAGGACTAACAAAATGTTGTGGTTTAAACCCAACCAGTAACTAAGTACCACACAGCCATTTGTTCACTCCCCACCCTGGGTAGGATGGGGAGGAGAATCATAGAATCATAGAATCATAGAATAGTTAGGGTTGGAAAGGACCTCAAGATCATCTAGTTCCAACACCCCTGCCATGGGCAGGGACACCTCCCACTAAACCGTGCCATGCAAGGCTATGTCCAACCCCACCTTGAACGCCGCCAGGGATGAAGCATCCACAGCCTCCCTGGGCAACCCATTCCAGGGCCTCACCACCCTCACAGTAAAGAATTTCTTCCTCAGATCCAATCTAAACTTCCCCTGCTTAAATTTAAACCCATTACCCCTTGTCCTCTCACCACAGTCCCTAATGAAGAGTCCCTCCCCAGCATCCCTATAGGCCCCCTTCAGGTATTGGAAGGCTGCTATGAGGTCTCCATGCAGCCTTCTCTTCTCCAGGCTGAACAGCCCCAATTTTCTCAGCCTATCTTCATATGGGAGGTGTTCCAGTCTCCTGATCATCCTCGTGGCCCTCCTCTGCACTTGTTCTAACAGTTCCATGTCCTTTTTATGTTGAGGACACCAGAACTGCACACAGTACTCCAAGTGAGGTCTCACGAGAGCAGAGTAAAGGGGCAGGAGCACCTCCCTCGACCTGCTGGTCACACTCCTTTTGATGCAGCCCAGGATACGGTTGGCTTTCTGGGCTGCAAGCGCACACTGCCGGCTCATGTTCATTTTCTCATCAATCCACACCCCCAAGTCCTTCTCCACAGGGCTGCTCTGCATCTCCTCCCCACCCAACCTGTAGCTGTGCCTGGGATTGCTCCAACCCAGGTATAGGACATTGCACTTGGCATGGTTAAACTTCATCAGGTTGGCATCAGCCCACCTCACAAGCGTGTCAAGGTCCCTCTGGATGGCATTCCTTCCCTCCAATGTATCAACCAAACCACACAGCTTGGTGTCATCGGCAAACTTGCTGAGGGCGCACTCAATCCCACTGTCCATGTCACCCACAACGATGTTGAACAAGACCGGTCCCAACACCGATCCCTGGGGGACACCACTCATTACTGGTCTCCAGCTGGACATTGAGCCACTGAGCACTACTCTTTGCGTGCGGCCATCCAGCCAGTTCTTTATCCACCGAGTGGTCCACCTATCAAATTGATGTCTCTCCAACTTAAAGAGAAGGATGTCATGTGAGACAGTGTCAAAGGCTTTACACAAGTCCAGGTAGATGACATCTGTGGAGAGCTATTTGACTGTGAATGGGCATGTGAGCAATCCAGACAATTGCTTGACAATTGTAAGGTAGTGACCCGCAGGCATTGAGGCCTCGCCTGAGGGTTACTAAAGTTCATGTACGTGCAGAAGCCTTGGGAAAAGTTAGCACGGAAAACTACTGAGAGAGATACGCAGTGAAGGAATGTTAACTGTAACCTTGAAGCATATGCTGTCATAGTTAACCAATCATTAAGCTGTTACTGAGTGAATCCTATTTGGTATTTAGCCGTGTGAATAATACATGTATCCAATTAGACTTGTGTGTGTTAATGATAGACAAGTAGAGTGCCTATATATACTGAGCTATCTGCGCAATAAACTTTGGCACAAGCCTGATCATATTGGTCTGTGTGCTGTGTCCGGGACTTCTGCGTCAACAAGTGGCGCCCGAACAGGGACCCTCAGATCGGCGGTGGATAAAAACGACGAGACCGACAGGAAGGAGGGGGCAGAAGCCAGTCGATATCAAGTGCTGCCCCGGCACTCGGAAGTCGCTAGTGCAAAAAGTTTGGGAATCTCGCCATGATCAGGTGAGCGGCCGGGGAGGAGATGGGGTCCACACTGACCAGGGAAGAGTCAGCAGTGGTGAAACTCCTCCAACACATCCTTTCTGTGAGAGGAGCGAATTATAACGAGCCTGCCTTGAGAGCTTTGCTACACTGGGCAAAGGGAAAAGAGTTGATCCCCTCAGCGGATGCTGCCTTTCAAATCGCAACTTGGGAGAAAATAGGGGCAGTGCTGTGGGAAGAGATAAGTAACGGGTCCAAGGAGGCAAGCAAATACCCCACTGTGTGGAGATTGGTTGTTGCCTCTCTGAAAGACATGCAAGCAGAGCAAAAAGCTGCGGCGTCTGCATTTGCAGTGCTGACTCCGACGGGGGAGTCGGGATCGGCTACTAGCATGCTTTTTACGGGGCCCCTCATACCCGCTGTAACGCCAAGACGTACAGCTGCGGGGGACCGGGGAATATCGGGTCACTCGGCTCCGACTCAAACCAGCGCAGAGACATCTACACAAGTAGCTGATTCGTTGCCGCCGCCACTTTCATCTTCCAGCAAAGACTTGCAGTCTTCTCAGCAGAGATCCACGGCCTCTGCGGCCGCTTCACGGGATCCGTCACCGGTGATACCATCGCAACTTTTTCCACCTTTACCACCGTCAGAGCCGCCATCTCGTTGCGAGCGGATCGACAACCACGACAACGGACTTAAAGAAGTCCAGCTACACGAGTTGTTGGAAAAATTGGAGGCCTTAGAAGTGCGGCTGGACAAAGTGCAGGAAAAGTCGACGCCTTCTCCGCCTGACGGCCCGCCTAACTTTCCCGGTTTTAACCCCCCCCCTCCCCTTGCGCCGCCAGTGCCTTCGGCAGGGATCGGGGTTGGGGTGGGGGGCAGTCTGGGGGGCCTTGGGAATCCATCCACGAGGTGGAGAGGGGTAATTCGTGATGCATTGGTTGAGGGGCAATTATTGCCTATGGCTTTTCCGGTTGTAGCTGATAATGGGGGATACGTGTGGGAAGCGTTAGATTGGAAAATTTTAAAAGAAGTTAAAAGTGCCGTTTCACAGTATGGCTTGAAGTCGCCGTACTCGCAATCGCTGTTACAGCATATTTTTTCTTCTCATTTGTTCACTCCATATGATTCTCGAATGGTTGCACAAATGTTACTTTCTCCATCACAACAGTTGCACTTTTATCAAAACTGGCAAACTGCTTGTGATAGAGCTGCCGCAATACCGCTACAACAGGGGGATCCATTATGCGGGGTGCAAGCGCAAATGTTAATGGGAGCGGGACCATTTGTGAGGCTTGATTGGCAAGTGCGATTTGCCCATGAAGTCTTGCAATTAAGTCAAGATTTAGCCTTTAAAGCCCTCCTTAGCATACCTGATGATAAGGTTCGGCCTGCATTTACATCTGTGCAGCAGGGACCTACAGAGCCGTACAGCAAATTTATTGATCGCTTGCACATCGCTATAATGACGCATCCTTTTTTAGATGAAATCATGAAAACTAAGTTTTTGGATATGCTTGCATTTGATAATGCTAATGAGAAAACGAAAAGGGCACTCAGTCATTTGCCAAGAGGGTCAAATGCAGCACATCTGTTGGAGGCAGCTGAACGTATGCTCGAACAAGAAAAAGCTACTGTAATGGCTGCAACTGTGGGAGCTGCTGTAAAACCAAGGGTAGGAAAATGCTTTAATTGCAGGAAACAAGGTCATCTTAGAAGGAATTGTAAGAGTCCACCTAATCCAGATCTGATTGGACAAACTACTGCACGGGCAAGGAAATGGTGCATACATTGTAAGAGAAGTTATTTCAATACCCATGAGTGCAAAAACTCAGGAAACAAGTTGTCGAGCGCGATTCACCCGCGCGCGACGACACAAATGCAGGGTGCTTGGACCACTGCGCAGCTGCCACAGTCGGCAGCGCAGGAGTGGACCTGGCAACAGCAGTAGACATTACTCTGACTTCCACGGAAGTCGTAGTAATTGATTCTGACCAGAAAGGACCGTTAGGGCATGGATTAAGTGCATTGCTTATTGGTCGGTCATCTGTTTCTAGAAAAGGTATATTTGTGGTGCCAGGACTTATTGATTCGGACTATCACGGCGTCATAAAAATCATGTTATATACCTTGACCCCGCCTCTTACCATACCGGCAAAGTCAAAAATTGCTCAATTAATACCATTTCAAGCCTGTGTGCCAAAAGCCCAGACTCGTGAAAGGGGACAAGGAGGATTTGGATCAACAGGTACCCCGGAGATTATGTTGGCAATCGACATAGCAAAGGGGAAACCTGAGGAAAAGATAATTATCACCCATCAAAACGGACAATCAATAACCCTTTCTATGTTAATTGATACAGGGGCGGATGTTACTATCATCCCGACTGTCAGATGGCCAGCAAATTGGCCACTATTACCGGCACACACTAGCGTGATCGGGGTGGGGGGAACTCAGCAAACCATGATCAGCAAAACTCCTGTTTCTTTTGCTTTTACTGATGGCACCGTGGTGACAACTCGCCCATATATAATGCACTTACCAGTAGCACTAATCGGTCGAGATGTCCTGTCACAAATGGGAGCACGTCTCATAACTAAAAATTTTTAGCAGCGGCCATGGTAGAGCAGCCTATTTTAAAACTCACATGGACCACCATCACTCCTGTGTGGGTGGACCAATGGCCGCTAAAGCAGGAACGGCTGCAAATCATACAGAATTTAGTACAAGAGCAATTGGATGCAGGACATATAACACCATCTACGAGCCCATGGAATACTCCTATTTTTACAGTTCCCAAAAAATCAGGAAAATGGCGTTTGCTCCATGATTTGCGAGCCGTAAACGCCGTAATGCAAGACATGGGAGCCTTACAGCCAGGATTACCCTCTCCTGTAATGCTTCCTGAACATTGGGATTTATTAATTATTGACTTGAAAGACTGTTTTTTTACAATACCATTACACCCTGACGACGCAGAAAAATTCGCTTTTACTGTGCCAGCCATAAACAAGCAGGAACCTACAAAACGGTACCAATGGGTAGTTTTGCCTCAGGGTATGAAAAATTCACCAACTCTGTGTCAAACTTTTGTTGCCTGGGCTTTGCAACCCTTTAGACAGACTCATCAATCCCTTTTAGTGTAACATTATATGGATGACATTCTCATAGCAGGAGAAAAACTTGATGTCACTGAAATTTTGCAGGAGCTCCAACACACTCTGGGATCAAAAAATTTACACATAGCCCCAGAAAAAGTACAGCGGCAATGCCCTTGGCAATATGCTCTGACCACACCACCCAAGTCTTGGAAGGCAGACGCGGGGACGGTGAGGGTGGGAACCCTGGGCCCACTGTGGGGGAGGATCTTGTTTGGGACCACCTTAGGAACCTGAATGTATACAAGTCCATGGGACCGGATGAAATCCATCCGCGGGTCCTGAAGGAGCTGGCAAATGAAGTTGCTAAGCCACTGTCCTTCATATTTGAAAAATCATGGCAGTCAGGTGAAGTTCCCGATGACTGGAAAAAGGGAAATATAACCCCCATTTTTAAGAAGGGGAAAATGGATGACCCAGGGAATTACAGACCAGTCAGTCTCACCTCTGTGCCTGGCAAAATCTTGGAGCGGATTCTCCTGGAAGGCATGCTAAGGCACATGAAAACCAACAAGGTGCTTGGGGACAGCCAGCATGGCTTCACTAAGGGGAAATCCTGCCTGACCAATCTGGTGACCTTCTATGAAGGGGCTACGGAACTGATGGACAGGGGCAGAGCAGTTGATGTCATCTACCTGGACTTGTGTAAAGCCTTTGACACTGTCTCACGTGACATCCTTCTCTCTAAGTTGGAGAGACATCAATTTGATAGGTGGACCACTCGGTGGATAAAGAACTGGCTGGATGGCCGCACGCAAAGAGTAGTGCTCAGTGGCTCAGTGTCCAGCTGGAGACCAGTAACGAGTGGTGTCCCCCAGGGATCGGTGTTGGGACCGGTCTTGTTCAACATCTTTGTGGGTGACATGGACAGTGGGATTGAGTGCGCCCTCAGCAAGTTTGCCGATGACACCAAGCTGTGTGGTTCGGTTGATACACTGGAGGGAAGGAATGCCATCCAGAGGGACCTTGACACGCTTGTGAGGTGGGCTGATGCCAACCTGATGAAGTTTAACCATGCTAAATGCAAAGTCCTCCACCTGGGTCGGAGCAATGCCAGGCACAGCTACAGATTGGGTGGGGAGGAGATTGAGAGCAGCCCTGCGGAGAAGGACTTGGGGGTGTGGGTTGATGAAAAAATGAACATGAGCCGGCAGTGTGCGCTTGCAGCCCAGAAAGCCAACCGTATTCTGGGCTGCATCAAAAGGAGTGTGACCAGCAGGTCGAGGGAGGTGCTCCTGCCCCTTTACTCTGCTCTCGTGAGACCACACTTGGAGTACTGTGTGCAGTTCTGGTGTCCTCAACATAAAAAGGACATGGAACTGTTAGAACAAGTGCAGAGGAGGGCCACGAGGATGATCAGGGGACTGGAGCACCTCTCGTATGAAGATAGGCTGAGAAAATTGGGGCTGTTCAGCCTGGAGAAGAGAAGGCTGCGTGGAGACCTCATAGCAGCCTTCCAATACCTGAAGGGGGCCTATAGGGATGCTGGGGAGGGACTCTTCATTAGGGACTGTGGTGAGAGGACAAGGGGTAATGGGTTTAAACTTAAACAGGGGAGGTTTAGATTGGATCTGAGGAAGAAATTCTTTACTGTAAGGGTGGTGGGGCCCTGGAATGGGTTGCCCAGGGAAGTTGTGAATGCTTCATCCCTGGCGGCGTTCAAGTTGGGGTTGGACATAGCCTTGGATGGCATGGTTTAGGGGGAGGTGTCCCTGCCCATGGCGGGGGGGTTGGAACTCGATGATCTTCAGGTCCTTTCCAACCCTTACTATTCTATGATTCTATAATATTTCGGTTGGACAATTACGGGTAGTACCGTACGTCCCCAAAAAATCAAACTGCACACTGAAATTAACAGTCTTACTGATGCACAAAAACTCATGGGAAACATACAGTGGGTGAGATCAATTGCAGGAATCACAAATGATGATTTAGCTCCTTTAATGTCTTTGTTAGGCACCTCTGTTAATGCTAATAGCCGCAGACAGTTAACACCTGAACAAAAATTAGCATTAGAAAAGGTAACAGACAAAATTTTAACAGCTACAGTGCAAAGGCAAATAACAGGATTACCTTTGCGCCTGTTAATTGTCAATTCCTCAGCTCAAAGAAAACATTTACTTGGTCTCATTATACAGCAAAATGATAACGACCTTAAAATACTGGAGTGGATCTTTTTATCCTTCCAGCCGAAAAACACCATCTGCACCCGCATTGAACTCTTTGCCAACATGATAATAAAAGGCAGAAAAAGAATCATAGATATGGCGGGTGGGGAACCAGATGTTATTTACATTCCAATTGTACAGGATTATCTTAACTGGTTGCTGACTACTTCAGAGACATTCCAAATTGCACTTGCTGAATATACAGGCACACTTAGTAACACTTATCCTCCAACAAAATTTTTACCTATCTTACAGGACCAGACTTTTGAAGAAATTCCAGTCAGGTCTGAAACCCCAGTAGAAGGGCTTACAGTTTTTACTGATGCTGGGTGAAAATCTAAACTAGCTGCTGCCACTTGGTACACAGACAGCCAGTGGAAACATCATATTTTGCAAGGTCATCTTGGTGATTCTCTACAAACACTGGAGTTAAGAGCAGTATTATGGATTTTCCAGCAATGGCCAGAAACACCGTTAAACATTGTGTCAGATTCTCTCTATGTTGTTGGGACAGTGCAACGCCTTGAGCGAGCCATGGTTAAAACTGTCAAAAATGCTACCTTGTATATGCTTTTAATGCAGTTGCTACATTTGTTAAACCAGTGGCTAACACCATATTTTATCATACACATTCGTAGCCATCAGTTCCAATATGGTCTGTCTATCGGTAACAACAATGCAGACCAACTTGTTGCTGCAACATGGACAAATCGTACAATTAATTTGTTTGAACAGGCACGTCTCTCACATGATTTTTTCCATCAATCAGCGAGGGTGTTAGCTCGGCAATTTAACTTGCCTATTACTGACGCTCGAGGCATTGTACAGTCTTGTGCTTCCTGCCAAAAAATTGGTTTTGGTCTAGGCTTAGGGGTCAATCCTAGAGGATTGGCTGCCTTACAACTATGGCAAATGGATGTCACACACATTGCTGAGTTTGGCCATTTAAAATATGTGCATGTCAGCATTGACACCTTTTCTCATGCTATGTGGGCCACAGCTCAAACTGGTGAGTCTGCTATACATGTTATTAAACACATGCATGCTGCTATTGCTGCATTAGGCATTCCTTTAGAAATCAAAACAGACAATGCACCGGCATATGTGTCACATTCATTTGCACATTTTTGTAATGTGTGGGGAATCCGTAGAGTCACTGGTATTCCACACTCTCCCACAGGTCAAGCCATTGTTGAGCAAGCTCATGCTACCCTGAAATCGCTTTTGCAAAAACAAAAAGAGGGAGAACAGATGCCATTTGAACGTCTTGCAAAAGCTCTGTATGTATTAAATTATCTGCGTTTAACAGGGAACCGAGAATCTCCACCAATTGTAATCCATCATACATCATTACAATCAAAGGTGCAAAAGGTTGAGGCAGCAAAAGTTCAGTTTAAAGATTTGCGAACAGGAGAATGGAAAGGCCCAGTAGAGGTAAAAATGACTGGCAGAGGATATGTTTGTGTTTCGACAGGTGAAGGACCACGATGGGTCCCTAGTCGGTGGGTGAGGCCATGGAAAGAACATATGGACCAGTCAGATCAGCCACTTTGATAATCATCATGTGGATTTTAACTGTACCCCAGAGAATCCATTCACCACTTGTTTGGTGGCTGTGCCCATAGATAATTGGCCTGTTCCAACGGCTCAGCAGGCTGTTGCACGAGGCACGGGAAAGGTAGATGCCTGGGATGGCTGGATACCTTACCTGCCAAAGAGTTCGTTGGAACCACAAGAATTGGAATTATTAGGGTCTGTAAAAATGGTCTATTGTCTATATTTCAATTATGTTGGGAGGAATCAGTCACAAGCTTGGTGGGTTAATGCCACCTTGCCGGTGTATGCTAATCATAGCTCTTGGTGTGATTATACCTCCAGCAACATATCTAAAGCTACTAACCAACCTGTTAGCTTGCCTAGTGGTCACTTTTTGGTTTGTGGGGATCATGTCTGGCCAGGGATCCCTTCTCACATAAAAGGAGGACCATGTAGTTTAGCACGACTGACCCTATTAATGCCAAATCAATCACAAATTTTGCAAATCAGGCGTAAAAGCAATTATCGTGTAAAAAAAAGTTCACATGCTTTTAGTAGTTTTTGTAATGATCACATAGAATTTTGGAATAGACCCCTCAGTCGGGATTGCTCACACACTGACTACTTTAAATAGACTAGGTTGTTGGCTTGCAAAACAAACTAATGCTAATTCTGAAGCTTTAAGTAATCTTTTATTAGATGTAGATAGTATAATGCATGCTACTCTGCAAAGTAGAGCAGCAATTGACTTTTTACTACTAGCCCAAGGTCACGGATGTGAAGATTTTGAAGGAATGTGCTGTATGAATCTTTCTGTTCATTCTGAATCTATACATAGAAAGTTATAAGTGCTCTCGGATTGGGATTGGTTTCAGAGATTATTACAGGGTTTGGGGTATTGGTGGTTGGCTAGGAGTACTAATCAAACAAGTTTTAACAGTTTTAATGGTATTGATTCTTATTGTTTTAATCTTTTGTTGTTTGTGGAAGTGTATTGTCAGTATGCTATTTCGTGCTGTGAATCGGGTCTGGATTGCTCAAAAACAAAAAGAGGGATTTGTGGAGAGCTATTTGACTGTGAACGGGCATGTGAGCAATCCAGACAATTGCTTGACAATTGTAAGGTAGTGACCCGCAGGCACTGAGGCCTCGCCTGAGGGTTACTAAAGTTCGTGTACGTGCAGAAGCCTTGGGAAAAGTTAGCATGGAAAACTACTGAGAGAGATATGCAGAGGAGGAATGATAACTGTAACCTTGAAGCATATGCTGTCATAGTTAACCAATCATTAAGCTGTTACTGAGTGAATCCTATTTGGTATTTAGCCGTGTGAATAATACATGTATCCAATTAGACTTGTGTGTGTTAATGATAGACAAGTAGAGTGCCTATATATACTGAGCTATCTGCGCAATAAACTTTGGCACAAGCCTGATCATATTGGTCTGTGTGCTGTGTCCGGGACTTCTGCGTCAACAGACATCAACTGCTCTGCCCCTGTCCATCAGTTCCGTAGCCCCTTCATAGAAGGTCACCAGATTGGTCAGGCAGGATTTCCCCTTAGTGAAGCCATGCTG
Organism: Amazona ochrocephala; assembly: GCA_039720435.1. Lineage (NCBI taxonomy): Eukaryota > Metazoa > Chordata > Aves > Psittaciformes > Psittacidae > Amazona > Amazona ochrocephala. Next base: position 26,674,239 of record CM077908.1, read on the forward strand.
GCTGTCACCAAGCACCTTGTTGGTTTTCATGTGCCTTAGCATGCCTTTCAGGATAATCCGCTCCAAGATTTTGCCAGGCACAGAGGTGAGACTGACTGGTCTGTAATTCCCTGGGTCATCTGTTTTCCCCTTCTTAAAAATGGGGATTATATTTCCCTTTTTCCAGTCATCGGGAACTTCACCTGACTGCCATGATTTTTCAAATATGAAGGACAGTGGCTTAGCAACTTCATTTGCCAAACATCAAAAGAATGCAAACCCCACAGGTTGAGGTAACAGTCCAATAACTAAAGTATAATACAAAATTACTAAGATTAATAATGATAAGGGAAATAACAAGGGGAGAAAATATTTTCCCAAAAGGGGAAAGGAAAAAAAAACAATAAACACAAGTGATGCACAATACAATTGCTCACCACTCACCAAGCAATGCCCAGCCCGACCCAAGCAGTGATCTGGGCCTTCCGGCTAACTCCCCCAGTTTATATACTGAGCATGACATGCTGTGGTATGGAATACCCCTTTGGCTAGTTTGGGTCAGGTATCCTTTCTCTGCTTCCTCCTGGCTTCTTGTGCCCGTCCTCACTGGCAGAGTATGAGAGACTCAGAATGTCCTTGATCAGAGTAAGTGATACTGAGCAACAACTGAAACATTGGTGTGTTATCAGTGTTGCTCTCAGGCTAAAGTTGAAAACACAGCACAGCACCAGCTACTAGGAAGACTGCTGCTCACTCACCCCCCTTCCCCCGCATGGTAGGGATGGGGAGGACAATCAAAAGAATGTGAACCCCACGGGTTGAGATGAGAACATTTTAATAATTAAAGTACAATATAATACTAATGCTACTAATAGTAGGTGAAACAACAAGGAAATATATAAAAAAATAAAAGAGAAAAGAAAAAAAAAAACAACCCACACTAAACATAAGTGATGCACAATACAATTGCTCACCACCTGTGACCAATACCCAGCCCGTCCCAAGCAGCGATTGGTCCCTTCCAGGTAGCTCCTCCCAGTTTATATACTGGGCATGATGTGCTGTGGTATGGAATACCCTTTTGGCTAGTTTGGGTCAGGTGTCCTGTCTCTGCTTCCTCCCGGCTTCTTGTGCCCCTCCTCACTGGCAGAGCACGAGAGACTGAAAAATCCTTGATCAGGGTAAATGCTACTGAGCACTTACCCTGATCAACTAAAACATCGGTGTGGCATCAACACTGTTCTCAGACTAAAGCCAAAACCACAGCTCTACATTAGCTACTAAAAAGGAGAAAAAGAACTGTTACAAATGAACCCAGGACAAAGAGGAATATGTACAAATGAGAAGAAACTAGAGAAAAGGAGAAAGAAGAAAGAACATCAGCAGTCAGGATAATGAGATAAAGGGATTTTCAGCTGGCAAAGTATATTTACTATTTGATTTCTTATGTGGCTGCAGTGTTTCTGATCCAGTTTTAAGATCCAAAAGAAATTTTACCTTCCAGTGTATACGGGAGGAAGTAGAGACAGGACACCTGACCCAAAATAGCCAAAGAGGTATTCCATACCACAGCATGTCATGCCCAGTATATAAACTGGGGGCAGTTACCCAGAAGGGCTAGATCACTGCTGGGGTCAGGCTGGACACGGGTCAGCAGGTGGTGAGCAGTTGTATTCTCTTCTCTTGTTATTTCCCTTATCATTATTAGTATTGGTGGTAGCAGTAGTGGTTTTGTGTTATACCTTAGTTACTGGACTGTTCTTATCTCAACCCGTGGGAGTTATATTCTTTCGATTCTCCTCCCCACCCCTCTGGGAGCGGGGGAAGGAAGAGGGGGGGGAGTGAGCCAGCCGCTGCATGGTTCTGGGTTATCAGCTGGACTTAAACCACGACAGTTCTTTGTGGCGCCAGTATATAAACTGGAGGGGAGACACACACAAGCAGAAAGGGATAAAGTTCCTGTGGTGCACATAAAGAATTTGCTGGGGAAGACAGTCTGGGCTATTCCTGCTTCAGGTAAGTATTAGCTCAGGTGCACTAATAGTAGTGCCTCAGATATCTGGATGTGCTTCATTTCAGACAGTTGCTGCTTTATTTTAATGCTGGTGTATGACATGCTGTGGTATGGAATACTTCTTTGGCTAGTTTGGGTCAGGTGCCCTGTCTCTACTTCCTCCCGAGAGAGACGATTGGCAAACTCCTCTGCTGTACCCGTCTGGGAACCATAGAAAACCACTATGTTCCGTCCCAGCTCTTTCATTGCTCTGACCTGCGGGAGCAGCATCGTGGACGCGACGGTGGCAGCATGGCGGCACCCACTGGCGACTAGCGAACTGGGGCGGGGGGGCACTCACTTGAAGTGATCTTGCAAAGAGACCGAGCAAGATGGAACATAGTGGTTTTCTATGGTTCCCAGTCTGATTAAACAAAAATGTAGTTCAAACTGCAGAACACGGTAAAATATATGCATGTCTATTGGCATGGGTGTCTAAATGTCTTAATCAAGACACTTTCTATATATTTGTTAACATTCTGATTAAAAATAACTTACTCTGTTTTTCAGCTCAGAAATCTTGCTTTTAAAGAGATTCCTCATAAATCCTTCCATGGAGGCTGTCTAACAAATACTGCACACCACAGGGCAGATGGATTCTCAGGAAGAAAATTGGCAAGTGTGGAGACACTTGTGAAATATGCTACTCTATGAAGTTAAATCTCATGGATAGAGTTGCCTGTGGAGAAAGAAAGAAAGGCATTCAGTAGAAGTTCAGACTACCTCTTCTGTCAATTCTAGCAAATGGCTGCTCAGTCTGTAGCTTAGAGACAGTACCTGCTGCTGATTGCATGCCTTGTAGGTGAGGTGTGTGTCACAGAACCAATAAATTGGTGCTAAATGAAATTTATTGTTCAAACTCAATTAAAGCTCCACCAGTATCAACTACAGACCTAGGATGTCACATGGATTTGTCACTACAATGCTGATTCTGTGGCCAATGATCCAAAATACACAATCACTCACCTAATAAAAGGAGGGCTCTCAACCTAAAGGAGTTTCCTTGGATGGCTTCCCAACCTAAGGAGAGAGTCCTCAACTGCAAGCCTGCTGCTCTGAGGAGGACCAACTCAAAATGACTCTGTCAGGGCTTCATTTATACCCTAGTGGAATCTGATCTGTGGTCAAATATGGTCATGTCCTGAGCCCCATTGGCTCAGGACCACTGTTACTGTATAAATCCATTTTCCCTGCAAAGACGTATCACCAGGAACAAATCACAGTTGGTAAGGCTGCCCATACATCAGGTCATATGGACTCACATGATTCCTTCCTGGCTGTATTCGTATCCTTAAAGCAATTGGTAGGGCTTGTAACGAAGTTAAAGAAGTATCTTGACATATTTTACTTAATTGTAACTTGAGTGTCTGATTCATATGTTCCATTTTCCCACTAGCCTGAGGTCTATATAGGGTATACAGATCACACCTGATTCCCAAACACTCTCCCACCTTCCTAACCAGAAAACATATCTATTAGTACCAATATATAAATGTACCTGAGCCCATTATGCTGTGGTAAATCTGTAAAGTCCACTTGCCAATAATCTCCTGGACAATTGCCTTTGTTGTTCCAGGTGGGGGTCTCTTAGCATGGTAAGAATTATTTCATAAACAAGGTTCACACTTCTTTATAGCACTTCTATAATTCCAGACATCTGCATATTCAGAACTTGGAGTTTTAAAGCCTCAGTCATTGATTCTGTTCCCCCATGAGTTGCCTGGTGGTTTTCTTCTCATAAGAGGCTGGGGAACTAATACTTGCCTGTTTGATGTAGCCCACCACCCTTCATCATTCTTCTTGGCTCCAAATAGACTAGGTAATTTCTCATCCTCTGTTTGATAACTTCGAACTTCATTATCTGAGCACTGATACTTATGAGGCAATATTAATAAAAGGTCCCCACCTACAGCTTCTTTGTCTGCTTTGTCAGCAATGTGATTACCAATATTCACTGGAGTGTTATCAAATTGATATGCCTTAAAGCAAATTTTGACTTTCTGACAATTCCAGAACTCTCAGTAGGTCAATCAGATCAGCTTTCTGTTCTGATGTGTTGGGGGGGGGAGGGGCAGGGCTTTAGACTCTATTATCTCATGTTGGGTTACCACAACATATCCTGCTTTCCAGTTTCCATTTTTTATAAATCTACTACCATCCAGAAACAGTTCATAGTCCACATCCTTCAGGGATGTATGTTGTAGGTCAGTATGACTGGAATACTCCTGCTCAATAGGCTGTAAACAGTTGTGAGTCAGCTCTGTTGGGGAGGGTTTTGAATCTTCCCCCAGTCATCCTCAGTTTTCATCTAAAGTAATCATTTTCTCTGCCTGTCCTGACATTCCACTAAATCTCTGGTGTTTATTTTGATTCTGAGGTAATTCTCTCTTATTGGTCCTCTTCCTTAAGCTTTTACTTACATCTTCTGTGGATTGACATTTTATTAAATGGCTTAATTCTCTCCTTCCTTCCTCTGATTCAGGATCAATTCATCCTTCTGGCAAATAACTCATATCTCAGTGGAGCCCTTCCTGGGTTGCACTGTAGAGGCCTGCAATGCCATTTGCTGCCCAGGGGTTGCTGTGCAGAGCTGTGCCTGCAACTTGTAGTTTTGTGCGTCCACTCTAGACATACCCATGTTCATTTGAAGCATGCTAGCATCAACCAAAGAAGGTGCAAATTTTCCTTTCCCTAGCCCCTGTTTTTAAGAAAACGCAATGCTTCAACTGGGGTAGGGCATTCCTTCTCAGTTTCCTAATGCACTGGAGAAACTGCCTGGGTCAAACGCCTTGCAAATACCCTCCATGGCTATGTGTGTGGCCAGCCAGGAACAAGGCTGTTCTCTTGCCTGTTGTTCTACAGAAAGGAATTTCTCACTGGGATCTGCCAATCGCACCAAATGTTTTGCACTAGGTGTCATAGCATTGAACAAGCCTCTTATCCAAGAACAGCAGGCTGTGCACACCTTGTCCATAGAACAGATTCCCAGGTTTCCATCCTTTTGGTCATACAAGCTATTATAGGATTTCCTTGCAAGTAAACAATTCCTGCTGCACTCCCAGCACCTGTAATAAATGCTTGGAGCAATGTAGAGATATTTCAGCCGCTCCAGCTAATCAGCTGGCTTCATTTGGAGCTCAGCTCAGATGCCTCTATACAAACGCCCTTAGCAAGGGGAACAAACAAGAGGAATTAGAGATGTGTGCACGTCTACGGGAGTATGATATCACTGGTATCACAGAAACATGGTGGGATGGCTCCTATGACTAGAGTGTGGTAAGGGAAGGTTACAGGCACTTTAGAAAAGACAGGCCTGGCAGACGGGGAGGGGGAGTTGCTATTTATGTTAGGGATAGGCTGGAGAGTATGGAACTCTGTCTGGGGACAGGTGATCAGTCAACAGAGAGTTTGTGGGTCAGGGTTAAAGGGAGAACAGTGATAGGAGACATTACTCTGTGGATCTGTTACAGACTGCCTGATCAAGAGGACTCTGTGGATGAAGCGCTCTATAGACAGATAGGAACAGTCTCACGCTCACAGGCCCTTTTCTCATGGGGGACTTCAACTACCCTGATATTTGTTGGAGGGACAGTACGGCCCAGCAGAAGCAATCCAGGAGGTTCCTCGATTGTGTGGAAGACAACTTCCTACTGCAAGTAATAGAGGAGAGGTGCCATGCTTGACCTCAACCTCACCAACAGGGAAGGGCTGGTTGGAAATGTGACGCCCCAGGCCAGCCTTGGTTGTAGCGATCATGAGACGGTTGAGTTTGAGATCCTCAGGACAGTGAGAAGAGCATGCAGCAAGCTCACTGGCCTGGACTTCAAGAGAGCAGACTTTGGCCTCTTCAGGAACCTGCTTAGTAAGGTTCCATGGGATATAGCCCTAGAGGGCAGGGGGACCCAAGACTGTTGGTTGATATTCAAGGATCACCTGCTGCAAGCTCAGGAGCGATACATCCCAACTAGAAGGAAGTGCAGCAGGAGGGCCAGGAGACCTCCTTGGATGGATAAGGAGCTGCTGAGGAAAATTCGAAGGAAAAAAGGGGCTTATAAAAGGTGTAAGCAAGGTCAGGTGGTCTGGGAAGAATACAGGGATGTTGTCCGGGAAGCTAGGGACCAGGTTAGGAAAGCTAAGGCCCACTTAGAATTAAACTTGGCTAGGGATGTTAAGGATAACAGGAAGGGATTCTATAGGTACATAGAGAATAAGAGAGACTAGGGACAATATGGGCCCTCTCCGGAAGCTATCAGAACTGACTACCCTGGATTTGGAGAAGGCTGAGGTTCTTAATGACTTCTTTGCCACAGTCATCACTGGCAAATGCTCTGACCACACCACCCAAGTCTTGGAAGGCAGATGCAGGGACTGCGAGAATGAAGACCCTGGGCCCACTGTAGGCGAGGATCTGGTTCGAGGCCATCTTAAGAACCTGAATATGCACAAGTCCATGGTGATATAAGGAAAGCAAGTGCCTGGAAAGCATAGGCTTAAAATACTTTTAGCTTAATTTAGGTCTAAGATAGAGAACAATGTTTGCGTTGTAAGTCTGTGGTGTGATAACAGAATTTAGTAGCCCTACTAACATAGAATCATAGAATCATAGAATAGTTAGGGTTGGAAAGGACCTTAAGATCATCTAGTTCCAACCCCCTGGCCATGGGCAGAGACACCTCCCACTAAACCATGCCACCCAAGGCTCTGTCCAACCCAGCCTTGAACACTGCCGGGGATGGAGCATTCACAACTTCCCTGGGCAACCCATTCCAGTGCCTCACCACCCTTACAGTAAAGAATTTCTTCCTCAGATCCAATCTAAACTTCCCCTGTTTAATTTGAACCCGTTACCCCTTGTCCTCTCACTACAGTCCCTAATGAAGAGTCCCTCCCCAGCATCCCTGTAGGCCCCCTTCAGGAATTGGAAGGCTGCTATGAGGTCTCCACACAGCCTTTTCTTCTCCAGGCTGAACAGCCCCAACTTTCTCAGCCTGTCTTCATACAGGAGGTGCTCCAGTCCCCTGATCATCCTCGTGGCCCTCCTCTGGACTTGTTCCAACATTTTCATGTCCTTTTTATGTTGAGGACACCAGAACTGCACACAGTACTCCAAGTGAGGTCTCACGAGAGCAGAGTAGAGGGGCAGAATCACCTCCCTCGATCTGCTGGTCACGCTCCTTTTGATGCAGTGTTGCCTCAGTGAGGCGCGGTAACCTGGTTCAGGAAACGGCACAGGCGAACACCTGCTCGCGATCGCGGGGTCCATCAGCACACAGACACCAATGTGGTGGACGGAAAATGGCGTTTATTGAAGAGTGACACAGCATTATATAACTTGGGTTTACGACGTCACTTCTGTCTGCTTACGTCACAAGCTAAACGCTATTGGCTACCTGGAGAGGGGCTCTGTCTTTCCGTTACAGCACGACATCTTCTGACCGCCAAGCCCTAGCTACCTACTTTTCCCCCCTCCCTATGCTTAAGCGAATTAGCTAAAAAACAAAGTTTGTTATTCTTAATCTATACCTTATAACAATCGTAAAAAATATGCATGATAAACTGGAATACACTTTGCAACAGTCTTAAAAAACATATGTGATAAACTTTGAATAAAAAACATAAGGCACTATAATCGAGATTCTATAAACGGGTTCCACACAAATACAAAACACAAAAATGTGATATAATGACCCTGTAAAATCAAAAAATTAGCTCCAAACAGCGTCATCGCAATGTAAGGAGGCAGGCTTAGTCTCAGCGGGTGTCCCCGTCAAGGCTCTGCCTCCCTCACATTGTATGAGGCTTGGGCTTCTGAACTGATCAAAATGCACACTTGTTCCAATGCAGGTGGCCAGCCTGCATTGGAAGGAATGGCCTGCAGTATCTATGAAAGGTTAACAAGGGCCGGTCAAAACATGAACATGCTTATATTTGTTAGCTTTTTGGTATATGAATATCACAGAAAAGCTACAATAACACAATATGCTTGTCTTGTTTTCTCTTTACAATTGTACTAGGGGGTAACACTAAGCGGATACATTCTTAAAGCTGTTGCTGGCGTTCTATCATCATAATGTTAACTTTTTCTAGCCGGCTCTTGACAAACGACATAAGCCTATTCAGTATACAGGGTCCGAAGATCAGTGCCAACATGATCATTGAGATCGGCCCTATTAAAGTAGATAACAGGGTGGGTAACCATGATGAACTGGTAAACCAATTTTCATACCAGCTGTGCTGCGATTCCCTTTCTTTTCGCCGTTTTTCTAGGTTCTCTCTCAATTTTTCCATAGTGTTTCTTACTACTCCGGTGTGGTCCACATAGATACAACATTCCTCCTTCAAAGCAGCACACAGCCCTCCCTCTTTTAGGAATAGTAAATCTAGACCTCTTCGGTTTTGTAATACGACTTCTGAAAGGGATCGCAGCGATTGTTCCAGAAGACTAATTGATTGTTCTATTTTAGCTAGGTCTTCATCAATGGTCTGTCGTAGGTTTATAAAGTCTTGATTCCCTTTTATTAATGCAGCTATTCCTGTTCCAGCCCCCGTTCCCCCTATAGTTAATAGAGCGGCTATTGTAAAGGCTGTGATTGGTTCTCTTTTTACCAAAGGAAGTCCTAATAGGGTGTTTGCTTCTTTTTCTTTGATTTCATACTTGTAGCTCTCTGGATAATAGATTATTCTGGGGAGCAGGACGATTTGTACGCAAAATTCATTGATTAAATGTAAGTATTCTATAGAAACACAGGGTGTTAATCCTGTTCTGGAACATGCCCACTTGGCGTTCTTAGTAGGAAGTAACCAACCACTTGTTTGTGGTATTGTCTCGTTTGTACAAAGATGTTTTTTCCCTTCCGGGACCTTTCCTACGCATCTCCCTTTCCCTGTCACCTGACTAAGGGAGATCCCTTGAGTATTATTTTGCCAGTTACATTCCGTCAGGTTGTTTCCTGTAGTATGGTCAGGCTGACTATCAACCGCAACTGCTTCATAATATGGTGACATAGCAGTATAGCAAAGCCAACAGTGCTTCATTAAATTTGGGTGAGCTTGTTTCAATACTTGAAAAGTGGCTTCCATCAAATTCTAGAGGGGGTATTTTCCCAAAATCTCATCCTTTCTACTTTGTGTTTCATTTAGAGCCGAATTTTGTGTTTCTTCTAAAGCCGGACTAGTTTCTGGCATATTGGTCTGTCTTTGTTCAGGTTTTGGAGTCGAACTGATTTCTGGTTTTTTGGTCTGTGTTTCTCTGGTTAATATTTTATTGGGCCCGATGCGCTCCGTCTCGATTGGAGGCATCGTTTTTCTAATGCGAAATACTGAACCCCGATCTTTTCCGGGTTCATAATATCTTATGCCCCATGTTCGTCCTATGAACCACCCAGGATCATCCGGTAATTTTACAAGAAGGTCTAGGTGCCTACAATTTCCCCATTGCCTAAATGCTCTGGGTACTCCGAATGAGTCTCGTCTGGGCGGCTGACACCCTTTTGGTCCATGTGTTATATTCAAAAACTTGTCTTTTTGCAGTTCCCATGCTGTTGAGATAGTCTCACAACCCCAATACGCACAATAATGTTCCCAGGGGTAGTTACAGTAGGTTTTTCCTGGGTTGGATGCCGGACAGAAGTAATTCCCAATCAGATCTAGACAAGGTTCAATAGGGGCTAGTTGGCAAGGATAAACACTAAAAACTGGTGACCCTGCGGTTGTTTTTGTGCTGATTACTTGGGATAGTTCTACCTGCTCAAGTACCCATGTAAAGGGTTGGTGGTGATAGTAATGCGATTCTACCTGTCCTATAATAACGAGCTCCAAAATCAGGATCACACAAAGACATTGCCGCCCCCTCCCACGAATGTTATTTTGCCGTTGTCTGGAATCTGCCGGTGTAGAACTCTCGGACTTGGACGGGACGCTTGGCTCCAGGGTGGATGGGACACTTGGCACCGGGGTGTACGGGACACTTGGCACCGGGGTGTACGGATTATGGGGACGTCCGATGATGTGATCCTGTGGACAAAAACTCACAGTTTTCATTAGTTTTATTCTGAAGATCTGGTTTAATAGACTTAAGCGGACACCACTTAATTCTGCCGTCTTTTCTGACAGCAGCATACCCTCGCCCTGTTAGAACTAGCCGCCACCCGTGTTCCCATTCTCCCAGCTCATTTCTAATTGTGACCAACGGGCCTTCCTCTAGCGCTCGAGTGGCCCAATGTTTTTGGGTGGGGCTATTTACCTCTTCTCCCCTGGGAAATTGATTCAGTGCTAGCAGAGCAGTTGCCAATAGGCGTGCTTGATCTCCTGAGGGAATGGCGTCAGCAAAACCTTCTGCTTTTGCTAACACCTCCAATTTAGATTTCAGAGTTTGATTCGCTCGTTCTACTATGGCTTGTCCTGTGCTATTATATGGGACGCCGCGTATTAATGTAATACCCCATTTCAGAGCAAATGCTTGGGTTGATTTAGAGACAAAATTTGGGCCATTGTCCGTTTTGATCTGATTAGGGACCCCAAGCCATGCCATGGCTGTCAACCAATGTTGGATGGTTGCTTTCGAGTCAGTCTTAAGATGTTGAGTGGCTACGATGACCCCACTATATGTGTCTACAGTTACCGCTAGCTACGCTCAAGGTTTCAGCAACTGGCAGAGTGTAAAATCTGTTTGCCATACTTCGGAGGCTTTAAGCCCTCTGGGGTTTATTCCACTGGACCACAGCGGTGCTTTCTGACAGTGAGGGCATGTAGCTACTATGTGTTTCACGTCAGTGACTGAAATCCTGCATCTCTTTGCTAACGCTTTGGCCCCAATGTGGAGAGACTCGTGTAGCTGATGAGCATCTCTCAGTGTCCACAGTCCTTTTGCAGCGGCATCTGCTTTGTCATTGCCGGTTTGGAAATACCCTTTAATTGGGCGGTGGCTGTTGACGTGGATGACTGATATAGTGCCCTTTCGAGAAAAAAGTGCTTCTTCTAGCATTAGGGCTGCTGTGGATGTCGACACGCCAGGCCCCGACATGGCCAAGCAAAGTTTGGCCACAAACATCGAATCAGTCACTATGTTGAGATGTTCTGTTGGGAACAGTCTGCACGCTAGTACTACAGCCGTCGCTTCTAGCTGTTGAACTGAAAGAGCACAATCGGTCATTTTAATGCAGTGCCATTCTTTTTCTGATTTCCATACTGCTGCCGCGGTTGAGGTCGCTGAAGATGCGTCTGTGAAGACCGTTGGTCCTGGTTGGGGCCGGTCCATGATTTTCTGTGGAAGGTCGATGTTGATGATTGCTAGCAGTTGAGTCCAGGGGGGCTTTGTGGCGTACTGAACCTCTCCACCAAATCCGACGAGAGCTATGGCCAGATACTCTGACATCGCCACTGATTGCGCTGGGAGCTGTTTACGGAAGGGTAGGTATATCCTGGCAGGTTCGATGCCTAGGTGTCTTAGGGCGAGTTTTCTGCCTTTCATGATGAGGTTACCAAGGCACTCAATTCCCGGAGAAAATGCACGTGACGGTTTTCCCAGGACTATCCATTGTACTGGTTGGGCTTTTTCAGGGGGGCCCTGGGCTAGTGCTCCTACTCCCCCCCCCTCTGTGAAGTGCACATACAAATCAAGTGGTATATTTGGGTTCCACCTGGCGAGTGTGCTTGATGACACCTGTTGCTCGATAAAGTCGAGAGAGTTCATTGCTTCTGTTGTCAGAGTTTTTTGCTCCCATGGGTTCTTTCCTTTCAAAAGATCATACAGGGGGGCCATGATTTCGGGAGGGATCAGGACAATATTGCGCAGCCATTGCAAGGACCCCACTAACTGTTGCATATCATGGAGTGTCTTGATATTCCGATGAATTTTTATTTGGGGAGGGGTTACGTAAGAACTTGTAATTCCCATTCCCAAAAAACTTACACATGGTCCTTTTTTAATTTTTGCGCTCGCGATTTCGAACCCGTTTGTTTTTAGAGTTTCTGAAACCGTTGACACCAGCTGGTCCACCTGACTTCCTGACGGTGCAGCGATTAAAATATCATCCATGTATTGAATGATGGTTGCATTCGGGTCACTGCGCCAGACTGGTACTAATGCCCAATCCACCGTAATCTGGCAGATAGTGGGTGAGTTGATCATTCCTTGAGGCAGCACTTTCCACTGGAAGCGTACGTTGGGGCGTTGGCTGTTTGGAAACACGACAGAAAAAGCAAACCACTCCTTATCCTTTTCATGCAGGGGTATCGAAAAGAAACAATCCTTGATATCAAGGACAGCACAAGGTTGTCCTTCTGGTATCATAGAGTTCATTGGCAACAGCATTTGGACGGGACCCATTGGTTGAATTGCCTTGTTTACTTCACACAGGTCATGGAGGAGACGAAACCCCTCGCCAGTTCGTTTGGGTATTACAAAAACTGGAGTATTCCACGGACTAGTGGAAGGCTCTATATGACCTCGCTGTAGTTTGCGGTCAAGTAGCTCGAGAAGAACGTCCATTCGAGGCTTCAATAAGGGCCACTGCTCGACCCACACTGGGTCGGACGATTTCCACGTTAGTTTAATTGGTGGAAGTGGGTGTGCAGCAGTGGCCCTTAGGGTAAATTTGTCACCCTAGCTTTTAATAGGACTAAAGCATCCCTTCCCAGCAGGGGTGGGACCCCTGACATGACGTATGGACAAAGGATGATGCTTTTTTCCGGTCCCTTTTCAGTATGAAGTGTGATTGCTATCAATTGAGCACTCTTCCAAGCTCAGGTTAATCCCCTGACTCCACCCACCATGGGGGCACTTTCCAATTGCCAGTGCGGAGGCCAATTTGTCTTAGGAATAACTGTAACATCTGCTCCGGTGTCAATCAAGAAAGGGACGCTAATAGTAGTATCATCTGAGCTATTGTAGAGAGAGCAGATTCCCCACACCACTGGTGGGTTGTCACACTTTATTGCCAAGGCCACCCTGGGGTCTCGCCCCCATAGAGTTGTCCTTGCTGTCCCTGAGATAGGGGCGGATTCGACTGAACTGTCGGTTGAGCCATGAAGTTGGTCGCTTCTCAAGGGGGCAGCGGATTCGGGAGTGCTTCGCCCCATCTGGGGTTGGCATAGTTGGGCCGCCTCATATCCCAAGTGGGAGAGGGCCGAGCGCAGCCTGAGCGCCCTCTCCCCCTCCCGTTTCCCTAAGGTTGAGCTTTACGGGTGCATTCCCTAGCGAAATGTCCTGTCCTTCCACAAACCCAACATGGTCCTTTGGGTGGATTTTTGCGGGGGGGGGGGCGCTGTTGGTGGGTCCCCCAACTGAGGGCAGTTAGCTACCACATGGCCTTTCTGGCCACATTTAAAACATGCCATTACAGTAGCCATCACTGTAGCAGCTGCTTGAAACGGGGTCAGCTGCTCTTCATTCGCGACGTGTTTAATCATGGTCGCGACACTTGACCCCGCCGGCAGTGATCGTAGAATTTCTTTGGTTTTCGCATTACACTGTTGACGCAAACAGTCCGCAACAACGGGGTCTTTGGCTTCTGGAGGCAGGGTCGAGGAGTCGACTGCTGCTTGGAGACGATCTACAAATTGTGTAAAGCTCTCACTTTCATTTTGTTTTATCGTGGACCATGGCAATGGCTTGACAATAGTTCTGGAAGTTGTGTGAATAGCGTCCCTAGCTGCACGAGTTGTTATCATGACTTCGTGGGCCCGCAGGCCTTGAGCTTGTGCCTGGGGGGTAAGCATTGTTGGATCCGTGCCCATTAGGCGAGGCAAGCAGGAGCCATGTAACGGGTGACGCTTCCCAGACACTTGGGCTAATTGTTTCACACAGTTATCTTCCCATTCTTGTTTAAAAACAATCATCCCTGCTCCATCAAAAATCATTTTACAAATGTGTCTTATATCGAACGGGAGCATGTCATCTCCCCCGAAAACCCCATCTATAAGGGTAGAAACCATAGCAGAATTAAGCCCCTTATCTGCAATTGCTTTAACAATTGCTTGTATGTCTTTAGGGTTTACCGGTGAAAAAATCCTTTGGCCCCCATCTGTGACATGAACCGGGAATGCTAATGTGGTCGGTGGGACCCATTCAGCGCATGCAGTCTTTATTTCTTTCCAGTCCGTAAAAGAGGTGTTTTTCTTTTTAAGTTTCTTTGTATGACGGGTGGGAATAACTTGACTGTTAAGCCCATATACCCATGGTTCTTCCTCCTCTGAATCTAGGCCAGTTGTGAACCAGTCGTCCGAGCTAGTGTCTGATCCAGGGTCAGAACTCGACTGACTGGCTACTTCCGGGCTCCAAAACTTTTTTGTTGGGCTCCGGTCCCGCCCGCTTCTCGGACTCTGGCTCTGCCCACTTCCCTTGCAGGCTCCACAGGGGGGCCATGCTCTTTCTTCACTCCGGCCCCGCCCACTTCCCTTGCAGGCGGGCCTTTCCCCCCCTCTTAACTCGCCCCGCCTTCCACTCGGGCTCCGGCCCCTCCCACTTCCCTTGCAGGCAGGCCTTTCCCCCCCTCCCCGCCTTTCAGTCGGAGGGGTGTTTGCCTTACAAAGGCATTTTTTCCGATGGCCACTCTGATTGGCTGTCCGCCCCTCGCTCGCGCTTCCCTCCCCTTCCTGTTTGTGCGCGCTTGTTAGTTCTAGCGCTTCCTCCCTGCTCCCGCCGGGGGCATCCTCGCCCCGCCCCTCCGAAGTCCGCTCGGCACCATCTTGGGGCGCATATGGTGGTGGTCTGGCCCAGACTTCCTCAGGCTCTGGTTTCCCCGCGGCACCCCTCGCCTCCTCAGCTAACCCGCCCCAGAAGGATTTTGCTTGATTCTGTCCCTCCACAAGCGGGTCGGGGTTCTGGGACTTGGGGGGCATATCGCCCTCCCGCGAGTCTTTAGACTCAGTTGAAATGCCATCGTCTGGTGGATGCGGAGTCTGTGTGGCTGCCCCGACTCCCAATTTCGGGGTGACCAACAAACAGTCCCTCGCCGCCTTCCAGATTTCCTGCTCCTGCATGGCCTTTTGCAGAGCTTGTTTAACTTTCCCCCACGACTTAAGATTTTTCCCACAACCCAAGGACATCGTCTCCTCGGCTAAAGCTGTGGTGCATTTAGCCCGCACTTCTGGGTGGAGGATATCCACCGCCTGGTCAATGACCCCAATCTGCAAAAGCCTCGCAACGGCGAGAGTAAAATCTTTGGGTTTACAGTCAATACCCCACTGCTTATGTAATTCTGATACAACCTTCACAAGGGCCTCCATCGTCCTTGCAGGTCTGGGAGCGTCCTCCCCGCCGGGCTGGTCCTGCCTCTCCGGCTGCCGTTCACCCGTCCAGGCGATTCCCGGGTTTCGGCACCACTTGTTGCCTCAGCGAGGCACGGTGACCTGGTTCAGGAAACAGCACAGGCGATCACCTGCTCGCGATCGCGGGGTCCATCAGCACGCAGACACCAATGTGGTGGATGGCAAATGGTGTTTATTGAAGAGTGACACAGCATTATATAACTTGGGTTTACGACGTCACTTCTGTCTGCTTACGTCACAAGCTAAACGCTATTGGCTACCTGGAGAGAGGCTCTGTCTTTCCGTTACAGCACTACATCTTCTGACCGCCAAGCCCTATCTGCCTACAATGCAGCCCAGGATACGGTTGGCTTTCTGGGCTGCAAGCGCACACTGCCAGCTCACATTCATTTTTTCATCGACCAACACCCCCAAGTCCTTCTCTGCAGGGCTGCTCTGAATCTCTTCTCTGCCCAACCTGTAGCTGTGCCTGGGATTGCTCCGAGTCAGGACTGCAGTGGCAAATAGGTTTTTCTGAATTACCGAGAAAAGGCATTTATTGATATTTGTAGGTGTTTGTGGATACTTTTTCAGGGTGGCCTGAAGCATTCCCTTGTAGAATAAATAATGCAAGACAAATAATTAAAACATTATTAAATGAGATAATACCGCGTTTTGCAGTACTAGCAGCAATTGCTTCCGACTGAGACTCGCCCTTTAGTGCAAAATTGTTACAAGAAATTAGCAAAAAATTAGGAACTGATTGGCAGCTACATGTTCCATACAGGCCTCAGGCCAGTGGACAAGTAGAAATAATGAACCATCTGATCAAACAACAGATAAGAAAATATGTCAAGAAACGAATTAGTATTGGTACCAAGCCTTACCACTGGCTCTATTAAGAATTCAAACTAAACCTCAGTCGAAAGAAGAGGCTAGGCCATGTAAAATTTTATCTGGAAGACCATATCAGTTCTAGTTTAAAGGAGAAAGTCTTCTGGAAGTGGGAAAAGGCTATCTCCAACAGTTTCTGGTCAATCTGGGAAAACAATTAGAAGAAATAAATAAAAGAATATTAGGGACAAGAGTGAGAGGTCTGGATTATCCGATTCACCCTTTCAGAGCTGGAGACTGGGTTCATTTTAAGAATTTTTCAAGAGATCCTCTACAGGAGAAGTGGAGCACACCGTACCAGATATTATTGAGCACCTTTACAGCAGTGAAGATGAAGGAACATCCTGCTTGGATACATTATTCAAGAATAAAGAAAGCACCAGAACCAGAGAAGACATGGCGGATCAAACCTTCAGGACCCTTATGTATGAAATTGCATCTGTCATAATTTGGACTTATATGATAACTGGCATACAAGCTTGGGACAAAAACTTATACCTGAAATTAATGCAGAATATTTGTTAATCGTAGTGACTGTTGGGTGTGTGCACAGTTGCCTAAATCAGGAGAAAATCCGGACCTACCATAAATTGGCGTTCCAATTCCCTACACTATCTCATGGACTAATTTGTGGGGGAACAGTGGTAACCTATATCCAAGGGAAAGGTTAAGATTTGGGATAGTTAATCCTAATCCAAGTAAAGATTATTATACCTGTATACAAAGGTGTATTACACCAGGAACCAGAGTAGGAGATTATATTTGTTTAAATGCCACAGGTGTAGATCACTATTCAAATTGCAATCACGCTATTAATATAGATGGCATTGTAGTTCAGTGGTGGCCCATTCCTGAAGGGAAAGGATGGTATTGGTTATGTGGAGAAAATGCTTATAAGACTCTACCCCCCAACTGGAAGGGGGCATGAACCTTAGGTGCTGTGATACCCAATCTTACTATTACTGACATGTATCCTTCTGCAACCTGGGTTAGAAGTTTTGCAAAATGGATTAAGCAAGGGTTTAACCCTATTGCTGAACGGAACACTGCATTTCATAGTTTTGTGAGATGGCTAATTCCATCTTTGGGAGTAAGTGAATTAGAGAAGGCAACTGTAAATATCTCAGCAACCATAGAGGAAATAGAGAGTAAAACCATTGATATAATCCAGGCAGAATAAGAAGAGATGACTAGCCTATCTAAAATGGTATTACGAAACCGAATGGCTCCAGACATGTTATTGGCTTCACAAGGAGGACTTTGTTCCATAGTCAATGAAAGTTGCTGTTCCTACATAGATCAAAGCGGCAGGATTGAAACAGAACTGGAGGATATTTGGAAACAAACTAAAATATTTCATGAAATGGCCAAGGATGATACCTCCTGGGGGTTCGAAGAAATATGGAAAAAGTTAACTTCATGGTTACCTAATCTCTCCTGGTTAAGGCAACTGGTGGTAGGAATATTAATATTAGTTGTTTTCATATTGATTACTTGTGGTATGATACAATGTTCCTTCTGGTATTGTAAACGATGTATGATAAGCTATGAAGATTGGAAAAGATGAAATCAAGCATCAAGTAGAAACAGGAAATTATTTCAGAAAGACTCTACATGGTAATGGTAGTATATAAAATGTTGTAAAAGAATTTGCAAAAGGATCGAAAAAGGGGGGATTTGAGACAAGGAGGCACAAAAGCACAAAATGTAATCAGTTCAAAGTAAGATTAAGTTTGATAGCTTTGTAATGGAGGTGCTTGAAGGTAGTTGACATAGTTTTAGGTCCTTAAGACCTTAGTACAAAAAGTGTAAGAAAAGCAGGATAGAAAAACAGGACCTGGGGATAGGGAGTATCTGGGACTAGCAGTCGTCCTGGATGGACACAGTTAAAGTAACTGATAAGTAGAAGGACAGGATGATTGCTATGTTTGTGGTGTTAATGAACCCATTAAGTTGGTGCAAACATTTACTGAGGAGTATCTGGGGCTAGCAGATGTCCAGGATGGGAGCAGTTATACTAACTGATAAGTAGAAGGACAGGATGATTGCTATGTCTGTAATGTTAATTAAGCTGGTGCTTCAAAGACTGCCAGAAGTTATGAAGATTGTTGGAAGAAGTAAACGACCCTCAAAGACCACCACCACATTTTTGTATGCATGCCAGAAACTTTCTGGAAGATGATGTAATTCATGTGTAGCCTCATGAATATGTATGTATGCTCTGTGACTATATAAGGATGGCCTGTGTAGCAATACTGTGATACATGTTAGGAGGAGCTATCCCCTGTGTCTACCGGCGCCGCAATAAAGAATACCTGCTTGTCAACTTGAAAACTTTGTTGGCAAGTTTGTTCCTGGAGTTTTCTCCAAATCAAAACTAACAATAGCATATGTAGCTTTAAATTAACATAGTAAAATACAGCAAGCTGTTCTAACTTGCTAAGACGTAGGGAGTAAAGAATGTCCAGCTGACAGGGGAAGAAACATCACAGGACTGATAACAACTTAAGGAGACAGTGAATAAGACCAAGGAACTCTGTTACCCTGAAGGGTAACAGAGACTGGAACATAACAGAAGCAAGGGCATGCCACTGCTAACTCAGCACTAGGTCCTAGCGAGTACACACAAGCACTGAGGTCATTCAGTAAACACTGTGGAAGACTATCAGTGACCACCAGAGAGCCTCCACTCAGCAAGAAAGTGCAAATATTATAATTAATTCCCAGAAATCTCATGAGGCACTCAGCTTTGTGAAATGATTCATGTGTGTGCCCAGCACTGCAATAAAGAATGCTGCTTTCTAAAACTCCAAATTGAGTCTTAGAGAGCTTCCCTGACCATCTTTTGCGGTAACAGTTTCATAAGAGCCTTCTCTTCTCCAGGCTGAACAAACCCAACTGTCTCAATCTGTCTTCATAGGAGAGATGCTCCAGCCCTCTGATCATCTTCATGGCCCTTCTTTAGATTCACTCAACAGCCCAGGTCCTTCTTATGTTGGGGGCCCCATAGCTGGATGCAGTACTCCAGGTGGGGTCTCATGAGAATGGAGTAGAGGGGGAGAATCACCTCCCTCGACCTGCAGGTCATGTTCCTTTTGATGCAGCCCAGCATACGGTTTGCTTTCTGGGCTGCAAGCACACTGCCAGCTCATGTTGCGCATCTCATCAGCCAACACCCCCAAGTCCTCCTTCTCAGATCTGCTCTTAATTCACTCTCTGCTCAGCCTGTATTTGTGCTTGGGATTGCCCTGACCCAAGTGCAGGACCTTGCACTTGGCATTCTTGAAATTCATGAGGTTCATACAGGCTCACCTCTCAAGCATGTCAAAGTCCCTCTGGATGGCATCCCTTCCCTCTAGCCAATCAACTCAGCTTTTTATCATCTGCAAACTTGCTGAGAGCACACTAAGTCCCACTATGTCATTGATGAAGATATTAAATAGTATCGATCACAATATGAACCCCTGAGGGACACCACTTATTACTGATTTTCATTTGGATGTTGTGCCATTGACCATATCTTTTTGGATACAGTCACCCAGACAGTTACATCCCTACACTCCTGGAAAGTATCCCTATATTCTTCCCAAGATACATGTCCCTGGTTCCACTTCCTGTCTATTTCCTTCTTACAATTTAGTTTGACCTTACTGAGCCATTCTGGTCTCCTGCTTTTTTTTCCTCAAAATTAGCTTTACCTTTTCATTTTCTGGCCTCTAAAAACACTCCCTTATTTCCTCAGAAAAAAATTCATCATGCTTGGAGAGTCTGAGAATGAAAGCACTGACATTTTTTTATACTTTAAAGAGTTAATTATATTTTTGCTAATGCATTTTTTTCCTCCAATCTGTTTAGTGTTTAAATATTTTAGTTCTAATAAGCAGTCTACATTTTTCTCTTATCTGATCAGGATGCTATTTTCTGGGTACTTCTTTTAGGGAACTGGCTGCTAAAATGTATGATCAGTATGCTCAGATACTGTTACGAGCACTAAGGGGCCACCTTTGGGCAGCAGAGCTGGGCCAGGGGGATGGGCCCAAAGCCAGGCTGAGAAGCCTCATGCAACTGCTCATGGGATTGGTGCTGCTCCAAGTGAATATAAGGAATCAGCTCATGATGCATCTTTGTATATGTCATGGGTTCAGCAGTAGCAGTCATTTTTCTCCTTCTTGGTAGCTGGTGCAGCGCTGTGGTTTTGACTTTCGGCCTGGGAACAGTGCTGATAACACTGGTACTTTAAGATATTATAACAACTAGCTGTTGCTTCCTTAGAACGCTACCTTCCTTCATTCAACAAGAAAGAAGTTGCTGAGTTATAAACACATGTATCACAGTGGCCAAATTGGTAGCTAGAATGATTGCTTTAATCCTCAAACTGGTTTGGCCAAACTAGTTTATTTGGAATTTTACCATATCTTTGGTCTAGCCACTGCCTTATTCTACAATTTGAGAGTGAATTCAGATAGAATTTGGGCTGCTTGGTCCTCTGAGTCGGAGGACCACAACTGTGGAAACAGTGACTTATCATTTGTGAACACTGAAATTGTAAGGAACCAGCTGTATCAGCTGAATGTTCATTAAGTCCATGGGGCCAAATGGGATTCATCCCAGAGTACTGAAGGAGCTAGAGGATGTTCCAGCAAGACCCACTCAATCAGCAGGACCCCTACCAAAGGTCTTGGGAGTCTGTGGAGATCCCAAGAACTGGAAGCTTGCTAGTGTTATTCCAATTTACAAAAGGGTGTGAAAGAAGACCCAGGAAACTACAGACCTGTTAGACTAACCTCAGTACTTGGAAAAATTATGAAGAAGATCATACTGGCTGCTAGTGAAAAACATTGAGAGGACAATGCAATCATCAGGCATATTCAACATGGGTTCACAAAGGGAAAGTCCTGTTTAACTAATCTGATATCATTCTACAATAAGGTCACCCGACTAACGGATGAAGGTAAGACAAAATCACAGAATCAGAGAATTGTTAGGGTTGGAAAGGACCTTTGGAGATCATGTTTACTATAGCATTGCAGTTTTCTTTCAGCAGTGACATCTAAAAAGTACACACAGACAGGTGAACCAGACGATTTCAAATCACTGTTAAAATTCAGAGAGCACCTCCTCATACATACGTTAAACTACAATCGCTTTCATTAACTAGATTCTGTTAGTCTTGAAGTGCATCTTATCTGTATTTGTTTAAGAGAAGCAATTCATTAATGTACCTTACTAGAAAGGTCAGGGAAAGCCCTATATGGTTAAAACCAGCTGATTAAGTAATTGAAGATTAGACCATTATGGTTTTCCATAATTAGATTTCTTAATTGCTTTGCTGCAGTTTTATTTTCTAAGTGCCAAATGCTGCTGTCAGTGCAGTTCATGACATAATAATATTGATTTCAATGAAAACAGGAACTTCTAGCACTAAACTTTCTTTTGCTGAGCAGAATAATACATTGCAGCTTTTGTATGTATCCTTTATGAGAATTCTATCCTGTTTGTAGAACTATAACTGTGTGATGAAACACAGCTATATTCTTGTTTGGCAACATGATTAAAAACTGCAAAGAAATCATTTGTGCTAACTACTGCAATTATTACTTGAAACAGTTTTAGATCATTGTAACAATAAGTGCTGTAAGTTTCTAAACTGGTATTTTTTCCACCAGTCAATGGTTTCAAATCTGGATTTCTGAGAGTGCCCAAATCCATTAAAACAACAACAAAAGAAATTAAATAAATCTAGCCTGGATTTAAGTACTCAAAAATATCAGTAAAGTCACAAAATGACAGAATCATTAGGGTTGAAAGGGACCTCTGGAGATCATCTAGTCCAACCTCCCAGCCAAGGCAGGGTCACCTAGAGCAGGTTACACAGGAACGCATCCAGGCAGGTTTTGAATGTCTCCTGAGAGGGAGACATCACAACCCCCCTGGGCAGCCTGTGCTAGTGCTCTGCCACCCTCAATGTTAAGATGATCTTCCTCATGTTGACTCAAAACTTCTTGCGATTTAGTTTACGGCCATTGCTCCTTGACCTGTCACTAGGCACCACTGAAAAGAGTCTGGCACCATCCTCCGGGCACCTGCCTTTGAGACATTGCTCTGCATTGATGAGATCCCCTCTCAGTCTTCTCTTCTCTAGACTAAACAGGCCCAGCTCCCACAATCTCTCCTCATAAGAGAGATGTTCCAGACCCCTGATCATCCTTGTGGCCCTCTGCTGGACCCTCTCCAGTAGCTCTTTGTCTTTCTTGTACTGAGGAGTCCAGAACTGGACACAGTACTCCAGATGGGGCCTCACTAGGGTTGAGTAGAGGGGGAGGATCACATCCCTCAGCCTGCCGGCCGCACTCCTTCTGACGCACCCCAGGATACTGTTGTACCTCCTGGCTGCAAGGGCACACTGCTGGCGCATGGTCAACTTCTCATTCACATATATGTTCAGGTCCTTCTCAGCCGACCTGCTCTTTAGTAGGTCATCCCCCAGACTGTACTGGTACTTGAGGTTCTTCCTCCCCACATGCAGTACTCTACACTTGCTCTTGTTGAACCTCATGCGGTTTCTCTCTGCCCAATTCTCCAGCTTGTCAAGGTCACTCTGAATGGCAGCACAGCCTTCACGTGTATCAGCCACTCCCTCATCTTTGTATCATCAGCAAACATGCTGAGGGTACTCTCTAGCCCTTCATCCAGATCACTGACAAACAAGTTGAAGAAGGCTGAACCCACTGCTGATCCCTGGGGAACTCCACTGACTACAGGTCTACAACTGGATTCTACTCTGCTGGTCTACAACTGGATTCTACTCTGCTGATCATGACCCTCTGAACTCTGTCATTCAGCCAGTTCCCAATCCACCTCACTGTCCGTTCATCTAACTCACAGTTCCTGAGCTTACCTATGAGGATGTCATAGGAGACAATGTCAAAGGCCTTGCTGAAGTCAAGGTAGATAACATCCACTGCTTTCCCCTTGTTGCCCCATGTTGCCATGTCATCATAAAAGCCTATTAGATTGTTTAAGCAAGATTTACTCTTGGTGAATCCATGCTGACTACTCCTGATGACCTTCTCTTCTGCATGCTTTGTGATGATCTTTGTGATGACATGTTCCAACATTGTTGTGGTTTAAGCCCAGCCGGTAACTCAGAACCACACAGCCTATCATTCATTCCCCTCCTTCTTCCTCCCCTCGCTCCTGGAGGGATGGAGAGGAGAACAGAAAGAATGTAACTCCCACAAGTCGAGATAAGAACAGTCCAGTAACTAAGGTACAACACAAAACCACTACTGCTACCACCAATAATAATAATGATAAGGGAAATAACAAGGGGAGAGAATACAATTGCTCACCACCCGCTGACCAACACGCAGCCCAACCCAAGCAGTGATCTGGGCCTTCCAGGTAACTCCCCCCAGTTTATATACTGGGCATGACATGCTGTAGTATGGAATATCTCTTTGGCTAGTTTGGGTCAGGTGTCCTGTCTGCTTCCTCCTGGCTTCTTGTGCCCCTCCTCACTGGCAGAGCATGAGACTGAAAGTCCTTGATCAGAGTAAGCAATACTTAGCAACAACTAAAACCACTGGTGTTATCAGCCTTGTTTTCAGGCTAAAATGAATAACCAGATCATAGAATCATAGAATAGAATCATAGAATAGTAAGGGTTGGAAAGGACCTCAAGATCATCGAGTTCCAACACCCCTGCCATGGGCAGGGACACCTCCCACTAAACCATGCCATCCAAGGCTATGTCCAATCCCACCTTGAACGCCGCCAGGGATGAAGCATCCACAACCTCCCTGGGCAACCCATTCCAGGGCCCCACCACCCTCACAGTAAAGAATTTCTTCCTCAGATCCAATCTAAACTTCCCCTGTTTAAGTTTAAACCCATTACCCCTTGTCCTCTCACCACAGTCCCTAATGAAGAGTCCCTCCCCAGCATCCCTATAGGCCCCCTTCAGGTATTGGAAGGCTGCTATGAGGTCTCCATGCAGCCTTCTCTTCTCCAGGCTGAACAGCCCCAATTTTCTCAGCCTATCTTCATACGAGAGGTGCTCCAGTCCCCTGATCATCCTCGTGGCCCCCCTCTGCACTTGCTCTAACAGTTCCATGTCCTTTTTATGTTGAGGACACCAGAACTGCACACAATACTCCAAGTGATGAATTTTTAATTTCTAGAAGGAACTTATTTCTTATTTTCAGTAAGTCATGAGCCTATGAAATGTTATGAAAATACATTAAATTTTAACAATTATGCATTATAAAGAATCAGAAGTTACATATGCACTTTTGTGTAAATACCTTTGTGCGATAATTCAGTTTGAGGGAATTCTATCATTATTAAAAATCAGTATTAAATTTTTGTATTAAAAGTTCTTTCTGAAAGTGAAGACTCTTCAGGCACAGTGAAACAGCATCTTTTGTAGACTTCCCAAGAGTTAGCTTTGTTGAGCATTTTGAAGTTTATACCCTGTCTTTTAAATATACAGTACACATGAGTATAGATAAATAATTTTGCTTTTACAGAAAGAAAAGCATTCAATTTCCATGATTCCTTTCTGTATATCAACCTTTTTCTTGCGATTATTTTGGCTAAGAATCAAACCAAACATATAGGACAGTGACAAATTGCTAAGGATGTTAATCCATATGAGGGGGGAGTGACAGAGGCAAGGCCTGGATTAAAATGGATATCATGTACCAGTCTGTCTGTTTTCAGTAGGAGATAAGGTTGTTTGGTTGAACACTGCTGCGCACAGATGACTTCTAGTGAGTGAGTAAGCATATCTTGAGAATAAAGGTACAGTATTCCTCCTGTTTTTTAAAGGAAGTGTTAACCTACTGTGTATATCACTTTGCCTTCCTGTATTTATCTACATTATACTTTCAGATTATCAAATTATAAAACTCAATCTAGGTTATATGGGGTGTTAGGCTGATAATTCATTCACTATTTAATGAAGAGCAATAAACTATTTTAAGGAACAGCTCTGATGTTCAATTGCTGATTGGCTTAAAGAGCATAAAGCACCTATCAGAAGCTTGCAAATTATTGTACAGGCTAAAATCTGATGTAGTTTTTTTGGGTTTTTTTTCTTTATAAAGCTTTGGGAAAAATACTTGGATATTGAAGAAAATGATACCAGTGGGACTTTATTCTTCTAAGAATATGAACACATGGAAAATACTTCACCTCAGTCAAAGTCTGTGAATAAGAAAGACAAAAGAACCAGCAAGGAAAAGACAAACCTCTCACTGTGTGTCAGAAAGATTTTCAGTCAGACAGTAATATAGGAATGCCTTATCATATTATTGAATCTGTTCATGAGCTATTCTACATTGAATTTTAATAGTGTGTATATTAACAGCAAAATGCCCTCGGAGTTGGAACTCCGCTCATTAATAACATGCTCAAACACTGTCTGACCTATTAAGTCTAAAAGCTTGTTGTGGGTTCAGCAATAGCAGTCATTTTTCTCCTTCTTGGTAGCTGGTGCAGCGCTGTGGTTTTGACTTTCGGCCTGGGAACAGTGCTGATAACACTGATGTTTTCAGTTACTGCTTAGAATGCTTTGGTCTGACCAAGGACTTTCTGAGTCTCATGGTCTGCCAGGGAGGAGGAGAAACTGGGAGGAAGCATAAACGGGACACCTGACCCAAACTGACCAAAGAGGTATTCCATACCACAGCACATCCTGCCCAGGATATAAAAATGAAGGGCAGGGACACGGAAGGGTGGGGGTGCACTGCTTGGTCGGGCTGGGTATCGGTGGTGAGCGATTGTATTCTTTCCTTGTATTTCACTTGTCATTATTATTATTGGTGGTAGCAGTAGTGGTTTTGTGTTACACTTTAGTTGCTGAACTGTTCTTATCTCAACCTGTGGGAGTTGCATTCTTTCGATTCTCCTCTACATCCCCCTGGGAGCTGGGAGGAAGAAAGAGGGGGGAGTGAGCGAGTGAGAAAACTGCATGGCTGAGAGGCTTAAACCACAACAAAGCTAAAAGTTCATTATACAACAGTGGACTAGTTAGTGTTAGAAGAAGTTAGGGAAAACATAATTTCATGTATCCCTAGGGTGGGAGGTGGTGGGGGACTAAAACACTTCTACTGTGACTTTTTATTTTCTTTCTTATTTTCCATTAAGTAGAGGGGTTTGGGGGTTGTACTAAGCCTGTACTTCTTGGACAACTGAGTTCCTCTCTTCCCTGGGTATTAGCATGGCGCTGTTTGCCTTTCTTCATAGTACTGTCTTTTATTAAAATAAGCAAATGTTGAAATAACTTGTTATAATAATTTTTACAAAGTTAGAACTCACTCATCTGAGTCTATAGAGCAGAGATTCCAACTTTTACTGAAGAAACTGATAAAGGCTGAAAAACAAAGAAAATATTTTTCTATTTTTTAAAGGATATTTTTATCTAAATTTTACAATATTTATTAAATGCATTATTTCTGGAGAATATGGATAGAGGAAAAAATGAAAGTATGTTAGTATCTGTTGTGAGTTCAGCAGCAGCAGTCATTTTTCTCCATCTTAGTAGCTGGGGCAGTGCTGTGTTTTCGACTTTCGGCCTGGGAACAGCGCTGATAACACCGATGTTCATAGTTACAGCTTAGAATGTTTTGGTCTGACCAAGGACTTTCTGAGTCTCATGATCTGCCAGGGAGGAGGGGAAGCCAAGAGGAAGCAGAAACAGGACACCTGACCCAAACTGACCAAAGAGGTATTCCATACAACAGCATGTCATGTCCAGGATGGAAAAATTGGGGGCAGGCACCTGGAAGAGTTCAGTTCACGGCTCAGTCGTGGGGTGGTGAGCAGTTGTGTCCTCTTCCCTTGTTGTTCCCTGGTCATCATTATTATTGGTGGTAGCAGTAGTGACTTGTGTTATGCCTTTGTTACTGGACTGTTCTTATCTCAACCTGTGGGAGTTACATTCTTTCGATTCTTCTCCCCATTCCCCCCCCCCGCCTCAGAGTGGGGGGGAAGACAGAGGGGAGAGTGAGTGAGCGGGCTGCGTGATTTACGGCTTAAAAAACGACAGTATCTTAAGAAGAGGCTGATTTATTGACTCTCAAAGTTGTTGCTCTGGATCTCACAGGTTCAGCGTATGATACTTTACTTACAGCCGGTGTTTCTTATCTTAACATTTTTCAAATATGGGTTTTGGGTTAAGGTTCTTGTTACATTAAACTTTATTGCAATGACTTTTAATACAATAGAGTCAGTGATCATGATACTGACCTGGCTTTTGTTCTCAGTGTGGTCACCAACTCTATACTTTGGGAGGTATATAATAGAAGTGTTTAGCAATTGCACATCCCTTTTCACCTCCTCAGGTGGTCAACCTGTGAAGGAGACATTCTTTTATGCTCCCAGCCCCCCCACCAGACCGTTTACAGCATCGTTTGAGAATTTTGAAGGATTTGAATGGCCTTTAGATACCCTTGAGACCTGCCTGCTGATTGTGATGGGGATCGACATGTTGGCGTGCATACCGAGTGTGTTTTACCGATGACCATTACGTCAGGTCCTGAGAGTAACGCAGAGTCGGGTTTGGGCCTTGTATAGGGTTTAGCGACGATATAGGAGGTCCAAGAGATTTTCCCCGAGGCTGGATAGTCATGAGTGGCAGGGTGTGTGGGATAGTATGGGCAAGTATCTAGGCCAGTGGGCCCCTCCAGTGCTTTGGAACTTCACCACTGAACAAGTGCAAAATCCAGAAAAATTAGTAAAACACTTAAAGGAGGTGTGTTGTCATTCTGGTCACACTTGAGATGGACAAATCATGGCAAAATGCTGGGGCTTGGCTTATGCTTACAGAGCCCGGTTCAACACCATCCAGCACCTTCAAAAGGAAAAAAATGTCCCTGGATCTGAGGGCGGAGTAACAGACAGCGCAGCTACTCCAGCTCCAAGCACAGCAGCTACATCACCACAAGTGACAAGTACAGCAGCTATCGAAACCACAGTGATAATCACCGCAGCTAAACCAGAGGACCAACTTGTACCAATACCGGTTGCCCCTGTACGCAAGAGGAAAAGCAAAAAAGAGGCAAGAAAGATAAAGCAAGATGAAGAAACAACGTACTCACCACCTGGGACAGCATCTGACCAGGAGTCATCAACACGAGACGAAGAAGAAGAAGAGGTGACTTCCTGATCTCGGACCTCAACCGAGCTACGAAATATGTGAAAAGACTTTACCCATAAGTCAGGGGAGCACATCATCACCTGGTTGCTCCGATGCTGGGACAATGGGGCCAACGGTCATGAACTAGAAGGTAGTGAAGCCAAACAGCTGGGATCACTTGCTAGGGAAGGGGGAATAGACAAAGCAATTGCAAGAGAGAAATGGTCCCTCAGCCTTTGGAGGCGGCTCTTGGCAGCTATGAAAGAAAGGTTTCCATACAAGGAAGATGTTATGAGTCATTTGGCCAAGTGGACTACTCTAGAAAAGGGCATCCAGTCTCTGAGGGAATCAGCCATTGTAGAGATGATCTACAATATCAAGCTGAATAACGGGGATATACCCATAGATCCAGGTGAAGTCATAGAATCATAGAATCATAGAATCATAGAATAGTTAGGGTCGAATGTACATGACCCATGTGGTGGAAATTTACACGGAATGCACCCCCATCATATGCCCATTCATTGGCAACAGTAACCTGGAATGACATAATACCACCAACAGTGGATGAAATGATTCATCATCTCCGAGAGTTTGAAGACAATCTCACCCCTTCCATCATCTCAGCTGTGGAAAAACTGTCCCAGGACCTCAAACAATTGAGAGACGATCTATCCAGCCCCTCACGTGTACCAACACACGTCTCAGCTATTAACAAAAGGAGTCTTACTGTTCGAGAGAGAAGATATAGGAGGTATATGCCACGGGCCACCCTATGGCTTTACCTGCGGGATCACGGAGAAGATATGACGAAGTGGGATGGAAAGCCTATTTCAGCTTTGGAGGAACGGGTGTGTGAATTGAAGAGGAGAACAAAGGTCAAGGCTGATTACCACATGAACGCTGCGGCTTCAGTCTCTGATGGGCAGGTTCCCAGATGGAGTGGAAGAGACGATTTTACTTCAGCTCCTGTGATAAGGAATAATTCCTGTCAACAAGATATGAGTGACCAATGTGATGACTATTAGAGGGGCCCCGCCTCCAGCCAGGTGGAGGTAGGGGACAGTCGGATTTACTGGACTGTGTGGATCAAATGGCCTGGCACGTCAGTCCCACAGAAGTATAAGGCTCTAGTAGATACCGGTGCACAGTGTACCCTGATGCCATCAAGCTGTTGAGGGGTGGAAACCATTTGTATTTCTGGAGTGACAGGAGGATCCCAAGAGTTGACTGTATTGGAGGCTGAAATCAGCCTGACTGGGAGGGAATGGCAAAAACACCCCATTATGACTGGTCCAAAGGCTCCATGCATCCATGGCACAGATTAACTCAGGAGAGGGTACTTCAAAGACCCAAAAGGGTACCAATGGGCTTTTGGTATTGCTGCTTTGGAGACAGAGGAAATTGAGCAGCTCTCCACCTTGCCTGGTCTCTCAGAAGATCCTTCTGTTGTGGGGTTGCTGAAGGTCTAAGAGGAACAAGTGACAATCACGACCACAACAGTGCACCGGCAGCAATATCACACCAACCGAGACTCCCTGATTCCCATCCGTAAGCTGATCCGTAGATTGGAGAGTCAAGGAGTGATCAGTAGGACCCAGTCACCCTTTAATAGCCCCATATGGCCAGCGTGAAAGTCTAACGGAGAGTGGAGACTAACAGTAGACTATCGTGGACTGAATGAAGTTACACCACCCTTGAGTGCTGCCGTACCAGACATGCTAGAACTTCAATATGAACTGGAGTCAAAGGCAGCCAAGTGGTATGCCACAAATGATATTGCCAATGCATTTTTCTCAATTCCTTTGGCAGCAGAGGGCAGGCCACAGTTCGCTTTTACTTGGAGGGGCGTCCAATATACTTGGAACCGACTGCCTCAGGGGTGGAAACACAGCCCTACCATCAGCCATAGACTGATCCAGACTGCACTGGAACAGGGGCAAGCTCCAGAACACCTGCAATACATTGATGACATTATTGTGTGGGGCGATACAGCAGAAGAAGTCTTTGAGAAAGGGAGGAAAATAATCCAAATCCTGCTAAAAGCTGGTTTTGCCATAAAATGGAGTAAGGTCAAGGGACCTGCACAGGAGACTCAATTTTTGGGAATAAGATGGCAAGATGAATGTCACCAGACCCCCATAGATGTGATCAACAAGATAACAGCAATGTTGCCTCCAACTAATAAGAAAGAAAAACAGACTTTCTTGGGTGTTGTGGGGTTCTGGAGGATGCACATCCTGAATTACAGTTTGATTGTGAGCTCGCTCTATTATATGACCCAGAAGAAGAATGATTTTAAATGGGGCCCTGAGCAGCAACAAACCTTTGAGCAAATTAAACGAGAGATAGTTCATGCAGCAACACTTGGACCAGTCTGGACCAGGCCAGATGTTAAAAATGTACTCTACACCGCAGCCGGGGTGAATGGTCCTACCTGGAGCCCCTGGCAGAAAGCTCCAGGGAAGACACGAATTCGACCCCTCGGCTTTTGGAGTAGGAGATACAGAGGAACTAAGGCCAGCTATACCCCAACTGAAAAAGAGATACTGGCAGACTATGAAGGGATTCGAGCAGTTTCAGAAGTGATGATTGGCACTGAAGCACAGCTCCTCCTAGCACCTCGGTTCCTGGGCTGGGCTGGATGTTCAAAGGCAGGGCCTCTGCTAAACATCAGGCAACTGATGCTCCATGGAGTAAGTGGGCTGCATTAATTACACAACGGGCTCAAATCGGAAATCCCTGTCACCCAGGAATTCTAGAATTCATCATGGACTGGCCAGAGGGCAAAGATTCTGGGATGTCACCAGAGGAGGAGGTGATGTATGCTGAAGAGGCCCCACCATACAATAAACAGAAAGTGAAAAGCAATATGACTTTTTTGCTGATGGGTCCTGCCGTGTTGTGGGAAAGCATCGGAGATAGAAGGCAACTGTATGGAGTCCTCAGCGACAAGTCACAGAAACTGCTGAGGGAGAGGGTGAATCGAGTCAGTTTGCCAAGGTGAAAGCCATCCAGCTGGCCTTGGACATTGCTGAACAAGAAAAGGGGCCAGTAGTTTATACTGACTCATGGATGGTGGCAAATGCCCTGTAGGGGTGGTTGCAGCAATGGAAGCAGAGCAACTGGCAACTCAGAGGTAAACCCATCTGGGCTGCTGCCCTCATAGCAAGATATTGCTGCCCGCGTGCAGAACCTACTGGTGAAGGTGCGCCACGTAGATTCTCATGTGCCTTAGAGTCAGGCCTCTGAGGAGCATCAGAACAACCAACCAGTGGATAAAGCTGCTAATATTGAAGTGGCTCAGATGGACTTAGATTGGCAACACAAGGGTGAATTATTTTTGGCCCGGTGGGCCCATGAGACTTATTGTGGTTTAAGCCACTCATGCACTTTGCCCGCTCACTCCCCCCTCTTTCTTCCCCCTCTCCTGGAGCGATGGGGAGGAGAATCAAAAGAATGCAGCTCCCACAGGTTGAGGTAAGAACAGTCCTGTAACTAAGGTATAACAGAAACCACTGCTGCTACCACAAATAATAATAATGACAAGGGAAATGCAAGGGAAGAGAATACAACTGCTCACCACCAAATTCCAAGCTCGTCCCAGCAGTGAACCCAACCCTTCTGGGTAACTGCTCTTAGTTTTTACATCCTGGGCATGACATGCTGTGGTATGGAATACCTCTTTGGCTAGTTTGGGTCAAGTGTCCTATCTCTGCTTTCTTCTGGCTTCCCCTCCTCCCTGGCAGAGCATGAGACTCATAAAGTCCTTGGTCAGGCTAAACATTTGAGCAATAACTAAAAACATCGGTGTTATCAGCTCTGTTCCCAGGCCGAAAGTCAAAACCACAGCACTGCACCAGCTGCTAAGAAGGAGGAAAATGACTGCTACTGCTGAACCCAGGACAACACTTCAGGCCATCAGGGCAGAGATGCAACATACAGATGGGCTCGTGACTGAGATGTGGACTTAAGAATGGACACTCTTGCCCAGGTTATTCACTCATGTGAAACATGTGCTGCAATTAAGCAAGCCAAGCAGTTAAAGCCTCTCTGGTATGGAGGAAGATGGCTGAAGTATAAATACGGGGAGGCCTGGCAGGTTGACTATATCACACTCCCACCAACCCACCAAGGCAAGTGCCATGTGCTTACCATGATGGAAGCAACCACCGGATGGCTGGAAACATACGCCATGCCCCACGCCACTGCCCAGAACACTATCCTGGGCCTTGAGGAACAGATTTTGTAGTGACACGGCACCCCAGAGAGTATTGAATCAGACCATGGGACACATTTCTGGAACAACCTCATAGACACTTGAGCCAAGGAGCATGGCATTGAGTGGGTATATCACATCCCCCACCATGCACCAGCCTCTGGGAAAATCGAACGGTACAATGGGCTGTTAAAAACTACGCTGAGAGCAATGGTTGGTGGGACTTTCAAACATTGGGATACACATTTACCAAAAGCCACCTGATTGGTCAACACCAGAGGATCTGCCAACAGGACTGGCCCAGCCCAGTCAGAACTTTTGCATACTGTAGAAGGGGACAAAGTTCCTGTGGTGCTCATAAAGAATTTGCTGGGGATGACAGTCTGTGTTATTCCTCCTTCAGGTAAAGGCAAACCCGCTTGTGGGATTGCTTTTGCTAAGAGACCCAGATATACTTGGTGGGTAATGTGGAAAGATGGGGAAGTCCAGTGTGTACCTCAAGGGGATTTGATTTTAGGGGAAAACAGCCAATGAACTCAGTTGTATGCTGTTGCCTGCTATGTAATAATTTTATAGCCCATCAACTAGATGTTCTCAAGTCATCAGTGACTGGCCCTCTGACTGTCATCCCAACAAAGAATGAACTTTAATGAAACCAGGGAGGTTCTGCAGTAAAGCAACGATCGGCATCAGCAGGTAACGATCTAACACTGCACACAGCCTCCCCAGCTCTGAAGGACTGTTAGAGGTGATGGAGCTTGACACCACTGACCGAATGGACTCAGCAGCTTTGTAGGGATTGGTCCATGTACTGAAGGATGATCTCTCTCCCTCTGTGTGTGTGTGTGTATGTGTATATAATTATGTGATGGTATATTGAAAATATGGGATCTGAGCATGACGTGAATGGCATGGGTGGATACTGTCCTGGGTTCAGCTGCAGCAGTCATTTTTCTCCATCTTAGTAGCTGGGGCAGTGCTGTGTTTTTGACTTTCGGCCTGGGAACAGCGCTGATAACACCGATGTTCATAGTTACAGCTTAGAATGTTTTGGTCTGACCAAGGACTTTCTGAGTCTCATGATCTGCCAGGGAGGAGGGGTGTAGGCAGCCAGGGCTTGGCGGTCGGAAGATGTCGCGCTGTAACGGAAAGACAGAGCCCCTCCCCAGGTCTTAGCTTTGTGACGTAAGCAGACGGAAGTGACGTTGTAAACCAAAGCTATATAATGCGGTGTCACTCTGCAATAAACGCCATTTGCCGTCCACCACATTGGTGTCTGCGTGCTAATGGACCCGCGATCACGAGTAGGTGATTGCCTGTGCCGACCCTAAACCAGGCCACCGTGCCTCGGAGAGGCAGCAAGTGGTGCCGAAACCCGGGAATCTCGCCTGGAGTGGCGTGCGGCGACCGGAGCGGCGGGTCCAGCCCGGTGGGGAGGACGCTCCCAGACCTTCAGGGACGATGGAAGCCCTAGTAAAGGTTGTATCAGAATGGGGTATTGATTGTAAACCTAAAGATTTTACTCTCGCCGTTGCGAGACTTTTGCAGATTGGGGTCATTGACCAGGCGGTGGATATTCTCCACCCAGAAGTGTGGGCTAAATGCACCATAGTATTAGCTGAGGAGACAATGTCCTCGGGTTGTGGGAAATATTTTAAGTTGTGGGGGAAAGTTAAACAAGCTCTGCAAAAGGCCATGCAGGAGCGGGATATCTGGAGGGTGGCGAGGGACTGTCTGTCGGTTACCCCCAAATTGGGAGTTGGGGCAGCCACGCAGACTCCGCGCCCACCAGATGATGGCACTTTTACCGAGTCTAAAGACTCGGGGGAGGGCGCTATACCTCCCGATTCCCAGAACCCCGACCCGCTTACGGAGGGACAAAACCGCGCAAAATCCTTTTGGGGCGGGCTTGCTGAAGAGGCCAGGAGTGCCGCAGAGAAATCTGAGCCCAAAGACGCCTGGGCTGGACCACCGCCCTATACGCCCCAAGATGGCGCCGAGCGGCAGGGGGAAGGGCGGGGCAAACACGCCGCCCCATGCGGGAACAAGGAGGAAGCGCTAGCACTAACAAGCACGGATAAACAGGAAGGGGAGGGAAGCGCGAGTACGGGGCGGACAGCCAATCAGAGCGACCGTCCGGAAATATGCCCTTGTAAGGCACATGCCCCCCCCACTAACAGGCGGGGCGAACAGAGAGGGGGGGAACGGCCCGCCTGCAAGGGAAGCGGGCGGGGCCGGAGTAAAGAAAGAGCACGGCCCCCTTGCGGAGCCTGCAAGGGATGTGGGCAGAGCCAGAGTCCGAGAAGTAGGTGGGGCCGGAGCCCAATCAAAAAGCAATTCATATAAGTCTATTAAACCAGATCTTCAGAATAAAACTAATGAAAATTGTGAGTTTTTGTCCATAGGACCACATCATCGGACACCCCCACAGCCTGTACACTCTGATACCAAGCGTCCCGTCCACTCCAAAGCCGAGCATTTGGTCCAAGTCTGAGAATTCTACACCAGCAGAATTCAGACAGCGGCAAATTAGCATCCGTGGGAGGGGGCGGTAATGCCTTTGTGTGATTCTTATTCTGATATCTTGCACTATATTAATTTACTGTGTCTTAAACCAGCACTACAAAAAGACTGCTACAGGGCTATATTCTTTGTCAACTGAACACATACAAAAGATACAGCTTTCCTTAACCAAGTACTACAGCCTGCACTCAGATACATCTCCTTCAAGAGAATTCATGTGAGATTCAAGCATCTCATTGCTAGAGAGCCACAGAGACCAACACATAGCACTCTCACATACACACACAAGCCTTTCCACTAGTTAGAAAGGATTTTCTCTTGCAAAAGATTTGTAGAAAGAACAATGTTCAGACAAGAAGAAAGGGGAGTTAAAACCCAGCCTCCTATATGCTAATAAATAAACTGCTCTGTTGCAAGATTCAGATCAAAGGTTTAAAAAGGCAAAATTATGCTACTATTAGAGAATATCAAAATATTACTGTTATCATCACAAGTGGCATATATGCAAAATGCAGTCGCACAATAATGCCTAGGCAGATAGAGAGCAACACTAAGTCTGCCGACTAAAAGTGAACGATATACCTATTTTAGTTTTCTGTCTAGTCTTTTGGCATTTGTGTGATTCTTATTCTGGGGAGTAGGATGATTTGTACACAAAATTCATTGATTAAGTGTAAATATTTGTGAAAACACAGACTGTTAATCCTGTTTTGGAACATACCCACTTGGCGTTCTTTGCAGGAACTAACCAACTACTTGTTTGTGGTATTGTTTTGTTTGCATAAAGATGTTTTTTCCCTTCTGGGATCTGTCCTATGCATCTCCCTTTCCCTGTCACTTGACCGAGGGAGATCCCTTGAGTATTATTTTGCTAATTACAGTCTGTCGGATTGTTCCCTATAGTATGGTCAGGCAGACTATCAACCGCAATTGCTTCGCAATAGGGTGGCATAACACTGTAACAAAGCCAATAGTGCTTAGTCAAATTTGGGTGAGCTTGTTTCAATCATTGAAAAGTGGCTTTGAAAATGTACCCATTTAGTGTCACCTTTTAGTATTTATTGTAAAGACAAAATAAGGCAAGTATATTGTGTTTTATAGTCTTGTTGTGATATTTATATGCTAAAAGCTAAATACATGTAAGTATGTTTATGTTTTTGACTGGCCCTTGTAAACCTTTCATAGATGAAGGCCATTCCTTCCAATGCAGGCTGGCCACCTGCATTGGAACGAGTGTGCATTTCTGCCAGTTTAGAAGCCCAAGCCTCATGCAATGTGAGGGAGGCAGAGCCTCTGCGGGGACGCCCGCTGAGATTGAGCCTGCCACCCTACACTGTGATGATGCTGCTCGGAGCTGGTTTCTTGATTATCTTCACAGGGTCATTGCACTGCGTTTTGTATGTGTGACCACGTAATGGGCGTAACAACTGTCTGCGTTTTGTGTTTCACATGTTGTAGTTGTGTGGAGTGTGTTTGTGGGATCCCATGAATGTGTGTGTATGTGTATGTCTGTTGAGGGCAGACAGTGTTCTGTGTATTTTTTGTTATTGGGTTAATGTAAAAGTTTTTAATGGGTAGCAGATTAACGTTTTGGGCAAGAAAGGGTTAATGCAGAGGTGCTGCTGCCTGCAGAGATTTATGGCTGCTGCTGGGCAGGCTGGCAGTTGTAGCTGCTGCTGGGCAGGCAGGCCTTTGTACCTGCTGCCGAGCAGTCCTGCTTAGTGTGCTTAAGGTAGCCTAAGGGAGAATCCAAGCTTTACCAGCCTCCACCCAAACAGCTGATACGGTGGCAGAGATACGGTGCAGTTTGCTTCTACACCTGCTTCACATTCCTATTTCATCAGAATGCCTTTACTTTAACGAATCATTTTTAGCTTGACTTACTTCTCGAGAACTGATGGCATGGGGGAAGGGATATATTTGTGTTCTACCTACAGGTCCATGGAGGCTGCCTGCAAAGTTTCTCAAGCCTTGCCATGAGCTGGACAGATGAGCGGAAAAACCCAATGCCTTAGCTACAGGAGCTTGAATATGTGTGCATGTAAAGTAGCTCTTATTAGAGGCTGTGATTTTGTG
This sequence comes from Amazona ochrocephala, assembly GCA_039720435.1. Classification (NCBI taxonomy): domain Eukaryota; kingdom Metazoa; phylum Chordata; class Aves; order Psittaciformes; family Psittacidae; genus Amazona; species Amazona ochrocephala. The sequence goes on from CM077908.1 coordinate 26,711,373, forward strand.
TATAAAACCACCTGTACTTACTAGCCAGTTGCTAATAAGAAACTACACCTTATATTGTATGTATTTGTCACTTGTAAAACAGATGTTAGAGTATGCAAATTTGCAGCAGCTGCTAGAAAATGCTAAGGCAAAAACTAGAAAGATTCTAATACAATGATAGTGTTATAAAGCAGGTAATGGAACGAATTAAGAGGGTAGAAGTACATCACTGGTGGAAAATTTTCTTTGGCTGGTCTGTCACTGCCACTGGCATCTTCAACATGCTGCTGCACCCTGTAGTGTACATATTGCTAATGTAAATCTGTATGTGCTTTGCCATAGTAGTGACTTGTTACTTAATGAAGCAGGTGAACCTCTGCACTGACAACAATGTGCCACGACTGAGGTTGGCCAAATACCTCCTACCACAGTCAAGGGCAAGACTGGGTTGGCCTCTGTGTTTGCCACCAAGAAGAACCTTTAGCTCCGCTGCTGGCTGCAACCCAGCAGGCGTTGAGTGGTGGGGACACATGCCATGCCAGACCTTGATGTGAGGGATAGCCTCTCCTGTTATCAGAGAACTATACAGGAGAGAAAGGCAGGCCAAGCAGCCTGTGGTTGGCATATGTTGGAGATATGATCTAGTCCAAATCCTCTGCTCGAATAGGGTCGTCTAAAGCAGGTATTATATATATAAAAACACCCAAGGGAAATGTAAGGATTTTCATCAAACAGTTTGCAAAGCGTAATTTCTACAAAAGCTTTTGAATTTGTCTAGTTTTGATTCTCTTTCTGCAATACAGCATGTGACATCTAACAGATGATCCCTTGCCCAAACCACCAGTTCTGTATAAAGACCTACATGATAATGAGTGGAAAGGACCAGAACCAGATCCAGTGGAAGTTTGTTATGCTGTTTTCAATGGTAATACATATGTGACTAAGTTGACACAAGTAGAAGTAAATTCTTTAAAAAAGATAGTTTTGCAGAATTGTGAGGCTTTAGATATATTAACAGCTCAAGTAGACAGAGTATGTACTTTAATTAATGAATCTTCTTGTAGTTATCTTGATCAGTCTGGAAAGACCTTGAAAGATGTTAAAGAAATTTGGAAGCATGCGAAAGTACTTCATGATGTCTATCAGAATGATAAAATTCCTTGGTTAGATGCCCTTCTTACATTTTGGGACTTCAATGGTTGGCTCACATCTCTGATTAAAGGTATTGGAATGATTTTGGTAGTAATCTTGACCATAGTTATGATTGTACCTTGTATTTTGCAATGTATTCGTGGTATGATTGAAAACCTGGTAAAACAGCTTTGGCTTACTCAAGAAAAGAAAAGGGGGAGATGTGGATGATTTCTTGTTAGAGAATGAACATATGCCTGCTCTGAATGAAAGCAAGTATGTGCAACTGGCCATGTAGCAGGGGTAACTCCTGGTTACCTCTGTGCAGCCGACCGTGGAAAAGAAGCAACTTCCGGACAATCAATGAAACAAGAATGCAGGCCTGGAAGATAAGGAGCTAAGATAAGAAGCTTGCTGAATTGGACTGTAAATTTCGGTTGCTTACAAAAACCACACTTTAGGTTCTCACGAGTGCCTCCTTACATTGTGACGACGCTGTTTGGAACAACCTTTTGATTTTACAGGGTCATCATACCTCATTTTTGTGCTTTATATTTTGTGGGGAACCTCTTTATAGCATCTCACTTATAGTGCCTTATGTTTTCTATTTAAGGTTTCTTACATAGGTTTTCTAAGACTGTTACAAAGTGTGTTCCAGTTTGTCATACCTATTTTTTTTTAGATTAGTATATCTTAGGTAATTCACTTAAGCATAGAGAGGGGGGGAAATGTAGGCAGCCAGGGCTTGGCGGTCGGAAGATGTCGCGCTGTAACGGAAAGACAGAGCCCCTCCCCAGGTCTTAGCTTTGTGACGTAAGCAGACGGAAGTGACGTTGTAAACCAAAGCTATATAATGCGGTGTCACTCTGCAATAAACGCCATTTGCCGTCCACCACATTGGTGTCTGCGTGCTAATGGACCCGCGATCACGAGTAGGTGATTGCCTGTGCCGACCCTAAACCAGGCCACCGTGCCTCGGAGAGGCAGCAGAGGGGAAGCCAAGAGGAAGCAGAAACAGGACACCTGACCCAAACTGACCAAAGAGGTATTCCATACAACAGCATGTCATGTCCAGGATGGAAAAATTGGGGGCAGGCACCTGGAAGAGTTCAGTTCACGGCTCAGTCGTGGGGTGGTGAGCAGTTGTGTCCTCTTCCCTTGTTGTTCCCTGGTCATCATTATTATTGGTGGTAGCAGTAGTGACTTGTGTTATGCCTTTGTTACTGGACTGTTCTTATCTCAACCTGTGGGAGTTACATTCTTTCGATTCTTCTCCCCATTCCCCCCCCCGCCTCAGAGTGGGGGGGAAGACAGAGGGGGGAGTGAGTGAGCGGGCTGCGTGATTTACGGCTTAAACCACAACAGTATCTTAAGAAGAGGCAACTACAAGACATTCAGGTATACAGCAAGATATGCGCTAAAAAATCCTAAATAGAAAGTAAAAAGTGCATGTGCCAAATATGTTGTACTTTGCTTTAATTGAAGGCCATGCACATGGTATACTGCTTTCAATTACGCAGTCTAAAAGACCTGGGAAAAGATGCAAATATTTAGATTCGTTTAAATAGTGTTTCATCTTCTCATGCTTTAATATGACTTTTAAGTGACTTTGAGAGGAATGATAATGCTGATCCCTACTAGATTTCACTCCACTTTTCAAAATGTCTTGCTTTTAATAGCAAGATGCGCAAGATTTGAGTGACTTGCTGTTGTTGCATCTTTTTTCCTTATTCTTTTTCTCATCACCTTGATAAAAAATTGAGGTAAGTCTTAATTTTTTTCATATAAAGTAGTTAAAATAACTGTTTAGAAAGTAGCTATTTCTACAAAAGATATAGTCACTCTCTGTAGCAGCAATCAAATGTATATTGCAAAACTGACCAATCAACATTTGGAAAATTTGTACAGGTGGATGTAGATTTACTAGAGTTGCATGTCTGCAGTTCTAGTACCCAGGTTAGCAAAATCTAAATCAAAAAAAACTTTTTAGACTATTTGAAAGCTAAAGAAGTAATTTCTGTGATTTTAAGATTTAAAAGCATGCTCAAAAATATCAATTTTAGTACAAAAATAAAAAAGACGAGTAAAGTAACTGATAAGATACTAATGGCACTTTGTTGCTATGCAGTCTGCTGATATTAAAACTCTCAGAGAGACGAAGAACAGTTAGCAGTGAAATGAAACAAACTAGTGTTCCGGGCAGAGGCGTGGGACAAAGCGTATGTTTCCAGCCATCCGGTGGTTGCTTCCACCATGATAAGTACATGACGCTTACCTTGGTGGGTCAGTGGGAGTGTGATAAAGTCAATCTGCCAGGTTTCCCCATATTTGTACTTCAGCCATCGTCCGCCATTACAGAGAGGCTTTAACTGTTTGGCTTGCTTAATTGCAGCATGTTTCACAGTTGTGAATAGCCGGGGCAATAGTGTCCATTGTTAAGTCCACTCCTCGATCACAAGCCCATCTGTATGTTGCATCTCTGCCCTGATGTCCTGAAGTGTCATGGGCCCACTGGGCAAAAATAATTCACCCTTGTGTTGCCAATCTAAGTCCATCTGAGCCACTTCAATATTAGCAGCTTTATCCACTGGTTGGTTGTTCTGGTGCTCCTCAGAGGCCTGACTCTAAGGCACATGAGAATCTACGTGGCGCACCTTCACCAGTAGGTTCTGCACGCGGGCAGCAATATCTTGCTATGAGGGCAGCAGCCCAGATGGGTTTACCTCTGAGTTGCCAGTTGCTCTGCTTCCATTGCTGCAACCACCCCTACAGGGCATTTGCCACCATCCATGAGTCAGTATAAACTACTGGCCCCTTTTCTTGTTCAGCAATGTCCAAGGCCAGCTGGATGGCTTTCACCTTGGCAAACTGACTCGATTCACCCTCTCCTTCAGCAGTTTCTGCAACTTGTTGTCGAGGACTCCATACAGCTGCCTTCTATCTCCGATGCTTTCCTACAATATGGCAGGACTCATCAGTAAGCAAGTCATATTGCTTTTCACTTTCTGACCATTTATTATATGGTGGGGCCTCTTCAGCATACATCACCTCCTCCTCTGGCGACATTCCAAACTAATACCAGGAAAAGTTGAAAAATCTGCCCTATGAATTTGTCCATGAATCAGAGATGTAACCCTCTTACTTTCTCTAGCTACTTGCAACACTAATAAGGCAGTACACAGTACAGTTATATTAACCTCAGGACTAATTAGAGTACATCCAAACTTAGAACTTATGCTCTTATTTATAATTTTTCAGTAATTGCAGTATTTAAAAAATAGTTATTTTATGCTATTAGTCACTGGCTAGAGTGTGTGGAGCTCCACCTGGGGATGGATGAGGAGCTGAATGAGAGCTTACAGATCAGCATTAAAGGGAGGGAAGGGACAGGGGACATATACAGTGAGGGTCTGCTAAAAGCTGCCTTACCAGGAAGACTGAGCAGATGAGGCCCTCTATAGACAGACAATTGAGGCCTTGCATTCACAAGCTCTGGTCCCCATGGGGGCTTAAACTACTCGGATATTTGTTGGAGGGACAACACAGCAGAGCATAAGCGATCCAGGAGGTTCCTGGAATGCACTGATAACTTCCTTCTCCAAGTGATAGAGGAGCCAACAAGGGGAGGGTTATGACGGACCTCACCCTCACCAACAGGGAGGGGCCGGTGGGGAGTGTGAAACTTGAGGGAAGTCTTGGCTGCAGTGATCACGATATAGTGGAGACAGATACTTCAGAGTGACAAGGAGGGTGCACAAGGTGGTCGCTATTCTGGACACTGGGGAACAGACTTTGGCTTCATGAGGGATCTGCTTGGTAGGGTGTGGAGAGCTATTTGACTGTGAATGGGCATGTGAGCAATCCAGACAATTGTAAGCTTGACAATTGTAAGGTAGTAACCCGCAGGCATTGAGGCCTCGCCTGAGGGTTACTAAAGTTCGTGTACGTGCAGAAGCCTTGGGAAAAGTTAGCACGGAAAACTACTGAGAGAGATACGCAGAGAAGGAATGTTAACTGTAACCTTGAAGCATATGCTGTAATAGTTAACCAATCATTAAGCTGTTACTGAGTGAATCCTATTCTGTATTTAGTCGTGTGAACAATACATGCATCCAATTTGACTTGTGTGTGTTAATGATAGACAAGTAGAGTGCCTGATCATATTGGTCTGTGTGCTGTGTCCGGGACTTCTGCGTCAACAAGTGGCGCCCGAACAGGGACCCTCAGATCGGCGGTGGATAAAAACGACGAGACCGACAGGAAGGAGGGGGCAGAAGCCAGTCGATATCAAGTGCTGCCCCTGCACTCGGAAGTCGCTTGCGCAAAAGGTTTTTGGGAATCTCGCCCTGATCAGGTGAGCGCCGGGGAGGAGAGGGGGTCCACACTGACCAAGGAAGAGTCAGCAGTGGTGAAACTCCTCCAACACATCCTTTCTGTGAGAGGAGCGAATTATAACGAGCCTGCCTTGAGAGCTTTGCTACACTGGGCAAAGGGAAAAGAGTTGATCCCCTCAGCGGATGCCGCCTTTCAAATCGCAACTTGGGTGAAAATAGGGGCAGCGCTGTGGGAAGAGATAAGTAATGGATCCAAGGAGGCAAGCAAATACCCCACTGTGTGGAGATTGGTTGTTGACTCTCTAAAAGACATGCAAGCAGAGCGAAAAGCTGCGGCATCTGCGTTTGCAGCACTGACTCCGACGGGGGAGTCGGGATCGGCTACTAGCATGCTTTTTACGGGGCCCCTCATACCCGCTGTAACGCCAAGGCGTACAGCTGCGAGGAACCGGGGAACATCGGGTCACTCGGCTCCGACTCAAACCAGCGCAGAGACATCTACACAAGTGGCTGATTCGTCGCCGCCGCCACCTTCATCTTCCAGCAAAGACTTGCAGTCTTCGCAGCAGAAATTCATGGCCACCTCTGCGGCCGCTTCACGGGATCAGTCACCGGTGAGACCATCGCAACTTTTTCCACCTTTACCACCGTCATAGCCGCCATCTCTTTGCGAGCGGATCGACAACCACGACAACAGTCTTAAAGAAGTCCAGCTACACCAGTTGTTGAAAAAATTGTAGGCCTTAGAAGTGCAGATGGACAAAGTGCAAGAAAAGTCGACGCCTTCTCCGCCTGACAGCCCACCTAACTTTCCCGGTTTTAACCCCCCCCCTCCTCTTGCGCCACCAGTGCCGTTGGCAGGGACCGGGGTTGGGGTGGGGGGCAGTCTGGGGGGCCTTGGGGGGCCTCCACTGCGAGGTGGAGAGGGGTAATTCGTGATGCATTGGTTGAGGGGCAATTATTGCCTATGGCTTTTCCGGTTGTAGCTGATAATGGGGGATACGTGTGGGAAGCGTTAGATTGGAAAATTTTAAAAGAAGCTAAAAGTGCCATTTCACAGTATGGCTTGAAGTCGCCATACTCGCAATCACTGTTACAACATATTTTTTCTTCTCATTTGTTCACTCCATATGATTCTCGAATGGTTGCACAAATGTTACTTTCTCCATCACAACAGTTGCACTTTTATCAAAACTGGCAAACTGCTTGTGATAGAGCTGCCGCAAAACCACGACAACAGGTGGATCCATTATGCGGGGTGCAAGCGCAAATGTTAATGGGAGTGGGACCATTTGTGAGGCTTGATTGGCAAGCGCAATTTGCCCATGAAGTCTTGTAATTGAGTCAAGATTTAGCCTTTAAAGCCCTCCTTAGCATACCTGATGATAAGGTTCGGCCTGCATTTACATCTGTGCAGCAGGGACCTACAGAGCCGTACAGCAAATTTATTGATCGCTTGCACATCGCTATAATGACGCATCCTTTTTTAGATGAAATCATGAAAAGTAAGTTTTTGGATATGCTTGCATTTGATAATGCTAATGAGAAAACGAAAAGGGCACTCAGTCATTTGCCATGAGGGTCAAATGCGGCACATCTGTTGGAGGCAGCTGAACGTATGCTCGAACAAGAAAAAGCAACTGTAATGGCTGCAACTGTGGGAGCTGCAGTAAAACAAAGGGTAGGAAAATGCTTTTATTGCGGGAAACAAGGTCATTATAGAAGTAATTGTAAGAGTTCACCTAATCCAGACCTGATTGGACAAACTACTGCACGGGCAAGGAAATGGTGCATACATTGTAAGAGAAGTTATTTCAATACCCATGAGTGCAAAAACTCGGGAAACAAGGAGTCGAGCACGATTCACCCGCGCGCGACGACACAAATGCAGGGTGCTGGGACTGCTGCGCAGCCGCCACAGTCGGCAGCGCAGGAGCGGACCTGGCTACAGCAGTAGACATTACTCTGACTTCCACGGAAGTCATAGTAATTGGAGCGGATTCTCCTGGAAGGCATGCTAAGGCACATGAAAACCAACAAGGTGCTTGGGGACAGCCAGCATGGCTTCACTAAGGGGAAATCCTGCCTGACCAATCTGGTGGCCTTCTATGAAGGGGCTACGGAACTGATGGACAGGGGCAGAGCAGTTGATGTCATCTACCTGGACTTGTGTAAAGCCTTTGACACTGTCTCACATGACATCCTTCTCTCTAAGTTGGAGAGACATCAATTTGATAGGTGGACCACTCAGTGGATAAAGAACTGGCTGGATGGCCACACGCAAAGAGTAGTGCTCAGTGGCTCAGTGTCCAGCTGGAGACCAGTAACGAGTGGTGTTCCCCAGGGATCGGTGTTGGGACCGGTCTTGTTCAACATCTTTGTGGGTGACATGGACAGTGGGATTGAGTGCGCCCTCAGCAAGTTTGCCGATGACACCAAGCTGTGTGGTTTGGTTGATACACTGGAGGGAAGGAATGACATCCAGAGGGACCTTGACACGCTTGTGAGGTGGGCTGATGCCAACCTGATGAAGTTTAACCATGCTAAATGCAAAGTCCTCCACCTGGGTCGGAGCAATGCCAGGCACAGCTACAGATTGGGCGGGGAGGAGATTCAGAGCAGCCCTGCGGAGAAGGACTTGGGGGTGTGGGTTGATGAAAAAATGAACATGAGCCGGCAGTGTGCACTTGCAGCCCAGAAGGCCAACCGTATCCTGGGCTACATCAAAAGGAGTGTGACCAGCAGGTCGAGGGAGGTGCTCCTGCCCCTTTACTCTGCTCTCGTGAGACCTCACTTGGAGTACTGTGTGCAGTTCTGGTGTCCTCAACATAAAAAGGACATGGAACTGTTAGAACAAGTGCAGAGGAGGGCCACGAGGATGATCAGGAGACTGGAACACCTCCCATATGAAGATAGGCTGAGAAAATTGGGGCTGTTCAGCCTGGAGAAGAGAAGGCTGCATGGAGACCTCATAGCAGCCTTCAAGTATCTGAAGGGGGGCTATAGGGATGCTGGGGAGGGACTCTTCATTAGGGACTGTGGTGAGAGGACAAGGGGTAATGGGTTTAAACTTAAACAGGGGAAGTTTAGAATGGATATAAGGAAGAAATTCTTTACTGTGAGGGTGGTGAGGCCCTGGAATGGGTTGCCCAGGGAGGTTGTGAATGCTTCATCCCTGGCGGCGTTCAAGGTGGGGTTGGACATAGCCTTGGATGGCATGGTTTAGTGGGAGGTGTCCCTGCCCATGGCAGGGGTGTTGGAACTCGATGATCTTGAGGTCCTTTCCAACCCTTACTATTCTATGATTCTATGATTCTATGATTCTATGATTCTATGATTCTGACCAGAAAGGACCATTAGAGCATGGATTAAGTGCATTGCTTATTGGTCGATCATCTGTTTCTAGAAAAGGTATATTTGTGGTGCCAGGACTTATTGATTCGGACTATCACGGCGTCATAAAAATCATGTTATATACCTTGACCCTGCCTGTTACTGTACCGACAAAGTCAAAAATTGCTCAATTAATACCATTTCAAGCTTGTGTGCTAAAAGCCCAGACTCGTGAAAGGGGACAAGGAGGATTTGGATCAACAGGTACCCCGGAGATTATGTTGGCAATCGACATAGCAAAGGGGAAACCTGAGGAAAAGATACTTATCACCCATCAAAACAGACAATCAATAACCCTTTCTATGTTAATAAATACAGGGGCAGATGTTACTATCATCCCGACTGTCAGATGGCCAGCAAATTGGCCACTATTACCGGCACACACTAGCATGATCGGGGTGGGGGGAACTCAGCAAACCATGATCAGCAAAACTCCTGTTTCTTTTGCTTTTACTGATGGCACCGTGGTGACAACCCGCTCATATGTAATGCACTTACCAGTAGCACTAATCGGTCGAGATGTCCTGTCACAAATGGGAGCACGTCTCATAACTAAAAATTTTTAGCAGCGGCCATGGTAGAGCAGCCTATTTTAAAACTCACATGGACCACCACCACTCCTGTGTGGGTGGACCAATGGCCGCTAAAGCAGGAACGGCTGCAAATCGTACAGAATTTAGTACAAGAGCAATTGGATGCAGGACATATAACACCATCTACGAGCCCATGGAATACTCCTATTTTTACAGTTCCCAAAAAATCAGGAAAATGGCGTTTGCTCCATGATTTGCGAGCCGTAAACGCCGTAATGCAAGACATGGGAGCCTTACAGCCAGGATTACCCTCTCCTGTAATGCTTCCTGAACATTGGGATTTATTGATTATTGATTTGAAAGACTGCTTTTTTACAATACCATTACACCCTGACGACGCAGAAAAATTCGCTTTTACTGTGCCAGCCATCAACAAGCAGGAACCTGCAAAACGGTACCAATGGGTAGTTTTGCCTCAGGGTATGAAAAATTCACCAACTCTGTGTCAAACTTTTGTTGCATGGGCTTTGCAACCCTTTAGACAGACTCATCAATCCCTTTTAGTGTACCATTATATGGATGACATTCTCATAGCAGGAGAAAAACTTGATGTTACTGAAATTTTGCATGAACTGCAACACACTCTGGGATCTAAAAATTTACACATAGCCCCAGAAAAAGTACAGCGGCAATGCCCTTGGCAATATTTAGGTTGGACAATTACAGGTAGCACCGTACGTCCCCAAAAAATCAAACTGCACACTGAAATTAACACTCTTACTGATGCACAAAAACTCATGGGGAAACATACAATGGGTGAGATCAATTGCAGGAATCACAAATGATGATTTGGCTCCTTTAATGTCTTTGTTAGGGACCTCTGTTAATGCTAATAGCCGCAGACAGTTAACACCTGAACAAAAATTAGCATTAGAAAAGGTGACAGACAAAATTTTGACAGCTACAGTGCAAAGACAAATAACAGGATTACTGTTGCGTCTGTTAATTGTCAATTCCTCAGCTCAAAGAAAACATTTACTTGGTCTCATTATACAGCAAAACGATAACGACCTTAAAATACTGGAATGGATCTTTTTATCCTTCCAGCCGAAAAACATCATCTGCACCCACATTGAACTCTTTGCCAACATGATAATAAAAGGCAGAAAAAGAATCATAGATATGGCGGGTGGGGAACCAGATGTTATTTACATTCCAATTGTACAGGATTATCTTAACTGGTTGCTGACTACTTCAGAGACATTCCAAATTGCACTTGCTGAATATCTAGGCACACTTAGTAACACTTATCCTCCAACAAAATTTTTACCTATCTTACAGGACCAGACTTTTGAAGAAATTCCAGTCAGATCTGAAACCCCAGTAGAAGGGCTTACAGTTTTTACTGATGCTGGGTGAAAATCTAAGCGAGCTGCTGCCACTTGGTACACAGACAGCCAGTGGAAACATTATATTTTGCAAGGTCATCTTGGTGATTCTCTACAAACACTGGAGTTAAGAGCAGCCTTATGGGTTTTCCAGCAATGGCCAGAAACACCGTTAAACACTGTGTCAGATTCTCTCTATGTTGTTGGGACCAGGCAACGCCTTGAGCGAGCGATGGTTAAAACTGTGAAAAACGCTACCTTGCATATGCTTTTAATGCAGTTGCTACATTTGTTAAACCAGCGGCTAACACCATATTTTATCACACACATTCGTAGCCATCAGTTCCAATATGGTCTGTCTATCGGTAACAACAATGCAGACCAACTTGTTGCTGCAACATGGACAAATCATACAATTAATTTGTTTGAACAGGCACGTCTCTCACATGATTTTTTCCATCAATCAGCGAGGGTGTTAGCTAGACAATTTAACTTGCCTATTACTGACACTCGAGGCATTGTACAGTCTTGTGCTTCCTGCCAAAAAATTGGTTTTGGTCTAGGCTTAGGCATCAATCCTAGAGGTTTGGTTGTCTTACAATTATGGCAAATGGATGTCACACACATTGCCGAGTTTGGCCGTTTAAAATATGTGCATGTCAGCATTGACACCTTTTCTCATGCTATGTGGGCCACAGCTCAAACTGATGAGTCTGCTAAACATGTTATTAAACACATGCATGCTGCTATTGCTGCATTAGGCATTCCTTTAGAAATCAAAACAGACAATGCACTGGCATATGTGTCACATTCATTTGCACATTTTTGTAATCTGTGGGGAATCCGTAGAGTCACTGGCATTCCACACTCTCCCACAGGTCAAGCCATTGTTGAGCAAGCTCATGCTACCCTGAAATTGCTTTTGCAAAAACAAAAAGAGGGAGAACAGATGCCATTTGAACATCTTGCAAAAGCTCTGTATGTATTTAATTATCTGCGTTTAACCGGGAACCGAGAATCTCCACCAATTGTAATCCATCATACATCATTACAATCAAAGGTGCAAAAGGTTGAGGCAGCAAAAGTTCAGTTTAAAGATTTGCGAACAGGAGAATGGAAAGGCCCGGTAGAGGTAAAAATGACTGGCAGAGGATATGTTTGTGTTTTGACAGGTGAAGGACCACGATGGGTCCCGAGTCGGTGGGTGAGGCCATGGAAAGAACATATGGACCAGTCAGATCAACCACTTTGATAATCATAGAATCATAGAAGAGTTAGGGCTGGAAAGGACCTCAAGATCATTGAGTTCCAACCCCCCTGCCATGGAAAGGGACACCACACACTAAACCATTTCACCCAAGACTCTGTCCAACCTGGCCTTGAACACTGCTAGGGATCGAGCATTTACCACTTCTTTTAGCAACCTGTTCAGGGCCTCGCCACCCTCACAGTAAAGAACTTCTCCCTTATATCCAATCTAAACTTCCCCTGTTTAAGTTTGAAACCATTCCCCCTTGTCTTATCACTACAGTCCCTAATGAAGAGTCCCTCCCCAGCATCCCTATAGGCCCCCTTCAGGTATTGGAAGGCTGCTATGAGGTCTCCACGCAGCCTTCTCTTCCCCAGGCTGAACAGCCCCAATTTTCTCAGCCTATCTTCATATCATCCTGTGGATTTTAACTGTTGGGGAAACATGGATCCCGAACCAACCAAAGACAAATATTTGGGTTACGTTGGCAAATCTTACAGGTCAAGATTCCCTGTGTATAGCTACATCAACCCCAGAGAATCCATTCACCACTTGTTTGGTGGCTGTGCCCATAGATAATTGGCCTGTACCAATGGCTCAGCAGGCTGTTGCACAAGGCATGGGAAAGGTAGATGCCTGGGGCGGCTGGATACCTTACCTGCCAAAGAATTCGTTGGAACCACAAGAATTGGAATTATTAGGGTCTGTAAAAATGGACTATTGTCTATATTTCAATTATGTTGGGAGGAATCAGTCACGAGCTTGGTGGGTTAATGCCACCCTGCCGGTGTATGCTAACCATAGCTCTTGGTGTGATTATGCCTCCAGCAACATATCTAAAGCTACTAACCATCCTATTAGCTTGCCTAGTGGTCACTTTTTGGTTTGTGGGGATCGTGCCTGACCAGGGATCCCTTCTCACATAAAAGGAGGACCATGTAGTTTAGCACGACTGACCCTATCAATGCCAAATCAATCACAAATTTTGCAAATCAGGCGTAAAAGCAATTATCATGCAAAAAGAAGTTCACACGCCTTTAGTAGTTTTTGTAATGATCACATTGAATTTTGGAATAGAGCAGAGCAATTTTTCACGAGTCTTGTCCCCTCAGTTGGGACTGCTCACGCATTAACTACTTTAAATAGACTAGGTTGTTGGCTTGCAAAACAAACTAATGCTACTTCTGAAGCTTTAAGTAATCTTTTATTAGATGTAGATAGTATAAGGCAAGCTACTCTGCAAAATAGAGCAGCAATTGATTTTTTACTACTAGCCCAAGGTCACGGATGTGAAGATTTTGAAGGAATGTGCTGTATGAATCTTTCTGTTCATTCTGAATCTATACATAGAAGCATTCGAATTCTAAAAGATGGAGTACTAAAGTTACAAGTGCTCTCGGATTGGGATTGGTTTCAAAGATTATTACAGGGCTGGGGTATTAGTGGTTGGCTAGGAGTAGTAATCAAACAAGGTTTAACAGTTTTAATGGTATTGATTCTTATTGTTTTAATCTTTTGTTGTTTGTGGAAGTGTATTGTCAGTATGCTATTTCGTGCTGTGAATCGGGTCTGGATTGCTCAAAAACAAAAAGAGGGATTTGTGGAGAGCTATTTGACTGTGAATGGGCATGTGAGCAATCCAGACAATTGCTTGACAATTGTAAGGTAGTGACCCGCAGGCACTGAGGCCTTCCCTGAGGGTTACTAAAGTTCGTGTACGTGCAGAAGCCTTGGGAAAAGTTAGCATGGAAAACTACTGAGAGAGATATGCAGAGGAGGAATGATAACTGTAACCTTGAAGCATATGCTGTCATAGTTAACCAATCATTAAGCTGTTACTGAGTGAATCCTATTCTGTATTTAGTCGCGTGAACAATGCATGTATCCAATTAGAGTTGTGTGTGTTAATGATAGACAAGTAGAGTGCCTATATATACTGAGCTATCTGCGCAATAAACTTTGGCACAAGCCTGATCATATTGGTCTGTGTGCTGTGTCCGGGACTTAGAATAGTAAGGGTTGGAAAGGACTTCTGCGTCAACAGTAGGGTAACATGGTATAAAGTCCTGGATGGAAGAGGGGCCCAGGAAAGCTGGTTAATATTCAAGGATCGTCTCCTTCAAGCTCAGGGATATGAAACCTGACAAAGAGGAAGTCAGGCAAGAACACCAGGAGGCCTGCATGGGTGAACAAGGATATCCTGAACAAACTAGAGCACAAGCAGGAGGCCTACAGAGGGTGGAAGCAAGGACAGGTACCCTGGGAAGAACACAGAGAAATGGTCAGAGCAGCCAGGGATCTGGTTAAGAAAGCTAAAGCACTGGCAGAACTCAATATGGCAAAGACATCAAAGGCAACAAGAAAAACTTCTATAGGTACACTAGGGATAAAAGGCAGACAAGGGAAAATGTGGGCCCCCTCCAGAAGGAAATGGGAGACCTGGTTACCCGGGACATGGAAAAGGCCGAGGTACTGTTGTGGTTTAAGCCCAGCCGGCAAGCCAGATACACACAGCCGCTTGCTCAGTCCCCACCTTCATCCCTCAGTTCCCAGAGCAAGAGGGAGGAGAATTAAAAGAATGCAACTCCCATGGGTTAAGAACAGTCCAGTAACTAAGGTATAACACAAAACCACTACTGCTACCACCAATAACAATAATGATAAAGGAAATAACAAGGGGAGAGAACACAACAGCGCACCACCAGCCGACTGATACCCAGCCTGACCTGAGCTGCGATCTGGGCCCTTCCGGGTAACTGCCCCCAGTTTATACATCCTGGGCATGACATGCCGTGGTATGGAATGCCTCTTTGGCTAGTTTGGGTCAGGTGTCCTCTTTCTGCTCCCTCCTGACTTCCCCTCCTCCCTGGCAGAGCATGAGACTCAGAAAGTCCTTGGTCAGAGAAAACATTGCTTAGCAACAACTAAAAGCATCGGTGGTATCAGCGTTGTTCCCAGGTTGAAAGTCAAAAACCACAGCACAAATCCCCCAGAGGTACACACTGGACTTCCCCATCTTTCCACATTACCCACCAAGTATATCTGGGTCTCTTAGCAAAAGCAATCCCACAAGCGGGTTTGCCTTTACCTGAAGGAGGAATAACACAGACTGTCATCCCCAGCAAATTCTTTATGAGCACCACAGGAACTTTGTCCCCTTCTACAGTATGCAAAAGTTCGGACTGAGCTGGGCCAGTCCTGTTGGCAGATCCTCTGGTGTTGACCAATCAGGTGGCTTTTGGTAAATGTGTATCCCAATGTTTGAAAGTCCCACCAACCATTGCTCTCAGCGTAGTTTTTAACAGCCCATTGTACCGTTCGATTTTCCCAGAGGCTGGTGCATGGTGGGGGATGTGATATACCCACTCAATGCCATGCTCCTTGGCCCATGTGTCTATGAGGTTGTTCCAGAAATGTGTCCCATGGTCTGATTCAATACTCTCTGGGGTGCCGTGTCACTACAAAATCTGTTCCTCAAGGCCCAGGATAGTGTTCTGGGCAGTGGCGTGGGGCATGGCGTATGTTTCCAGCCATCCGGTGGTTGCTTCCATCATGGTAAGCACATGGCACTTGCCTTGGTGGGTTGGTGGGAGTGTGATATAGTCAACCTGCCAGGCCTCCCCGTATTTATACTTCAGCCATCGTCCTCCATACCAGAGAGGCTTTAACTGCTTGGCTTGCTTAATTGCAGCACATGTTTCACATGAGTGAATAACCTGGGCAAGAGTGTCCATTCTTAAGTCCACATCTCAGTCACGAGCCCATCTGTATGTTGCATCTCTGCCCTGATGGCCTGAAGTGTTGTCCTGGGTTCAGCAGTAGCAGTCATTTTCCTCCTTCTTAGCAGCTGGTGCAGTGCTGTGGTTTTGACTTTCGGCCTGGGAACAGCGCTGATAACACCGATGTTTTTAGTTATTGCTCAAATGTTTAGCCTGACCAAGGACTTTATGAGTCTCATGCTCTGCCAGGGAGGAGGGGAAGCCAGAAGAAAGCAGAGATAGGACACTTGACCCAAACTAGCCAAAGAGGTATTCCATACCACAGCACGTCATGCCCAGGATGTAAAAACTAAGAGCAGTTAGCAGTTTAATAGCCATATTGGGCTATTAAAGGGTGAACAGAGCATGAGACTCAGAAAGTTCTTGTTCAGAGTAAACATTACTTAGTGACAACTAAAATCCTCAGTGTTATCGATGTTGTTCCCAGGTTGAAAGTCAAAAACACAGCACTGTACCAGCTACTAAGACCGAGAAAAATGTCTGCTGCTGCTGATCCCAGGACTCCCATTTATTTTAATGTTTGTATGTCATGAGAACACTGACTTCCACCTAGAAAATTATTCCAATTGAAGAGTCTAGAAATCAATCAACATTTAAATAATGCGGTTACACAGAAGCGTTAAATTATCGTTTCATATTTTCTTATCATTATTATTGGGGATGTCCTTTGAATACCCTTGAAACCTGCCTGCTGCTTTTGCTGGGGTTACAGCGTGTTTACACCACGGCCATACTACCCTGTGAACGCCCTCTTTTGTCTGATCTCGAAAGTTAAGCAGGGTTGGGCTCGGGTCCTGTCTAAGTTTAAACTATGATGTAAAAGGACCACCAAGAGATCTTCCCTGAGGATGAACAGTCATGAGTGCAGGGTGTGTGGGATAGTATGGGCAAGTATCTAGGCTGATGTGCTCCTCCAGTGCATTGGAACTTCACCCCTGAACAAGTGCAAAATCCAGACATACTAGTAAAACACTTGAATGAGGTGTACTGTTGTTCTAGCAATACCAAAGATGGACAACTTGCTACAACATGCTGGGGCTTGACCTATGCCTACAGAGTGTTTCTGGAAAAAGATGTCTTTGGATCTGATGGCAAAGCATCTGACAACACAGCTGCTCAACCCCAAAGGACAGCAGCTACTCCAACCCCGACAACAGTCACTGCAGCCACTCCAACCCCGGTGACAGAAACTGCAGCCACTCAACCCCAGTGACAGATACTGCAGCCACTCCAACCACAGTTATAGACACTACAGCTAAACCAAAGGACCAATCTGTGCCAATATCAGTTGCCCCTTTAAGTAAGGGGAGAAGCTAAAGAGAGCCAAAAGGAGCAACCCGTACAGTGAAGATGAAGGCCCAATGCACATACCAGAAGGGATGCCATCAGAAAGAGAGCTATTAATACATGAGTCAGAGGAAGAGGAAGAAGAGGTGACTCGTCAATCATGGACCTTGACCGAGCTGTGGAATATACAAAAAAAGATTTCAGCTGTCTTCCAGGGGAGCACTTTGGCACCTGGTTGCTCCGATGCTGGGACAATGGGGCCGACGGTCACGAACTAGGAGGTAGGGAAGCCAAGCAGCTGGGATCACTTGCTAGGAAAGGAGGAATTGACAAAGTGATTGTGAAAGAGAATCGAGACTTCAGCATTTGGAGGTGGCTCTTGGCAGCTGTGAAGGAAAGGTGTCCCTAACAAGGACAATTTTATGAGTCACTCAGCAAGTGGACCACAGTAGAGAGAGGCATCCAGTCTCTGAGGGAATCAGCCATTCTATAAATGATCTATCTTTGGCCGCATGCCGGGAATGCACCTGTGGATCCAGATGAAGTTAAAGGTACACAACCCACATGGCAGAAACTTAAAGGGAGTGCTCCCTCATCATATGCTCACTCATTGGCATCAATGACCTGGAGTGAGGCAGCACCATCAACAGTGGATGAACTGACTCGACAGCTCTGAGAGTTAGAAGACAATCTCACCCCTTCCATCATTTCAGCTATGGAAAAACTTTCCCAGGTGTTCAAACAATTGAGAGACGATCTATCTGATCTATCCAGCTCCCCATGTGTACCAACCCTATAGTGCTATGGTTTTACCTGTGGGATCATGGAGAAGACATCATAAAGTGGGATGGAAAACCTACCTCAGTTCAGGAGGAATGGGTGCGTGAACTGAAGAGGATAACACGGGATAAGGATGATCCTACCAAGAAAGTCACTGCTCCAGTCTTTGGTGAGCAGCTTCCCAGATGGAATGGAAGAGCTGATTTTTATTCCAACTCCTGTGACGAGGAATACTAATTTTATGAATTGTATTTCTGGAGTGACAGAAGGATCCCAAGAGTTGACTGTACTGGAGGCTGCAATCACCCTAATAGGGAAGTTAGGTGTGGCAAAAGCACCCCATACTGTTGCGGAAGGTCGAAGAAGAACAAGTGCCAATCGCGACCACAACAGTGCACCGGCGGCAATATCACACCAACCGAGACTCCCTGATTCCCATCCGTAAGCTGATCCGTAGATTGGAGAGTCAAGGAGTGATCAGTAGGACCCAGTCACCCTTTAATAGCCCCATATGGCCAGAGTGAAAGTCTAACGGAGAGTGGACACTAACAGTAGAATATCGTGGCCTGAATGAAGACACAACACCATTGAGTGCTGCCGTACCGGTCATGCGAGTATTTCAGAATGAACTGGAGTCAAGGGCAGCCAAGTGGGATACCACAACTGATATTGCCAATGCATTTTTCTCAATTCCTTTGGCAGCAGAGGGCAGGCCACAGTTCACTTTTACTTGGAGGGTCGTCCATTACGCTTGGAATGGACTGCCCCAGGGGTAGAAACACAGCCCTACCATCAGCCATAGACTGATCCAGACTGCACTGGAACAGGGGCAAGCTCCAGAACACCTGCAATACATTGATGACATTATTATGTGGGGCGATACAGCAGAAGAAGTTTTTGAGAAAGGGAGGAAAATAATCCAAATCCTGCTAAAAGCTGGTTTTGCCATAAAATGGAGTAAGGTCAAGGGACCTGCACAGGAGACTCAATTTTTGGTAATTCAAAGGCAAGATGAATGTCGCCAGACCCCCATAGATGTGATCAACAAGATAACAGCAATGTTGCCTCCAACTAATAAGAAAGAAAAACAGACTTTCTTGGGTGTTGTGGGGTTCTGGAGGATGCACATCCTGAATTACAGTTTGATTGTGAGCTCTCTCTATTATATGACCCAGAAGAAGAATGATTTTAAATGGGGCCCTGAGCAGCAACAAACCTTTGAGCAAATTAAACGAGAGATAGTTCATGCAGCAACACTTGGACCAGTCTGGACCAGGCCAGATGTTAAAAATGTACTCTACACCGCAGCCGGGGTGAATGGTCCTACCTGGAGCCCCTGGCAGAAAGCTCCAGGGAAGACACGAATTCGACCCCTCGGCTTTTGGAGTAGGAGATACAGAGGAACTAAGGCCAGCTATACCCCAACTGAAAAAGAGATACTGGCAGACTATGAAGGGATTCGAGCAGTTTCAGAAGTGATGATTGGCACTGAAGCACAGCTCCTCCTAGCACCTCGGTTCCTGGGCTGGGCTGGATGTTCAAAGGCAGGGCCTCTGCTAAACATCAGGCAACTGATGCTCCATGGAGTAAGTGGGCTGCATTAATTACACAACGGGCTCAAATCGGAAATCCCTGTCACCCAGGAATTCTAGAATTCATCATGGACTGGCCAGAGGGCAAAGATTCTGGGATGTCACCAGAGGAGGAGGTGATGTATGCTGAAGAGGCCCCACCATACAATAAACAGAAAGTGAAAAGCAATATGACTTTTTTGCTGATGGGTCCTGCCGTGTTGTGGGAAAGCATCGGAGATAGAAGGCAGCTGTATGGAGTCCTCAGCGACAAGTCACAGAAACTGCTGAGGGAGAGGGTGAATCGAGTCAGTTTGCCAAGGTGAAAGCCATCCAGCTGGCTTTGGACATTGCTGAACAAGAAAAGGGGCCAGTAGTTTATACTGACTCATGGATGGTGGCAAATGCCCTGTAGGGGTGGTTGCAGCAATGGAAGCAGAGCAACTGGCAACTCAGAGGTAAACCCATCTGGGCTGCTGCCCTCATAGCAAGATGTTGCTACACGGGTGCAGTACCTGGGGGTGAAGGTACACCATGCATAGAATCATAGAATCATAGAATAGTAAGGGTTGGAAAGGACCTCAAGATCATCGAGTTCCAACACCCCTGCCATGGGCAGGGACACCTCCCACTAAACCATGCCATCCAAGGCTATGTCCAATCCCACCTTGAACGCCGCCAGGGATGAAGCATCCACAACCTCCCTGGGCAACCCATTCCAGGGCCCCACCACCCTCACAGTAAAGAATTTCTTCCTCAGATCCAATCTAAACCTCCCCTGTTTAAGTTTAAACCCATTCCCCCTTGTCCTCTCATCACAGTCCCTAATGAAGAGTCCCTCCCCAGCATCCCTATAGGCCCCCTTCAGGTATTGGAAGGCTGCTATGAGGTCTCCACGCAGCCTTCTCTTCTCCAGGCTGAACAGCCCCAATTTTCTCAGCCTATCTTCATACGGGAGGTGTTCCAGTCCCCTGATCATCCTCATGGCCCTCCTCTGCACTTGTTCTAACAGTTCCATGTCCTTTTTACGTTGAGGACACCAGAACTGCACACAATACTCCAAGTGAGGTCTCACGAGAGCAGAGTAAAGGGGCAGGAGCACCTCCCTCGACCTGCTGGTCACGCTCCTTTTGATGCAGCCCAGGATACGGTTGTCTTTCTGGGCTGCAAGTGCACACTGTCGGCTCATGTTCATTTTTTCATCAACCCACACCCCCAAGTCCTTCTCCACAGGGCTGCTCTGAATCTCCTCCCCGCCCAATCTGTAGCTGTGCCTGGCATTGCTCCGACCCAGGTGGAGGACTTTGCATTTAGCATGGTTAAACTTCATTAAGTTGGTATCAGCCCACCTCACAAGCGTGTCAAGGTCCCTCTGGATGGCATTCCTTCCCTCCAGTGTATCAACCGAACCACACAGCTTGGTGTCATCGGCAAACTTGCTGAGGGCGCACTCAATCCCACTGTCCATGTCTCCCACAAAGATGTTGAACAAGACCGGTCCCAACACCGATCCCTGGGGAACACCACTCGTTACCGGTCTCCAGCTGGACACTGAGCCACTGAGCACTACTCTTTGCGTGTGGCCATCCAGCCAGTTCTTTATCCACCGAGTGGTCCACCTATCAAATTGATGTCTCTCCAACTCAGAGAGAAGGATGTCATGTGAGACAGTGTCAAAGGCTTTACACAAGTCCAGGTAGATGACATCAACTGCTCTGCCCCTGTCCATCAGTTCCGTAGCCCCTTCATAGAAGGTCACCAGATTGGTCAGGCAGGATTTCCCCTTAGTGAAGCCATGCTGGCTGTCACCAAGCACCTTGTTGGTTTTCATGTGCCTTAGCATGCCTTCCAGGAGAATCCGCTCCAAGATTTTGCCAGGCACAGAGGTGAGACTGACTGGTCTGTAATTCCCTGGGTCATCTGTTTTCCCCTTCTTAAAAATGGGGTTATATTTCCCTTTTTCCAGTCATCGGGAACTTCACCTGACTGCCATGATTTTTCAAATATGATGGACAGTGGCTTAGCAACTTCATTTGCCAGCTCCTTCAGGACCCGTGGATGGATTTCATCCGGTCCCATTGACTTGTATACATTCAGGTTCCTAAGGTGGTCCCGAACAAGATCCTCCCCCACAGTGGGCCCAGGGTCCCCACCCTCACCGTCCCCATGTCTGCCTTCCAAGACTTGGGTGGTGTGGTCAGAGCATTTGCCGGTAAAGACTGAGGCAAAGAAGTCATTAAGAACCTCAGCCTTCTCCAAATCCAGGGTAGCCAGTTCTCCCGATAGCTTCTGGAGAGGGCCCACGGTGTCCCTGACCTGTCTTTTATTGGCAATGTACCTATAAAATCCCTTCCTGTTATCCTTAACATCCCTTGCCAAGTTTAATTCTAAGTGGGCCTTAGCTTTCCTAACCTGGTCCCTAGCTTCCCGGACAACATCCCTGTATTCTTCCCAGCCCGCCTGACCTTGCTTCCACCTTTTATAAGCCTCTTTTTTCCTTCGAATTTTGCTCAGCAGCTCCTTATCCATCCAAGGAGGTCTCCTGGCCCTCCTGCTGAACTTCCTTCTGGTTGGGATGCATCGCTCCTGAGGTTGCAGCAGGTGATCCTTGAATATCAACCAACAGTCTTGGGCCCCCCTGCCCTCTAGGGCTGTATCCCATGGAACCTTACTGAGCAGGTTCCTGAAGAGGCCAAAGTCTGCTCTCTTGAAGTCCAGGGCATTGAGCTTGCTGCATGCTCTTCTCACTGTCCTGAGGATCTCGAACTCGACCATCTCATGATCGCTGCAATCAAGGCTGCCCTGGAGCGTCACATTCCCAACCAGCCCTTCCCTGTTGGTGAGGACGAGGTCAAGCATGGGACCTCTCCTTGTCGGCTCCTCTATTACTTGCAGAAGGAAGTTGTCTTCCACACAATCGAGGAACCTTCTGGATTGCTTGTGCCGGGCCGTACCATCCCTCCAACAGATATCAGGGTGGTTGAAGTCTCCCATGAGAACAAGGGCCTGCGAGCGTGAGGCTGCTCCTATCTGCCTATGGAGCGCTTTGTCCAGCAAGTCCCCTTGGTCAGGCGGTCTGTAACAGATCCCCACAATAATGTCACCCATCGCTGTTCTCCCTTTAACCCTGACCCACAAACTCTCTGTCGACTGCTCACCTGTCCCCAGACAGAGTTCCATACTCTCTAGCCTATCCCTAACATAAATAGCAACTCCCCCTCCCCGTCTGCCAGGCCTGTCTTTCCTAAAGAGCCGGTAACCTTCCATTCCAACACACCAGTCATAGGTGCCATCCCACCATGTTTCTGTGATGCCTATGATATCATACCCCCGTAGATGTGCACACATCTCTAATTCCTCTTGTTTGTTCCCCATACTACGGGCATTTGTGTAGAGGCATTTGAGCCGAGATCCAATTGTAGTTGGGTCATTGGCTGGAGCAGCTGGAATATCCCTACATTGCTCCGAATGTTTACTATAGGTGCTAGCAACCGACTGGGTGTGTTGGGATGGAATGATGCCCCCCTCCCCCAACACATCTAGTTTAAAGCATCCTTGACCAGCCTGGCAAGCCTCCTACCAAATCCACTCTTCCCCTTCTTTGTCGGATTCTCATGTGCCTTAGAGTCAGGCCGCTGAGGAACACCAGAACAACCAACAAGTGGATAAAGCTGCTAATATTGAAGTGGCTCAGATGGACTTAGATTGGTAACATAAGGGTGAATTATTTTTGGTCCAGTGGGCCCATGGCACTTCAGGACATCAGGGCAGAGGTGCAACATACAGATGGGCTCCTGACAGGGGGGTTGGATGCAGTGGACACTATTGCAAATATTCACACGTGAGAAACGTGCTGCAATTAAGCAAGCTAAACGGTTAAAGCCTCTCTGTAATGGCGGATGATGGCTGAAGTGTAAATATGGGGAGGCCTGGCTGGTTGACTATGTCACACTCCCACCAACCCACCAAGGCAAGTGCCATGTGTTTGCCATGGTGGAAGCAACCACCGGATGGCTGGAAAAATACACCATGCCCCATGCCACTGCCCAGAACACTATCCTGGGCCTGGAGAAACAAATTTTGTTGTGTCACAGCACCCCAGAGAGAATTGAGACAGAAAATGGGACTCATTTCTGGAACAACCTCATAGACACATGGGCCAAGGAGCATGGCATTGAGTGGGTATATCACATCCCCCACCATGCACCAGCCTCTGGGAAAATCGAACGGTACAATGGGCTGTTAAAAACTACGCTGAGAGCAATGGGTGGTGGGACTTTCAAACATCGGGATGCACATTTACCAAAAGCCACCTGGTTGGTCAACATCAGAGGATCTGCCAACAGGACTGGCCCAGCCCAGTGAGATCTTTTACATACTGTAGAAGGGGACAAAGTTCCTGTGGTGCTCATAAAGAATTTGCTGGGGATGACAGTCTGTGTTATTCCTCCTTCAGGTAAAGGCAAACCCACTCGTGGGATTGCTTTTGCTCAAGGACCCAGATATACTTGGTGGGTAATGTGGGAAGATGGGGAAGTCCAGTGTGTACCTCAAGGGGATTTGATTTTAGGGGAAAACAGCCAATGAACTCAGTTGTATGCTGTTGCCTGCTATGTAGCACTTTTATAGCCCACCAACTGGATGTCTTCAGGTCACCAGCAACTGGTCCTGACTTCCCTCCAACCAGCATCCCAACAAAGAATGAACTTTGATGAAGCCAGATGAGCTCGGCAGTGACCAGATGAGTTCTGCCGTCTCATCAGCAGGTAACAATCCAACACTGCACACCGTCTCTCCTGCTCTGAAAGACTGTTACAAGAGATGTAGCCTGACATCATGGACCGGATAAACTCAGCAGCTTTATAGGGGTTGGTCTATGCACTAAGGAATGATAGCTCTCTCTTCGTGTGTGTCTGGATGTGTATATATATATATATATATATATGAGTCACGATGGTATATTGAAAAATGTGGGATCTGGGCATGATGTGAATGGTTTGGAATAAGGGGTGGATGCTGTCCTGGGTTCAGCAGTAGCAGTCATTTTTCTCCTTCTTAGTAGCTGGTGCTGTGCTGTGTTTTTGACTTTCAGCCTGGGAACATCGCTGATACCACCAATGGTTTTACTTTTTGCTTAGTAATGTTTACTCTGACCAAGGACTTTCTGAGTCTCATGATCTGCCAGGGAGGAGGGGAAGTCAGGAGGGAGCAAAGACAGGACACCTGACCCAAAACTAGCCAAAGAGGTATCCCATGCCACAGCATGTCATGCACTCTATATAAACTGGGGGCAGTTACCCAGAAGGGCACTCTTGGGGTCGGGCTGAGTATTGGTTGGCGGGTGGTAGGTGATTGTATTATTTCCTTGCATTTGCCTTGTCATTATTATTTTTGGTGGTAGCAGTAGTGATTTTGTGTTATATCTCAGTTACTGAACTGCTCTTATCTCAACCCGTGGGTGTTACATTCTTTCGATTCTCCTCCCCTTCCCTCCAGGAGCGTGGGGAGGAAGAAGGGGGAGCGAGTGTGCAGCTCCGTGGTTCTGGGTTGCCAGCTGGGCTTAAACCACGACAATGGGTTTTGTGCTTTTATTGTGACTTAAGCTTTTCTTAAAACAATTTTTTTTTTTAATTTTTGGCAAGAACTGAATCCATCTCAGGCTTGGTTTTGTGATGGATGTTTTTTCAGAAGGCTGGTAGCTGATGGTCACAAAATACTTAAAAGAGAAAAAACATAAACTAGCTCACCAATTACAGTCGAATGGATAACTTTACATCTCATAAACACAACTAAGCATGAGTGATGGGAGTCGGTTTGAAGTGAAGAAATTTGCCTAGTGAAACTTTTTTGTAATGGTTAGAAGACCGCACCTGATTATAAGATATCACAAATCAAAATCATTATAATCTTAAAAGAGAATTTAAAAGAAATGTGTGCATTCTCCTTTAACTGGAAGAGGTAATTAAATCACTTAGTTTTGTGTTGCTGGTTTGTTGTTTTTTTTAACACTTGTGACTGAAATATTTTTTGCTCCAAAGAACGTGCTAATACTTTTTTTATAACAAAGAAGTTTCCCTTCCCAAGAATAAAATTCACATGACTGAGTTATTAATAAACGTTACTTGCTTGTTTATAAGAGTGTGTTTTGAAAGATGGAAAAACAAAATCACTGAAGTGTGAACTTGAAAAGAAAGATGTGGAAATTCAGCAAGGCAATACCCTGCAGGATGGCCTGGATAGGTTGGAATAGTGGGCTAACAAACTTTGTGAAGTTCAACAAGGACTAGTGTAAGATCTTGCACCTGGGTAAACATGTTCCAAGAGTGCAGCACAGACTGGGATCTTCCTGGCTGGGGAGCAGCTTTGTGGAAAGGGACCTGGGGGTCCTGGTGGATAACAAGCGCAGTGAGTGAAGACTGTGCTGCTGTGGCAAAAAGAGCCAACAGAATGCTGGGTTACATCAAAAAGGGCATCACTAGCAGAGATAAAGATGTCATTATCCCAGTCCGCTTGGACTTTGCCATAAGATCCAGAGACATCTTTCTCCTGCTCCTTACAGAACAAGGCTCTACACGTAGGCCAAACCCCAGCACACTGGAGTGAGTTGTCCTCTGGTATTGCCAGGATGACAGCACACCCTGCCTGAAGTGTTCTGCTAATTTTTCCAGATTCTGCATTTGTTCAGGAGTGAAGTTCCAAAGCACTGGAGGAGCTCACTGGCTTAAGTTCTTGCTCATATGATCCACACCCCCTGCTACTCATGACTGTCCAGACTCAGGGAAGATCTCTTGGTGGTCCTCTTATATCGTTGCTTAAACTTAGACAAGACCCAAGCCCAACCTTGCTTAACTTTCGAGATCAGACAAAATAGGGTGTTCTTAGGGTGATATGGCCATGGGTAAAGCCCATGTAGTATTTGAGGCAACATGCTGATTCCCAGCAAAAGCAGCAGGCAGGTTTCAAGGATATCAAAAAACCTTTAGAATTCTCAAATGCTGCTGTAAATAGCCTGGTGAGGGAGCAAAGGGTGTGAGGGAATGTCTCCTACATAGGTTAACCCCACAGAGGAGGGGGAAATAAAAAGATGTGCAATTATTAAAAATTCCTATTATATGCCTCCCAAAGTACAGAGGTGATGGCCACGCTGAGAACACATTCCATACCAGTTTCATGATCAATGATTCTATTGCATTACAAGTCATTACGGTAAAGTACAAGAACCTTAGCCCAGGACCCAAAGCTGAACACTTAAGCATCAAATACTGGCTGCAAATAAGGTATGGCATGCTGAAACTCTGAGACCAAGCTCAAAAACTCTGAGAGCAAATAAATCAACATTGTTACGAGTGACTATTTATCCAAAACAAAGAATGCTTATACTGAGCATGGCATGCTGTGGCATGGAATACCCCTTTGGTTAGTTTGGGTCAGGCGCCCTGTCTCTGCTTCCTCCCAGCTTCTTGTGCCCCTCCTCACTGGCAGAGCATGAGACTGAGAAAGTACTTGGTCGGAGTAAGCATTACTTAGCAACAACTAAAGCATCAGTGTTTTATCAGCATTGTTCTCAGGCTAAAGTGAATAACCAGATGAAAACATATGCAACCGCCTATGTGGCAGTGCTATAGTGCCAATAATTGGTCTAAAATTTGCTTTAGAAACAGCAAGTAGGCTATGGCAAAGATCTTTTAATTTTTGAAAAGCCACATCTTCAAATTTTATAAAACTTCTACTACAAATAAAACACAGCTTCTGCTGTGCTTCAGTGTACTAGTGTCTGATAACTCTGAATTGTTAGGATCTATGTTCTAAGTTTTTATGAAAATTAGTATCTCATTGTGCCTTTGGTTCAAGAGAAACAGTAGCACCTACAGAATCATTGTCACTTTCCTGCAGCACTTCAGTTTTTTGGAGGCTTCCCATGTGAGTATTTACCATGACTTATTTTGTTTAGATTAGGAAGCTACAGGTTCAAACTTAAAGAGGGGAACTTTAGGTTAGATATAAGGAAGAAGCTCTTTACTGTGAGGGTGGTGAGGCACTAGAACAGGTTGCCCAAGGAAGTTGTGAATGCCCCATCCCTGGCAGTGTTCAAGGCCAGGTTGGTTGGAGTCTTGGGTGACATGGTTTAGTGTGGGGTGTCCCTGCCCATGGCAGGGGGTTGGAATTAGATGATCTTAAGGTCTTTTTTTTTCCAACACTAACCATTCTATGATTCTGCAAAATCATAGGAAAGGTGTGGTGAAAGCATAAGTCAGGTATTTATAAAGCCAGTCTCACTTACTTGTGAAGGATGTAGATATTCCTATGCTAAAATACTTGAAAAGGTGATGTTCCCTGAACGAGATTGAGCTTACTTATTTTTCTATAAATTTTCTCTGAAATTCAATGTGTGCAACTTGACATCATGGTGGTTGCATTTTTTTTCTGTGTTTTTGTTTTGTTTTGGGTTTTTTGTGCAGTTCTAACTGCAAACCTCAACAAAAAAAGGGTTGCATGTGTAAGAGTGTAATTGACGTATAGAAATAGAGCTTTAAATCATTAGTGGCTGATAGTCAGAAAACACATGTTATTTTCAGAGGGGAAATGCAAAACGTGAGTTAAAAAGCTCTTGAGTAATCTAGCCAGGGTGCCTGTTCTATACATTTTACAGATTCTTGTGCCACCTAGTTGCAAAATTCTTTGTAGTTCTGTTCTGTTTTTTATAAAACATGCTGGTTCTAATTTAAGGATCCCATTTGTCCTGAAAAACTTTTCATTGCAATAATACTGGGGAATTCAGCAATTATAAACAAGCTCATTTAAGATATGAATTTTTAATATATCTGATTTTAATAATGTGATTTCAAATGTGGGTCCCAATGGGAATATAATTTTTTTTCTAGTAGGCGGTTGTCCTAAAAACTGAAATAGTTATACAAGCTAACAAAACCATAAATTTTTTACTGGGAAAAAAAATCATAAAAATGTAAGTGATTAATAGAACATATTGCTTTAAAATGTCTTCATTGTCTATAGATGTTTCAGCATCCCTTTGAGCTGATATTAACAGATTAGATTTGCAGTTGAATCTTCCTGTGAAGTCAAACTGCTGCTGCCCCTGTGAGTATGCCATTTGCTTTGATTCCTGTACAAAATTATGGGTAGAACAAAAAAAATATGCAAGACCGTAGTGTGACTGTTGGCTGTATAAATTCCAATCTGTTCTTTTTCAATATTATGATCTATCTTTCTGTCGGCACTAAAGGAATTTTAGTGCATGAACTGTTTCACACCAAAGTTAGAGTTTTTTACCATGTTATGTCTTAGTGCAGTGAAGAACATCATTGATACACCTGTGCGGCTGTTTACAGAGTCAGCCTTGTAATATGCTCTGATTACTCATATCTCTTTGGAACAAAGAAACCCTGTTGGATTAACTGTTCAAGACCTAGAAATTTTATTTTTCTCAGTTTGGAAACTATTAAAAGTGATCTAGAACAATGGTAATTTGATACCATAGAAACCTTTAGAAGCAAGTATATTGACTTTACTGATGGCTGATTTGATATTTTCAGGATGCATCTATCTAACCAAGGTACTTGGCAAATGATTTCTCACTGGCAGGCATAATAAAATATTAATACCTATCAAAATAATATGCTGAATTCTCTTGTTTGCAGATACTTTTATGCAGAGTGAGTTTCATTTCAGTATAAGGGTAGGTGTGGTGGGTTAATCTTGGCTGGCTGCCAGGTGCCCACCAAACCACTCTATCAGTCCCCCTCCTCAACTGGACAGGAGAAAGAAAATATAACTGAGAAGAAGAGAAGGCTGCATGGAGAACTCATAGCAGACTTCCAGTATCTGAAGGGGGGCTACAAGGATGCTGGGGAGGAACTCTTCATTAGTGATTGTAGTGATAGGACAAGGGGGAATGGGTTCAAACTTCAACAGGGGAAGTTTAGGTTAGAAATAAGGAGGAAGTTCTTTACTGTAAGGGTGGTGAGGCACTGGAACAGGTTGCCCAAGGAAATTGTGAATGCTCCATCCCTGGTGGTGTTCAAGGCCAGGTTGGACAGAGCCTTGGGTGCCCATGGCAGGGGTTTGGAACTAGATGATCTTAAGGTCCTTTCCAGCCCTAACTATTCTATGATTCTATAACAAAATGCTCATGGGTCGAATTAAGGACTGTGTTTTTGACTTCAGTCTGAGAACGATGCTAATAACACACTGATGTTTTTAGTTGTTGCTAAGTAATGTTTACTCCAATCAAGGACTTTTCAGTCTCATGCTCTGCCAGTGAGGAGGGGCACTAGAAGCCAGGAGGAAGCAGAGACAGGACACCTGACCCAAACTAGCCAATGGGGTACTCCATACCACAGCACGTCATGCTCAGTATATAAACTGGCGGAGTTAGCTGGAAGGCCCAGATGGCTGCTCGGGTCAGGCTGGGTATTGGTTGGCAGATGGTAAGCAATTGTACTGTGCACCACTTGTGCTTATTGTTTTATTTTCCTTTTCTCCTTTTATTTTTATATTCTCTCGCCTTATTATTTCATAGAGTCATAGAATCATAGAATAGTTAGAGTTGGAAAGGATCTTAAGATCATCTAGTTCCAACCCCCCTGCCATGGGAAGGGACACCTCCCACTAAACCATGCCATCCAAGGCTATGTCCAACCCCGCCTTGAACACCGCCAGGGATGGAGCATTATTATTATTGGTGGTGTAGTAGTGGTTTTGTATTATACCTTAGTTACTGGACTGTTCTTATCTCGACCCTTTGGATTTATATTCTTTTGATTCACCTCCCCATCTCTCCAGGAGCAGGGGGAGGAAGAAGTGGGGGAGTGAGTGAGCGGCTGCGTGGTTCTGAGTTACCGGCTGGGCTTAAATCACAACACCCATGAGAGACAGTCTTCCATTAACTTTTTTTTTTTAATGGGATCTTCCTGGGCCAACTTATCAGATGTTAATAAGTTAATTTTAAATAACTGGAAGGCATATCCTATGAGGAGCAGCTAAGGACTCTGAGTTTGTCCAGTTTGGAGAAGAGGAGGCTGAAGGGTGACTGCATTGCTTTCTACAGCTTCCTGAGGAGGGGAAGTAGAGAGGGAGGTGCTGATCTCTTCTCCCTGGCATCCAGTGACAGGACACATGGGAATGGTTCCAAGCTGTATCAGGGGAGGTTTAGACTTGACATCAAGAAACACTTCTTTACCATGCCCCATGGCTGACAGTGTTTAAGAGGCATTTGGGCAAAACCCTTAATCACATACTTCTTTAACTTTTGGTCATCCCTGAAGTGGTTAGGCAGTTGGACTAGATGATTGTTGTAGGTCCCTTCCCACTGAACTGTTCTAATGTTTAAAGTATGGATCTGCTCTGCAAAGTGACTGTACAGAAGTGAAACCAGGACAGCAGGAGTTCTGTTAAGAGTATTTTTTTTAAGATCATCTGAATTTGAGGATATTTGGTGTGGAAATCATTGAATGTGTAAACAAGAAGTGGTAGAGTGCTGCTAAGAATGTTCTCAGGGTAAAAAACCGATAATGTTCCAGCCCTTAAAAAAAGCCAAACACCCAAACAAACAAACAAAAGCAACGAATAGCCTGCAACCAAAAAAATCCCACCCCCCAAGAAAAGGGGGGGGGGGGGAGTTCAGGGGATTTCTGAATAGAAAAAATAGTTAAGGTAATGATGGCAAAGACACTTCAAGACTACCTTCAGATCTGCTCTAATTCATGTCACATTGGCAAGGTTTTATGATTTTAGGAGGTTGTGACCTTGAATTAATTCACTTTAGTTAATGCTTTTTTTTTTTCCTCCCCCCCGCCCACCCCACCCCACCCCACCCCACCCCACCCCCCCCCTTTTTTTTTCCCCTCAGGTAAACTAGGCCTCTGTCCAGCTACATGATAATCTTATGTTTGTCTTAATGCCCTTAAGTTTTCTTCCCAGTGATACCCCTATTATGTCTAAAATTGATAACACTTTTTAAATTATTGTTATTGCAATCAATTACTAGAGCAGTAGAATCAGCTAGTTTCTGTGAACATGTTAGGTGTTTGGTATGGAGAAACACTACTTTTCTACAGTTTCGAGCCCTTTTAATGTTTGGATAAAACTGAACACGTTTGTGATATTGTAATGGCTCGTACTATTGCAATCAAGTCAAACTTTAATTTTTGAACAGTAAAACAAATTGGCTAAAACCATTGTTTGTAGCATGTACATATTAATAAAAATGGAAGAGTTAGTCCAGTGGGAGAATTAGGTGTAAATGTTTATCATTCCCAGGCAGCTGGCAAGACTTTGAACTTTACCTGCTTCTGGTTTTCCTAAGTGCCAAACTATTATAAAGTATTATCTCTAATTTACTGAGAATCTTTCCTGCCTTAACATATATGAAATCCCATTGTTGTCTGCTTTCCCTTCCTCCGTTTACTGTCAATTGCATATGTGTAATTTGAGATGCTGAGATGATGCATACTGGATTGATGCAATTTCTTGGGGCAACCTGTTCCAGTGTCTTGCTATCCTCATAGTGAAGAATTTTTTCCTAATATCTAATCTAAATCTCCCCTCTTTCAGCTTGAAGACATTCCCCCTTGTCCTGTCACTGCATGCCCTTGTAAAAATTACAGAATGGTTTGGGTTGGAGGGGACCTTATAGATCATCTAGTTACAACCCCCCTGCCTTGGGCAGGGACACCAGTCCCTCTCCAGATTTCCTGTGGGCCCCTTTAGGTACTGGAAGACTGTTATAAGAGTGTTCTCTTTTTCCAGGCTGAACAAGCCCAACTTTCTCAGCCTGTCTTCATAGAAGAGGCGCACCAGACATCTGATCATTTTCTTGGCCCTCCTCTGGACTCAACTTGAGCAGGTGTATGTCCCTCTTGTGTTGGGGGCCCCAGAGCTGGATGCAGTACTCCAGGAGGGGCCTCACAAGAGTGGTCATATGCTGTCTGAAAAGTGATCCCTTGCACATGTGGATCATCCACATTCATTATTGTAGGAGTTCTTTTGTGGTCCTGGTACACAGGCTACTGTATTCATTTCTTATTATAGTGCCATTTTTACAGATCCTCTAATTGCCATGGCTGCATGTTAGTAGAGAAAGGGAAATGCATGTGCTTTGATACCTGCATATGAGCAATATTAGATACTGTGTGGTTAAGTTCTGCAAGTATCTTGTTTCTTTAAATGCATGGATAAAAAGCTTCTTCTTAAAATGTGTAACAAGGTTTAGGATAAAGTAAACAATATTGATTGTACTATTGCATCAGCATTCTGAAGACAACTAAGTTGTGGAATTCACTGTAACAACTTATTGTGGAAAAATATGTGTCCTGGGTTCAGCAGTAGCAGTCATTTTTCTCCTTCTTAGTAGCTGGTGCAGTGCTGTGGTTTTGACTTTCGGCCTGGGAACAGCGCTGATAACACCGATGTTTTCAGTTACTGCTTAGAATGCTTAGGCTGACCAAGGACTTTCTGAATCTCATGCTCTGCCAGGGAGGAGGGGAAGCTGGGAGGAAGCAGAGATGGGACACCTGACCCAAACTAGCCAAAGAGGTATTCCATACCACAGCACGTCATGCCCAGGATGGAAAAATGGAGGGCAGAGACTCAGAAGGGTGGGGTGCACTCCTGGGTTGGGCTTGGTATTGGGTGGTGAGCGGTTGTATTCTTTTCCCTTGTATTTCCCTGGTCATTATTATTGGTGGTAGCAGTAGTGATTTGTGTTATACCTTAGTTACTGGACTGTTCTTATCTCAACCCGTGGGAGTTGCATTCTTTCGATTCTCCTCCCCATTCCCCCAGGCGCCGGGGGGAAGAAAGAGGGGAGAGTGAGTAAGCGACCTGCCTGAGAGTCTTAAACCACGACAATATGATAGTAAATGAGTTTAGATAAATGTCATTACTCTCCAGTTTGGCACAGTATGGCAGTTATCTGTTCTTATGCATTTACTTGTACAAAATTGTATGAGGATTTCTTCTGGTTTTATGTTGTGGTAGAATATGTATTTGTACTGGTTTTGGCTGAGACAGTTAAATATCTTCATAGTAGCTTGTATGAGACTATGTTTCGGATTTGTGCTGGAAACAGTGTTGATAACATAGGGATGTTTTAGGTATTGTTGACCGGTGCTTACACAGTGTCAAGGCCTTTTCTGCTTCTCACATTTCTTCACAAGAAGTTGGAAGGGGACACAGGTGGGACAGCTGACACCAGCTGACCAAAGGGATATTCCATACCATATCATGTCATGCTCAAGGATAAAAGCTGTGAGGAGGAAGGGGGGATATTTGGAGTTATGGCATTTGTCTTACCAAGTAACCATTACACATGATGGAGCCCTGCTTTCCTGTAGATCGCCCTAAACACCTGTCTGCTTATGGGAAGTACTGAATCATAGAATAGTAAGGGTTGGAAGGGACCTTAAGATCATCTAGTTCCAACCCCCCTGCCATGGGCAGGGACACCTCCCACTAAACCATGTTGCCCAAGACTCCATGAATTCTTTGTTTTGCTTTGCTTGTGTGCGAGGCTTTTGCTTTACCTATTAAACTGTCTTTATCTCAACCCATGGGTTTTCTCACTTTCACCCTTCTGATTCTTTTCCCCCATCCCACTATGGGGGAGTGAGTGAGCAGCTGTGTGGTGCTTAGCTGCATATGGGGTTAAACCATGACAATGTTCTTAAGAATAATTAACCAAAAAAATGCAGAGTAGGAAGCAACCTCCTACATAATTCTTCTGCAGAAAACCGTCTAGAGTTTATAGCTGTTAAATGAGTCAGTACTGTTAAACTGATATTTTCCTGTACGGATTTTTTGACTTATATGGGAATATAGCTTTCAAGATGTGGAATTTATCCTTTTAAGTATGGATAAGAATTCACATGGAATATTATGGCCAGGTTTGAGCCCTACACCTACAGAAAGGTATGGTTGGATTTGAAAATCCAGGGAGTGGTGGGACACAGCCCTCAAGGAAAGATTAGCTGTACTGCAACCCTTTATTTTCAGAACAACAGTCTGTTTGCCATGTCCATGGTGGACAGGACAATGAAGAATAGGATAGTGAGGCACCGAAATAGATGTTGGGAGTTTTTTTTTTGTTGTTGTTTGGTTTTGTTTTGTTTGTTTTGTTTGTTTTGTTTGTTTTGTTTGTTTGTTTTGTTTTTTTTAGAAGAAAGCTATGGAGTGTCTGTCACTGGGGACCATACATACATGTCTGTATTGGGTTTGCATGGCAAGGTTTTGGTAGTAGGGGGGAAGCAGGGCATCTGTGAGAAGATGCCAGAAACTGACCCTATGTCTGATATAGCCAGTGCTAGCTGGCTCCAAGATAGACCTGCCGCTGGCCAAAGCTGAGCCAATCAGTGATGGTGGTAGTACCTTTCTGATAACATAATTAAGAAAGCATAAAACTGCTGTGCAACAGCAGCTGGAAGAGAGAGGAGTGAGAATAAGTGAGAGAAACAACTCTGCAAACAGCAAGGTCAGTGAAGATGGAGGAAGTGCTCCAGGTGCCAGAGCAGAGGTTCCCTTGCAAGCCTGTGGTGAAGACCATGGTGAGGCAGGCTGTCCCCCTGCAGCCCATGGAGGTTAATGGTGGAGTAGATATCTACCCTGCAGCCCATGGAGGGCCCTATGTCAGAGCAGGTGGATGTGCCCTGAAGGAAGCTGTGACGCCATGGAGAGCCCACATTGAAGCAGTCTGATCCTGAAGGACTGTATCCTGTGGAAAGGGCCTATGCTGGAGGAGTTCATGAAGGACTATCTGTCATGCATGGGACTCCAGGGTAGCAGGGGAAGAGCATGAGGAGGAAGGAGCAGCAGAGGCAACAAGTGATGAACTGACTGCAACCTCCATTCCCTGTCCCCCTGGGCTGCTTGGGAGGAGGAGGTAATAAGGTCCGGGGTGAAGTTGAGCCCAAGAAGGAAGGGGTGGGGGGAAGTTTGTTTTTTTTTTGTTTGTTTGGTTTTTTTTGTTTTGTTTTGGTTTGGTTTTTTTTTTTTTTTTTTTTTTGTTTTTCTTTAGATTTGTTTTTATTTCTCATTATCCTACTGTGATTTGATTGGCAGTATATTAAATTAATTTCCCCAAGTTGAGTCTTTTTTGCCTGTGATGGTAATTGGTGAGTGATCTTCCTGTCCTTCTCTCAACCCATGAGCCTTTCATCATCTTTTCTCTCCTCTGACCAGCTGAGGAGGGGAGTGACAGAGTGGTTTGGTGGATACCTGGTGGCTAGCCAAGGTCAACCTACCACAATGTATGAATAATTTAGGTAAGTAATCCACTTCAGACAGGAACTGATTAAATGGCTTGCAAGTCTAAATATTAGCTGTAGAAAGGTTGACTTGATGTCTTTCTAAGAACTGAAATCAACTCTTCATGAGCAGACTTATAACTGACCAAATGCTACCTGCTACCCAGGCAGAAAGATTTCTTAACTCTGTTGTGTCTCAGGCTCATTTCTTGGGGATCTGTTTTATCTCTTCCTATACTATAAACCTTTTCAATCAGGGACTTGCCTTCTAAGTGTAATGCAGTGGAGTTTTCTTTTTTTTTTTTTACCTGCCTCTTACAAACTATAATTATTTAATAAGTCACTGCAAGATTAATATTTGGGGTTCCTGTATGAGATTTCACTAACGTATTGAGTGAAAGGGGGATCCCAACAGCTGACTGTACTGGAGGCTGAAATCAGCCTGACTGGAAAGGAGTGGCAAAAGCGCCTCATTGTGACTGGGCCAGAGGCTCCATGCATCCTTGGCATAGACTACCTCAGGAGAGGGTACTTCAAGGACCCGAAAGGGTACCAATGGGCTTTTGGTATATCTGCCTTGGAGACAGAGGAAATTGAGCAGCTGTCCACCTTGCCTGGTCTCTCAGAGGATCCTTCTGTTGTGGGGTTGCTGAAGGTCAAATAATAAGTGCCAATTGCGACCACAACAGTGCACTGGTGGCAATATTGCACCAACCGAGACTCCCTGATTCCCATACATAAGCTGATCTGTCGATTAGAGAGCCAAGGAGTGATCAGCAGGACCTGCTTGCCCTTTAATAGGCTGGTGTGAAAGTCTAATGAAGAGTGGAGACTAACAGTAGACTATTGTGGCCTGAATGAAGTCACAACACCATTGAGTGCTGCCGTACAAGACATGCTAGGACTTCAATATGAACTGGAGTCTATGGCAGCCAAGTGGGATGCCGCAAATGATATTGCTAATGCATTTTTCTCAATTCCTCTGGCAGCAGAGTGCAGGCCACAGTTCGCTTCTACCTGGAGGGGCATCCAGTACACTTGGAACTGACTGCCCCAGGGGTGGAAACACAGCCCTATCATCCGCCATGGACTGCACTGGAACAGGGACAAGCTCCAGAACACCTGCAGTACACTGATGACGACATTGTGTAGAGGTATACAGCAGAAGTTTTTGAGAAAGGGGAAAAAAATAATACAAATCCTTCTGAAAGCCAGTTTTGGCATTAAACAAAATAAGGTCAAGAGACCTGCAGTCTCTTTTTTGGGAATAAAATGGCATGATGGAAAGTTTCAGATCCCAATGGATGTGATCACCAAAATAACAACATCTCTACCAACTAATGCACAAGCTTTCTTAGGTGTTGTGTTTTGTTTGGTTTGGTTTTTTTTTTGAGAATGCACAGTCCAAATTGCAGTCTGATTGTAAGCCCTCTCTATTATGTTTCCTGGAATAAGAAGGATTTCAAATGAGTCCCTGAGCAACATCAAGCCTTTGAACAAATTGAATGATAGTTCGTGCAGTAGCCCTGGGGCCAGTCTGGTCCTGGCAAGATATAAAAAATGTGCTCTACACCACAGCTGGGGAGAATGGTCCTACCTGGAGCCCCTGGCAGAAAGCTCCAGGGAAGACTCGAGGTCTAACCCTCGGCTTTTGGAGTAGGGGATACAGAGGAGCTGAGTCCAGCTATACCCCAATTGAAAAAGAGATACTGGCAGCCTATGAAGGGGTTCAAGCAGTTTCAGAAGTGATGATTGGCACTGAAGCACAGCTCCTCCTGGCACCCCGGTTGCCCTTACTGGGCTGGATGTTCAAAAGCAGGGTCTCCTCTAAACATCATGCAATCGATGCTCCATGGAGTAAGTAGGTTGCACTGATCACATGTTGACGCAGA
Source organism: Amazona ochrocephala (assembly GCA_039720435.1). Taxonomy (NCBI): domain Eukaryota; kingdom Metazoa; phylum Chordata; class Aves; order Psittaciformes; family Psittacidae; genus Amazona; species Amazona ochrocephala. Next base: position 26,748,948 of record CM077908.1, read on the forward strand.
AGTCCCGGACACAGCACACAGACCAATATGATCAGGCTGTGCCAAAGTTTATTGCGCAGATAGCTCAGTATATATAGGCACTCTACTTGTCTATCATTAACACACACAACTCTAATTGGATACATGTATTGTTCACACGACTAAATACCAAATAGGATTCACTCAGTAACAGCTTAATGATTGGTTAACTATGACAGCATATGCTTCAAGGTTACAGTTAACATTCCTTCTCCGCGTATCTCTCTCAGTAGTTTTCCATGCTAACTTTTCCCAAGGCTTCTGCACGTACACGAACTTTAGTAACCCTCAGGTGAGGCCTCAGTGCCTGCGGGTCACTACCTTACAATTGTCAAGCAATTGTCTGGATTGCTCACATGCCCATTCACAGTCACATAGCTCTCCACAAATCCCTCTTTTTGTTTTTGAGCAATCCAGACCTGATTCACAGCACAAGATAGCATGCTGACAATACACTTCCACAAACAGCAAAAGATTAAAACAATAATAATCAATACCATTAAAACACTTAAACCTTGCGCGGGCAGGCGAGCGGGGTGGTGAGAGGGATGGTGAACACTCGCCGTACGGGCAAGGCTCGGTCTGGGAGCTCTGCTCTGGCTGCGCCGGTGGTGGCCAGCGTAGGCACCCAGACGGAGCCGACGGGAAGGGAGGCTGTAGTGCAGAGCTCGGGGTATCCTAAGGGAAGGGTGAGCAATGGGCAGGGCTGCACTCTGCGTTCCCTGGTGGAGGTCCTCCTGCAGCAGGTGGCTGAACTGCAGGAAGCTGTTACCAGGCTGAAAGGTGTCAGGGAAGCTGAGGGGGAGCAGCACTGCTTGCTCCGGGACCAAACTGTTCGGGGGCCTCGAGTGTCGGCTGTTGCCCGTGCAGGAAAGGAGGCTGCTAACCCAGGAAGCTGGGAAAAGGTAACAGAAAAAAACAACAAAAAAAGGAGGAAGAGGGTAATTAAAAGCAAGGGGCTTCCTCCTACGTCTGTTGTCCCCACCCAGAACCGCTTTGCTGTCCTGCAGGGGGCTGATGAGCAAGAGCGCTCTGCTATCCTGCAGGGGGCTGATGAGCAACAGCGCTCCCACCAGGCGCAACCAGCTAGTGCACTGGTAAAGAAGGTCACTACTGGTGCTGCCAGGAAAAAGCGGCGGACCATAGTAGTCGGGGACTCTAATCTGAAAGGCACAGAGGCACCCATCTGCCGGCCTGACCCAGGCTCAAGGGAGGTGTGTTGCCTACCAGGAGCTCGGATCAGGGATGTGGCCGAGAAGCTGCCTGCTCTAGTCGGTCCCACTGACTATTACCCACTCCTGGTAATACATGTGGGTGCTACTGATATAGATAGCAGTAGCCCGGAGACTATAAAGAAGGACTACAGGGCTCTGGGAGAGGTGGTTAGGGGCTCTGGAGCTCAGATTGTCTTTTCGTCAATTCTCCAGGATACAGGGCAGGACCTTGAAAAGGCTAGGAGGATTGAGCAGGTTAATAAATGGTCAGAAGGGTGGTGCTATAGTCAGGGGTTTGGGTACCTTGACCATGGGACTCAATATAGTAGGCCAGGTCTACTGGGGGCTGGTGGAACTGGTCTGACGAAGAAGGGGAAGAGTGGATTTGGTAGGAGGCTTGCCAGGCTGGTCAAGGATGCTTTAAACTAGATGTGTTGGGGGAGGGGGGCATCATTCCATCCCAACACACCCAGTCGGTTGCTAGCACCTATAGTAAACGTTTGGAGCAATGCAGGGATATTCCAGCTGCTCCAGCCAATGAGCCAGCTTCAATTGGATCTCGGCTCAAATGCCTCTACACAAATGCCCGTAGTATGGGGAACAAACAAGAGGAATTAGAGATGTGTGCACATCTACGGGGGTATGATATCATAGGCATCACAGAAACATGGTGGGATGGCTCCTATGACTGGTGTGTTGGAATGGAAGGTTACAGGCTCTTTAGGAAAGACAGGCCCGGCAGACGGGGAGGGGGAGTTGCTATTTATGTTAGGGATAGGCTAGAGAGTATGGAACTCTGTCTGGGGACAGGTGAGCAGTCGACAGAGAGTTTGTGGGTCAGGGTTAAAGGGAGATCAGCGATGGGTGACATTATTGTGGGGATCTGTTACAGACCGCCTGACCAAGGGGACTTGCTGGACAAAGCGCTCCATAGGCAGATAGGAGCAGCCTCACGCTCGCAGGCCCTTGTTCTCATGGGAGACTTCAACCACCCTGATATCTGTTGGAGGGATGGTACGGCCCGGCACAAGCAATCCAGAAGGTTCCTCGATTGTGTGGAAGACAACTTCCTTCTGCAAGTAATAGAGGAGCCGACAAGGAGAGGTGCCATGCTTGACCTCGTCCTCACCAACAGGGAAGGGCTGGTTGGGAATGTGACGCTCCAGGGCAGCCTTGATTGCAGCGATCATGAGATGGTTGAGTTTGAGATCCTCAGGACAGTGAGAAGAGCATGCAGCAAGCTCACTGCCCTGGACTTCAAGAGAGCAGATTTTGGCCTCTTCAGGAACCTGCTCAGTAAGGTTCCATGGGATACAGCCCTAGAGGGCAGGGGGGCCCAAGACTGTTGGTTGATATTCAAGGATCACCTGCTGCAACCTCAGGAGTGATGCATCCCAATTAGAAGGAAGTTCAGCAGGAGGGCCAGGAGACCTCCTTGGATGGATAAGGAGCTGCTGAGCAAAATTCGAAGGAAAAAAGAGGCTTATAAAAGGTGGAAGCAAGGTCAGGCGGGCTGGGAAGAATACAGGGATGTTGTCCGGGAAGCTAGGGACCAGGTTAGGAAAGCTAAGGCCCACTTAGAATTAAACTTGGCAAGGGATGTTAAGGATAACAGGAAGGGATTTTATAGGTACATTGCCAATAAAAGACAGGTTAGGGACACCGTGGGCCCTCTCCAGAAGCTATCGGGAGAACTGGCTACCCTGGATTTGGAGAAGGCTGAGGTTCTTAATGACTTCTTTGCCTCAGTCTTTACGGGCAAATGCTCTGACCACACCACCCAAGTCTTGGAAGGCAGACGCGGGGACGGTGAGGGTGGGGTCCCTGGGCCCACTGTGGGGGAGGATCTTGTTCGGGACCACCTTAGGAACCTGAATGTATACAAGTCAATGGGACCGGATGAAATCCATCCACGGGTCCTGAAGGAGCTGGCAAATGAAGCTGCTAAGCCACTGTCCATCATATTTGAAAAATCATGGCAGTCAGGTGAAGTTCCCGATGACTGGAAAAAGGGAAATATAACCCCCATTTTTAAGAAGGGGAAAATGGATGACCCAGGGAATTACAGACCAGTCTGTCTCACCTCTGTGCCTGGCAAAATCTTGGAGCGGATTCTCCTGGAAGGCATGCTAAGGCACATGAAAACCAACAAGGTGCTTGGTGACAGCCAGCATGGCTTCACTAAGGGGAAATCCTGCCTGACCAATCTGGTGACCTTCTATGAAGGGGCTACGGAACTGATGGACAGGGGCAGAGCGGTTGATGTCATCTACCTGGACTTGTGTAAAGCCTTTGACACTGTCTCACGTGACATCCTTCTCTCTAAGTTGGAGAGACATCAATTTGATAGGTGGACCACTCGGCGGATAAAGAACTGGCTGGATGGCCACACGCAAAGAGTAGTGCTCAGTGGCTCAGTGTCCAGCTGGAGACCAGTAACGAGTGGTGTTCCCCAGGGATTGGTGTTGGGACCGGTCTTGTTCAACATCTTTGTGGGTGACATGGACAGTGGGATTGAGTGCGCCCTCAGCAAGTTTGCCGATGACACCAAGCTGTGTGGTTTGGTTGATACACTGGAGGGAAGGAATGACATCCAGAGGGACCTTGACACGCTTGTGAGGTGGGCTGATGCCAACCTGATGAAGTTTAACCATGCTAAATGCAAAGTCCTCCACCTGGGTCGGAGCAATGCCAGGCACAGCTACAGATTGGGCGGGGAGGAGATTCAGAGCAGCCCTGCAGAGAAGGACTTGGGAGTGTGGGTTGATGAAAAAATGAACATGAGCCGGCAGTGTGCACTTGCAGCCCAGAAGGCCAACCGTATTCTGGGCTGCATCAAAAGGAGTGTGACCAGCAGGTCGAGGGAGGTGCTCCTACCCCTTTACTCTGCTCTCGTGAGACCTCACTTGGAGTATTGCGTGCAGTTCTGGTGTCCTCAACATAAAAAGGACATGGAACTGTTAGAACAAGTGCAGAGGAGGGCCACGAAGATGATGAGGGGACTGGAGCACCTCTCGTATGAAGACAGGCTGAGAAAATTGGGGCTGTTCAGCCTGGAGAAGAGACAGCTGCGTGGAGACCTCATAGCAGCCTTCCAATACCTGAAGGGGGCCTATAGGGATGCTGGGGAGGGACTCTTCATTAGGGACTGTGATGAGAGGACAAGGGGGAATGGGTTTAAACTTAAACAGGGGAGGTTTAGATTGGATCTGAGGAAGAAATTCTTTACTGTGAGGGTGGTGGGGCCCTGGAATGGGTTGCCCAGGGAAGTTGTGAATGCTTCATCCCAGGCAGCGTTCAAGGTGGGGTTGGACATAGCCTTGGATGGCATGGTTTAGTGGGAGGTGTCCCTGCCCATGGCGGGGGGGTTGGAACTCGATGATCTTGAGGTCCTTTCCAACCCTTACTATTCTATGATTCTATGATTTGTACTCCTAGGCTACCACTAATACCCCAACCTTGTAACAGCTTTTGAAACCAATTCCAATTCAAGAGCACTTGTAACTTTTGCACTCGTGAGAACCTAAAGTGTGTTTTTTGTAAGCAAGCGAAATTTACAGTCCAATTCAGCAAGCTTCTTATCCTAGCTCCTTCTTATCTTCCAGGCCTGCATTCTTGTTTCATTAACTGTCCGGGAGTTGCTTCTTTTCCACGGTCGGCTGCACAGAGGTAACCAGGAGTTACCCCTGCTACATGGCCAGCTGCACCTACTTGGTTTCATTCAGAGCAGGCATATGTCCATTCTCTAACAAGAAATCATCCACATCTCCCCCTTTTCTTTTCTTGAGTAAGCCAAAGCTGTTTTACCGATTTTTAAATCATACCACCAATACATTGCAAAATACAAGGTACAATCATAACTATGGTCAAGACTATCACTAAAATCATTCCAATACCTTTAATCAGCTGTCAGATGTCACAAATGTTGTACTGTAGAAAGAGAATCAAAACTAGACAAATTTAAAAGTTTTTGTACAAATTACGTTTGCAAACTGAATAAAATCCTTACATTTCCCTCTTTTTTTTGTTTTTGTTTTTATTTTATATATATTACCTGTTTTAGACGACCCTACTTGAGCAGAGGATTTGAACTAGATTGTATCTCCAACATATGCAAACCACAGGCTGCTTGGCCTGCCTTTCTCTCCTGTATAGTTCTCTGATAACAGGGGAGGCCATCCCTCACATCAAGGTCTGGCATGGCATGTGTCCCCACCACTCAACGCCTGCTGGGTTGCAGCCAGCAGTGGAGCTAAAGGTTCTTCTTGGTGGCAAACACAGAGGCCAACCCAGTCTTGCCCTTGACTGTGATAGGAGGTATTTGGCCAACCTCAGTCATGGCACCTTGTTGTCAGTGCAGAGGTTCACCTGCTTCATTCAGTAACAAATCACTACTATGGCAAAGCACATACAGATTTACATTAGCAGTATATATACTACAGGTGCAGCAGCATGTTGAAGATGCTAGTGGCAGTGAGGGACCAGCCAAAGAAATTTCCTACCAGTGGTGTTCTCCCAACCTCTTAATTCATTCCATTACCTGATTTATACCACTATCATTGTATTAGAATCTTTCTAGTTTTTGCCTTAGCATTTTCTAGCAGCTGCTGCAAATATGCATACTCTCACATCTCTTTTACAAGTGACAAATCCATACAATACAAGACGTAGTTTCTTATTAGCAACTGGCTAGTATGTACAGGTGGTGTTATACACAAAATTACAGCCTCTAATAAGAGCTACTTTACATGCACACACATTCAAGCTCCTGTAGCTAAGGCATTGGGTTTTTCCGCTCGTCCGTCCAGCTCATGGCAAGGCTTGAGAAACTTTGCAGGCAGCCTCCATGGACCTGTAGGTAGAACACAAATATATCCCTTCCCCCATGTTATCAGTTATTGAGAAGTAACTCAGGTTAAAAATGATTCCTTAAAGCAAAGGCATTCTGATGAAACAGGAATGTGAAGCAGGTGCAGAAGCAAACTGCACGGTGTTAACAGTCAAGGAGTTTGCTGTGTCATTACCCATTTTTTTTCCTTTTTTTCCTTTTTTTTTCTTTTTTTTTTTCCTTTTTTTTTTTTTTTTTTCTCTTTTCTATCTCTGCCACCCTGGTGCTGTTTGGGTGGAGGTTGGTAAAGCTTGGATTCTCCCCTAGGTTACCTTAAACACACTAAGCAGGACTGCTCAGCAGCAGCTACAAACGCCTGCCTGCCCAGCAGCAGCTACAGCTGCCAGCCTGCTGAGCAGCAGCCATAAATTCCTGCCGGCAGCAGCACCTCTGCATTAACCTTTTCTTGCCCAAAATGTTAATCTGCTACCCATTAAAAACTTTTACATTAACCCAATAACAAAAAATACACAGAACGCTGTCTGCCCTCAACAGACACACACATACACACACATTCATGGGATCCCACAAACACACTCCACACAACTACAATATTTGAAACACAAAATGCAGACAATCATTACTCCCACTACACGGTCCCATGTACAAAACCTAGTGCAATGACCCTGTGAAGACAATCAGGAAACCAGCTCCGAGCAGCATCATCACAGTGCAAGGTGGCAGGCTCAATCTCAGCGGGCATCCCCACACAGGCTCTGCCTCCCTCACATTGCATGAGGCTTGGGCTTTTACACTGACCAAAATGCACACTCATTCCAATGCAGGTGGCCAGCCTACATCGGGAGAAGTGGCCAACAGTATCTATAAAGGTCTGCAAGGGTCAATAGAAACACAGACGTAGTTACATTTGCTAACTTTTAGTACATGAATATCACAGAGAGACTATAAGCACACAATACATCTGCATCCCCCACCCATCTTACTTTTCGCTTTATAACTGCCCATTTATCATGGGGATCTGGGGGATCTAAATCAGGCTTCTTTTCCGGATCAACAGGTCTCGGGTCAAAAGGACTATCCAGGTCAGCATCAGAATTATCAGGCATCAGAATCTCAGGAGCAGCAACAGCAGTCTGATGAAAATGCACAGGCTCCTCATTAATGTGTTCTGGAGTTTCAGTGTTATCAAGTGCCATTAAAACATTTCCTCCCGTGAGTTTCAGGTGATCTGAGAGTAGGCTTTTTCTCGGGATTAACAGGGTCCGGGGCAAAAGGATTGCCTTCATCGCCGTCCTCAGTCTCCGCAGCCATAGCAGTGATCGACGGAGGTTCGGGGGGGTGGTGGTGGGGGGGTTTGGGCTCCACTATCTCATTCTTTGACTTAGCCGTGTCGGAGAGCTGTAAATTTGTAAGTCCGTCATGAAGTGTCTGTACTTTCTCATCTAACAATCCTGTCCATTTGTCCCAACCTTGATGATCTTGAGGATCAGGCTCTGGGGGGAGGGAGGCCAGGGGCGGCGAAAGTGATAAAGGAAGATACAAATTCGTATCCCCTGGCCCATCCATCGGTTATTTTTTAAAGAGTCAGTAATTAGTCTCCACACAGTGGGTTATTAACTTGCCTCCTTGGATCCCTTACTTACCTCTTCCCACAGCGTTGCCCCTATTTTTTCCCAAGTTGTGATTTGAAAGGCAGCATCCACTGAGGGGATTAAATCCTTTCCCTTTGCTCAATACTGCAAAGCCTTCAAGGCAGGCTCATCATAAATCGCTGCTCTCATAGAGAGAATGTTTTGGAGGAGCTTAACCACTTCTGACTCTTCCTTGGTCAGTGTAGACCCCCTCTCCTCCCCGGCCGCTCACCTGATCAGGGCGAGATTCCCAAACTTTTTGAGCTAGCGACTTCCGAGTGCCGGGGCAGCACCCGATATCGGCCGGCTTCTGCCCCCTCCTTCCTGTCGGTCTCGTCGTTTTTATCCAACGCCGATCTGAGGGTCCCTGTTCGGGCACCACTTGTTGACGCAGAAGTCCCGGACACAGCACACAGACCAATATGATCAGGCTTGTGCCAAAGTTTATTGCGCAGATAGCTCAGTATATATAGGCACTCTACTTGTCTATCATTAACACACACAAGTCTAATTGGATACATGTATTATTCACACGACTAAATACAGAATAGGATTCACTCAGTAACAGCTTAATGATTGGTTAACTATTACAGCATATGCTTCAAGGTTACAGTTAACATTCCTTCTCTGCGTATCTCTCTCAGTAGTTTTCCATGCTAACTTTTCCCAAGGCTTCTGCACGTACACGAACTTTAGTAACCCTCAGGCGAGGCCTCAATGCCTGCGGATTACTACCTTACAATTGTCAAGCAATTGTCTGGATTGCTCACATGCCCATTCACAGTCAAATAGCTCTCCACAATCACACAAGATCAAATAGAACAACCCAGTTCTCAAGGAATCTTGGAAGTGATCATGGACTGGCCAGAGGGCAAAGATTTTGGAATTAATGTCACCAGAGGAGGAGGTGATGCATGCTGAAGAGACCCCACTGTATAATAAGATGCCAGAAAGTGAGAAGCAATATGCCTTGTTTACTCATGGGTCCTGCCTTATTGTAGGAACGCATCAGGGATGGAAGGCACCTGTATGGAGTCCTCGACAACAAGTTGCAGAAACTGCTGAAGGAGAGAGTGAATCGAGTCAGTTTGCAGAGGTGAAAGCCATCCAGCTGGCCTTGGACATTGCTGAGCAAGAAAAGTGGCCAGTACTTTATCTCTATACTGACTCATGGATGGTGGCAAATGCCCTGTGGGCGTGGTTTCAGCAATGGAAGCAGAGCAACTGGCAACGCAGAGGTAAACCCATCTGAGCTGCTGCCCTTCTAGGAATATATTGCTGCTCGGGTGCAGAACCTGGTGGTGTAGGTATGCCACATAGTTGCTCATGTGTCCAAGAGTCCGCCCACTGAGGAGCATCAGAATGACCAAGTCGATAAAGCTGCTAAGTTTGAAGTGTCTCAGGTGAATTTAGATTGGCAACATAAGGGTGGATTATTATGAACCCGGTGGGCCCATGACACCTCAGGCCATAAATATTAATTAAGAATGGTCTTGGATGAAAATGGATGAGCGCAGCGGTGATGAAATCATCCCTGCTACCCTGAAAGACTATTATGACAGATGGATCCCAAAGTCATGGACTGAATGAACTCAACAATCTTTTATAGGGATAGTCCATAGACTAAGGGAATGTTATGTGTGTGTGTGTATATTTACTACTCTTTTCAGTGCCTGCACAAATGTGGACTGAATTAACATCATGTGTTGTTGCATCCTCAGCATGTCAGCAACGCATGATTTCAATAGCATGTGTACTACTATATATGTAATGCGTTGTGGGTGCATGCGTGATTGAAATGACAGTATAGTCTTTAAGTGACACCAAATTTTTTATTGCCACCTGTATACTTAGTGATCTAGATATGAAACAGTTGCCTTTAATTGTATAGGAAATTTGATTTCCCATCTTCCTTTGGATAAAAGTTGAAATAACTTACTGAAGTGTTTATAGGTTGTATAAAGCAAAACATATGGTACAAGTGGATTAATATAATAAATGTGAGCAAAATATAGTTATTCCTTAAAGATTAAAAGATTAGTAGTTCAGTATTCAATTACATAACTGTATAATATTAACTTCTGTTTAGTTCAAGGAAGAAATCTCTAAGCATTTCAAGTCCCACAGTGATCAACTTGTTTTGATATTCACTGGAAAAATTTTAAAAGGTCAAGATACTTTGATTCAGCATGGAATTCATGATGGACTTATTGTTCACCTGGTCATCAAAACACGAAACAGGTAACCTGACTGATTAGCAATCTTTTTACCTCTAAGTAGTGAAAGCATTCTTAATTTCTAGTTTGATAGCTTTCCATTGGGCAAACCTAGGTTTGACTAAAATGCATTCAAATGTACAAATACTCCTGCTATTCAACAAGAGAAGCAACCCAAAGTCTGTAAGGTTGTGTCCCTAGATATCATGCATACACCTTTTGAAAATTAATAATATCTTACAAACTGAGCCATTACTATTAAGTAACTTGAATCAGCTCCTTAGTTACAATTGGTGCAGAATAGCAGTCTGAAGGACAATCTGAACAGTCCTTGATCTGTTTCACTGTGTGGTAGCACTTGTGCTTATGCCCCTGCAGTAGGCAGGGTGAGCATATGAATTTGGCAAGCAGTCTTTAGTGTTTGTGCTAGTTTATAATGGCATTAACTTTGTAAGAGCATGATAACAATGTAATTACACAGTCTTAAAGAATACTGAAATTCTGATATTAGTCTTGTGATGAAATAAGGCTTTAACTTAATTTGACGTTCAGCGGGGTGTCCCACTAAAGGTGTGGTATGGAATAAATCCCGTATTTATAGCTCTTGCTAGTCTCTTTTAAGCCCCAAACATAGAATTAGTACTGTTTGAGGGTGTAGGACTACATCAGGATCCCTAAAGCAAGGTAAGGATTGAGGAAGCAATTCTTTGACAGGCATCCCAGGGATAAGATGAAAAGGTGGTAATGGTTGCAGTGATACTCATCCTTTTTTTTAATGTTTGAAACTACTGTTCTGAAGAAGTGATGAGACTATAGGTGCCTGAGAATCACAGACTGGTTGATGTTGGAAGAGATCTCTGGAGGTCATCTGGTCCAACACCCCTGCTCAAGCAGGGCCACCTAGAGCCAGTTACCCAGGACCATGTCCAGACAACTTTTGAACATCTCCAAGGAGGGAGACTCTACAAGCTCCCTGGGCAACCTGTTGCCATGCTCAGTCATCCTCACTGCAAAACAGTATTTCCTTATGGTCAGACAAGAACCTCCTGGGTTTCAGTTTGTGCCAGTTGCCTCTTGTCCTGGGCACCACTGACAAGAGCCTGGCTACATCTTCTTTGCACCTAACTTTCAGGTATTTATATACATTGATGAGATCTCCCCTGAGCCTTCTCTTCTCTAGGCTAAACAGTCCCAGCTCTCTCAGGGTTTCCTCACATGAGAGATGCTCCAGCCCTTTCATCATCTTTGTGGCCCTGCACTGGACTCCCTCCAGTATGTCCATGCTTGTACTGGAGAGCCCAGAATTGGACACGACTCCAGGTGTGGTCTCACCAGTGCTGAGTAGAGGGGAAGGATCAAAATGCTGCCAATATTCCTCCTAATGTAGCCCAGGATACCACTAGCTGCGTTTGCTGCAAGGGCACATTGCTGGCTTGTGTTCAACCTGATGTCCACCAGGTACCCCAGGGCCTTTTCTGCCAAGCTGCTTTCCAGCTGGATGGCTCCCAACATATACTGGTGCAGGGGATCATTCCTCCCTAGGTGCAGAACTTTTCACCAGTTCCCCTTGTTGAAATGCATGAAGTCCCTGCCAGCCCATTTCTACAGCCTGTTGAGAGGTCCCTCCGGATGGTAGCATGACTCTGTGGTGTATCAGCCACTCCTCCCAGTTCTGAGTCATTAGCCAGCTTGCTAAGGGTATACTCTGCCCCATCATCCAGATCATTAATGAAGATGTGAAATAGGACTGGACCCAATATTGAGCCCTGGATTATGGCTTTAGTTACTGGCCTCCAACTAGACTTTATTCCACTAATCACTGCCCTCTGGATCTGGCCCTCAGCCAGTTTTCCATTCTTCTCATCCAGCCCCTACTTCATCGGCTTCTCTATGAGGATGCTATAGGAGATGCTGTCAAAAGCATTCAGAAGTCTAGTTAGACTATATCCACTGCTCACCCCTCACCTACATAGACAGTCATTTTGTCATAGAAGTTTTTCAAGTTGGTCAAGCATGACTTCCCCTTGGTTAATCCATGCTGACTATTCCTGTTGGCTTTCTTGTCCTTCCTGTGCCTGGGAATGGTTTCCAGGATTAGTTGCTCCATCACCTTCCAAGGGATAGAGGTGAGGCTGGCTGGCCTGTAGTTTCCTGTGTCCTCCTCCTTGCCCTTCTGGAAGATAGGAGTGACGTTTGCTTTTCTCCAGTTCTCGGGCACTTCTCCCAGTCTCCATTGTTATAAATGATCAAGGCCCAAATTATAAAAATAAAGTCATTTATTGTAAAATAATACAAAGAGGCAGTAAGCAAAGCAGTGCTGGGTGCAAAGCAGCACTGGGTGCGCGGGGAGTCTCCACTCCACCAACACGCACACCGGGTGGGTTAAGCGAGCAGGTATTTATTACACAAGCGGGGATATTACAATTAGTTCAGGTACTCATTATCATAAGTTCCCTCCTCTTTTGGCGCTTGCGCACTGCCTTTCGATAATTGTGGGCCGGGGTCTTCAAGATGAAGTAAGAAGTCTTCCTCTTGTGGGCAGGGGTCTTCAAGATGAAGTAAGTGGTCTTCCTCAGGCTGCACTTTTCACCTTTAGCAGGTCAAAGGCCTCCAGCCATGTCTGCAAGTTGGCAAGCGATAAGCAAGCCAGATGCGCCGATGAGGAGTACACAAAGCTATCAGATTTAGGGGAGACACTTTTTTTAGGGGAACTACTAAATCTCATTATCACGTCAAACAAGCGATAAACAAGCCAGACCTGTGGATGAGGAGTACACAAAGCTATCAGATTTAGGGGAGACACTGCCCTCAGAGGAACCACTAAATCTCATTACCATAACACAAACACTGTAAAAGGGCTATTATCACTTCACAGACTTGTAACATTGTAAAACGGCTATTTCCACTTCACAGTCTTGCAACATTGCAAAAGGGCCACCTCCACTTCACAGCCTTGTAACATTTTTCTCTAAGCTAACTGGCAAATTAATCATTCAAGTTTATTACAATTTATCAGCAAATTAACTGTTTACATTTATCACAATTCCCCCCTTTTTCTTTTTGTTCTCTAATTTGCTGATTTACTTGTAAAAGTGCTTTTCTAGCATCAAATAGAATTGCTGTACCTTCTAGTTCTGTCTCCGATTGATCATTGTCTTGTTTAGTCAAATCTACATATTGCTGTCTTAGGATCATGAGTTGAACGGTTTCTACTCTACTTCTCACAAAGGTGATTATTTTATTCAGGATACAAGGTCCAAAAGTGAGAATTAACAATAACATCATCACAGGTCCAATTACAGTTGATATTAAAGTAGTTAACCACGGTGATTGATTAAACCATGATTCAAACCAGCTCTGTTGAGCCTCTCTTTCTCTCTTTCTTTGTAAAATTCTTTCACGTAATTTGGTCATAGATTCTCGAACCACTCCCGAATGGTCAGTGTAGAAACAACATTCTTCCCCTAGAGGTATGCATAAGCCTCCTTGTTGTAAGAATACTAAGTCTAAACCCCTTCTATTTTGTAACACGACGTCAGAAAGGGAGGTTAAAGATTTTTCCAAGTACGTTATAGATTTTTCAATTCATTCTAGGTCTTCATCAACTGCTGCTCTTAAAGACGATAAGCCTTTATTTTGTTGTACAAGGGAGGCCACCCCTGTAGCCGTTCCAGCTGTTCCTAGACCAAAAAGTAAAGCTAAGGTAACAGCAGTGATTGGTTCTCTTTTATATATTCTATGATTATTACTACTCCAATGTTGAAATACGGTTTCCTTTGGATGGTATAAAATTCGGGGTATTACCATTATTTGTATTCAAAATTCTTTGCTTTCATTAAATATTGTTAGAGATAAGCAGGGGATCAAACCAGTCTTTGAACAAATCCACCATCCCCCTTCAGTAGGTATAGCCCATTTGTTTTCGGTTCTATCTAGTTTTGTATCTTAGAGCCACATAAATTATTCCTAATTGGAGGCACCGTTCCTATGCATGTTCCATGCCCGCTAATATGTTGCATGGTTAGCCCGATCCTCATTTCATTCCATTTGCACTGTATAGGGTTTGCCTCATTACTTAAGTTGAATGTAACATTCAGTCCTATTCCTTCATATAAGGGTGGTCTTACATCATAACACAACCAACAACCTACAGTAGCATTTGGATTTGTCTTATTAAGAGTCAGATATGTAGTTTGCATTAGTTTCCACAAAGGATTAATCTCAACCAGTTCTGAAGTTGAGTTGTTCTCTTGTACACTTATGATATTATTCTTATCAGTTGAATTCTTTTTCCCTAATTTGTCTTTTAATATCTTATTTGGGCCTGTCGCCTGGGATTTTTGTTGGAGATTTCCCTTTCTAACAAGAATTAGACCTCCCCTATCTTGGCCAGATTCCCAGTACCGGACTCCCCAAGTTCTGCCCGTTATCCATCCTGAGTTCTCGGGTTGTAGAACTTGGAGAATTAAATATTTACAATTACTAATTTGACGTGGGTCTATATGGGTTCCCCATAAGCTCGCGCCGTGAACTGTGCTACCTGGAGGAGGTGTACATCCAGGGGGTCCCCACATCGTTGTCAGGAACTTATCTCTATGTGAAAGGGGTCTAATGAGAAGCAATTGTAACACAGCCCCAATATGCATAATAATATTTGTTAGGATAATTACAATATCCTCTTCCTGGATTAGAGGCTGGACAAAAGTAATACGGTTTTTGACCTATACATGGTTGTATAGGTGCCAACTGGCAAAGTGGAACTGAAAAACTGGGTGATCCAGCCGTAATATTTTGACCAATCATAATTTGGTCTTCCCATCTCATAAGGGTCCATTTGAAAGGTTGATGATTCTGATTTCCGAATATTCCTTCAAGGTAAATTAGGATCAAGAGAACTGGAACTTTACTCATTTTATAGATGTTGTGGATTTTTTTCTTTAGTTTAATCACTTGGTACCAGAAATTATAGGTCCACAATAGTACCTCTCTGTCTTCCTTTGACTACTCCTTTGCAGAGAGCAACAGGGTATTGTCTCTTCTCGACAGCAGTGGTATTCTTCAGGAGCTTCTGGACTTTTAATTCCTTTCTGACATAACATCCACCATGAGCTTTTTATGCCAAATCTTGATCCCCTTATCAATTTTGAGTATAGAGACTCTATAGAGATGGGAAGTCTTTATAGAGTGGGGGTTCCTACTAGAGACAGCTGAGCCTTACAAAATAAAATTCTAGATTCTAATGTGCTAATTAACCCTTAAAATCCCTGGTATTTCCACCTATTTCATTGTTGGGCCTGCTTTCAGGCAAATTTTATAGAACGCTTTCTTAAAACCTTATACCAATCTGTTTCATAGATTTCCCAAGTTTCAGGTACTAACAACTCCCATCCATGAAACAGTTTACAGACCTCTGTCTTAGGTTGTTGTTCCCTAGTAGGTATTGGGTTATTTCGACATTGCATACAATAAGGCTGTCTTTTAAATGAAACACAAGACCATTTTCTATTACAATTTAAACACTGACAAACAACTCAATATAAATGTCTAGACATAGGGTGTTTTAAGCAGGGTATTTCATGGATATCTCCTATTCTAGGTGATTCAGGTATTTCTATCCCTATTTCACAACACAAGGGAAAAAAAAAAAAACCTGAGGAGTTCCTGCCAATTTATATAATCAATATTCTTCCTTCACTCCAAGGTACTTGTCTCATCACTTTCCTGTTAACTTTTTGACAGATCAGACATCCTTTGGTAACTTGTTTAGCTATTTCAACAATGCCAATACATCCATAAGATTTCAAAATTGGTCACATAGTGCCTTAGTTCCCCAGTGGGTCTGTTCATGTAGCTTTTGCTTTAGCATTTTCTAGCAGCTGCTGTGCATTTGTATGCTCTAACATCTGTTTTGTAAGTGATAAATCCATACAATACAAGGTGTAATTTCTTATTAGCAACTGACTATTAAGTATAGGTGGTTTTATACACAAAATCACAGCCCCTAATAATAATTACTTCACAAGCACACATACTCAAACTGTTACTTTTCAGTTGCCCCAAGTAAGGTTTTGCAATCATTCTTCTTTCTCTTCCTCTGTCTCATTCTGCTTGGGGTATTCATGGTCAGCTCCTATAGCTGAGGTATCAGGTTCTTTCACTCATCTGTCCAGTTCATGGCAAGGCTTGACAAACTTTGCAGGCAGTCACCGTGGACCTATAGGTAGGAGGACACAAATATACCCTGTCCCCCAGGTTATCAGTTCTTGAGAAGTAAGACAGGTTAAAGTGATTCCTTAAAGCAAAAAAAAGAATGTTAAGTAGGCAGTTGCAGAAGCAGACTGCACGGTGTTAACAGTCAAGGAGTCTGCCGGGTCATTACCCATTTTCTCTCTCTCTCTCTCTCTCTCTCTGCCACCCTGATGCTGCTTGGGTGGTGGCTGATAAAGCTTGGGGTTGCACTACCCCTCTCTCTTTATCAGTTAGCAGCTTGCGTTTCAAGTCTTCGATTCATTCCCAGGTTATCTTAAACACACTAAGTAGGACTCCCCTGTGCTCAGTGTTGCAGGCTTCCCCAGGCCCCGTTTGTGGTGTCTCTACAAACTGCTCCAATACTTCAATAAATCCAGCTCCCACATCTGTAACGAATTCTTTTCCCTCTGATTTAACACCAAATAAGTTGCTCCTGTATCCATTAAAAATTCCACTTTATTTTCTCTATTCCCTAGCTTTAATTTAAAATTTTCCAACCTATCTTCCTGATCACTGCTTCCAACTCCAAATACCTTTCTCCGACATCACAAGCCGAACAACTTCTCTCCATCTCAACCTTCAGTTTTTCCCTGTCCTTTTCTAAAGTCAAAATCAAGGAATCTAATGGAGCTATACCAATTTAGCACTCTATCTTTCCGGGTGGTTTCCCAAAGTGAAAAACACATCTGCATACACTACCTCATCCCATCTTCCTTGCCACCCCAAAACCAACAGTAATTGCAACATGGCATCACAGTTCAAAGTTCCATCTTTAGCCCACCTTTCCTAACATTCCAAAGTACATAAAGGTCACCATTGACCACAATATTCCACCAATGCTTTCCTAATCACCGAGCCCCCAGGAGACCCTCCCAGTTCTTTCCAATGTGTTAAAACGTACCCCAAAGGACTCTTTTTCAAGATTTCTCCACTCTGCTGCTATCTCATTGTCAATCTCACACTCATACACACACACGCGGGATCCCACAGACACACTCCACACAGTTACAACATTTGAGACAGAGACAGAGACTAAAATTCACAACTAATAACACAGTTATAGCATCTGGTCACCAGTATTAAAAATCACAAAACTGAAATCATTGCTGTAAGAGCACCTTTTATGAAGATGGCCCTTGTCTGCTCCCGCAGAGAACCGAATGAGTCGAGGGGTCCCTCCGGGAAAAATTCCCAAGGGTCCTAGGGAGCCCTGTCCTCAGCGGGTCCTGCAGCCAAGCAGAGTTCAAGTCCCATCCGGTCTTATTTTCTGACTTTTTTTTTTTTTTTTTTTTACTCTTTTCTGGTTTTACAGTCATTTATCACATCCATGATGGATCAAAGACATAAGAGTGGCCTTGCAAAATGACATCTGCCAGCTCCCTTAGCACTCATAGGTGCCTCTCATGAGAGCCCATGGACTTAAGTACGTCCAGTTTGCTTATGTATTCCCTGACCTGATCCTGTTGCACCAAAGGTACATTTTCCTTGCTCCAGCCTTTTCCCCTGATCTCAGGGGCCTGGTATTCCTGAAAACCAGTCTTTCTAGTAAAGGCTGAGGCAAAGGCAGCATTTAGTACCTCAACCTTTTTTGTGTCCTGTGTAACCAGGTTCCCTGTCTCACTAAGCAGCAGTGCTGCATTTTCCCCAGTCTTCCTTTTGTTTCCTGTGTACTTACAGAAGCTCTTCTTGTTGCTTTTGACATACCTTGTGAAATTCAGTTCCTTTTGGGCTTTGTCTTTCCTAATTCCATATAAGAAAGAGAGACTCGGACAGTGTTTTTGTATTCCTCCCAGGTTTCCTGTCCTTGCTTCCACCTTCTGTATACTTCCTGTTTGAGTTTAGCCAGGAAGACATCTAGTGACAATAGCTTATTGATTTATTTATTTTAGAAATAATAAAATGTAAATTAAGATTCTCAAGTATTATACTGCTCCTGTATTTAATGTCATTATATTAAATGCCAGACCTTGTGTATTGAGTCTGGTTCAGATTACTTTCTTCATAGCAGCCTGTATGGTGTCGTGTTTTGGATTTTTGGCCTAACAAACAGTGTTGATGACACTGATGTTTTAACTGTTGCTGAACAGTGCTCACACAGCATCAAGGCCTGCCTTCTCTCTTTCTTGCTCTGTGCCTGCTTTCTCCCCCCTCCCCAGCCAGCAGTGAGTAGGCGAGGGTTGGGAAGGGGACACAGCTAGGACAGTTGAACCAAGTTGGCTAGAGATATTGCATACCATATAATGTCATGCTAAACTGTCTTTATATCAGCCCATGGATATTGCCCTTCTGATTCTCTCCCTCATCCTGACTGGAGTGTGTGGAGAGCTATTTGGCTGTGAACGGGCATGTGAGCAATCCAGACAACTGCTTGACAATTGTAAGGTAGTAACCCGCAGGCATTGAGGCCTCATCTGAGGGTTACTAAAGTTCGTGTACGTGCAGAAGCCTTGAGAAAGTTAGCACGGAAAGCTACTGAGAGAGATGTGCAGGAGGAACTGATAACTGTAACCTTGAAACATATGCTGTAATAGTTTACCAATCATTAAGCTGTTACTAACACTTAGCTGAGAGATATTAACCAATCATATATTAAGCAGGACACCAAGTAGAATGGAGGTGGAGAGCACTATGTGCGTGGACAGAGGGTCTGAGCGAATCCTATTCTGTATTTAGTCACGTGAACAATGCATGTATCCAATTAGAGTTGTGTGTGTTAATGATAGACAAGTAGAATGCCTATATATACTGAGCTATCTGTGCAATAAACTTGGCACAGCCTGATCATATTGGTCGTGTGGTCGTGTGTGCTGTGTCCGGGACTTCTGCGTCAACAGGAGTGGGGGAAAATGACGTTGTAACTGGCTGGGGTCACCCTGCAACACCTTGTTCAACTTGCAATTTTTTTAATTTGGACATTCTTAGGTGAGTGTTGAAATAATGTTGAGGAATATAGGCTTGTTAGATAATCTGTAAAAGGTCACTGTAGGAAACTGATGTTATTTCTAGCTGCTGGTGTCTGAAATAAGCTGTTAATTAAAAAAAAAAAAGCATTGCTTTGAAAGATGTTGAAGACTATATAATCTTATCTTCTGAGTTTAGAGTTGGATGCTGCTTAAAATCTTCTGTTGTCTAGTCAACAGTGAGTTTGCTATAAAATAATAATTCTCCAAAATATTGCTTATTTCCAGTTTATGTAACTATGGGTAGTTCTGATTGCTTCTGAAGTTGTATGTTATGTAAGGTATGCCTTATGTGGCAGAAGGCATCAAGAAACAAATGGAGGCTTTGGAAAATTAAGGTATTTATTTTTCAAGTTCATGTTATAAGCTGCATGTTGTACTGATGTTAGAAATGGTGGAAATATACTGTGTTGAGAAGAGACAAGAAAAAACATGATGGTACATTCAAGGGATTTTTCTTTTATTCAGTCAATGCTTTCTGACTCAGCCAGCATAATGACAATTGTGGCAGAATGTTGGCTAAATATCAAGTTCTATTGATTCCCCTCCCACTAAGGTGGCATCTTGATTTGGCTTTAATCCTAATTTTAAATGGAGTTAGACATTAGTAACTGAGATACTGTTAAATGCTGATGTTTTCACTTTAGAATGGATTTATTTTCTTTTATTAATACAAATTAAATGTTCTACTTCATTAGACACTAGAACTTGCTAGAAACCCTGCAATGATGCAGGAAATTATGCGAAACCAAGACCAAGCCTTGAGCAATCTTGAAAGTATACCAGGTGGCTGCATATGTACACAGATATTTAGGAGCCAATGCTGAATGCAGCACAGGAACAAGTAAGAAGCACTGTAGGGCCACTGAAAGTAAATGGTCCCCCCATCTCCCCCCCCAAATGAAAGAAAATTAATGTAACTTTTCAAATGCGAACTTAACAAAACTTGATTTCTTGAAGCATGAAGTCAATGTGTGGCTTGTTCCTATGCCCTTTTAAACCTGAAGGAATAGATTTTGTGATAAAATTCCTGAGGTTTGTTCAGAAAAATTGAGTGTAGTAACTTTGAAACTAAAGGGAAGAACAAAGGCTTTGAAAGTCGGAAGACACTATGCAAAGTATAATTTTACGGTGGTCACAGTACTAGTGTAGTAGCTGTGTTTAAAATGAGGTGTGATTAATTTTTTTTTTGAGATATCTCTTTCAATGTTGGTATCTTTCAGAATATTTACAATGGCTTATTTTAGGACAGTAATTACAACTGATTAAGAGTCATCAACATTTCTCTTCATGTATAATATTGAGAGGTAACTAACCATTTCTAGCAGACTTTAAAATAGTCTACTAAACGATGATATATGTTTGTTTCCCCTTCTGCAGTTTGGAGGTAACCCATTTACTTCCTTAGTACGCAGTGCATCATCAGGAGGGGACAGTCAACCATCTCATACAGAAAATAGAGATCCTTTACCAAGTCCCTGGGCTCTTCAATACAGCTCTCAGAGTTCCACAAGTACCAGCACTAGTGGTGAGAACAGTGGCAGTAATAATGTTGGAAATAGCACCTCTGCTTGTACGGGACAGAGCTCAACTATATTGAATTTGGGGCTTGGACTAGGAGGTGTGTCTGTTATTGCAATTGTATATATTAGCAAATATTCATGAATTTGATGAAATGATTGTTTTGATTCAAAGAAGTTTGTATTGCTGCTTATTTCCATAGGACATTTGACTAGTATCAAAGTCCTCTGTAGGAAAACAAACATGAAGAGTAAACCAGAAGTACTAACAATACTTGTGTACTGCCTTAAAATAATAAAATTAGGGAATCTGTACATGAATGATTTTTTTTTTTGTGTGTTGTGTTTTTGTTTTGTTTTGTTTTTTCCTGTTTAGAGACAACCAGGAAAAGAGCTAGTAATGTAGATACTTAGCAGGACTGCTTGTTGGATATGATCTCTGGCTTAACATGTTTCTAGGACAGATGTATCTATGTAAGCAGAACCACAGTGATATTAATTTAAAGGGCTAAAGCTCTTTCGAAAAAATCCCCAACCAAAGCCTACTTATTTGTATCCCAAGCAGTCTAATAAATTTTATTATAGCAAAGATTTTTACTAAAACAACCTTTTACTTTTTTTTTTAAGTTGGTATGTTCAACACACCAGGAATGCAGAGCTTGTTACAGCAAATAACAGAAAATCCACAACTTATGCAAAATATATTGTCTGCACCCTATATGAGAAGCATGATGCAGTCATTAAGCCAGAATCCTGATCTTGCAGTACAGGTAAATGCTTTTGGTGTAGCAAAAAAAGAGTTGAATTTATTATTTTCAGTACAGAATAATTGTGCCAACTTCTCAACAATAACTTGTCTGTTGTGGATTGTCCAGTTTTTAAAGTATGTTAATGCCTGACTTATTGAAATTATTACCTGGTTACCTTTAACAATCTGTTGCAGTAAGTTTCTTCAATTTGTAGTTGGACATCATGTCAGGCATTCTCTTGTAACAACTTGTAAGTTTGTGTGTGATTCATACAGCCATGTAATTTTGTGGCTTAGCATAAGAACCAATTAAACAAAACAAATTCTTTGATTATAAATTAAGGTAGATATGCTAGTAAATAAATACTCATCCTAGCTTGGGAGGACAGAAGTGGAGGGGAAGGAGTTGGTCCCATATCTAGCTATTATTCTCATTTTCATTGCTCAGAGTGCAAGTGCTGATACTTACTGCTGTTTTATGAATGGTACTGTAGAAGTGCTTTCCAATTTTACCTACAGCAATAATATTCAAAGTAAAATCTCAAATTGAGATAATATTATCTTTTGTATATTAAACACTTAATTGGGAAATATCTCAGGCTTTTTGCAGATGATGTTTACAGGGAAACAATCATATCTGTAGCAGAGGCTGACCAGGAAAGGCTTTTCTTGTTCCATAATTGAGGTTGCTTTGGTGAGGATCTGGCAAGGATTCACTTCTAAGCATCATTTCCCCACCCCCCCACACCCCAAAAAAAAAACAACCCAAACAACCAACTCCAACCACCAGTGAATTCAGTCACTTCTCTGGGTGGTGGTTCATTTTTTCAGAACTAGTTTTGGCCAAAGCAAAGTAGGAGATAATTACTCTGAGGTTATCATAGACTATTACCTTGTTATCTGATCATATGTAGTAAATAGTTGTTTTAAAATTCACTCTAGCATTTACTTTTTGATCTGCTGCTTGATCTATGTTGTTAAGTATTTTCGTCCCATATATAATTTTGAATAATCCTTTATTTGCTGTAAATCCTCAACTTCAGGAGCAAATGAGACGACAGCTTCCTACTTTCCTTCAACAAGCAAGATGAGATACTAGGTGCTGTCAATAAATGTCTGAAACTGTGAGCAATTTTTGCAATAAACTGGTGCATTTCCTTGTTTTCACTTAAAGTTAGGTTCTGTAACATGCATTCTCATTAGCTTTAGGCTCTGAGTTGCATCATCCCTTGATAATTAAATGCTTAATTTATCTCTCCATCCATTTAAAAAGTTAAATCTGGCATTTAGTGGATGTTTTTGTTTGTGACTAGCACAGCTGCTTTAATTTGCTCTTGTGTCTTTGCTTAGAAGAAATTGCTTGTTCTTATTGCGCACTAGCCAGAGAAAACCTGTTTCCTACTTGATATCTACATAATTAAAGAAAAAAGATTATTACTTTTCCCACTACTAAGATAAGGTTTTACAGCAATTTTCTCATACCTCCTCCACCCTCCTCTGTTTATTTGGGATAAAGAGACCTTACAGCATGCCTTGAAAGAGGCAAGTCATAGGCTAGTTCAAAAGTGGAGTGGGTTCTGAAGATATTTGCCTGTAAAGATAGCCTTACCACCAGTTTTCCCTATTAGACCATTGTGGTTGCAGCCCTGGTATTTGCTTTATCTTAACTGTCACAACGTACACTAGGACTGTGTCCTTGATAGTTGTTGAATTAAAAGGGGGGGAAAGCAAACCCCTTGCTTTATTCTCCATTATGCAACTACCAGTCCGACCGCGTTCGCTTATATCGAACCTCTACTGGTCCGGATTTCAATCCAACCGCTTTTGCTTATATCGATCCTCTACTGGTCTCGATTTACTGATAGTGCACCACACTGCCCAGTCCAATCAGCTACAGCTACCAATTCGACCATGTTCGCTTATATCGAACCTCTACTGGTCCGGATACCAATCCGACCACGTCCACTTATATCGAACCTCTACTTATCCGGATTTACCAATAGTGGCAATTGGTTATCGAAACAGTGTGGTTTATTGATTGAGTTTATTGAGGCAACAGATACAGGTTCTTATGGATTGCCGGTAATAAATACTGTCCGCAAAAGCACGTGCAAATAATAGTTACATGGATACAAGTGCTTGATAAAGTTAACACAGCATAGCTCTAAAATATACAGGTGACAGTAAAAGTAACTCACTAGAGATTCTAAGTCTTCCTAGGAAAGCACTGGATACAGTGCAAGTCTTACCCACAGGCGTCCCTATGGGGGGGGAAGAGGGGTCCAGCCTGTCGACCGGTCCCAGGAGTCTGTTGATGTTATCTTCCTTGACTCGTCCACAATGGTATCTTCCCCGATATCCCCCTTTCCCTTGGGTCATTTTATACTATTTTTCACCTTCAAGGTGGAGCTTGAGTGACTCTAGTCATACATACATTTATTATTATTGGTGCAAATCTCTCTCGCTTCACTTTAAAGGTATATGACACCAAAATTCAGAGCACATGCTCATAGAGGGGTGATCTCATTTTGAGGGGGGGTTGCATTGGAGATGGGAGTGTATTTTAGCATGTAAATGCATTATAATGACATTATAATGAAGCAAAGTTCACACTGAGGACGGCATTCTGTCAAAAGATGACAGGCTGCTGGCTCAGGGTAGCAAGTATGCAGCTTATCAGTTTCTTGCACCACCTAGTTCCCATCTTTAGGACAGAGAGTAGCTGCAAGGTCTCCACCCTGCTCCATCCTCCATCTGTGTTGCCACAGGAACCGCTGTGGAGTGCACATTTCTGGCATACCAGGTGTGGCTGCATCTCACCCTGAGAGGCCTTGAAAGTCTGTTTTTCCCTTATGTGTGGACAATGCTGCATATAAATTTAATTCCTAATTATCCCACATTTACTAATTATTCCACGATAGTACTAAGCATAAATTTGTCCAGAAGGATGCTGTGAGGTACAGTATCAAAAATGCCTTCCTAAAATCCCCAAAAACTTGCATCCACTGCCTTCCCTTCATCCACTAGGTGGGTGTCATGGGTTCAGCAGTAGCAGTCATTTTTCTCCTTCTTGGTAGCTGATGCAGCGCTGTGTTTTTGATTTTGGGCCTGGGAACAGCGCTGATAACACCGGTGTTTTCAGTTACTGCTTGGTAATGTTTAGGCTGGCCAAGGACTTTCTGAGTCTCATGCACTGACAGGGAGGAGGAGAAGCTGGGAGGAAGCAGAGACAGGACACCTGACCCAAACTGACCAAAGAGGTTATTCCATACCACAGCATGTCATGTCCAGGATGTAAAAACGGAGGGCAGAGACCCGGAAGGGTGGGGGTGCACGGTGGGGTTGAACGGCTTGGTCGGGCTGGGATTGGTGGTGAGCTATTGTATTCTTTCCTTGTATTTGCCTTGTCATTATTATTATTGGTGGTAGCAGTAGCGGTTTGTGCTATACCTTAGTTACTAAACTGTTCTTATCTCAACCTGTGGGAGTTGCATTCTTTTGATTCTCCTTCCCATCCCCCCGGGACTGGGGAAAGAAAGAGTGGGGAGTGAGTGAGAGAGCGACTGCGTGAGTTTATAGAGGCTTAAACCACGACAGTTCTTTTTGGCGCCCAACGTGGGGCTCGAAGGGTTGAGATAACAACAGGATTAATAGCCACTCATCACAATGCTGATTTATTGGCTCTCAAAGTTGTTGCTCTTGAGTTCATGGTTTCAGCCCTTTGTACCTTACTTACAACCAGTATTTATTATCTTAGTATTCGGATATGGGTTTTGGGCTAAGGTTCTTGTTTCAGTGTACTTTATTGGAATGGCTTGTGATACGGGTGGGCTCCAGAAGCAGGGGGGGTGGATGTGGACGTGGATGTGGACGTGGACTTGTACCTGGCAGCTCGGCTGCTCTTCACCATCCTGGCCCTCATTCTCTCCTCTGTCTTTGCGAGGCTGTGCAGAGCCGAGGGGGGGCTGCCCAGGGAGCCGCCGGTGGCCGAAACAGCCCAGGAGAACAGCCCGGGGGATCAAGAGGCCGGGAAGGGGGCAGCAGAGGAGCTGAGCCCCGCGGCTGAGCCCAGCCCCGCAGCTGCCGAGAAGCGGGAGGGGGAGACGCGGGAGGGGGAGACGCGGGAGGGGGAGATGGCAGAGAAGCTGAGCCCAGAGGCCCAGCTGAGCCACGTGGCTGCCGAGCGGGGGGGGGGGGGGGGGGGCAGGCGGAGGCTGAACCCAACCCCGCAGTGGCCAAGAGCATCCCCCGGCAGCCTCCTGCAGAGCCCCGTGAGCCTGAGCCCCAGGAGGGTGCAGGAGACAACGCAGAACTTCCCAGCAAGGCAGAGGGGGAAGGTCTGGACTCAGACAAAGAGCAGCTGGTGGTGAGAGAGCCAGCAAGCACAGCAGCTACACCAGCCCCAGTGACAAGTACAACAGCCTCATTTGAGAGCTCTGAAGGGTTTCAATGGCCTTTGGGTACCCTTGAAACCTGCCTGCTGATTGCGATGGGGATCAGCATGTTAGCATGTATACAGAGTGTGTTTTACCCACAACCATTTTCTCTGGTCCCGAGAGTTAAGCAGAGTGGGGTGTGGGCCTTGCCTGGGGTTAGACTATGATGCAGGGTGACCAAGAGTTTTTCCCCAAGGCTGGACAGTCATGAGTGGCAGAGTGCGTGGGACAGTATGGGCGAGTATCTAGTCCACTGGACCCCTCCAGTGGTTTGGAAGCATCAGAGATGGAAGGCAACTGTATGGAGTCCCCAACGACAAGCTGCAGAAACTGCTGGAGGGTGGGTGAATTACTTTGAGCCTGGTGGGCCTACGACACTTAAGGCCATCAGGGCAGAGATGCAGCATACAGATGGACTCATGATTGAGGGGTGGACTTAGCAATGGACACTATTGCCCAAGTTATTCATGAGTGTGAACACTGCACACAGTCTCCTGCTCTGAAAGACTGTTACAAAAGATGGAGCCCAGTATCATGGACCAGATAGACTCAGCAGCTTTATAGGGATTGGTCCATGCACTAAGGGATGATCTCTCTCCCTCTGTGTGTGTGGATATATATATACACATGTAATGGCATATTGAAAATGTGGGATCTGAGCATGACGTCAATGGTATGGAATAAGGGGTGGAATGTCATGGGTTCAGCAGTAGCAGTCATTTTTCTCCTTCTTGGTAGCTGGTGCAGTGCTGTGTTTTTGATTTTGGGCCTGGGAACAGCGCTGATAACACCAGTGTTTTCAGTTACTGCTTGGTGATGTTTAGGCTGGCCAAGGACTGTGTGAGTCTCATGCTCTGCCAGGGAGGAGGGGAAGCCGGGGGGAAGCAGAGACAGGACATCTGACCCAAACTAACTGTGGAGAGCTATTTGGCTGTGAACGGGCATGTGAGCAATCCAGACAACTGCTTGACAATTGTAAGTTAGTGACCCGCAGGCATTGAGGCCTTGCCTGAGGGTTACTAAAGTTCGTGTACGTGCAGAAGCCTTGGGAAAAGTTAGCATGGAAAACTACTGAGAGAGATACGCAGAGAAGGAATGTTAACTGTAACCTTGAAACATATGCTGTCATAGTTAACCAATCATTAAACTGTTGCTAGCACTCGGCTAAGTGAAGTTAACCAATCAAGTGTTATCGAATGTTCTAGTGTTCTGAAATCTGTTCCTATAAAAGGCATGATTGCGCACATTAAATTGTTCAGCGTGGATCACATTGATCTGTGTTTCGTTGTTCCTAAACCCCCGCGAAGTGTGGCGCCCGAACAGGGACCCTCGGCTCTGCCTCCTGAGAGCTGCTTCGGCAGTGAAGATCAGCGCAGACCTGACGGGTGGGAGGCCGACCAAAAAGCAGCCGGCAGGAGCATTGCCGAGTAGAAGGAACACGGCCGTGCCGCAGGAGAAAAAGGGTTTCTCCACGTAAAAGTGTCCACTTCGCAAAAGGCAAGTGGCGGTCGGGGAGGAATGGGGGCGGCTCAAACTAAGGAAGAGACAGCTGTCCTTAATCTCCTCCAGTGCATCCTCTCAAGGAGAGGGATTAAATATGAAGAAGATGTACTTAAAGGGCTACTCCAGTGGAGTAAAGAAAAGGGGCTATTTAGTGGGATTGGAACAGCATTTGAAATATCCACATGGGAGGCGATAGGCGTACAGCTCTGGGACACTATAACTGATGGGGGGAATGCAGCGCGTGAGGCCCAAAAATATTCCACGCTGTGGAAACTTGTCCGAGAGACTTTGCGGGATATGAAATCAGAGAGAGCTGCAGCTGCTTCGGCAGTGAAAGCCTTATCTCCGGCAATGCCATCCGCAACCCCCAGCGCCCCCCCACCCGGATCCCCGCTTGAGCCTCCCGCCCCCCCCCCGCCTCCCAATTACTCGCAGAGCCCCCAACGAAGGGTTCCAAGAACCCCGATCGGAGTCCCTTCGATCATTATACCGGAGGGAGAACTTACCCGAAAATTGCAAAGACGATTAAGAGGGGTTTTCAAGCCATGCCCAGTAAAGAGAGATCAAAATCTGATATTGCTACTGATCCTGACGATATCGAACCTCGCTGTGAGGTGAAGGCATCCACAGATTACAGGCCTGGTGTGCCAGAATATCCCCTTACCTCCACCCCAAACCGTTCCCCCATTGACTCTAATGTCTCTACCCCAGAAGAAGCAGAAAAACCGAAAGAACTAAATGACTCAACAAAAGAATTATTGCAGGAGGCAAGCAGATATCCCACTGTGTGGAGATTAATCACTGACTCCTTAAAAAATATGCAAGCAGAAGAGCTTTTCCACCCCCATGGAACAAATGCGAAAAAACCAGAACCGATGGATGGGCCAGGGGATACAAATTTGTATCTTCCTTTATCACTTTCGCCGCCCCTGGCCTCCCTCCCCCCAGAGCCTGATCCTCAAGATCGTCAAGGTTGGGACAAATGGACAGGACTGTTAGATGAGAAAGTACAGACACTTCATGACGGACTTACAAATTTACAGCTGTCCGACACGGCTAAGTCAAAGAATGAGATAGTGGAGCCCAAACCCCCCCACCACCCCCCCCACCCCCCCACCCCTCCGAACCTCCGCCACTTGCTGCCGCGGCTGCGGAGGCTGAGGACGGCGATGAAGGCAATCCTTTTGCCCCGGACCCTGTTAATCCCGAGAAAAAGCCTACTCTCAGATCACCTGAAACCTGCAGGAGAAAATGTTTTAATTGCACTTGATAACACTGAAACTCCAGAACACATTAATGAGGAGCCTGTGCATTTTCATCAGACTGTTGTTGCTGCTCCTGAGATTCTGATGCCTGATAATTCTGATGCTGACCTGGATAGTCCTTTTGACCCGAGACCTGTTGATCCGGAAAAGAAGCCTGATTTAGATCCCCCAGATCCCAATGATAAATGGGCAGTTATAAAGGGAAAAGTAAGATGGGTGGGGGGTGCAGATGTATTGTGTGCTTATAGTCTCTCTGTGATATTCATGTACTAAAAGTTAGCAAATGTAACTACGTCTGTGTTTCTATCGACCCTTGCAGACCTTTATAGATACTGTTGGCCACTTCTCCCGATGTAGGCTGGCCACCTGCACTGGAATGAATGTGCATTTTGGTCAGTATAAAAGCCCAAGCCTCATGCAATGTGCGGGAGGCAGAGCCTGTGTGGGGACGCCCGCTGAGATTGAGCCTGCCACCTTGCACTGTGATGATGCTGCTCGGAGCTGGTTTCCTGATTGCCTTCACAGGGTCATTGCAACCACATTTTGTACGTGGGACCGTGTAGTGGGAGTAATGATTGTCTGCATTTTGTGTTTCAAATATTGTAGTTGTGTGGAGTGTGTTTGTGGGATCCCATGAATGTGTGTGTATGTGTGTGTCTGTTGAGGGCAGACAGCGTTCTGTGTATTTTTTGTTATTGGGTTAATGTAAAAGTTTTTAATGGGTAGCAGATTAACATTTTGGGCAAGAAAGGGTTAATGCAGAGGTGCTGCTGCCGGCAGGAATTTATGGCTGCTGCTCAGCAGGCTGGCAGCTGTAGCTGCTGCTGGGCAGGCAGGCGTTTGTAGCTGTTGCTGAGCAGTCCTGCTTAGTGTGTTTAAGGTAACCTAGGGGAGAATCCAAGCTTTACCAACCTCCACCCAAACAGCACCAGGGTGGCAGAGATACGGTGCAGTTTGCTTCTGCACCTGCTTCACATTCCTGTTTCATCAGAATGCCTTTGCTTTAAGGAATCATTTTTAGCTTGACTTACTTCTCGAGAACTGATGGCATGGGGAAGGGATATATTTGTGTTCTACCTACAGGTCCATGGAGGCTGCCTGCAAAGTTTCTCAAGCCTTGTCATGAGCCGGATGGACGAGCGGAAAAACCCAATGCCTTAGCTACAGGAGCTTGAATGTGTGTGCATGTAAAGTAGCTCTTATTAGAGGCTGTAATTTTGTGTATAACACCACCTGTACTTACTAGCCAGTTGCTAATAAGAAACTACGTCTTGTATTGTATGGATTTGTCACTTGTAAAAGAGATGTTAGCGCATGCAAATTTGCAGCAGCTGCTTGAAGATGATAAGGCAAAACCCGCAGAAGTTAAGCTAACAGGAAGAGGTTATATGTTTGCTTACAGATCAAGGCATTTGGTGGATACCGGCTCATTGGATACGGCCCTGGCGAAACTCAGCAGAAAGCCTCTCCTCTACAGCAGAAGATGTCAGTGATGATTAAGAACCTGTTAGTGGTTAAGCTGTTAATTTTGCTCTTTGTATATAATTCTGTATCTCTGTTACACGAAATTAATCCTAGAAAAAATTTGTGGGTAATATGGGCCAGTGAGAATGGGGTGTCGGAATTTTGTCTTGCTATGGCATCAGCCACAGATCATTTCAAACATGTCTAATAGGAACACCTGGGTATAATGAGAACAGCTTTAAGGCATTTTCGATCAACAACTGCAGTAAGTCGACAAATGCTGCGGATTGCTCAGCAAAATTGATATCTGGATTGAATAGGACACTCCCTTGGGATCCACAAGAATTAAATTTAATGGCATCGCAAGCAATTGGGAATAGCTCACAAAACTGGACACAAACCTGCATAATGTTTGGATGTAAATATGCAGGCTGCCCATATTCCGTCAACTCACCAGATGTTTCGCCCAAAGATAGCGCCTATTGGTGCACTAATGAATATTGTGGGATAAATGATACAGCTGGGAAGGCAACAGCCTTTAAGGCATACGGATCTACTCACAGGCCTGGGTCAGTGCCCCTCCTTTGGAATAACAAATCTGCCAAGGCCCTACCACCAGATGTCTTTTTAATCTGTGGGGATAGGGCATGGCAAGGAATACCAAAAGGCATTGTTGGAGGACCATGCTATTTGGGCTCACTGACTATTTTTGCACCAAAGTTTACAGAATTGAGTAATCTTAGTCATATTCTCTGCTCTAGGTCTAAGCGATCAATAGGACTCACCTCTGATTGTAATGACAATGTTCAATTACTGAGCAGAGCTGCTCTGGTAGCTCTGTCACTATTTGTCCCTGGAGCGGCTGCAGGAAATGCCCTAAGAACAATAGCCCAGCTAGCTCGTTGGGCAGAAAAGCAGGCTAATGTAACTATTGCCGTTCTCGAAGAATTATTAATGGATCAAAATAGCTTACGACACTCCCTACTGCAGAACCGCACAGCCATCGACTTTTTGCTGTTGGCACAGGGTCATGGCTGTGAGGACTTTGAAGGTATGTGTTGTGTGAATCCGTCTGATCACAGTAAGAGCGTTCACAAACAATTGACCTATCTAAAGGAACACTCTTAAAAAATCCAACAAGGTATAAATCCATTAGATGATTGGCTCCGCAACAGTTTTTCAGGATGGGGAATAGGGACTTGGATTAAATATTGGATAATTATTGCTTTGAAGGTTTTAGGCATTATATTAGTAATTTTGTTTGCATGCACCATTATATTTACTATACTGAAGAAATTTGTAAACAGAATGCTAAATCAAATCTGGATTGCTCAAAAACAAGAAGAGGGTATTGTGGAAGCATTCCTTTCAGTTAACGGACATGTGAGCAATCCAGCCTTTGAATGAGAGAACTCCACTGGTAAGAAATTTCTTTGACTGATCCCTCACTGCCACTAGCATCTTCAACATGCTGCTGCGCCCTGTAGTATATATACTGCTAACGTAAATCTGTATGTGCTTTGCCATAGTAGTGACTTGTTACTGAATGAAGCAGGTGAACCTCTGCACTGACAACAAGGTGCCACGACTGAGGTTGGCCAAATACCTCCTACCGCAGTCAAGGGCAAGACTGGGTTGGCCTCTGTGTTTGCCACCAAGAAGAACCTTTAGCTCCGCTGCTGGCTGCAACCCAGCAGGCGTTGAGTGGTGGGGACACATGCCATGCCAGACCTTGATGTGAGGGATGGCCTCCCCTGTTATCAGAGAACTATACAGGAGAGAAAGGCAGGCCAAGCAGCCTGTGGTTGGCCTATGTTGGAGATATGATCTAGTCCAAATCCTCTGCTCAAGTAGGGTCGTCTAAAGCAGGTATTATATATAAAAACACCCAAGGGAAATGTAAGGATTTTCTTCAAACAGTTTGCAAAGCGTAATTTGTACAAAAGCTTTTGAATTTGTCTAGTTTTGATTCTCTTTCTGCAATACAGCATTTGTGACATCTAACAGATGATCCCTTGCCCAAACCACCAGTTCTATATAAAGACCTACATGATAACGAGTGGAAAGGACCAGAACCATATCAAGTTATAGAATGTAACAAAGGATGTAATGTGACTGCAAGACTAAAGCAAAGTGTGCAAAATGATTCCAGTGGAAGTTTGTTATGCTGTTTTCAATGGTAATACATATGTGACTAAGTTAACACAAGTAGAAGTAAATTCTTTAAAAAAAAAAGAGTTTTGCAGAATTGTAAGGCTTTAGATATATTAACAGCTCAAGTAGACAGAGTATGTACTTTAATTAATGAGTCTTGTTGTAGTTATCTTGATCAGTCTGGAAAGACCTTGAAAGATGTTAAAGAAATTTGGAAGCATGCGAAAGTACTTCATGATGTCTATCAGAACGATAAAATTCCTTGGTTAGATGCCCTTCTTACATCTTGGGACCTTAATGGTTGGCTCACATCTCTGATTAAAGGTATTGGAATGATTTTGGTAGTAATCTTGACCATAGTTATGATTGTACCTTGTATTTTGCAATGTATTCGTGGTATGATTGAAAACCTGGTAAAACAGCTTTGGCTTACTCAAGAAAAGAAAAGGGGGAGATGTGGATGATTTCTTGTTAGAGGACGGACATATGCCTGCTCTGAATGAAAGCAAGTAGGTGCAGCTGGCCATGTAGCAGGGGTAACTCCTGGTTACCTCTGTGCAGCCGACCGTGGAAAAGAAGCAACTCCCGGACAGTTAATGAAACAAGAATGCAGGCCTGGAAGATAAGAAGGAGCTAAGATAAGAAGCTTGCTGAATTGGACTGTAAATTTCGGTTGCTTACAAAAACCACACTTTAGGTTCTCACGAGTGCAAAAGTTACAAGTACTCTCAGAATGGGATTGGTTTCAAAAGTTGTTACAGGGTTGGGGTATTAGTAGTTGGCTAGGAGTAGTAATCAAACAAGGTTTAACAGTTTCAACGGTATTGATTATTATTGTTTTAATCTTTTGCTGTTTGTGGAAGTGTATTGCCAGTATGCTATTTCGTGCTGTGAATCGGGTCTGGATTGCTCAAAAACAAAAAGAGGGATTTGTGGAGAGCTATTTGGCTGTGAACGGGCATGTGAGCAATCCAGACAACTGCTTGTCAATTGTAAGGTAGTGACCCGCAGGCATTGAGGCCTCGCCTGAGGGTTACTAAAGTTCGTGTATGTGCAGAAGCCTTGGGAAAAGTTAGCATGGAAAACTACTGAGAGAGATACGCAGTGAAGGAATGTTAACTGTAACCTTGAAACATATGCTGTAATAGTTAACCAATCATTAAACTGTTGCTAGCACTCAGCTAAGTGAAGTTAACCAATCAAGTGTTATCGAATGTTCTAGTGTTCTGAAATCTGTTCCTATAAAAGGCATGACTGCACACATTAAATTGTTCAGCGTGGATCACATTGATCTGTGTTTCGTTGTTCCTAAACCCCCGCGAAGACTAACCAAAGAGGTTATTCCATACCACAGCATTTCATGTCCAGGATGTAAAAACGGAGGGCAGAGACCTGGAAGGGTGAGGGTGCACGGTGGGGGGTGCACGGCTTGGTCGGGCTGGGATTGGTGGTGAGCTATTGTATTCCTTCCTTGTATTTGCCTTGTCATTATTATTATTGGTGGTAGCAGTAGTGGTTTGTGCTATACCTTAGTTACTAAACTGTTCTTATCTCAACCTGTGGGAGTTGCATTCTTTTGATTCTCCTCCCCATCCCCCTGGGACTGGGGAAAGAAAGAGTGGGGAGTGAGTGAGAGAGTGACTGCGTGAGTTTATAGGGGCTTAAACCACGACAGTGGGTGACCTTATTGTAGAAGGCTATTAAATTAATTAGATAGGACTTTTCCTTTGTGAACCCATGTTGATCATGCCTGACAGATTTCATTGTCCTTTCAATGTCTTTCAATAGCAGCCAGTATGTTCTCCATATTTTTCCTGGTACCGAGATGAGACTAACAGGTCTGTAGTTTCCTGGGTCTTCCCTCACACCCTTCTTGTAAATTGGAGTAACACTAGCTAGCTTCCAGTCAGCAGGGACCTCCCCAGGCTCCCAAGACCTTTGGTAGATGACTGAGAGGGGTCCTGCCATAGCATCTGCTAGCTCTTTCAGTACTCTGGGATGAATCCCATCAGGTCCCATGGACTTGAGAACATTCAGCTGATAACAGCTGGTCCCTTGCAATTTCAGTGCCTGCAAATGGAAAGCCACTGTTCCCGCAGTCGTGGTCCTTCAACTCAGAGGACCAGGCAGCCCAAGGTCTCTCTGTGTTATTAAAGACCGATTCAAAAAATGCATCGAATACCTCTGCTTTTTTCATCCCTATTTGTCAGGTGACCATCTTCAGCAAATATTGATCCAGTGCTTTCCTTTGACCTCCTCTTGCTATTAACATACTTTTAAAAAGCCTTTCTTCTTGTCTGACACAACACAGGCCAGTTTCAACTCTAGTTGAGCTTTGGCCTTTGTTATTATATTATGGGATTGGGTGATGGAGACTATGAAATGTTCCTCTGTATAATAGAAAGCACTTGTAATAAATGGCCAGTTGCTCAGTACATCTAGGAAAACACATCCGTGAGCTACTGTTTCTACTCCTTTTACACAAGTTTTACTCAGAATTGCTGCTACTCTATTGCTGGAATTAAAAATGCTATTAAAGCTCCAAGGCACCTAAGTGCCCAGTGGATCTTTGGGTCAATTTTTTTTGTAAAAGCAACTCTAAATACCAGACAGTAAGTCATGGTTTAAAGTTATTTTCTTGAAGTAATTGCACTAGCTTACTTAAATGAATCTATCATTATTTCCTCCTTTAAAGATTTGGATTAACTTAATCAGCTATACATTTTGTTATTCTCCAACTTTTAGCTATCTGAAGATACAAATCCAAGAGACAAATGGAGAGTGTTTAAAAACCTGTCCTGCTCAAGTCTCATTATGTACCTGTATTTTGGGACAAATCAACACTTGAACTTTGTGCCTTATTCTGCTCTTCAGTTTTGCACCAGAGAAAGCTTAACCTTAATTTGTGCAGTTATTTATATTAAAAAATGCTTTTATGGCAGAAGGAACATGGTCTAGTTACTGGGCTGGAAAAGCCCTTTGGTTAGTTTGGGTCAGGTGTCCTGTCTCTGCTCCCTCCTGGCTTCTTGTGCCCCTCCTCACTGACAGAGCATGGGACTGAAAAGTCCTTGACTAGTGTAAGGGCTACTTAGCAACAACTAAAACATGGTTGTGTTATCAACATTATTCTCAGACTAAAGCTAAAACACATCACTGTACCAGCTCCTAGGAAGAAATTTACTCTATTCCAGCCAAAACCAGGACAATATAAAAATCAAAAGTATGTCTTTTATCTGTGGATGCAAAAGCTAGTTTTGAGTTGAATGTAGAATTGCAGTAGAATGAGGGTCCTTCAATATTATATGTTTACTGTTATGTTTTTCAGAGTGACTGTATGTCTGCAGGTGTTGATGGCACTATAGATATGAACAGATGCACAAATTACCATGCTGCCAGATGGACTCAGTCGGAGACCAATATGATCAGACACAAGTCACTTTATTGCTCCCCAGCAGTCCCTTATATAGTCTACTAAGTGCTAAGCAGTAACTTTCCACTCTCTCCATTCCTTATCATCCCGTTATAGCAAAACTACTAAGTGTTACAAATATTTACATCCTTTGGTCTGTCTTTGAGATACACATCCTGCTTTATCTTGCAAACTGTCTGCTTTGTTTTGCTAACCGATCTTTACCCTTCATTGTTCTCTTTCCAGTTCCCAATGCTTAGGCCTGCTCAAGGCATTAACACCTGGTGTTTTCTTCGCTGTTCCCAGGGCTTAAGTTGGACCAGGGCTGTAACACCCAAATCCATTTTGTTAACTATTTCTATCTCTTCACCCACATCTCCCCCTTTTTGTTTTACTAAAAGACAGCTTTTATAGATTTATGATCTCCTTTTGTCAAAGTTTCTGTATTCTCCATTAGCTATTGTAGCAAACAAGGCACACAGATTAGGATACCTAAAAAGTATGACAAAATGATTAAGATAAAGTAAAGCCATCCTGTAATGCTCAAGCCAGAAAATATTTTGTTCAACCAATTCAGTCCCTCATCTTCCTGAAGGTGTGCTGTCCTTGTTATTAAGTCCGGAAAGCTTTTATGGATGATCTGATAAGTTCGTGCAGCACATACCATCAAAATCTTCACACCCATGGCCTTGAGCTAACATTAAAAATCAACACTTATTCTGTTCTGTAGTGAGGCGTGCCTCACAGAATCAATGTCTAAAAGCAACCCTGTTGTCCAGTGGTACCCTCTCCAGGCTTAAATGTTCCCAGTCTATTACTAGTGGCTGGAAAGTCCAGTTGCGATACGCTCCCGCATGGATATGCTCTTGGTTGACTGGTTCTCCAAAAAGAGACCAGTTAACTTTGTACAGTTCCCATGGGTTAACTTCAGCTATGAATCGGCATCAAACTTCAATGGCAGCCATTGCTTGTATAAACGGACAGGTACATCGCGCGGGGATCCATCGAGGTCCTCATTCTGTGGAGACACAAGCATAGCCTCTTCCCCCAAGTTATTAACCTAAAAGGACCTTCCCAGTTATGATTTTCCAAAGACTTTACCATTACCATAACAGGTTCTTTCCCTGGTATCAGATCTGGGCCTACATGGGTTAGTGCAGAAAAATGCCTAATCATTGGGGTACATTTATGCCCATGTGTAAATCAGAACTGGATAATGTTAAAAAAATTTAAGACAAACACTACTTTGTTGATTCGTGAATTTGGGGACTCCCCTATGTTATAAATGATCAAGGCCCAAATTATAAAAATAAAGTAATTTATTGTAAAATAATACAAAGAGGCAGTAAGCAAAGCAGTGCTGGGTGCGCAGGGAGTCTCTCCTCCACCAACATGCACACCAATTCATTTTGTGATCGTCTTTTATACAGTTTTAGTTCCGTTTTCCAGGTAGTCCACTCCTTTTCTCGGAAAGTCCATCCCTCATCAGTTTCGCAACTGGAGCATGTGCAGATTCATCCTCTTGAGGGTCTTGACAGGATTAGTGGGGTCGTGAAGATAAAGGCAACAAGTCTTATTCAAGTCCTCTCCATGACACTCCATCTAGTGCTTGTGCTGTATTCCTTATATGGGTGTTACAAGACTGATTGGGTAACTTGGGTTTTGACATTGTTAACGGAAAACAAGATACCGTGGTTTGACAGTTACAACTTATCACAAGGTTAATCCAGCTTAATCATTAATATATATATATTACAATTTATCAGCAAATTAACTGTTTACATTTATCACAATTCCCCCCTTTTTCTTTTTGTTCTCTAATTTGCTGATTTACTCGTAAAAGTGCTTTTCTAGCATCAAATAGAATTGCTGTACCTTCTAGTTCTGTCTCCGATTGATCATTGTCTTGTTTAGTCAAATCTGCATATTGCTGTCTTAGGATCATGAGTTGAACGGTTTCTACTCTACTTCTCACAAAGGTGATTATTTTATTCAGGATACAAGGTCCAAAAGTGAGAATTAACAATAACATCATCACAGGTCCAATTACAGTTGATATTAAAGTAGTTAACCACGGTGATTGATTAAACCATGATTCAAACCAGCTCTGTTGAGCCTCTCTTTCTCTCTTTCTTTGTAAAATTCTTTCACGTAATTTGGTCATAGATTCTCGAACCACTCCCGAATGGTCAGTGTAGAAACAACATTCTTCCCCTAGAGGTATGCATAAGCCTCCTTGTTGTAAGAATACTAAGTCTAAACCCCTTCTATTTTGTAACACGACGTCAGAAAGGGAGGTCAAAGATTTTTCCAAGTACGTTATAGATTTTTCAATTCGTTCTAGGTCTTCATCAACTGCTGCTCTTAAAGACGATAAGCCTTTATTTTGTTGTACAAGGGAGGCTACCCCTGTAGCCATTCCAGCTGTTCCTAGACCAATAAGTAAAACTAAGGTTACAGCAGTGATTGGTTCTTTCTTATATATTCTACTATTATTACTACTCCAATGTCCAAAGACGGTTTCCTTTGAATGGTACAAAATTTGGGGCATTGCCATTATTTGTATACAAAATTCTTTGCTTTCATTAAATATTGTTAGAGATAAGCAGGGGATCAAACCGGTCTTTGAACAAATCCACCATCCCCCTTCAGTAGGTATAGCCCATTTGTTTTCGGTTCTATCTAGTTTTGTATCTTAGAGCCACATAAGTTATTCCTAATTGGAGGCACCGTTCCTATGCATGTTCCATGCCCACTAATATGTTGCATGGTTAGTCCGATTCTCTTTTCATTCCATTACTCATTTTTGCAAACTCTGATTCAGATTCCAAATTATCCAGGTGGTATGGGCTATTAGCAAGTTTATTACAGCAGGATTATATCTCCACGATTGTACCTCTCGGCCTCCTTCGTCTACTCCTTTGCAGGGAGCAACGAGGTGTTATTTCTTCTCGGCAGCAGTGGTATTCTTCAGGAGATTTTCCTGATGAATGCTTATTTAGCCATACTCATGAAAGTTTGGAAACACAATGTTTGCTTAGAGTCTTTGTTCCAGGTTCTAATGTGCCAATTAATTTTAAAACCCCTGGTATTTCCACCTATTTTGTTGTTGAGCCCGCTTCCAGGCAAATTTTATAACACACTTTCTTAAAACCTTATACCAACCTGTTTCATATATTTTCCAAGTTTCAGGTACTAACAACTCCTATTCACAGAATAACTTATAAATCTCTGTCTTAGCCTGTCATTCCCTAGTAGGTATTGGGTTATTTCGACATTGCATACAATAAGGCTGTCTTTTAAATGAAACACAAGACCATTTTCTATTACAATTTAAACACTGACAAACAACTCAACATAAATGTCCAGACATAGGGTGTTTTAAGCAGGGTATTTCATGGATATCTCCTATTCTAGGCGATTCAGGTATTTCTATCCCTATTTCACAACACAAGGGAAAAAAAAAAAAACCTGAGGAGTTCCTGCCAATTTATATAATCAATATTCTTCCTTCACTCCAAGGTACTTGTCTCATCACTTTCCTGTTAACTTTTTGACAGATCAAACATCCTTTGGTAACTTGTTTAGCTATTTCAACAAAGCCAATACATCCATAAGATTTCAAAATTGGTCACATAGTGCCTTAGTTCCCCAGTGGGTCTGTTCATGTAGCTTTTGCTTTAGCATTTTCTAGCAGCTGCTGTGCATTTGTATGCTCTAACATCTGTTTTGTAAGTGATAAATCCATACAATACAAGGTGTAATTTCTTATTAGCAACTGACTATTAAGTATAGGTGGTTTTATACACAAAATCACAGCCCCTAATAATAATTACTTGACAAGCACACATATTCAAACTGTTACTTTTCAGTTGCCCCAAGTAAGGTTTTGCAATCATTCTTCTTTCTCTTCCTCTGTCTCATTCTGCTTGGGGTATTCATGGTCAGCTCCTATAGCTGGGGTATAAGGTTCTTTCACTCATCTGTCCAGTTCATGGCAAGGCTTGACAAACTTTGCAGGCAGTCACCGTGGACCTATAGGTAGGAGGACACAAATATACCCTGTCCCCCAGGTTATCAGTTCTTGAGAAGTAAGACAGGTTAAAGTGATTCCTTAAAGCAAAAAAAAAGAATGTTAAGTAGGCAGTTGCAGAAGCAAACTGCACGGTGTTAACAGTCAAGGAGTCTGCTGGGTCATTACCCATTTTCCCTCTCTCTCTCTCTCTCTCTGCCACCCTGATGCTGCTTGGGTGGTGGCTGATAAAGCTTGGGGTTGCACTACCCCTCTCTCTTTATCAGTTAGCAGTTTGTGTTTCAAGTCTTCAATTCATTCCCAGGTTATCTTAAACACACTAAGTAGGACTCCCCTGTGCTCAGTGTTGCAGGCTTCCCCAGGCCCCATTTGTGGTGTCTCTACAAACTGCTCCAATACTTCAATAAATCCAGCTCCCACATCTGTAACAAATTCTTTTCCCTCTGATTTAACACCAAATAAGTTGCTCCTGTATCCATTAAAAATTCCACTTTATTTTCTCTATTCCCTAGCTTTAATTTAAAATTTTCCAACCTATCTTCCTGATCACTGCTTCCAACTCCAAATACCTTTCTCCGACATCACAAGCCGAACAACTTCTCTCCATCTCAACCTTCAGTTTTTCCCTGTCCTTTTCTAAAGTCAAAATCAAGGAATCTAATGGAGCTATACCAATTTAGCACTCTATCACTCCGGGTGGTTTCCCAAAGTGAAAAACACATCTGCATACACTACCTCATCCCATCTTCCTTGCCACCCCAAAAACAACAGTAATTGCAACATTGCATCACAGTTCAAAGTTCCATCTTTAGCCCACCTTTCCTAACATTCCAAAGTACATAAAGGCCACCATTGACCACAATATTCCACCAATGCTTTCCTAATCACCGAGCCCCCAGGAGACCCTCCCAGTTCTTTCCAATGTGTTAAAACGTACCCCAAAGGACTCTTTTTCAAGATTTCTCCACTCTGCTGCTATCTCATTGTCAATCTCACACTCATACACACACACGCGGGATCCCACAGACACACTCCACACAGTTACAACATTTGAGACAGAGACAGAGACTAAAATTCACAACTAATAACACAGTTATAGCATCTGGTCACCAGTATTAAAAATCACAAAACCGAAATCATTGCTGTAAGAGCACCTTTTATGAAGATGGCCCTTGTCTGCTCCCGCAGAGAACCGAATGAGTCGAGGGGTCCTTCCGGGAAAAATTCCCAAGGGTCCTAGGGAGCCCTGTCCTCAGCGGGTCCTGCAGCCGAGCAGAGTTCAAGTCCCATCCGGTCTTATTTTCTGACTTTTTTTTTTTTTTTTTTACTCTTTTCTGGTTTTACAGTCTTTCTTTGATCTTTTAAAAAATTAAATTTAATCTTCGGACTTATGTGGCAACTCCTATAGCCCTTGGCTACCTGTGAGAGTGCCTTGGGGGGGGGGGGGCAAATCTATATCCCACCCACAAATCCTGTAAGAATCGCTTCGGTCCTTCACCGGCCAAGTCCCTCGTGGGATATTGGAACCGTGGTTAGAAGACCTCCGCACTCGCTTCGGAACTATGTCCTTCACTTCGGAACCTTCGTTCCTTGTTTCAGAACGGCGTTCTGTCTCAGTCACACACTCTCACACACAGGCAACCGAATCCTACCCAACCGAATGGTATTCCTTATACTTAATCTTTGGAGTTTTATGGCAACTCCTATAGCCCTTGGCTACCTGTGAGAGTGTCTTGTGCACTCTCACACACAGGCAACCGAATCCCACATACTTACAATTCCGTCATCTTCGTTCGGGTCTTCGTGCACCAGAATTACGGGTAACATAAACTGCAGTTCCTTTTCCTTATCTTGAAGCTTCAATTCCTTTGCTTATTGCCTCTCTGTGTTCGTTGATCTCTGAGCGTCAGCCCCAATTAGTATCCTTCCCGAGCCACAGTAACAGTCTGTGGGGAGCCTCTTGGGGAGACCCAATACGGGAGACCACTTAGAGATCATGTCGGGGTCACCAATTTGTTGTAAATGATAAAGGCCCAAATTATAAAAATAAAGTGATTTATTGTAAAATAAT
This sequence comes from Amazona ochrocephala, assembly GCA_039720435.1. Classification (NCBI taxonomy): domain Eukaryota; kingdom Metazoa; phylum Chordata; class Aves; order Psittaciformes; family Psittacidae; genus Amazona; species Amazona ochrocephala. The sequence goes on from CM077908.1 coordinate 26,790,688, forward strand.
ACAAAGAGGCAGTAAGCAAATCAGTGCTGGGTGCAAAGCAGCACTGGGTGCGCGGGGAGTCTCCGCTCCACCAACATGCACACCAATTCATTTTGTGATCGTCTTTTATACAGTTTTAGTTCCGTTTTCTAGGTAGTCCACTCCTTTTCTCGGAAAGTCCATCCCTCATCAGTTTCGCAACTGGAGCATGTGCAGATTCATCCTCTTGAGGGTCTTGACAGGATTAGTGGGGTCGTGAAGATAAAGGCAACAAGTCTTATTCAAGTCCTCTCCATGACCCTCCATCTAGTGCTTGTGCTGTATTCCTTATATGGGTGTTACAAGACTGATTGGGTAACTTGGGTTTTGACATTGTTAACGGAAAACAAGATACCGTGGTTTGACAGTTACAACTTATCACAAGGTTAATCCAGCTTAATCATTAATATATATATATTACAATTTATCAGCAAATTAACTGTTTACATTTATCACACCTATTATTCCCCCTTTTTGTTTTACTAGCAAGTTTTTTACAGTTTGCTGTGTCCACTCTATCACTACTTGACCTGTGTAATTAACATAACCACCCACTACTCCAGGCAGCATTATTTCAGTAAGATTAGACTGATTTGAAGTCACTTGAACCATTATAACATGTGGCATACCAGTGAATCCTACACACCATGTAACAGGTCGGAATAATGGGGGATTTAACAAATGTGACCAGTATACTTGTCCATTACCCATGGTCACACATAATAGAACAGATATTACAAAGATTTCTGTCATTGTCTTTTCTTTCTGTTGTTGAGTTCTGGGGCTTTATACATTTTGCGGGCAGCCAGCATGGTCCTGTCGCTAGCTGTACACAGCAGTATCCTTGACCCCATGTCAGCAAATGGCTCTGGTCCTTTCCACACGTTATCATGTAGGTCTTTATATAGAACTGGTGGTTTGGGCAAGGAATCGTCCGTCAGATGTCACGAGCACTGTATTGCGGAAAGAGAATCAAAACTAGACAAATTTTTTAAATTGGGTACAAATTGTGCTTTTGCTAACTGTTTGTGTTGAGAAAATCCTTGCATTCCTCGTTTTTTGTTTTATATATAATACCTGCTTTAGATGACCCTACTTGAGCAGGGGATTTGGACTAGGTCATATCTCCAGCATATGCCAACCACAGGCTGCTTGGTCTGCCCTTCTCTTCTGGATGGCTCTCTGATAACAGGGGAGGCCATCCCTCACATCAAGGTCTGGCATGGCATGTGTCCCCACCACTCAATGCCTGCTGGGTTGCAGCCAACAGCGGAGCTAAAGGTTCTTCTTGGTGGCAAACACAGAGGCCAACGCAGTCTTGCCCTTGACTGTGGTAGCAGGCTTTTGGCCATCCTCAGTCCTTGCACCTCGTTGTCAATGCAGAGTTTCACATGCTTCATCCAGTAACAAGTCCCTACTATGGCAAAGCACATACAGATTTACATTAGCAGTATGCATACTACAGGGTGCAGCAGCATGTTGAAGACGCTACTGGCAGTGAGGGATCAGCCAAAGAAATTTCCTACCAGTGATGTTCTCCCACCCTCTTAATTTGTTCCATTGCCTGCTTTATAACACTATCATTGTATTAGAATCTTTCTAGCTTTTGCCTTAGCATTTTCTAGCAGCTGCTGCAAATTTGCATGCTCTAATATCTGTTTTACAAGTGACAAATCCATACAGTACAAGGTGTAGTTTCTTAATAGCAACTGGCTAATAAATACAGGTGGTTTTATACACAAAATCACAAACTCTAATAATAGCTACTTTACAAGTATAATGAACAGGTTAACTTTGTTCATGAAATCGCATGTGGGGGTCGGGACATTCTTTGCAGCTTAGCTAAAACCAAGGGTATTTGGTTAGGTAAAGAATTGCTTGCTGACAATGGAGGAAGATATCTTTACAGCGCATGAGTAAGACTTAGGTCAACTAAAGGACAGCTGAGGAAGACTTCGGCTTTCATCCCAGCGAACACCAGGTGGCAGATTACGACCACCTAGCAACTGACGGTGCAAGCGCACACACAATGCAGAAGATACCAGCCGCCATGTATACAGGAACTAGAGACTGTATAAATAAAGGGACTCTTCCCCATTTATGGCGCCAGCCTATGGCAGAGCACTGTCTCCCTGGCCGCCCAGCACTGTTTTGCTCTCTTATCGCTTGCTAATAAATTCGTTTTTTTTCTTAATACAAATTGACCCCTCCAATTTGTCACGAGCGTCTATAACAACAAGCACACATATTCAAGTTGTTACTTTTCAGTTGCCCGCAAGTAATGTTTTGCAATCATTCGTTTTTCTCTACCTCATCCTGCTCAGGGTATTCATGGTCAGTTCCTGTAGCTGAGGCATCGGTTTCTTCCACTCATCTGTCCAGCTCATGGCAAAGCTTGACAAACTTTGCAGGCAGCCGCCATGGATCTGTAGCTAGGAGGACACAAATATGCCCCCTCCTCCAGGTTATCAGTTCTTGAGAAGAAGACAGGTTAAAGTGTTTCCTTAAAGCAGAGGCATTCTGATGAAAAAGGAATGTGAAGCAGCTGCAGAAGCAAACTGCAGTTTTAACAGTCAAGGAGTTTGCTCTGTCATTATCCATTTTTTTTTTCTTCTTTGAGACAAGGAGGCACCAAATGGAATCAGTTCTAAATAATGTAAAGTCTGGTGGCTTTGTAATGGAAAATAACTGAGAGGCTTGAAGGTAATTGACTTAGTTTTAGGTCCTTAGCACCTTAGTACAAAAATGTAGAAAAACAGGATCTGGGGATGGAGAGTATCCAAGACTAGCAGATGTCCAGGGTGGGAACAGTGAAACTCTGCTCAATAGAAGGACAGGATGATTGCCATGTCTGTTATGTTAATTAAGCCGGAGCTCCAAAGACTGACAGTGGGTATGAATATTGTAAATGACTCTCAAAGACCACCATTACATTTCTGTATACATACGGGAAACTTTCTGGAAAATGATGCAATTCTTGTGTATCCTCATGAATATGTATATTGATTTGGAGAAAACTCCAGGAACAAACTTGCCATCAAAGTTTTCTAGTTGACAAGGAGGTATTCTTTATTGTGGCGCAGGGAGACACAGGGGATATCTCCTCCTAACGTGTGTCCCCCGTATTGCTACACAAGCAGTCCTTATATAGCTATGGAGCACACATACATATTCATGAGGCTACGTATGGATTACATTATTTTCCAGAAAGGTCACCGCATGCATACAAAAATGTGGTGGGGGTCTTTGGGGTCGTTTACTTCTTCCAACAATCTTCATCACTGCTGGCATCTTTTAAAGCACAGGCGGTAGATGCTTATACCAGCTTAATCGGTTCGTTAACACCACAGACATAACAATCATCCTGTCCTCCTACTTATCAGTTAGTTTAACTGCAGCCCATCCTGGACCCCTGCCATTCCAGATACTCCTTATCCTTACATCCTGTTCTTCTAGACTGTTTTTCTTACACTCATTTTGTACTACGGTCATAAAGGCCTAAACTAGGTCAACTACAGCAGTTTATCTTGTACAAGAATTCTCAGTATGTTCTCTAGCTGTACTCTATATTTTTTCTCTGTATATCATGCATCTCAGTAATTTTCCATTACTACTGTTACAAAGCCATCAAACTTAACATTACTTGAAATTGATTCTAAAGGTTTATACATTTCTTTTTGTAATTTTGTACCCTCCTTGTCTCAAATCCCCCCTTTTTTTTGTCCTTTTGCAAATTCTTTTGCAACATTTTATATACCACCATTACCATGTAGAGTCTTTTTGAAATAATTTCCCATTTCTACTTGATGCTTGATTTCATTTCGCTTCCAATTTTCATAATTTATCATAGATTGTTTACAATACCAGAAGGAACATTGTATCATTCCACAAGTAATCAATGATAAAACAATTAACATCAATATTCCTGCAACCAGTTGCCTCAACCAGGAGAGATTGGGTAACCATGAAGTTAACTTTTTCCATATTTCTTCAAAACCCCAGGAGGTATCATCCATGGCCATTTCATGAAAAACTTTAGTTTGTTTCCAAATTTCCTCCAGATCCGTTTCAATTCTGCCGCTTTGATCTATACAGGAATAGCAACTTTCATTGATTATGGAACAAACCCCTCCTTGTGAAGCCAATAACATGTCTAGAGCCATTTGGTTTTGTAATACCATTTTAGATAGGCTAGTTGTCTCTTTTGTTCCGCTTGGATTATATCAATGGTTTTATTTTCTATTTCCTCTATGGTTGCTGAGAGATTTGCAATTGCCTTCTCTATTCACTTACTCCCAAAGTTGGAATTAGCCCTCTTACAAAGCTATGAAATGCGATGTTCCATTCAGTGGTAGGGTTAAACCCTCACCCATTGTGCCCAGCAAAACCTCTAACCCAGGTCTCAGACGAATACTTATTAACAATAGTAAGATTGGGTGTTACAACACCCAAGGCACACGCCCCCTTCTGGTTGGGGGGTAGAGGCTTATAAGCATTTTCTCCACATAACCAATACCATCCTTTCCCTTTAGGAATGGGCCACCACTGAACCACGATACCATCTATATTAATAGTGTGATTGCAATTTGAATGGTGACCTACATCTACGGCATTTATGCAAGTATGACATTCTGCTCTAGTTCCTGGTGTAACACATCTTTGTGCACAGGTATAATATTTATTACTTGGATTAGGATTAACTATCCCAAATTTTAGTCTTTCCCTTTGATGTATATTGCTAGTGTTCATCCACAAATTTGTCCATGAGATAGTGTAGGGAATTGCAACTCCAATTAATGGAAGATCCGGATTTACTCCTGATTTAGGCAACTGTGCACACACCCAACAGTCACTACGATTAAAAACTTTAGCAACACTTTGCACTACTTTCAAATATAAATTTTGGTCCCAAGCTTGTGTGCCAGTTATCATGGAAGTCCAAATTAGGACCGACACAATTTCATATGTAGGGGTCCTGAAGGTTCGATCCACCATGTCTTCTCTGGCTCTGGTGCTTTCTTTATTCTTGAATAATGTATCCAAGCAGGTTGCTCCTTTATCTTCACTGATGTAAAGGTGGTCAGCAATATCTGGTACGGTGCGCTCCACTTCTCCTGTAGAGGATCTCCTGAAAAATTCTTAACATAAACCCAGTCTCCGGATCTGAAAGGGTGAATCGGATAATCCAAAGCTCTTGCTCTTGTCCCTACTATTCTCTTATTTATCTCCTCTAATTGTTTTCCCAGACTGATCAGAAACTGTCAGAGATAGCCTTCTCCCACTTCCTGAAGACTTTCTCCTTTAAACTGAGACTGATATGGTCTTCCATACAAAATTTCAAATGGGCTAACCCCTTCTTTCAACCGAGGTTTTGTTCAGATTCTTAATAAAGCCAGTGGTAAAGCTTGGTACCAATTTAAATTCGTTTCCTGACATATTTTACTAATCTGTTGTTTGATCAAATGGTTCATCTTTTCTACCTGCCCACTGGTCTGAGGCCTGTATGGAACATGTAGTTGCCAATCAATTTCTAATTTTTTGCTAATTTCTTGTAACAATTTTGTGCTAAAGTGTGAGCCTCGGTCAGAAGAAATTGCCGCTGGTACTCCAAAATGAGGTATTATCTCGTTTAATAATGTTCTAATCATTTGTCTTGCATTATTTGTTCTACAAGGGAATGCTTCTGGCCACCCTGAAAAAGTATCCATCAACACTAATAAATATCAATAACCCCCTTTTCTCGGTAATTCAGAAAAATCTATTTGCCACTGCTGTCCTGGATAACTTCCTTTCCCATTTGTCGCAATTTGATTTCTATTTTTGGTTTTAGGGTTATTCTTAAGACATAGCTGACATTGTCTTGTCACTAATTGAACTATAGTGTGTAGGTAGCCAGGGCTTGGCGGTCGGAAGATGTCGCGCTGTAATGGAAAGACAGAGCCCCTCTCCAGGTAGCTGATAGTGTTTAGCTTGAGACGTAAGCAGACGGAAGTGACGTTGTAAACCAAAGCTATATAATGCGGTGTCACTCTGCAATAAACGCCATTTGCCGTCCACCACATTGGTGTCTGCGTGCTGATGGACCCCGCGATCACGCGTAGGTGATTGCCTGTGCCATCCCTGAACCAGGCCACCGTGCCTCCTAGAGGCAACGATAGTGTATAGATTTCTCCCTACAATTTGCCTGTTTAAGTATTTATACAAAGAGCTGCTACCCCAATGAGTTTTATTATGTTCCTCCTGAACTAACTTCCAGAGTTGGTTATAGGGGATTATAATACACCCATCAGATATCTGAACCCAACCCTCTTTATTTTCCTGTCCTTTCAGATCTTCAATAAATTTTCTATCCTCTTTTGAATACCTAGGTTTAGATTTCTCAATTGTTAGCTTGCTATCAGGGATTAGGGACATGATTTTAGATTGTTCAGCTGCTTGTTTGGCTTTAAAATCAGCCAAATTATTTCCGATTTCCTGATCAGAGCCACCTTGTTGATGCCCTCCACAATACAAAATAGCTACTTCTTCAGGTAGCTGAACAGCTTCCAGTAGCCGTAGAATTTCTGTAGCATGTTTAATCTGTTTCTGTTGTGTGTTCAAAAGTCCTTGTTCCTTCCTGATGGCACCATGTGCATGGACCACACCAAATGTGTATTTTAGAATCAGTCCAAATATTTATCCTTTTATCTTTAGCCAATTCCAGGGCTCTCATTAATGCTATTATTTCTGCCTTTTGGGCAGAGGTGTTCAGGGGTAAAGGTTTAGCTTCTATTACCTGTGAAGTGATGGCAATGGCATATCCTGCCTTTCGTTCACCACTTTTCATGAGGCTACTACCATCAGTAAACCAAGATTCAGCATCTTCCAGAGGTCTTTCTTTCAAGTCTGGTCAGCTAGCATATACAGTCTCTTTAGTGGCCAAGCAGTCATGTGCCAGTGGTTCTGTCGATTGTTCCTGGAAAAGAATGCTGGATTCACAACATTAGTGACCACAATTTCTACATCATCTTGTTCCACAAGAGTGGCCTGGTATTTTAAAAAACGTGAAGGAGATAACCAGTGGGCTCCTTTCTGTTCCAGGACTGCTGATACAACATGGGACACTAGCACAGTAATCTTTTGTCCCAAGGTGAATTTGCAAGCCTCTTCAATATTCATAATAACTGCCGCCACAGCCCTTAGGCATCCCGGACATCCTTTGCTCGCTTCATCCAGCTGTTTCAAAAAACAGGCCACTGCCCTTCTGTAGGATCCTAGTTTCTGAGCAAGAACCCCCAAAGCAATTCCCTGTTTTTCGTAGGAATATAGCCAAAACGGTTTAGTCACATCCAGAAATCCCTGAGCTGGAGCTTTCACTAGCTCTATCTTAAAATTTCTAAAAGTCTCCTTTGCTGTACCAGTCCATTCCAAAGAGGGAGTATTTCCCTTTAACAGTTCATTTCTTACCAAAACACCATAACCATGGATCCAAAGTCTGCACCATCCAGTCATTCCCAGAAATGTCTGGAGCTCCTTGATGGTCGATGGTCGTGGAGACTGACAGATGGCTTCTTTTCTAGTTCCAGTGCTAACTGATTTCCAAAAATTGTTGGACTGTTTTTGAACCCTTGAGGTAATGCTGTCCAAGTTAATTGAGTTTTTCTTCCTGTGTCAGTATTTTCCCATTCAAAAGCCAATAAATTCCAGCTTTCTTTGGCCAATGGTAAGCAGAAGAAAGCATCCTTTAAATCCAGGATGGCAAACCATTTCTGATTATTATTCAATTTAGTCAATAAAGTATACGGATTAGCTACTACAGGATGAATATGCTCTGCAATGTTGTTGATTGCTCTGAGATATTGAACCAATGTGCAACTTTTCCCATCATGTTTCTTTACTGTCAAGATAGTAATATTATATTTCAATTCATATTAAAATAATAATCTATATTTTTAAATTTATAATTTTTTTATTTTTTTTTCCCTTTGATCCTCCAATTTTAAGGGATATTGTTTTATTCTAATTGGGCAGGCCCCCTTTTTATTTCTACTTTAACAGGAAAAGATTTTTTGCCTTACCTGGAACTTCTGATGCCCGTGCTCCCAGATATACCTGATTAAAGATTTCTTCTATTTCAGGGAGGTCATAGAATCATAGAATCATAGAATAGTTAGGGTTGGAAAGGACCTTAAGATCATCTAGTTCCAACCCCCCTGCCATGGGCAGGGACACCTCCCACTAAACCATGTATCCAAGACTATGTCCAACCCCGCCTTGAACGCCGCCAGGGATGAAGCATTCACAACTTCCCTGGGCAACCCAATCCAGTGCCTCACCACCCTCACAGTAAAGAACTTCCTCCTTATTTCTAACCTAAACTTCCCCTGTTGAAGTTTGAACCCATTACCCCTTGTCCTCTCACTACAGTCCCTAATGAAGAGTCCCTCCCCAGCATCCCTATAGGCCCCCTTCAGATATTGGAAGGCTGCTATGAGGTCTCCACGCAGCCTTCTCTTCTCCAGGCTCAACAGCCCCAACCTTCTCAGCCTATCTTCATACGGGAGGTGCTCCAGTCCCCTGATCGTCCTCGTGGCCCTCCTTTGGACTTGTTCTAACACTTCCATGTCCTTTTCATGTTGAGGACACCAGAACTGCACACAAAACTCCAAGTGAGGTCTCACGGGAGCAGAGTAGAGGGGCAGGATCACCTACCTTGACCTGCTGGTCACGCTCCTTTTGATGCAGCCCAGGATACGGTTGGCCTTCTGGGCTGCAAGTGCACACTGCCGGCTCATGTTCATTTTTTCATCAACCCACCCCCCCAAGTCCTTCTCCACAGGGCTACTCTCAATCTCTTCCCTGCCCAACCTGTAGCTGTGCCTGGGATTGCTCCGACCCAGGTGTAGGACCTTGCACTTGTCATGGTTAAACTTCATCAGGTTGGCATCAGCCCACCTCACAAGTATGTCAAGGTCCCTCTGGATGGCATTCCTTCCCTCCAATGTCTCAAACGAACCACACAGCTTAGTGTCATCAGCAAACTTGCTGAGGGCGCACTCAATCCCACTGTCCATGTCACCCACAAAGATGTTGAACAAGACCGGTCCCAACACCGATCCCTGGGGGACACCACTCGTTACTGGTCTCCAGCTGGACACTGAGCCATTGAGCACAACTCTTTGCGTGCGGCCATCCAGCCAGTTCTTTATCCACCGAGTGGTCCACCTGTCAAATTGATGTCTCTCCAACTTAGAGAGAAGGATGTCATGGGAGACAGTGTCAAAGGCTTTACACAAGTCCAGGTAGATGACATCAACTGCTCTACCCCTGTCCATCAGTTCCATAGCCCCATCATAGAAGGCCACCAGATTGGTCAGGCAGGATTTCCCCTTAGTGAAGCCATGCTGGCTGTCACCAAGCACCTTGTTGGTTTTCATGTGCCTTAGCATGCCTTCCAGGAGAATCCGCTCCAAGATTTCCCCAGGCACAGAGGTGAGACTGACTGGTCTGTAATTCCCCGGCTCATCCATTTTCCCCTTCTTAAAAATAGGGGTTATATTTCCCTTTTTCCAGTCGTCGGGAACTTCACTTGACTGCCATGATTTTTCAAATATGATGGACAGTGGCTTAGCAACTTTATTTGCCAACTCCTTCAGGACCCGCGTCACCAGGCACTTCATTCAAATATGTGACTGTGTCTTCAGTGTATTTAATTCACTGCCAGCATGTCCTCAGTGAGACATTTCTTTATGGCTAGCACACATGTGCAGAGACCTGGAAGGAGAGGAACTGTTGTCTGTTTTGAAGCTTTATAACCATTTTTAGTACAGTCTTAAAACCAAAACACCTTTTTCCAGGTAAAAAGGGGAGCATGAGGAATGCCATCAGAAAAAAAAAAAATAAGGTGTCAGTATAATCTGCCCTTCCCCAGCCATATGATTAAAAGTAGTTTCTTCAGTGATGAGGAAAGAAGCTTCTGCTTTCTGAGATATAAGATATATTGAGCCTAGGCAACAAAACATCTGCAACAGCATCTTTTGCTGTAGAGGCTGGAGTACAATTTCCTTGTGAATGTTAATGGTATTTTTATTGGATGATTACTGAATATAGGCAGTGGCACCAGAAAGCCAGAAGGGTTTGTGAGGCCCAGACATCATCTAACAGTCAACCACTGCCACAAATGGCCCATTAGAAAACTGCACAGTACCTGGGGTGGTACTGTGGTACTTGGTGGTACTTGGAATCAGTACTTAGTGAAAAGTTTCTCTTCAGAAATTTAAGTAAAATTCATTTCACAGTGTTTACAATACACGTATCCAGTTCTCCTGCACTATAATTCAGGTCTCTTGTTAATTAATTGTGATTTCACAGAATCACAGAATCACAGAATCACAGAATAGTAAGGGCTGGAAAGGACCTCAAGATCATCTAGTTCCAACCCCCCCGCCATGGGCTGGGACACCTCCCACTAAACCATGCCATCCAAGGCTATGTCCAACCCCACCTTGAACGCCGCCAGGGATGAAGCATTCACAACTTCCCTGGGCAACCCATTCCAGGGCCCCACCACCCTCACAGTAAAGAATTTCTTCCTCAGATCCAATCTAAACCTCCCCTGTTTAAGTTTAAACCCATTCCCCCTTGTCCTCTCACCACAGTCCCTCATGAAGAGTCCCTCCCCAGCATCCCTATAGGCCCCCTTCAGATATTGGAAGGCTGCTATGAGGTCTCCACGCAGCCTTCTCTTCTCCAGGCTGAACAGCCCCAACTTTCTCAGCCTATCTTCATACGGGAGGTGTTCCAGTCCCCTCATCATCCTCGTGGCCCTCCTCTGGACTTGTTCTAACACTTCCATGTCCTTTTTATGTTGAGGACACCAGAACTGCACACAATACTCCAAGTGAGGTCTCACGAGAGCAGAGTAGAGGGGCAGGAGCACCTCCCTCGACCTGCTGGTCACACTCCTTTTGATGCAGCCCAGAATACGGTTGGCCTTCTGGGCTGCAAGTGCACACTGCCGGCTCATGTTCATTTTTTCATCAACCCACACCCCCAAGTCCTTCTCTGCAGGGCTGCTCTCAATCTCCTCCCCGCCCAACCTGTAGCTGTGCCTGGCATTGCTCCGACCCAGGTGGAGGACCTTGCATTTAGCATGGTTGAACTTCATCAGGTTGGCATCAGCCCACCTCACAAGCGTGTCAAGGTCCCTCTGGATGGCATTCCTTCCCTCCAATGTATCAACCGAACCACACAGCTTGGTGTCATCGGCAAACTTGCTGAGGGCGCACTCAATCCCACTGTCCATGTCACCCACAAAGATGTTGAACAAGACCGGTCCCAACACCGATCCCTGGGGGACACCACTCGTTACCGGTCTCCAGCTGGACACTGAGCCACTAAGCACTACTCTTTGCGTGTGGCCATCCAGCCAGTTCTTTATCCACCGAGTGGTCCACCTATCAAATTGATGTCTCTCCAACTTAGAGAGAAGGATGTCATGGGAGACAGTGTCAAAGGCTTTACACAAGTCCAGGTAGATGACATCAACTGCTCTGCCCCTGTCCATCAGTTCCGTAGTTCATGTTCACTGAGCTTATCTTTCCTTAGATTTAACATAGTCAAATGACTTGAAAACATTTTGTGCATTTAGCAAGCATCACAAAAGTATCAAAATAATGCTGCCTTCTAACTTTATTTTTAAAATTCCCATTTGAAACAGTTAATGTGTCATACTGTAGGAAGTCCATTACACAGGGTGACATTATAGATGCGTTTTCATGAGGACTTACAGATTCCGTTCTTAATGTTAATAAGTTTTGTGCATGAAACTCACAAAGCTGTGTGGATGTTTACCCCTGTGCCTGGAGTGATTAATTCCAATAAAGAACTCCTTAAGGTGCAGTTTGCAATGCACACATGAAATACAGTCAGATACTGCCCTTTGCAAGGGAAAAAGAGTGCTTAAGGTAAAGGTTTCAATATATGATTCCCACCTTATTAAATGCTGCTCTTTGATAAACTAGATCAGACTTGGACTGTTCATTCCAGACTAGCTGGAATGGAGTGAAGCTTATGTTCAAATTACAGTGTTCAAACAAATCTTTTTCTGTGTTTAGCTTCAAATATATCTTCATCTGCATTTTGCTTTAGGTACAAATAATTTACCAGGTTTTCTCTTCTTTACCTGAATTGTTACTACTTTAAATGGGACGGTTGCTTCTTACATTTCTTGAACCAATGAAGGAAGAAATACTTGTGTAGTTTTCACTGTATCTGTAGGTAGAGGAGGTTTACTAGGTAGCACATGCATGAGTTTTTCTAGTTTGATGCAGAGAACTTACCAGCTATTTTGCCTTTTGTGGCTCAAGGGCATTACTTAAAATACTGTAATAATTACAAAGCTTTGTCATTAAACCTGAAATATATAGCCTATCAATACAAACAAATCTAAGCTCTTAACATGATATCTGAATCTATCTTATTTATTTTATATCTATCAGACACTTGTTTTTAAAACTCAGAATGTACTTATCAACCACAAAGTATTCAGAACACCTTATGAAAGTCAAGCTTCCTGTGGTGCATTGACCTTGGCTGGTTGCCAGGTGATCTTCAAGCTGCTCTATCACTCCCTCTCCTCAACAGCACAGGGGGAGAAAAATGCAACAAAAATCTTGTAGGTTGAGATAAAGACAGAGAGATCACTTAACAATTACCATCATGTGCAAAACCAACTTGACTTGGGGAAATTAATCTAATTTATTGCCAATCAAATCAGAATAGGGTAATGAGAAATAAGAACATTACCCTACCAGGGAGTAGTCTAGGGGTGCACAAGAAGTTGGGTGGGGACACAGTTGGGACAGCTGACCCCAAATGACCAAAGAGATATTCCATGCCATATGACATCATGCTCAGCAATAAAAGCTGGGGGAAGAAGAAGGACATGGGGGGATGTTCAGAGTCATGGCGTTTGTCTTCCCAAGTAGCCATTACATGTGATGAAGCCCTGCATTCCTGATGATGGGAAGTGATGAATGAATTCCTTATTTTGCTTTGCTAGCATGTGGGGCTTTTGCTTTCCCTGTTAAGCTTTCTTTATCTCAACCCATGAGTTTTCTCGCTTTTGCCATTTCGATTGTCTCCCCCATCCCACCTAGGAGGGAGTGAGCAAGCGGCTGTGTGGTGCTTAGCTCCTTACTGAGCTTAACCCACAACAACTTTCCTCCATTTCATGTTTGCTTAAACATTGGTATTTTAGTTCCAAATAATATCCTGGGCAGGTAGAACTTCAAGTATTGGTGTAATCTGCAGATGTTGCTGCAGACTAGTGCAATGGTGAGACTTATCAAGCAGGATACCAATATCCACATTCTGCAAAATGAATTGTAGTTGCTATTTTTTATCCTACTGTCTATTGCATTTGGCATAACCTTCAGGTTTGGGTAGTGAGGGGGCTGCCAGGGTGCTCTGTGTGGGTGAAAAGACCAGGAACTGCCCTGTGACAATCACAGAGTTCCAGCAGGTTCTGACACTGGTGTAAACACCCCGTTACCCACATCCACCCCCCAAAACCACAGCCAGGCAGGGTAGCCTCCACACCCCAGCTCACATATATTTAAGGAAGAGTCACAGCTGTGAGGGGAAAGAGAAGTGGAGAAGACATGCGGAATGATATATTGTTGAGGATGTAGCTGGAGTCGCGCTCTTGGAAGGAGGCACTCCAGGCATGACATCGAGGTATGACATAGAGGGACTGTGGCCTGTAGGCAACCCATGCCAGGGCAAGGATAGCCCTGAGTGACTGTGGCCTGAGGGTGAGCCATGCTAAGGCAGGGGTACCCCTGATGGAATGCACCCTGTGGGTCACCCAAACCAGAGCAGAGGAAAATGAGTTAAGAGCAAGGAATAGAAGGCAAAATATTATGCACTTGACCCCACCTTTCTGTGTTGCCCATTGCCTTACCAGAGGAACTGTAATGGGCTGAGTGTAACAGACAGCAAAAACAAAGGAAGTAAAACTAGGAAAGGGAGAGCAGATATGTCTGACTGAAGTTGAGCCTAGGGAAGTGGGAGGAATGATATGTCCCTCAGCATTTCTTTAATTGTTTTGTGGTTTTGTTGTTTGTTTTTTTTTTTCCTTTGTCAATACATGAATAAATGAGTAGAAGTTTATCTCAACTGGCAATACATTCAATTCAGCAAAAATTCTGTGAGCTGGGACTGTTTTGCCCATGATAGCTTCATCCCCATTAAATACTGTAAGGGTTTATATAAAGGACTGGATCTGATTTGCAGTGGGATAGTCTTGTATTTATGTAAGTCTAGTTAAGTTCCAAATCTAACAACATGCAGCTGTCTAGTCCCTGCAGGAAAACTAAATGGAAGGATATATATCTCTGCACCTAGACAACATGGTGCCTCTGCCTTACTGCAAAAGAGAATGTTGTGATTGAAGAGTAAGATGACATATTAGAAATTGTGCATGATAACAGAACCAGCTCAATTCCCCTTCCAGCTCCTGGTGAATATGAAGCGAAGAGGTAACATTGCTACCAAATTAGCAAAAAGTACATTAAGTGTCTTTGCCTTCTGAATGATGTTTTATGCAAATCTCAATCAGTTACCAGGCATCATTCTTATACACTGCTTCCTTCACTCTAAAAAGTAATGTTGTCACCATGAAAACATCTTTTTCTTAAGAAAACTATGAACAGGAAAGGTTAGCAAAATCCTGCAGTGGGAAGTAACAATGCAGAATGCCTCTCAGAACATGAGCTTAAAAGGTCAAGTCATCATCGTAAAATTTCACCTTATTACTTTCTCTCAAATACTCACAGGAGCCACAGTCTCAAAGCAAAACAAATGCTTATTGGCTAAGGATCTTCTCTAATATCAACTTCAACCTAAGGAATGCAAAATTAATTAAAATGTATGCAAGATCATAACATTTCAGTGTCTAACAGTACTTTTGCTTTTGGATGAAGGTGGTAAGAGCACTGAGAATAAAACTGACAAAAGTAAGTTAAAAGCTGAATTAATTTCTAAATATATCTTCAGTCTCTCAACTGAAATGTAAGAAACCAGAAAAAAGTAGTCATGGATATAAAATGTAGTGCCTGAAGACACAATATCACCTATCATTTAAAAATTAAACTTTTTTTCATTCCATTTTCTTCAATTAGTGAGTTTTAAAATTAATTTTCCATTAATGCAAGAGGACTAGGTGGTCAAGAAGCTTTCTCAGTCTCAGCCACTAGTCAGAGCAGGAAAAATCAGAACCAGGATCAGCATGATCACAGCACAACCATGTGCCTTCCTTGTCCAAATGCAGCTATTAAACATGAGGCACTACTCTTGAGGTGGAAATATTTTTTATCAGTTTCTTTGTTTTCTTTGTTTCTTTGGTTGCATTTTTTTATGAGCATGCTTTCTAAGTTCTAAGTAGTAACAGTAATAATGCTGAGTAATTTGTCTTTTTCATTGGAACCACTGAGATGATAGCGCTACTTGATTCTTATTTCTGAAGTGCTTCATAAAATTCTAGTAGACAGGCTATCAGTCAGTCTAAAGAAATGCAGCCTCCCTTTCCAAACAGCATAATGAAGGCCTGCAATAAGCCTACAAAACCAATAGCTTCTGGAAAAAAAAAAAAAAAAATTTGAAAATAAAGAACAAGTCTTGTTTGTTCTCTGTAGAAAGTGGAACATCAAGTCTTGCAGCCTAAACAATTTAAAAAATGTTTTCAAATATTTTGCTTTGAGGTTCTTCATTAAGCAGAAGAGCAAATTGCAAACAAAACAAATAATTTATCTCTACTGCTCTTAATAAAATACACTGAAATTTCTCATGGTGTTAAAAGAACAGTATATTTTCCCTGCATATTACTAAGGCATAAACAATATTCAAACAACCCAAATTTAAATGAGAGCACATTCATGCATATTAGAGTTACAGTAGTATACCATGAAAAATGACGGGATGTGGTGGGTTGTTGTGGTTTAAGCCACCTTGGCTGGCTGCCCAATCCCTACTCAGTCACTCTCTAAATTCCTTTTCTCAGCAGGACAGGGGGAGAAAATAACATAGAAAACCTTGTGGACTGAGACAAAGGAAGTTTAATAAGAAAAGCAAAAGCTGCATGCAAAAGCAAAGCAAAACTTTCCACTGCCTGGAAAGCAGGGTATCAGTACACAGTGGTTGCTTGTGAAGCCGAATGCCATAACCACAAATGTCCTCGCATCCTCCTACCTCTTCCCTCAGCTTTTCATTGCTGAATATGACATCATATGGTATGGAATATCCCTTTGGTCAGATGTTGTCAGATGTCCTGGCTATGTTCCCTCCCAACCCAAAACACTTGTGTATTATGATTCAGAGAAATCTCTAGGAACTTGCTAACAATGTTTATGTTAACAAGCAGGTATTCTTTATTGCTGTGCCGGGAGACACGGAGATAGCTCCTCCTAGCGTCTCTCCAAATTGCAAAACAAGCCATCCTTATATAGTCACTAAGCATACATATTCATGAGGTTACTTATGTATTACATCATTCTTCCAGAAAGTTTCTTGAGCATGCGCACAAATATGTGGTAGTGGTCTTTGGGGGTCGTTTACTTCTTCCAACAATCTTCATCACTTGGCTGTTCCTTGAACTTACGTCCTGGCAGTCTCTGAAGCATGCGCAGTGGAAAAATGCTTACGCCAGCTTAATTAGTTTAGTAAAACCACTGACTTAATTGAATGATTTCTCCCTGTTGAGGTGACTGTCTCGGGAGGGGAGGCCTGCAGCGCCTGATCAGGGGGGAGGCTCGGCGTCTACGAGCTTCACCTCGGAGCAGCAACTTGCCCCGAGGGAGCTTCAAGTCCTCGAAAAGGCCTGCCCAGGAGCCTGCAGCTCTGCGGAGGCGAGCGGCTGACTCAGAGGGGGCGGCGTCAGGAGGACCGGCGGCAGACCTGACTGGTTAAAATCCTGCCCCAGGGAGCGCGAGCGACCCGGAGCGCAGCGAACAGGGCAGGCTCGAAGCAGTTTGGGCGGGCAAACAGGGCGGGCTCGAAGCAGTTTGCGCGGCAGTTCGCGCGGGCAGGCGAGCGGGGTGGTGAGAGGGATGGTGAACACTCGCCATACGGGCAAGGCTCGGTCTGGGAGCTCTGCTCTGGCTGCGCCGGTGGTGGCCAGCGTAGGCACCCAGACGGAGCCGACGGGAAGGGAGGCTGTAGTGCAGAGCTCGGGGTATCCTAAGGGAAGGGTGAGCAATGGGCAGGGCTGCACTCTGCGTTCCCTGGTGGAGGTCCTCCTGCAGCAGGTGGCTGAACTGCAGGAAGCTGTTACCAGGCTGAAAGGTGTCAAGGAAGCTGAGGGGGAGCAGCACTGCTTGCTCCGGGACCAAACTGTTCCGGGGCCTCAAGTGTCTACTGTTGCCCATGCAGGAAAGGAGGCTGCTAACCCAGGAAAGGAGGCTGCTAACCCAGGAAGCTGGGAAAAGGTAACAGAAAAAAACAACAAAAAAAGGAGGAAGAGGGTAATTAAAAGCAAGGGGCTTCCTCCTACGTCTGTTGTCCCCACCCAGAACCGCTTTGCTATCCTGCAGGGGGCTGATGAGCAAGAGCGCTCTGCTATCCTGCAGGGGGCTGATGAGCAACAGCGCTCCCACCAGGCTCAACCAGCTAGTGCACTGGTAAAGAAGGTCACTACTGGTGCTGCCAGGAAAAAGCGGCGGACCATAGTAGTCGGGGACTCTAATCTGAAAGGCACAGAGGCACCCATCTGCTGGCCTGACCCAGGCTCAAGGGAGGTGTGTTGCCTACCAGGAGCTCGGATCAGGGATGTGGCCGAGAAGCTGCCTGCTCTAGTCAGTCCCACTGACTATTACCCACTCCTGGTAATCCATGTGGGTGCTACTGATATAGATAGCAGTAGCCCGGAGACCATAAAGAAGGACTACAGGGCTCTGGGAGAGGTGGTTAGGGGCTCTGGAGCTCAGATTGTCTTTTCGTCAATTCTCCAGGATACAGGGCAGGACCTTGAAAAGGCTAGGAGGATTGGGCAGGTTAATAAATGGTTAGAAGGGTGGTGCTACAGTCAGGGGTTTGGGTACCTTGACCATGGGACTCAATATAGTAGGCCAGGTCTACTGGGGGCTGGTGGAACTGGTCTGACAAAGAAGGGGAAGAGTGGATTTGGTAGGAGGCTTGCCAGGCTGGTCAAGGATGCTTTAAACTAGATGTGTTGGGGGAGGGGGGCATCATTCCATCCCAACACACCCAGTCGGTTGGTAGCACCTATAGTAAATGTTCAGAGCAATGTAGGGATATTCCAGCTGCTCCAGCCAATGAGCCAGCTTCAATTGGATCTCGGCTCAAATGCCTCTACACAAATGCCCGTAGTATGGGGAACAAACAAGAGGAATTAGAGATGTGTGCACATCTACAGGGGTATGATATCATAGGCATCACAGAAACATGGTGGGATGGCTCCTATGACTGGTGTGTTGGAATGGAAGGTTACCGGCTCTTTAGGAAAGACAGGCCCGGCAGACGGGGAGGGGGAGTTGCTATTTATGTTAGGGATAGGCTAGAGAGTATGGAACTCTGTCTGGGGACAGGTGAGCAGTCGACAGAGAGTTTGTGGGTCAGGGTTAAAGGGAGAACAGCGATGGGTGATATTATTGTGGGGATCTGTTACAGACCGCCTGACCAAGGGGACTTGCTGGACAAAGCGCTCCATAGGCAGATAGGAGCAGCCTCACGCTTGCAGGCCCTTGTTCTCATGGGAGACTTCAACCACCCTGATATCTGTTGGAGGGATGGTACGGCCCGGCACAAGCAATCCAGAAGGTTCCTCGATTGTGTGGAAGACAACTTCCTTCTGCAAGTAATAGAGGAGCCGACAAGGAGAGGTGCCATACTTGACCTCGTCCTCACCAACAGGGAAGGGCTGGTTGGGAATGTGACGCTCCAGGGCAGCCTTGATTGCAGCGATCATGAGATGGTTGAGTTTGAGATCCTCAGGACAGTGAGAAGAGCATGCAGCAAGCTCACTGCCCTGGACTTCAAGAGAGCAGACTTTGGCCTCTTCAGGAACCTGCTCAGTAAGGTTCCATGGGATACAGCCCTAGAGGGCAGGGGGGCCCAAGACTGTTGGTTGATATTCAAGGCTCACCTGCTGCAAGCTCAGGAGCGATGCATCCCAACCAGAAGGAAGTTCAGCAGGAGGGCCAGGAGACCTCCTTGGATGGATAAGGAGCTGCTGAGCAAAATTCGAAGGAAAAAAGAGGCTTATAAAAGGTGGAAGCAAGGTCAGGCGGCCTGGGAAGACTACAGGGATGTTGTCCGGGAAGCTAGGGACCAGGTTAGGAATGCTAAGGCCCACTTAGAATTAAACTTGGCTAGGGATGTTAAGGATAACAGGAAGGGATTTTATAGGTACATTGCCAATAAAAGACAGGTCAGGGACACCGTGGGCCCTCTCCAGAAGTTATCGGGAGAACTGCCTACCCTAGATTTGGAGAAGACTGAGGTTCTTAATGACTTCTTTGCCTCAGTCTTTACGGGCAAATGCTCTGACCACACCACCCAAGTCTTGGAAGGCAGACGTGGGGACGGTGAGGGTGGGGACCCTGGGCCCACTGTGGGGGAGGATCTTGTTCGGGACCACCTTAGGAACCTGAATGTATACAAGTCCATGGGACCGGATGAAATCCATCCACGGGTCCTGAAAGAGCTGGCAAATGAAGTTGCTAAGCCACTGTCCATCATATTTGAAAAATCACGGCAGTCAGGTGATGTTCCCGATGACTGGAAAAAGGGAAATATAACCCCCATTTTTAAGAAGGGGAAAACGGATGACCCAGGGAATTACAGACCAGTCTGTCTCACCTCTGTGCCTGGCAAAATCTTGGAGCGGATTCTCCTGGAAGGCATGCTAAGGCACATGAAAACCAACAAGGTGCTTGGTGACAGCCAGCATGGCTTCACTAAGGGGAAATCCTGCCTGACCAATCTGGTGGCCTTCTATGAAGGGGCTACGGAACTGATGGACAGGGGTAGAGCAGTTGATGTCATCTACCTGGACTTGTGTAAAGCGTTTGACACTGTCTCCCATGACATCCTTCTCTCTAAGTTGGAGAGACATCAATTTGATAGGTGGACCACTCGGTGGATAAAGAACTGGCTGGATGGCCACACGCAAAGAGTAGTGCTCAGTGGCTCAGTGTCCAGCTGGAGACCAGTAACGAGTGGTGTCCCCCAGGGATTGGTGTTGGGACCGGTCTTGTTCAACATCTTTGTGGGTGACATGGACAGTGGGATTGAGTGCGCCCTCAGCAAGTTTGCCGATGACACCAAGCTGTGTGGTTCGGTTGATACATTGGAGGGAAGGAATGTCATCCAGAGGGACCTTGACACGCTTGTGAGGTGGGCTGATGCCAACCTGATGAAGTTTAACCATGCCAAGTGCAAGGTCCTACACCTGGGTCGGAGCAATGCCAGGCACAGCTACAGATTGGGCGGGGAGGAGATTGAGAGCAGCCCTGCGGAGAAGGACTTGGGGGTGTGGGTTGATGAAAAAATGAACATGAGCCGGCAGTGTGCACTTGCAGCCCAGAAGGCCAACCGTATCCTGGGCTGCATCAAAAGGAGTGTGACCAGCAGGTCGAGGGAGGTGCTCCTGCCCCTTTACTCTGCTCTCGTGAGACCTCACTTGGAGTATTGTGTGCAGTTCTGGTGTCCTCAACATAAAAAGGACATGGAACTGTTAGAACAAGTCCAAAGGAGGGCCACGAGGATGATCAGGGGACTGGAGCACCTCTCGTATGACGATAGGCTGAGAAAATTGGGGCTGTTCAGCCTGGAGAAGAGAAGGCTGCGTGGAGACCTCATAGCAGCCTTCCAATATCTGAAGGGGGCCTATAAGGATGCTGGGGAGGGACTCTTCATTAGGGACTGTGGTGAGAGGACAAGGGGTAATGGGTTTAAACTTAAACAGGGGAAGTTTAGATTGGATATGAGGAAGAAATTCTTTACTGTGAGGGTGGTGGGGCCCTGGAATGGGTTGCCCAGGGAGGTTGTGAATGCTTCATCCCTGGCGGCGTTCAAGGTGGGGTTGGACATAGCCTTGGATGGCATGGTTTAGTGGGAGGTGTCCCTGCCCATGGCAGGGGGGTTGGAACTCGATGATCTTGAGGTCCTTTCCAACCCTTACTATTCTATGATTCTATGATTCTATGATTCTACTTATCGGTTAACTCAGCTACAACTCATCCTGAACATCTGCTTGTTTCGGATAATCTTTGTCTACACATTCTGTTTTGCTTACCATAAATTATGTCCAAGGTTACAAGGCCCTAGAACTATGTCGACTACGGTCATTTATCTTATACAAGGTTGATCACTAAGCAGAACTAATTTATTTACTTATAATAGATTATATTTCAGTCTATATTCCTCTATTTCAATTATCAACGGTGTTCTAAACTCAAATGCAAAGCACAGCACCTATATGGGCCGCTGTGAAGAAAGTTAAGTCCATCTCACCCTGCTGCAGTACACAGAACAAGAGCTATTTTATTTTCTAATTTCCTCTTTCTAAATGCTGATTGTTTCCCCAAATTACTGTTTTCAGCACCAAACTTCAGCAGCTCTGTCAGCATGTTTATTACTTCCATGATTGTGCTGAGAAAAAAATGGAGAAACACAATTTTATGAGAGATATTTTTGTCCATGTGAAGGAAAATTAAATTCCATCATCAAGAATAAATGGTTGTTGATGGCCAGTGCAAGTCTTTAGTGCTTTCTGCATTGTCATGCACTGTTTAGCTCCCTTTAATCTCTTATTCTATATTTTTTTATGATCTCAACATGTCAAGGTGGACAGACAGCACTGCTCAAACGTAATTCTTTTCAATCGCCACAATCCTATCATTCTCAAGTGAAAGAGTATGGTGCTGAATATTTGAATTTATATTGAGTGTCATTGAGTTTTGAAATCTTTACTGCCTTTCATTTCATCATATATGATCTTGGAGCAGCATATTGAATATCTTAATGAACCTAAATTTTGAAAATATAAGCATTAGTATAGCCAGGAAAAAATCCACCAAGATGATATAGATTTGGTGCATGCATTACAAAGTTCTTTGAAAACTGAGCTATCATTTACCAACTAGAATTTCCAACTTTCATGTTTGAAAATTTAATCTCAAATGTAAACCAAGTGTGAACTGGGACAGATTCATTATGACTACAAACAACTGGAAGATACCTTCCTAAGATGTAAAATACCTGAATTTTCTTCAGGATGGAGCCTGTAAAAAAACCCTGAGACTTTAACTAAACCAGAATAGAACAGGATAGAACAGTTCAGTTGTAAATGACTGACAACAATCATCTGTTGGACTACCAACTGCCTGACCAATACGGGCCTGACCAAAAGTTAAAGCATGTTATTAAGGGAGTTTTCCAAATGCCTCTGAAACATTAACAGGCATGGGGCATTGACCACCTCTCTAGGAAGTCTGTTCCAATGCCTGTCCACCCTCTCTGTAAAGAAACGATTCCTAATGACAAATCTGAACCTCCCCTGTCACAGCTTTAAACCATTCCCATGCATCCCATCACTGGATACTAAAGAGAAGAGATCAGCACCTCCGTCTCCACTTTCCCTCCTCAGAAATGTGTAGAGAGTAATTAGGCTGCCCCTTCAGCCTCTTTTTCTCCAAACTTGTCAAACCCGGAGTCCTCAGCTGCTCATAGGACGTGCCTTCTAGCCCTTTCACCGGCTTCTGGATGCATTCAAGTACCTTAATATACTTTTTAAATTGCGGGGCCCAGATCTGCACACAGTACTCAAGATGAAGCCACACCACCACTGAATACAGAGGGCTAATTACCTCTTTTAACTGTCTAATAATGCTGTGTCTTGCCCTCTTGGCTGTCGGGGCACACTGGTGACTCCTATTGAGCCAGCTGTCAGACAGCACCCCTGGATCCCTTTTTGCAGGGCTGCTCTCCAGCCACTCCTCTCCCAATTTATATTTGTGTCTGGTGTTACTCCATCCCAGCTGTCTTTAAGTTTTATATTAAAATCTGATTTAGTTCACCAATTAAAATTAGAAATTCTGACATAGTCCTGTCCTGGGTTCAGCAGCAGCAGCAGTCATTTTTCTCCTTCTCGGTAGCTGGTGCAGCGCTGTGTTTTTGATTTTGGGCCTGGGAACAGTGCTGATAACACCAGTGTTTTCAGTTACTGCTTGGTGATGTTTAGGCTGGCCAAGGACTTTGTGAGTCTCATGCTCTGCCAGGAAGGAGGGGAAGCCGGGAGGAAGCAGAGACAGGGCACCTGACCCAGACTAACCAAAGAGATTATTCCATACCACAGCACGTCATGTCCAGGATGTAGAAACGGAGGGCAGAGACCCGGAAGGGTGGTGAGGGTGCACGGCGGAGGGCACGGTGGGGGGTGCTCTGGTGGGGGTGCACGGCTTGATACTGGGTGGTGAGCTATTGTATTCTCCTTTTCCTTGTATCTGCCTTGTCATTATTATTATTGGTGGTAGCAGTAGTGATTTGTGTTATACCTTAGTTACTAAACTGTTCTTATCTCAACCTGTGGGAGTTGCATTCTTTTGATTCTCCTTCCCATCCCTCCAGGAGCGGAGGGAAGAGACAGTGGGGAGTGAGTGAGAGAGCGACTGTATGGGTTTATAGACTTAAACCACGACAAGTCCCTAGTGTATGTTTAACCATAAAGGAAAACTGCACAGCTCAGCACTATTTAGTGTGACCTGAAGAAGTGTGATAGTCTGAAATAGCAGAGGTGTGTTCTAATCAAAGTGAATTAGTAAAAGTGCATGAGCAAAGTAACACAGAGTCATAGAATCACAGAATCATAGAATAGTTAGGGTTGGAAAGGACCTCAAGATCATCTAGTTCCAACCCCCCTGCCATGGGCAGGGACACCTCCCACTAAACCATGCCAGCCAAGGCTATGTCCAACCCCACCTTGAACACCGCCAGCAATGGAGCATTCACAACTTCCCTGAGCAACCCATTCCAGGGCCTCACCACCCTTACAGTAAAGAATTTCTTCCTCATATCCAATCTAAACTTCCCCTGTTTAAGTCTGAACCTGTTACCCCTTGTCCTCTCACTACAGTCCCTAATGAAGAGTTCCTCCCCAGCATCCCTATAGGCCCCCTTCAGATATTGGAAGGTTGCTATGAGGTCTCCAGGCAGAAGCTGCTTTCTCCTATTATGCTTAGCATACTCACTGGTCATGAACCAAATTCTCTGAATGTATTATTGTGTCCAATCATGAGTGACAGAAGGCTATTGCTATTATCACTATGACTGTATGAGGCAAGTGCCCTTCCAGACAAGAAACCATTTCAGTTAGCAAAGTTTTGCTGGGTATTTTGCCTCCTCCTCCCTGGAGAGCAAGGTAGAGAAAGCCTGGATATTTGTTGAGACCTTTGGAGGAAATTGGGAAATACTTGTGTAACAGAGGGAACAGTGTGACTTATGTTTTTTTTATTGCATTAATGAAATTGTGTCACAAAGAAAGATCCCCATTAGATTCTCTGGATAAAACCCAAACCCTACTAAAACAGATGAGAAGACTCCCATGAAGTTCCATATAGCTGCGATTGCATCTTTTGCTATAACCTTGCATTTATAGTGTTAGCAATTGGAACAGGGAGAAAGTTAAGGACAGGGCAAGGAGCAGACAAGAAAAAGCTTGCTATATCGCACATTGACAAATCATGGAAAGGTAATGGACAGGGAGCTCCATTTGTAATTTTGTAGCTGCACTTAACACATAAGAAAATAGTTTCTCTTCTGTAAAGTCATGTAGAAGGAATGAAACAAAGGAAAGAGAATTACTAAAATGACAGGAAATAGTTGCTTGGGTTTGGTATCCAACTTGTTGGTTCTACATTTTTCCTAGTTAATCAAATGTTTTGCTTTTTGTGCTTTTTTCTCATCATTGCTACATCATTCTCTGTACCTTGCTACAGACACCATGGTGTTTAATTTGTATTATCTAATATTTGAGTGTTTATGAAACATCTAAAGAGATCTTTCATTGTCCATATTGAATCCTTATAAATACATACATGTGTTTGATCATCATTTTTACCCTAGAGTTACTTATCATCATTCTGTTAAAGGGTTATCCATCATTTTTAGAGCCTGTTAATGTTTCCATGCGTTTAAACAGTTCCATGGGGCAAGAGTGAAATATATAAACAAGATTTTGTGGGTTCAGTCTTTTTTTAATTATTGGAAGAGTAAGAGGGGAAAAAAGCACTAATGGCAGCAACTTTTAAGCAGTGTATAATAAAAACAGTATGCATGTGATGCAGGTTTGGTCTAGATTAGTCAAAAATAGACTGGTTTTAACTTTCAGACACATTGATCTTCTAAGTGTAAAAGTAGCTAATTAATTTATTGTTTGTGTATGGGGGGTAAAACAAGAAGAAATTGATGAAATTTTATTATCAGTGGTTGATACTATTTTAGGCCTAAGAATTGAAAGAAATATATGGGTTTTGAGCAGGTCAGAATTCAATCTGACAGAAAAAGTAACATGATCACAGAATTATGTACTTTGTCACATTATCTGTATTCCAGAAATATGTTGCTATTATATAAATATGTCACAAAAATAAGGTATAAATGGAGCCCCCACTGAGAGCAATATTTCCTTCCACCAGACTTGTGGAAGGAGCTGATTTGCCACAGAGAAA
The DNA here is from genome assembly GCA_039720435.1 of Amazona ochrocephala. Classification (NCBI taxonomy): domain Eukaryota; kingdom Metazoa; phylum Chordata; class Aves; order Psittaciformes; family Psittacidae; genus Amazona; species Amazona ochrocephala. The sequence continues at coordinate 26,816,433 of CM077908.1, forward strand.
ATATTTTCTCCAGAATATTATTTATTGGCTTTCTTAGTCTATAAAATGAATTCTAGATCTATTCTGGAAAAGCCACTGCACCACTGTTCTTATATGCTGTAGTGGTTTAAGCCCAGCTGGTAACTCAGAACTATGCAGTTGCTTGCTCAATACCCACCCCTTCCACCCTGCTCCCAGAGGGATGGGGAGGAGAACTGAAAAATCAGGGAACTGGAGCACCTCCAGTATGAAGATAGGCTGAGAAAGTTGGGGCTGTTCAGCCTGGAGAAGAGAAGGCTGCATGGAGACCTCATAGCAGCCTTCCAGTATCTGAAGGGGGGCTATAGGGATGCTGGGGAGGGACTATTCATTAGGGACTGTAGTGATAGGACAAGGGGTAACAGGTTCAAACTTAAACAGGGGAAGTTTAGATTGGATATGAGGAAGAAGTTCTTTACTGTGAGGGTGGTGAGGCCCTGGAATGGGTTGCCCAGGGAAGTTGTGAATGCTCCATCCCTGGCAGTGTTCAAGGCGGGGTTGGACATAGCCTTGGCTGGCATGGTTTAGTGGGAGGTGTCCCTGCCCATGGCAGGGGGATTGGAACTAGATGATTTTAAGGTCCTTTCCAACCCTAACTATTCTATGATTCTAGGCCATGGGCAGGGACACCTCCCACTAAACCATGCCATCCAAGGCTATGTCCAACCCCACCTTGAACGCCGCCAGGGATGAAGCATTCACAACTTCCCTGGGCAACCCATTCCAGGGCCCCACCACCCTCACAGTAAAGAATTTCTTCCTCAGATCCAATCTAAACCTCCCCTGTTTAAGTTTAAACCCATTACCCCTTGTCCTCTCACCACAGTCCCTAATGAAGAGTCCCTCCCCAGCATCCCTATAGGCCCCCTTCAGATATTGGAAGGCTGCTATGAGGTCTCCACGCAGCCTTCTCTTCTCCAGGCTGAACAGCCCCAACTTTCTCAGCCTATCTTCATACGAGAGGTGCTCCAGTCCCCTGATCATCCTCGTGGCCCTCCTCTGCACTTGTTCTAACACTTCCATGTCCTTTTTATGTTGAGGACACCAGAACTGCACGCAATACTCCAAGTGAGGTCTCACGAGAGCAGAGTAGAGGGGCAGGAGCACCTCCCTCGACCTGCTGGTCACGCTCCTTTTGATGCAGCCCAGGATACGGTTGGCCTTCTGGGCTGCAAGCGCACACTGCCGGCTCATGTTCATTTTTTCATCAACCCACACCCCCAAGTCCTTCTCCACAGGGCTGCTCTCAATCTCCTCCCCGCCCAACCTGTAGCTGTGCCTGGCATTGCTCCGACCCAGGTGGAGGACTTTGCATTTAGCATGGTTAAACTTCATCAGGTTGGCATCAGCCCACCTCACAAGTGTGTCAAGGTCCCTCTGGATGGCATTCCTTCCCTCCAATGTATCAACCGAACCACACAGCTTGGTGTCCTCAGCAAACTTGCTGAGGGCGCACTCAATCCCACTGTCCATGTCACCCACAAAGATGTTGAACAAGACCGGTCCCAACACCAATCCCTGGGGGACACCACTCGTTACTGGTCTCCAGCTGGACACTGAGCCACTGAGCACTGCTCTTTGCGTGCGGCCATCCAGCCAGTTCTTTATCCACCGAGTGGTCCACCTATCAAATTGATGTCTCTCCAACTTAGAGAGAAGGATGTCATGGGAGACAGTGTCAAAGGCTTTACACAAGTCCAGGTAGATGACATCAACTGCTCTGCCCCTGTCCATCAGTTCCGTAGCCCCTTCATAGAAGGTCACCAGATTGGTCAGGCAGGATTTCCCCTTAGTGAAGCCATGCTGGCTGTCACCAAGCACCTTGTTGGTTTTCATGTGCCTTAGCATGCCTTCCAGGAGAATCCGCTCCAAGATTTTGCCAGGCACAGAGGTGAGTCTGACTGGTCTGTAATTCCCTGGGTCATCCATTTTTCCCTTCTTAAAAATGGGGGTTATATTTCCCTTTTTCCAGTCATCGGGAACTTCACCTGACTGGTGTCCCTGCCCATGGCGGGGGGGTTGGAACTCGATGATCTTGAGGTCCTTTCCAGCCCTTACTATTCTGTGATTCTGTGATTCTGTGATTCTATGATTCTATGATCTGAATAAATGATCTTGGAAAAAGGCACTAATCTGCACTGCAGGGGGAGGATGTGGGTGTAAGAGAGTGATGGTAAAGGTTTTTTATGGATCTCAATAAGAAAGGCCTGACAACAAATGGAGCAATAAAATAGCTGTTTTAATAAGATAGAGTAAAACCAGGAATATAGAAAGCAAGTAAATCTTACGGCCTTTTGGGTTCTGGGAACTCCCAGAACTCTTTTCCACTCCTCTAACACTTCCTTCACTGTGTTGCCCCACACAATGATGTTGTTGATGTATTACAGGTATTGTTATTGATGTATTGATGTATTGCAGGGGCATCACCTTGTTCCAGTGCAATCATTTAGATTAGTCCATGAGAAATAATAGTAGGACTGTGCTTCTACCCCTGCTGCATTTGATTCTAGCTGTACTGGACATCACCTTCACATGAAAGCAAATTGTAGTCTGCACTCTGATGCCAAAGGCATCAAGGAAAATGCACTGATGATATCAGTTGTTGCATACTACTTGGCTGCCTTTAACTCCAGTTCATATTGGAGTTCTAGAATATCTGGTATGGCAGCATTCAACGGTGACATGACTTTGTTCAAGGTCATGATAGCCCACTGTTAACCTCCAACCTCCGTTAGGCTTTTGCTCTGGCCATATGGGACTATTAAAGGGTGAGTGAGTCTTGCTCATCACTCACTCCTTGGCTCTCCAGCCACCGAATCAACTTATGTATTGGAACCAGGCAGTCTCGTTTGGTGCAACAATGACACCAAATTCCTTCCTTACCTTATGTCCTGGGTTCAGCAGTAGCAGGCATTTTTCTCCTTCTTAGTAGCTGCTGCAGTGCTGTGTTTTTGACTTTCGGCCTAAGAACAGCGCTGATAACACCGATGTTTTCAGTTACGGCTTAGAATGTTTGGTTTGACCAAGGACTTTCTGAGTCTCATGCTCTGCCAGGGAGGAGAGGAAGCCGGGAGGAAGCAGAAACAAGACACCTGACCCAAACTGACCAAAGAGGTATTCCATACCACAGCACGTCATGCCCAGGATGTAAAAACTGGGGGCAGGAACCCGGAAAAGTGAGTTCATGGCTAGGTCATCGGGTGGTGAGCAGTTGTATTCTCTTCCCTTGTATTTCCCTGGTCATTATTATTATTGGTGGTAGCAGTAGTGATTTGTGTTATGCCTTAGTTACGGGACTGTTCTTATCTCAACCCGTGGGTGTTGCATTCTTCTGTTTCTTCTCCCCGTTCCCCCCCCCCGGAGTGGGGGGGGAAGAAAGAGGGGGGAGTGAGTGAGCAAACTGCGTGATTTACAGCTTAAACCACGACACCTTCTAATTCCTAACTGTGAGCAGCAGTATCTCAGCTTTGGAGCAAGCAGAAAGGCAACTCTAATGACAACTGTAATCTTTATGTCTCTAAGTGCTGGACAAATGAAATGTTTGGGACATTAGTAGTTATGGCATTTTGCTTCCCAAGTAACTGTTATGCATGCAGAAGTCATGCTTTCCTAGAAAAGGTTAAACATCTGCCTGCCAATAGGAAATAGTGAATTAATTCCTTATTTTGCTTTGGTTTTGTGCACAGCTTTGTGATAAGCAGTAGAGCTAACAACAAAAGCCAAAAGCAGCCACTGCCAAACCTCCAACTCTAATATACAGTGAAGCAAGCAAACTGCATGACCATAAAAGGAGCTTGCCAATTAAAAACTAAACCAGCGATAGCACACTGAGATCACCCCATGTTGGGTGACAAAAAGGACTGTGGTGGCTTGACCACGGATAGCAAGATGCTTCTGAGAGGTATGGACACACCCATTTGCTGGTCTGATACCCTCTCCAGAGAGGTGTGCTGCTTACTGAGGGCTCGCATCAGGGATGTAACAGAGACTACTGAGCCTTCTATAGGTATATACATATCTATAGGTATATTGGAGATACAAGGAAGGCAAGGGATAATGTGGACCCCCTACAGAAGGAAATGGGAGATCTGGTCATCCAGGACATGAAGAAGGCTTGCAGCCCAGAAAGCCAACCGTATGCTGGGCTGTGTCAAAAGAAGCATGTATCAAAAGAAGGAGATTCTTTCTCCTTTACCTGAGTGTTTATTGCTGAGTACATATTGTCATATGGTATGGAATATCCCTTTGGTCAGTTGGGGTCAGCTGTCCCAGTTGTGTTCCCTCCCAGCTTCTTGCCCACCCCCAGACTACTCACTAGGGGGGCAGTCAGAGTGAGAAATAGAAAAAGCCTTGACACTGTGTAAGTATTGTTCAGCAATGTCTAAACCATTGGTGTGTTATCAACACTGCTTTGGTCACAAAAGAAAAGCACAGAACTCCATCCCAAATATACAGGTGGTTTTATATTTGACTGGTTTCCAGATTATGCTATTTACTACTCAGCTGGAATACATTATTACTTGCTGTTCCTTAATGAGGTGTTGCAGTCATCCTGACTGGGAAACCATTGTACATCTAAGTGCTTTCTTACTACAATAGTAGCAGACCAGCACCTCCTGGTGCAAAACAAGTGTATTGTACCATGAATTGAATTTGAAAAGTCTTAGAAAGAAAGGATGGAATTGATGTAGGCATAAATCAGGGAAAAAAAGTGCAATAGGTTGAATGGAAAGGTATGCAGTACCTTGCATATATATCACTGCATAGTAATTTTCCTTTTTGGAATATGTAGTCGTCATGGGTTCAGCAGTAGTAGTCGTTTTCCTCCTTCATTGTCGCTGGTGCAGCACTGTGTTTTTGACTTTCGGCCTGGGAACAGCGCTGATAACACCAATGTTTTCGGTTACTGCTTAGAAATGTTTGGTCAGACCAAGGACTTTCAGAGTCTCATGCTCTTCCAGGGAGGAGGGGAAGCCAGGAGGAAGCAGAGACAGGACACCTGACCCAAACTGACCAAAGAGGTATTCCGTACCACAGCATGTCATGCCCACTATATAAACTGGGGGCAGTTACCCGGAAGGGTTGGTTCACTGCTGGGTTGGGCTAGGTATAGGTGGTGAGCGGTTGTTACATTATAAGGGGGGAAAATAAACCCCTTGTTTTATTCTCCAATATGTAACCACCAGTCCGGCCGCGTTCGCTATTTCGAGCCTTACTGATCCGGATTCACCTATAGTGTACCACACTGTCCAGTCCAATCAGCTGCAACTATAAGTCCGGCCGCGTTCGCTATTTCAAATCTTACTGATCCGGATTCACCGATAGTGCACCACAACTAGAAATGGGGTTGTATTCAGTGAGAAAATTATTTATTGATACAATAGATACAAGTTCTTATGGATTGCCGGTGATAAATACTGTCTGCAAAAGCATGTGCGAATAATAGTTACATGAGTACAAGCACTCGATAATGTTAACACAGCCTGGCTTTAAAATATAAAGGTAACAGTAAAAGTAACTCACTAGAGATTCTAAGTTTTCCCAGGGAAGCACTGGATACAACGCAAGTCTTACCCACAGGCGTCCCTATGGGGGGGGAAGAGAGGTCCAGCCCGTTGACCGGTCCCAGGAGTTTGGTGATGTCATCTTCCATGATGGTATCTTCCCTAATATCCCCCTCTCTCTTGGGTCATTTTATATTATTTTCACCTTCAAGGTGGAGCTTGAGTGACTCTAGTCATACATACTTCTATTACTATTGGTGCAAATTTCTCTCGCTTCGATTTAAAGGTATATGACACAAATGCATTATAATGACATTATAATGAAGCAAAGTTCACACTGAGGACGGCATTCTGTCAAAAGATGACAGGCTGCTGGCTCAGGGTAGCAAGTATGCAGCTTATCAGTTTCTTGCACCACCTAGTTCCCATCTTTTTGCTGAAGTTAGGACAAAGTGTAACCGCGAGATCTCCACCTCGCTCTACCCTCCATCTGTGTTGCCACAGGAACCGCTGTGGAGTGCACATTTCTGGCATACCAGGTGTGGCTGCATCTCACCCTGAGAGGCCTTGAAAGTCCGTTTTTCCCTTATGTGTGGACAATGCTGCATTTCAAATATAAGTTTAATTCCTAATTATCCCATATTTTCTAATTATTCCACAGCGGTTGCATTCTCTTCCCTTGTTGTTTCCCTTGTCATTATTATTATTGGTGGTAGCAGTAGTGGTTTGTGTTATACCTTAGTTACTGGACTGTTCTTATCTCAACCCATGGGAGTTACATTCTTTCGATTCTCCTCCCCATCCCCCTGGGAGCGGGTGGGGAAGAAAGGGGGAGGGAGTGAGTGAGCGAACTGCGTGAGCTGGCTTAATCCGTGACATATATATATATATGAGATAAGAGTGATGGTATATTGAAAATGTGGGATCTGAGCATGATGTGAATGGTATGGAATAAGGGGTGGATACTGTCATGGGTTCAGCAGCAGCAGTCATTTTTTTCTCCTTCTTAGTAGCTGGTGCAGCACTGTGTTTTTGACTTTCGGCCTGGGAACTGCGCTGATAACACCGATGTTTTTAGTTACTGCTCAAATGTTTAGCCTGACCAAGGACTTTCTGAGTCTCATGCTCTGCCAGGGAGGAGGGGAAGCCGGGAGGAAGCAGAGACAGGACACCTGACCCAAACTGATCAAAGAGGTATTCCATACTACAGCATATCATGCCCAGGATGTAAAAACTGAGGGCAGTTACCTGGAAGGGTTGGTTCACTGCTGGGTCAGGCTTGGTATAGGTGGTGAGTGGTTGTATTCTCTTCCTTTGTTGTTTCCCTTGTCATTATTATTATTGGTGGTAGCAGTAGTGGTTTGTGTTATACCTTAGTTACTGGACTGTTCTTATCTCAACCTGTGGGTGTTACATTCTTTCGATTCTCCTCCCCATCCCCCCAGGAGTGGGGGGGAAGAAAGAGGGGGGAGTGAGTGAGCGAACTGCATGAGCTGGCTTAAACCATGACACTCTACTAATTTGACTCTTTTTAATTGGTTTGGCCACTGTCATCCTAAACAACCTGTAGCAACAAATTCCACAGTTGAATGATAAATTGTGAGATCGATAAAGTACTTTCATCTGTTTTTTTAGACCTACTACTGACTTACTCCATTGGATCCATAATTGTTGCATTACAGTGCTTGTATTACAGTAATAATTAAATCCCTGTTTGCCTTTTCTATGCACTACATAATTTCAGTACACTCGATAATGTTAAATTATCTGTAATTTGAATGCAGCCCATCGTGTCAGGTTTTCCTTTTCTCAGACAATACATAGCATTTTGAGTACAGCCTTGGGAAGGCCCATATTGTGCTTTAATCTAGCCAGAAGCAATTTATTCCACATTAGCAGAGTAAACAATTATCATTTGAATTCCTTGCTTACTTTAATTATCATTTACATCAATTTTTCCATATATCAATTACTGTAATGGAATCTTATCAGAAAATCATCATCTATTTTCAGAAGTCTATATTTTTCTGTGCTTAATTTAATTTTTGTCAATAGCTGCAACAATTTATAATCCTGTAGCAGCATATTATTCAGTTAACATTTCCACTGAAGTCATGCTGATGATAATACATTCAATTTTTATAAATTTAAAGGTATCTTGCTAGATAGAGGTGGAAGTTTGGTGATTTCAACTGTAGTTTAAGCCACAGGTAATATTTTGATCTGGCATGAACAGGTTCAATATTTTTAAAGCCTAAAATATTGGGGTTCCATATACTCTAAGACAAATTTAGGCGTCAAAGGTGTGAAAAATTACTGTATCTCACATTCATTAGGCTAGACTTTTTTAAATATTCAATTTAATTGCTTTAATTAATGTTTTCTCTGTGCTACTTTTACTTATTGCTTTCATTATCCCATTCATTTTTACAGATTGAACTAATTTTACAAATTGCACCAATCTATGGCTTACACAGAGCTTCACACCAATGTACAGTACACCTAATTGGTAACTTGCACCGCATCTATAGTCACCATTTCAGGACCCAGGGGCACTGGGTACAGTTATTGAAATTACATGCAATTGGGTAATAATCATTTTGCCAGAAGTTTGTCTTTTTTTAATTGTTTATTGAAGAAGGAATGTTTTATATTCTGTACACAGTCTACTTTTCATTTGGTTTAACTTTTTTTCGAAATTCTTACATGCAGGGTTGAGTTAAATAGTTCAAGTTCAGCTGAGATTAAGAATGCAGAAAACTATTCAAATGTAGATTTAGAAAGTCCTGAGCTCAGGCAGACTGCGACATTGTTGACATTAGCAGGAACAAATTCTTAAACTCTTAATTTCTAATGTAATTCCATTGATTCTGATTGAGGTACAGCAAGCATGGGACTGGAATTCCCATTTAAAGAGAATTTTTTTCCAATTTCTGCTTCTTTATTTGGAGTGGGAAGCCTTCTTATAGCTCCTGATATGACAAGAATTGGCATATAAATGTCTCAAATTCCATATTTTACAATAAAGGAATCAGCAGTTTACCCTGTTGACTTACATGCACTTTATGATCGGTTCTAACCTCCACATGCCTCTATGAAGAATTGCCACCTTACTAGTTTTCGCCAGCCTCTGCAGGTAATTATCTCTCCGCAAGCCAAGTAGTAACTTAGATTTCCTGTTTATTGAATTGCATCCTATTATTTTTTTTCCTCCCAGCTATCAATCAAGCTTATTTTCTTTTTCAGTCTTATCCTCTACTTCCCACCAATGGTATTTGCATTAACTTCAGCAATGCTCTCTATGTCATTACTGCATTGCACGTTATCAGACCACTGTGTTACCACTGAATAGTACAGACCCAGGATGCAGCTTTGCAGAACCTCTCAATATGCAACTGATTATAGTTTTCAAATCAGTGTTTAACCCACATAATATTCTCCTAAGTAGTGTTTTTAGCTTGGTTATAGAAGCATGAGCCAAATTTCCACAAGAAAATAACAAAATCTTTTAATTTTGTTGAGATGAATAACTCCAGAGAGGGCACCTTCAACACCGCAGCATGGGGAAAGCACAGCATCCAAGAGTCTCAATCCTGATCAGCAAGAGCCACCAAGGGAATAAAGCCTCAAGTCCTTGTGTAGGGCTTGTCCAGGAGCCAGCAGCTCAGCTGACACAAGCAGCTGACTTTTATCATACTTTATGATGTACCATAAAGTATGATTAAAAAATTACTACTACTACCACCAATAATAATAATGATAAGGGAAATAACAAGGGGAGAGAATATAAAACTAAAAGGGTAAAGGAAAAAAAACAATAAACACAAGTGATGCAGAATACAATTGCTCACCACCTTCTGACCAATACCCAGCTTGACCTGAGCAGTGACCTGGGCCTTCAGGGTGACTCCCCCAAGTTTATATACTGGGCATGATGTGCTGTGGTATGGAATACCCCTTTGGATAGTTAGGGTCAGATGTCTTGTCTCTGCTTCCTCCCGGCTTCTGGTGCCCCTCCTCACTGGCAGAGCATGAGAGTGAAAAGTCCCTGATCGGGATAAGCATTACTTAGAAACAACTAAAAACATCAGTACGTTATCAGCATTGTTCTCAGACTCAAGTCAAAAACACAGCACTGCACTAGATACTAAGAAGGAGAAAAACAACTGCTATAGCTGAACCCAGGACAGTATCCACCCCTTATTCCATACCATTCACATCATGCTCAAATACCACATTTCATATATATATATATATATATACACACACACAAAGAGACATATCATTGCTTAATCCACGGACCATCCCTATAAAGTTTGCTGAGTTCATTCAGTCCATGATGTCAGGCTCCATCTGCTGTAACCATCTTTCATGGCAGGAGAGACAGGGCGTAGCATTGGATTGTTGCCTGCTGAACTCATCTGGTAACTGCTGAGATGGTCCAGTTTCACCAAAGTTCATTCTTTGTCAGGGTGATGACTGGAGGGAAGTCAGAGTCAGTCAAAGGTGACCTGAGGACAAACTGGGAGACTCCTGCTGCTGCTGCCTGATTTTCCCATGATTTTATTCTCTGCTGAGGATCATGACAGCACATAAATTCTTTTCAAAGCCAAGAGCAGCGGAGATGGGCATCTAGCTGATGGGCTATAGAAGTGTTATATGGCAGGCAACAGCATATAATTGAGTTCATTGGCTGTTTTCACCCAAAATTAAAACCCCTTGAGGTATACACCGGATTTCCCTATCTTCCCGCATTACCCACCAAGTATATCCAGGTCCCTGAGCAAAAGCAATCCCACATGTGGGTTTGCCTTTACCTGAAGCAGGAATAACCCAGACTGTCTTCCCAAACAAATTCTTTATGTGCACCACAGGAACTTTACCCCTCTCTATAGTACGTAAAAGTTTTGCTTTGGCTGGGCCAGCCTTGTTAGCAGATCCCCTAGTGCTGACCAACCAGGTGGCTTTTGCTAAATGTGTATCCCAGTGTTTGAAAGTCCTACCACCCATTGCTCTCAGCATAGTTTTTAACAGCCCGTTGTACCATTCTATTTTCTCAGAGGTTGGTGCAAGGTAGGGGATGTGATAGACCCATTCAATGCCATGCTCTTTGGCACAAGTGTCTCTGAGGTTATTATGGAAATGAGTCCCATTTTCTGACTTTGAGTCAAAAAATTTTTCTTTCTGGGCTGCCATGTTGCCACAGGAATTGTTTCTCAAGGCCCAGGATAGGGTTCCGGGCAGTGGCGTGGGGCACAGCGTATGTTTCCAGCCATCCAGTTGTTGCTTCCACCATGTTGAGCACATGGTGCTTGCCTTGGCAGGTCAGTGGGAGTGCGATATAGTCAATCTGACAGGCCTCACCATATTTGTACTTGAGCCTGTTGCGTTAAAAAGGGGGGGGGGGGAATGAACCCCTTGCTTTATTAGAGGGGCCAGGAGCGGCTTCACTACGCAACTATCAGTCCGGGCGCATCTGATCTGGATTCACTGATAGTGTACAATCAGCTGCAACTATCAGTCCAGCCGTGTATTGATCAGGATTCACTGATAATGCCCCACACTGCCAGTTCAATTGTGTTATAGTACAGTTTATTGATTTCTTGATGCAACAGGTACAGGTACTTATGGATTGCCGGTGATAGATACTGTCTGCAAAGCACGTGCAAATAAGAGTTACATGAATACAAGTGCTTGATAAAGTTAACACAGCCTGGCTTTAAAATATAAAGGTAACAGTGAAAAGTAACTCACTAGAGATTCTAAGTTTTCCCAGGGAAGCACTGGATACAGTGCAAGTCTTACCCACAGGCGTCCCTATGGGGGGGAAGAGAGGTCCAGCCCGTCGACCGGTCCCAGGAGTCGGTTGATGCTATCTTCCTTCACTCATCCACGATGGTATCTTCCCTAATATCCCCCTCTCTCTTGGGTCATTTTATATTATTTTCACCTTCAAGGTGGAGCTTGAGTGACTCTAGTCATACATACTTCTATTTCTATTGGTGAAAATTTCTCTTGCTTTGTTTTAAAGGTATATGACACCAAAAATTCAGAGCGCATGCTCAGAGAGGGGTGGTCTCATTTTGGAGGGGGGTTGCATTGGAGATGGGAGTGTATTTTAGCATGTAAATGCATTATAATGACATTATAATGAAGCAAAGTTCACACTGAGGACAGCATTCTGTCAAAAGATGACAGGCTGCTGGCTCGGGGTAGCAAGTATGCAGCTTATCAGTTTCTTGCACCACCTAGTTCCCATCTTTTTGCTGAAGTTAGGACAAAGCGTATCCGTGAGATCTCCACCTCGCTCTACCCTCCGTCTGTGTTGCCACAGGAACTGCTGTGAAGGGCACAATCCTGGCATACCCGGTGTGGCTGCATCTCGCCCTGAGAGGCCTTGAAAGTCCATTTTTCCCTTATGTGTGGACAATGCTGCATTTCAAATACAAGTTTAATACCTAATTATCCTATATTTCCTAATTTTTCCACAGAGCCATCATCCTCCATACTAAAGAAGCTTTTACCATTTGGCTTGCTTAATTGCAGCACATGTTTCACAGCTGTGAATAACCTGGGCAATAGTGTCCATTAAGTCCACCCCTCAGTCATGAGCCCATCTATATGTTACATCTCTGCCTTGATGGCCTGAGGTATCATGGGCCCCCCAGGCTAAAAATAATTTATCCTTATTTTGTCAATCTAAATCCATCTGAGCCACTTCAATCCAAGCAGCTTTATCCACTTGGTTGTTCTGAAATTCCTCAGTGGCCCAAATCTTGGATACATGAGCATCTACATGGCGTACCTCACCACCAGGTTCTGCAACCGGGTAGTGATATCTTGCCACACTGCAGCAGCCCAGATGGGTTTACCTCTGCGTTGCCAGTTGCTCTGCTTCCATTGCTGCAAACACCCCCACAGGGCATTTGCCACCATCCATGAGTTAGTATAAAGTACTGGCCATTTTTCTCATTCAACAATGTCCAAGGCCAGCTGGATGGCTTTCACCTTGGCAAACTGACTCGATTCACCCTCTCCTTCAGCAGTTTCTGCAAATTGTCATAGGGGACTCCATACAGCTGCCTTACTTCTCAGGTGCTTTATCACAATATGGCACGACCAGGTATTCTTTATTGCAGCGCTGGGAGACACAGGGGATTGTTCCTCCAAGCGTGTCTCTCCCAATCATCAACCAGGCTGTGATTATATTGTCGTTAAACATACATATTCATTAGATTACATACATTAAATCACACCTTTAGAGAATGCCTCCTGTATGCACACAAAAATGTGGTAGTGGGCTTTCGGACCCCTAGTGGTTATTTCTTCATCACTTTGTTTTAGGATCGTTGTCATACCAGTAACCACCAGGCGGTTCTGGCAAAGCTTATCTTAGTAATTTCCTTTTCTCTATAGTTGCTAACAAAGCCTAACATCCCAGAGGTTACTAATTTACAACACTATTCTTCAATAAACCCCATTCTTCAGGGTGAATCCAAGACTTGGAGGAAGAGATCATAGAATCATAGAATACTTAGGGTTGGAAAGGACCTCAAGATCATCGAGTTCCACCCCCCCGGCCATGGGCAGGGACACCTCCCACTAAACCATGCCATCCAAAGCTCTGTCCAACCCCACCTTGAACACTGCCAGCGATGGAGCATTCACAACTTCCCTGGGCAGCCCATTCCAGGGCCTCACCACCCTTACAGTAAAGAATTTCTTCCTCATATCCAACCAGATTTGTAATTTTCTGAGAAGTACTACTTCTAAATTATTTAAAGAACCTATGTAATTCTGTTGATGTTCAGCAAGAGAATTACAATCAATTACCGAAACAGTGCAGTTTATTGATATACAGATACAGGTTCTTATGGATTGCTGGTGATAGAGACTGTCTGCAAAAGCACGTGTAAATAATGATTACATGAATACAAGTGCTTGATAAAGTTAACACAGTATAGCTATAAAATATGCAGATGACAGTAAAAGTAACTCTAGAGAGATTCTAAGTTTTCCCAGGGAAGCACCGAATGCAGTGCAAGTCTTACCCACAGGTGTCCCTATGGGGGGGAAGAGAGGTCCAGCCCGTCGACCGGTCCCAGGAGTTGGTCGATGCTATCTTCCTTGACTCGTCCACGATGGTATCTTCCCCAATATCCCCCTCTCTCTCGGGTCATTTTATATTACTTTTTATCTTCAAGGTGGAGCTTGAGTGACTCTAGTCATACATATCATTATTATTACTCAGAGAGGGGTGATCTCATTTTGGAGGGGGCTTGCATTGGAGATGGGTGTGTGTTTTAGCATGTAAATGCGTTATAATGACGTTATAATGAAGCAAAGTCCACACTGAGGACGGCATTCTGTCAAAAGATGACAGGCTGCTGGCCCAGGGTAAGAAGTGTACAGCTTATTGGCTTTTGCAAGGTCTCCACCTCACTCTACCACGCAGCTTATCAGCTTCTTGCACCATCTCGTTCTGGTCAGTGTTGCCAGTTACACAGCTTATCAGCTTCTTGCACCATCTAGTTCCCATCTTTTCGCTGAAGTTAGGACAAAGCGTAACCGTGAGATCTCCACCTCGCTCTACCCTCCGTCTGTGTTGCCACAGGAACCGCTGTGGGGTGCACAATCCTGGCATACCCGGTGCGGCTGCATCTCACCCTGAGAGGCCTTGAAAGTCCATTTTTCCCTTATGTGTGGACAATGCTACATTTCAAATATAAGTTTAATTCCTAATTATCCCATATTTCCTAATTATTCCACAACCATGTAAGTGGTAATCTACATTTTTAGTTATTTGCAATATGACCTTCATTTGACTGCATTTGATTGACTTGTTTGATTGTACCATTTACTCTCTCTCTAATATCTTCTATTATAATTTCTTCAATCTCTAAGCCATTATGAGCTTTACCCATGATGACTTAATTTCCCCCAACACATCTAAGAATCAATCACCTCCAGACTCCACCCAAATGATGAAAATTACTTACAAACATTTACAACTGGAGTCCTCAAGTTTACCATTTAAAGTTTTTCATTTACTAAACAGTTACTACATCAATGAATTGTGTTTCTATAGGATATTAAAATATTAAAAATATTGTGGAATAATTAGAAATTAAACTTATATTTAAAATTGAACTGTTCACACATAAAGGGAAAATGGACTTTTGGGGGAAGATGCAGCTACACCTGGTGTGGCAGGAATGTGCACTCCACAGTGGTTCCCGTGGCAACATTGATGGAGGATGGAGCAGAGTGGAGATTCTGTGGCCGCGCTGTGTCCTAACACCAGCTGAGATGGGAACTAGGTGGTACTAGAAACTGATAACCTGCCTAATTGCTACCCTGAGCCAACAGTCTGTCATCTTTTGCCAAAGTGCTGTCCTTTGTACAAACTTTGCTTCATTATAATGCATTTTAATACATTATAATACAAAAACACACCTCCATCTCTAATGCTACCTGCCTCCGAAGTGAGATCACCCCTCTTTGAGCATGCTCTTTGAATTCTTTGTGGTCTATACCTTTAAAAGTGAAGCGAGAGAAATTTACACCAATAATAATAAAGGTATGCATGACTAGAATCACTCAAGCTTCACCTTGAAGGTGAAAAATAGCATAAAATGGCCCAACAAAGGGGGAATATTGGGGAAGACATCATTGTGGACAAGTTGAGGAAAATTCCATCCGCAGATTACCCTTGACTCCTGGGACCAGTCGATGGGCTGGATCTTTCTTCCTCCCCCATAGGGATACCTTTGGGTAAGACTTGCACTGTATTAAGTGCTTCCCTGGGAAAATCAGGAATCTCTATATAGAGTTACTTTTCACTTTTTACTTTTATATTTTAAAGCCAGTCTGTGTTATTCATAACTTTATTATGAGTTTGCATAACTTATTATTTGCACGTGCTTTTGCAGACAGTATATTTATCACTGGCAATCCATAAGAACCTGTATCTGTTGCTTTAATAAACTGCACTGTTTAAGTAGCTAATCATAATAGTTTCCTCATTGAAGGCGACCAAATCCTTCCGTGAGGCCGTGTTAGTTCATGAGCACAATTAGACTGAAGGTGCAGTGCGCTATTAGTGCATCTGGAATCATGATTGTTTAATATATCGAACACGACCAGACTGATAGTGGTAAATTGGGCATCACTCAGAATCTAAGCCTAGCCGCACCCAGCCCCTCTAATATCTGAGGACCAGCTGGAACGCAAGGGGGTTTATTTTCTGCCAAATTGTCTTGCCTTTTAATGCAACAAAATCAGGTTGTCTTTATCATAGAATCATAGACTCATAGACTCATAGACTCATAGACTCATAGAATCATAGACTCATAGACTCATAGAATCATAGAATCATAGAATCATAGAATAGTTAGGGTTGGAAAGGACCTCAAGATCATCGAGTTCCAACCCCCCTGCCATGGGCAGGGACACCTCCCACTAAACCATGCCATCCAAGGCTATGACCAACCCTGCCTTGAATGCCGCCAGGGATGAAGCATTCACAACTTCCCTGGGCAACCCATTCCAGGGCCTCACCACCCTTACAGTAAAGAATTTCTTCCTCATATCCAGCCAGATTTGCAATTTTCTGAGAAGTACTACTTCTAAATTATTTAAAGAACCTATGTAATTCTGTTGATGTTCTCAAGGTCCTGGAGCTAGAGGCTGTAAGATATTGAATCACTTTTCATATTTTCTGCCTTCATGAATGGAAGTAATCAGAAAACAGTACGTTTAAAGGAAAGAGATTTCATTCAATGGGTTTACCTGCTGGAGTCAATGGAGTTAGAGATGAATTGGGTTCAGCATAGTAACAGAGATATTTAGATTTCTGTTGGATATATTTTGTCTAATTGTGTTGCAGAAAGATGAACCCTAGAACAAACATCTCACACTGCAGATGATTTTAGGCTGAAATACATCACACTGTATTTGTGTCATTGTCTTCTGAAGAAAAGCTCTGAGAGCAGCATTCTCAAGCTGAAATGAATGGATGATAAGGTCAATATTACAAAGAGAAACAGTTAAGGCAATCAATGAATTTATGAATAATAAAGATAGACAGAGAGAAAGATTAGAATATCATAGAATCATAGAATAGTTAGGGCTGGAAAGGACCTCAAGATCATCGAGTTCCAACCCCCCTGCCATGGGCAGGGACACCTCCCACTAAACCATGCCATCCAAGGCTATGTCCAACCCCACCTTGAACGCCGCCAGGGATGAAGCATTCACAACCTCCCTGGGCAACCCATTCCAGGGCCCCACCACCCTCACAGTAAAGAATTTCTTCCTCAGATCCAATCTAAACCTCCCCTGTTTAAGTTTAAACCCATTACCCCTTGTCCTCTCACCACAGTCCCTAATGAATAGTCCCTCCCCAGCATCCCTATAAGCCCCCTTCAGGTATTGGAAGGCTGCTATGAGGTCTCCATGCAGCCTTCTCTTCTCCAGGCTCAACAGCCCCAATTTTCTCAGCCTATCTTCATACGAGAGGTGCTCCAGTCCCCTCATCATCCTCGTGGCCCTCCTCTGCACTTGTTCTAACAGTTCCATGTCCTTTTTATGTTGAGGACACCAGAACTGCACACAGTACTCCAAGTGCGGTCTCGAGAGCAGAGTAAAGGGGCAGGAGCACCTCCCTCGACCTGCTGGTCACACTCCTTTTGATGCAGCCCAGGATACGGTTGGCCTTCTGGGCTGCAAGTGCACACTGCCGGCTCATGTTCATTTTTTCATCAACCCACACCCCCAAGTCCTTCTCCGCAGGGCTGCTCTCAATCTCCTCCCCGCCCAATCTGTAGCTGTGCCTGGCATTGCTCCGACCCAGGTGGAGGACTTTGCATTTAGCATGGTTAAACTTCATTAGGTTGGCATCAGCCCACCTCACAAGCGTGTCAAGGTCCCTCTGGATGGCATTCCTTCCCTCCAATGTATCAACCGAACCACACAGCTTGGTGTCATTGGCAAACTTGCTGAGGGCGCACTCAATCCCACTGTCCATGTCACCCACAAAGATGTTGAACAAGACCGGTCCCAACACCGATCCCTGGGGGACACCACTCGTTACTGGTCTCCAGCTGGACACTGAGCCACTGAGCACTGCTCTTTGCGTGCGGCCATCCAGCCAGTTCTTTATCCACCGAGTGGTCCACCTATCAAATTGATGTCTCTCCAACTTAGAGAGAAGGATGTCATGGGAGACAGTGTCAAAGGCTTTACACAAGTCCAGGTAGATGACATCAGCTGCTCTGCCCCTGTCCATCAGTTCCGTAGCCCCTTCATAGAAGGCCACCAGATTGGTCAGGCAGGATTTCCCCTTAGTGAAGCCATGCTGGCTGTCACCAAGCACCTTGTTGGTTTTCATGTGCCTTAGCATGCCTTCCAGGAGAATCCGCTCCAAGATTTTGCCAGGCACAGAGGTGAGACTGACTGGTCTGTAATTCCCTGGGTCATCCGTTTTCCCCTTCTTAAAAATGGGGGTTATATTTCCCTTTTTCCAGTCATCGGGAACATCACCTGACTGCCATGATTTTTCAAATATGATGGACAGTGGCTTAGCAACTTCATTTGCCAGCTCTTTCAGGACCCGTGGATGGATTTCATCCGGTCCCATGGACTTGTATACATTCAGGTTCCTAAGGTGGTCCCGAACAAGATCCTCCCCCACAGTGGGCCCAGGGTCCCCACCCTCACCGTCCCCGCGTCTGCCTTCCAGGACTTGGGTGGTGTGGTCAGAGCATTTGCCCGTAAAGACTGAGGCAAAGAAGTCATTAAGAACCTCAGCCTTCTCCAAATCCAGGGTAGCCAGTTCTCCCGATAGCTTCTGGAGAGGGCCCACGGTGTCCCTGACCTGTCTTTTATTGGCAATGTACCTATGAAATCCCTTCCTGTTATCCTTAACATCCCTAGCCAAGTTTAATTCTAAGTGGGCCTTAGCTTTCCTAACCTGGTCCCTAGCTTCCCGGACAACATCCCTGTATTCTTCCCAGGCCGCCTGACCTTGCTTCCACCTTTTATAAGCCTCTTTTTTCCTTCGAATTTTGCTCAGCAGCTCCTTATCCATCCAAGGAGGTCTCCTGGCCCTCCTGCTGAACTTCCTTCTGGTTGGGATGCATCGCTCCTGAGCTTGCAGCAGGTGAGCCTTGAATATCAACCAACAGTCTTGGGCCCCCCTGCCCTCTAGGGCTGTATCCCATGGAACCTTACTGAGCAGGTTCCTGAAGAGGCCAAAGTCTGCTCTCTTGAAGTCCAGGGCATTGAGCTTGCTGCATGCTCTTCTCACTGTCCTGAGGATCTCAAACTCGACCATCTCATGATCGCTGCAATCATGGCTGCCCTGGAGCGTCACATTCCCAACCAGCCCTTCCCTGTTGGTGAGGACGAGGTCAAGCATGGCACCTCTCCTTGTCGGCTCCTCTATTACTTGCAGAAGGAAGTTGTCTTCCACACAATCGAGGAACCTTCTGGATTGCTTGTGCCGGGCCGTACCATCCCTCCAACAGATATCAGGGTGGTTGAAGTCTCCCATGAGAACAAGGGCCTGCAAGCGTGAGGCTGCTCCTATCTGCCTATGGAGCGCTTTGTCCAGCAAGTCCCCTTGGTCAGGCGGTCTGTAACAGATCCCCACAATAATATCACCCATTGCTGTTCTCCCTTTAACCCTGACCCACAAACTCTCTGTCGACTGCTCACCTGTCCCCAGACAGAGTTCCATACTCTCTAGCCTATCCCTAACATAAATAGCAACTCCCCCTCCCCGTCTGCCAGCCCTTTTACAATGTTTGTGTCGTGGTAATGAGATTTAGTGGTTCCTCTGAGGGCAGTGTCTCCCCTAAATCTGATAGCTTTGTGTACTCCTCATCCGCGCATCTGGTTTGCTTATCGCTTGCCAACTTGCAGACATGGCTGGAGGCCTTCGACCTGCTAAAGGTGAAAAGTGCAGCCTGAGGAAGACCACTTCATCTTGGAGACCCCTGCCCACAGGGGGAGGACTTGTTACTTCATCTTGAAGACCCCGGCCCACAATTATCGAAAGGCAGTGCGCAAGCGCCAAAAGAGGAGGAAACTTATGATAATGAGTACCTGAACTAATTGTAATATCCCCGCTTCTGTAATAAATACCTGCTCGTTTAACCCACCCGGTGTGTGTGTTGGTGGAGGGGAGACTCCCCGCGCACCCAGTGCTGCTTTGCACCCAGCACTGCTTTGCTTGCCGCCTCTTTGTATTAAATTACAATAAATTTTTTTTTTTTTATAAATTGGGCCTTGATCATTTATAACAAGTTGGTGACCCCGACGTGATCTCTAAGTGGTCTCCCGGATTGGGTCACCCCGAGTGGCGCCCCACAGACTGTTACTGTGGCTCGGGAAAGATACTAATTGGGGCTGACCCTCAGAGATCAACGAACAAAGAGAGGCAAAAAGCAAAGGAATTGGAGCTCCTAGATGGGGAAGGAAACTGCAGTCTAAGTCACCTGTAACTCTTGTGCACGAGACCCGAACGACGACCCTGGAGAGGCGTGAGACCACAGAGAGTCGTGAGTATAGACCCAGAGAGTCATACTCCGTTCGGTGGGGTGGGATTCAGTTGCCTGTGAATGTAAGAGTGTGAATGAGACGGAGCAAAATTCTGAAACACCTCGGAACGAAAAGTCCAAGGTGAGTCAGGGCAAAGCTCTGAAGCGAGTGCGGAGGTCTTCTTACCGCGGTTCCAATCTCCCGCGAGGGACTTGGCCGGTGAAGGACCAAAGTGAGAGTTGGGATTTGAATTATCCCTGACGCGAGTGGGTAATTGGTGGTCCTAGTCCCCTCGTAAGACACTCTTACTGGCAACTAAGGGCTAGGGGAATTGCCACAAATTCCCGGACCAAGGCGGGGGGGGAATTGCCACAAAATTCCCCGATTTTATTTTTATTATTTTAGCCGATCAGATATTTAAATGGGTCAAAATAAAAGTCGAGCTCGTAATCAAGGAAAAGACTCCCAGGGTGATTGTAAAAGTTGTAAAAATTACCAGACATGCCACCCGATAGCCCTTTAGGGCTGATGATTGGATTCGGTTGCCTGTGTGTGAGAGTGTGTGACTCTTACAGGATTCGTGGGTGGGATATAGATTCGGCCCCCCCCACAAGACACTCTCACAGGTAGCCAAGGGCTATAGGAGTTGCTATAAAACTCCTAAGATTAAATTTAATTTTTTAAAAAAGGAGATCAAAGAAAGACTGTAAAACCAGAAAAGAGTAAAAAAAAAAAAAAAAAAAAAAAAAAGTCAGAAAATAAGACCAGATGGGACTTTAACTCTGCTCGGCTGCAGGACCCGCTGAGGACAGGGCTCCCTAGGACCCTTGGGAATTTTTCCCGGAGGGACCCCTCGACTCATTCGGTTCTCTGCAGGAGCAGACAAGGGCCATCTTCATAAAAGGTGCTCTTACAGCAATGATTTCGGTTTTGTGATTTTTAATACTGGTGACCAGATGCTATAACTGTGTTATTAGTTGTGAATTTTAGTCTCTGTCTCTGTCTCAAATGTTGTAACTGTGTGGAGTGTGTCTGTGGGATCCCGCGTGCGTGTGTGTGTGTGTGTGTGAATGTGAGATTGACAATGGGATATCAGCAGAGTGGAGAAATCTTGAAAAAGAGTCCTTTGGGGTACGTTTTAACACATTGGAAAGAACTGGGAGGGTCTCCTGGGGGCTCGGTGATTAGGAAAGCATTGGTGGAATATTGTGGCCAATGGTGGCCTTTATGTACTTTGGAATGTTAGGAAAGGTGGGCTAAAGATGGAACTTTGAACTGTGATGCCATGTTGCAATTACTGTTGGTTTTGGAGTGGCAAGGAAGATGGGATGAGGTAGTGTATGCAGATGTGTTTTTCACTTTGGGAAACCACCCGGAAAGATAGAGTGCGAAATTGGTATAGCTCCATTAGATTCCTTGATTTTGGCTTTGGAAAAGGACAGGGAAAAACTGAAGGTTAAGATGGAGAGAAGTTGTTCAGCTTGTGATATTGGAGAAAGATATTTAAAGTTAAAACAGTAATCAGGAAGATAGGTTGGAAAATTTTGTATCACGGGTACCTCCGAGAGGAGCACCCTCTGCATCTGTTCTATCTGATGTTGATAAGGAGAGATTGGTGTTTCTGGCAACAAGCAACAGATTCACATTCAGAGTTAAGAAAGGGTTAAAACAGAAGTGCTATAGCAGACGCATCTGCAGCCGCTGCAGGGCAGGGTGAGCAACTGTGAGAAGGAAAAAAAAAAAAAAAGAGCAGCCCAAGGGGGGTGCTCGCCGGGGACTGCAGGGCGCTGATCGTCCGCTCCTGCTTCCAGCTGTTCTTCCAGGTCGAGCGGCGCCGGCGCTCGGTGCTGCTGGGGCTGGCGCTGGGCTCTGGTGAGCGCCGCGGTGGTGGCGGGGGCGGAACCCGCACACGCGCGGGCCGAACGCTGGAGCCAATGATCGCTGCGGGGCGGGATAGAGACACTGCCCGAGGCGCTGGCGGAGTTCCTGCGGGAGCGCGGAGTGGGCTCTTTTTCTGTGGAATAGGATTGGTGTACGCGTTACGGGGAGTTTGGGCGCTGGAAGTGAGACTGCCCTGGGGGGAACTGCCATGGGGTGGTTCCCGTGGCTGAATTGGAACTAGACAGACAGAGAGGGACCTGGGGAATCTACTCTGGCAGATAAATTAAAGCTAGGGAATAGAGAAAATAAAGTGGAATTTTTAGTGGACACAGGAGCAACTTATTTGGTGTTAAATCAGAGGGAAAAGAATTTGTTACAGATGTGGGAGCTACTGGCTACCAAGGAGAAAATAAAAATATGAAAGGCATAAAAACCTCTGGATTTATTGAAGTATTGGAGCAGTTTGTAAGGACACCACAAACAGGGCCTGGGGAAGCCTGCAACACTGAGCACAGGGGAGTCCTATTTAGTGTGTTTAAGATAACCTGGGAATGAATCAAAGACTTGAAACACAAACTGCTAACTGATAAAGAGAGAGGGGTAGTGCAACCCCAAGCTTTATCCGCCACCACCCAAGCAGCATCGGGGTGGCAGAGAGAGAGAGAGAGAGAAAAAATGGGTAATGTCCCGGCAGACTCCTTGACTGTTAACACCGTGCAGTTTGCTTCTGCAACTGCCTACTTAACATTCTTTTTTTGCTTTAAGGAATCACTTTAACCTGTCTCACTTCTCAAGTACTGATAACCTGGGGGACAGGGTATATTTGTGTCCTCCTACCTATAGGTCCATGGCGGCTGCCTGCAAAGTTTGTCAAGCCTTGCCATGAACTGGACAGATGGGTGAAAGAACCTGATACCTCAGCTATAGGAGCTGACCATGAATACCCCAAGCAGAATGAGACAGAGGAAGAGAAAGAAGAATGATTGCAAAACCTTACTTGGGGCAACTGAAAAGTAACAGTTTGAATATGTGTGCTTGTGAAGTAATTATTATTAGGGGCTGTGATTTTGTGTATAAAACCACCTATACTTAATAGTCAGTTGCTAATAAGAAATTACACCTTGTATTGTATGGATTTATCACTTACAAAACAGATGTTAGAGCATACAAATGCACAGCAGCTGCTAGAAAATGCTGAAGCAAAAGCTACATGACCAGACCCACTGGGGAACTAAGGCACTATGTGATCAATTTTTGAAATCTTATGGATGTATTGGCATTGTTGAAATAGCTAAACAAGTTACCAAAGGATGTCTGATCTGTCAAAAAGTTAACAGGAAAGTGATGAGACAAGTACCTTGGAGTGAAGGAAGAATATTGATTATATAAATTGTCAGGAACTCCTCAGGTTTTTCCCTTGTGTTGTGAAATAGGGATAGAAATACCTGAATCACCTAGAATAGGAGATATCCATGAAATACCCTGCTTAAAACACCCTATGTCTAGACATCTATGTTGAGTTGTTTGTCAGTGTTTAAATTGTAATAGAAAATGGTCTTGTGTTTCATTTAAAAGACAGCCTTATTGTATGCAATGTTGAAATAACCCAATACCTGCTAGGGAACAACAACCTAAGACAGAGATCTGTAAACTGTTTCGTGGATGGGTGTTGTTAGTACCTGAAACTTGGGAAATCTATGAAACAGATTGGTATAAGGTTTTAAGAAAGTGTTCTATAAAATTTGCCTGGAAGCAGGCCCAACAATGAAGTAGGTGGAAATACCAGGGATTTTAAGGGTTAATTAGCACATTAGAATCTAGAATTTTATTTTGTAAGGCTCAGCTGTCTCTAGTAGGAACCCCCACTCTATAAAGACTTCCCATCTCTATAGAGTCCCTATACTCAAAATTGATAAGGGGATCAAGATTTGGCATAAAAAGCTCAGGATAGATGTTATGTCAGAAAGGAATTAAAATGCCAGAAGCTCCTGAAGAATACCACTGCTGTCGAGAAGAGACAATACCTTGTTGCTCTCTGCAAAGGAGTAGACAAAGGAAGACAGAGAGGTACTATTGTGGACCTATAATTTCTGGTACCAAGTGATTAAACTAAAGAAAAAGTCCACAACATCTGTAAAATGAGAAAAGTTCCAATTCTCTTGATCCTAATTTACTTTGAAGGAATATTCAGAAATCTGAATCATCAGCCTTTCAAATGGACCCTTATGAGATGGGAAGACCAAATTATGATTGGTCAAAATATTATGGCTGGATCACCCAGTTTTTCAGTTCCACTTTGCCAGTTGGCACCTATACAACCATGTATAGGTCAAAAACCGTATTACTTTTGTCCAGCCTCTAATCCAGGAAGAGGATATTGTAATTATCCTAACGAATATTATTGTGCATATTGGGGCTGTGTTACAATTGCTTCTCATTGGACCCCTTCACATAGAGATAAGTTCCTGACAACGATGTGGGGACCCCCTGGATGTACACCACCTCCAGGTAGCACAGTTCACGGCACGAGCTTATGGGGAACCGATATAGACCCACGTCAAATTAGTAATTGTAAATATTTAATTCTCCAAGTTCTACAACCCGAGAACTCAGGATGGATAACGGGCAGAACTTGGGGAGTCCGGTACTGGGAACCCGGTGAGGATAGGGGAGGTTTAATTCTTATTAAAAAGGGAAATCTCCAACAAAAATCCCAAGCGATAGGTCCAAATATCGACCATCTCATGATCACTGCAATCAAGGCTGCCCTGGAGCGTCACATTCCCAACCAGCCCTTCCCTGTTGGTGAGGACGAGGTCAAGCATGGCACTTCTCCTTGTCGGTTCCTTTATTACTTGCAGAAGGAATATGTCATGGCTTCAGCTGTAACAGTTATTTTTCTCCTTCTTAGTAGCTGGCACAGGGCTATGTTTTGGCTTTCGTTTGAGAACAATGCTGACAACACCAGTGTTTTGTTATTGCTAAGTAATGCTTACCCCAATCAAGAACTTTTCTGTCTCTCATGCTCTGCCAGTGAGGAGGGGCACAAGAAGCTGGGAGGAAGCAAATACAGGACACCTGACCCAAACTAGCCAAAGCGGTATTCCGTACCACAGCACATCATGCCCAGTATATAAACTGGGGGGAGTCACCCAGAAGGCCCAGATCGATGCTCGGTTCAGGCTGGGTATCAGTTGGTGGGTGGTGATCAATTGTATTGTGCATCACTTGTGCTTATTTTTTCTTTTCCTTTTCCCCCTTTTAGTTTTATATTCTCTTGTTACTTCCCTTATAATTATTATTATTAGTGGTAGTAGTAGTAGTTTTTTATTCTACTTTAGTTATTGGACTGTTCTTATCTCAGCCCATGGTATTTACATTCTTTCAATTTTCCTCCCCATCCCGCCAGTAGGGGTGATGGGGGAGGAAAAATGGGGGGAGTGAGCGAGTGGCTGTGTGGTTCTGAGTTACTGGCTTGGCTTAAACCATGCTAGAATGATAAAATCCTTAAAATTAAACTTGAATTTTTCTTAGCTAACCCATTCCTTAAGAGTATAATATGCTATGTTGGACTCCCATGAAGGTTCTCCTATTATAATATTGCCTTTGAAGTAAAAAGTTATTTACATATAATTTTCTTCAGACAATTATAGCAGAGGGACAAGACTATGAGTGAAGAAAGAACTCTCGTCTCTTGTCTCTGTCTCAGAATTCATGTCCTGTCTTCCAAGCTGATAGGTGAAGATTACAAAGTATCTGCTTTGTCACTGTTGTATCTGCAGCACTGAGAAATAAGAAAGATGAAGCCTCTCAGGCTCTGTCTGGGAGTATGAGGCGATGGACAGCGCATCCATCTCTGGGATCCAAGTTCCTCTTCTTCCCCATCTGATTCTGCACAAGCAATTGCCAACTAGTTGAATACTAGGCTTGCAAGATCAAAAGCACAAGCAGCAGGACTTCTGCAAACCAATAAAGACCCTCGTGTGGGCACAGGAAGCTAACAATGGTTTATGAAGGGACAAAAAATACTATATGAAGATATTCAGTCAGAGTAAATAGATTCCTAAAAATTCCATTGCAAGCACACATCCATGTTTCTAGCACCATATTAGGACATTCATATTCTTTGTAAAAGTACTGATAAATAATATGGACATAATAAGGTACACTCTTTTGTCTAGGACAGGAAAGACGTGGGAAATTCTCTTTGTTAGGTTGCAATATTCAGCCTTCTAGAAGACACACTCTGGGCTTGAACACTGCAGTCAAAGGGAAAATTTCCTCTATCACTAAGCATGAGGACTTGTATGTATTACTATATACACAATAGGTTACCTTATACAAGACTCACCATACTGTAAGACACTTGAGACATATTATCGTAGAATCATAGAATGATAATCATAGAATCATAGAAACATAGAATAGTTAGGGTTGGAAAGGACCTTAAGATCATCTAGTTCCAACCCCCCTGCCATGGGCAGGGACACCTCCCCCTAAACCATGCCACCCAAGGCTCTGTCCAATCCCGCCTTGAACACCGCCAGGGATGGAGCATTCACAACATTCCTGGGCAACCCATTCCAGTGCCTCACCACCTTTACAGAAAAGAATTTCTTCCTCATATCCAATCTAAACTTCCCCTGTTTAAGTTTGAACTGGTTACCCCTTGTCCTATCACTACTGTCCCTATGATAAATCATAGAATCCCTCCAATGGACAGGGATGCCTCACTCTAGACCATGTCACCCAAGGCTCTGTCCAACCTGGCCTTGAACACCGCCAGCAATGGAGCATTTACCACTTCTTTGGGCAACCTGTTCCAGTGACTCACCAACCTCACAGTAAAGAACTTCCTCCTTATATCCAACCTGAATTTCCCCTGTTTAAGTTTGAACTCATTACCTTTTTTCTTATCACTACAGACCCTAATGAAGAGTCCCTCCCCAGCATCCTTGTAGGCCCCCCTCAGATATTGGAAGGCTGCCATGAAGTCACCAAGCAGCCTTCTTTTCTCTGGGCTGAACAGCCCAAACTTCCTCAGCCTGTCTTCATACGGGAGGTGCTCAAGCCCTCTTATCATCCTCGTGGCCCTCCTCTGGACTTGCTCCAACAGCTCCATGTCATTATGTTGAGGACACCAGAACTGCACACAGTACTCCAAGTGAGGTCTCACGAGAGCAGAGTAGAAGGGCAGGATCACCTCCTTCAACCTGCTGGTCATGCGTTTTTTGATGCAGCCCAGTATACAGCTGGAAAAGTTGCATAATTATTAATAGTTCCTTTTAGATAGCTCCCAAAGGATTACATTCTTGAAGAGTGTCTAGCCTTCCTGGACCCCTTTGTCCTTCAGTAATGTTTCCCAAGGAATTCTGCAAACCAGACAGGCCAAAGTCAGCTTTCTGGAAGTCTAAGGTGGAGGCTTTGCTGACCTTCCTGACTTCTCCAAGGACTGAAAATTCAATCATTTCATGATCGCTTTGCCCAAGATGGCCTCCAACCATCACATCACCCACCACTCCTTCTCCGTGAACAGCAAATCTAGCTGGGCATCTCCCCTAGTTGGGTAAGTTAGGACAAAGCGTAACCGCGAGATCTCCACCTCGCTCTACCCTTCGTCTGTGTTGCCACGGGAACCGCTGTGGGGTGCACATTCCTGGCATACCAGGTGCGGGTGCATCTCGCCCTGAGAGGCCTTGAAAGTCCGTTTTCCCTTATGTGTGGACAATGCTACATTTCAAATATAAGTTTAATTCCTAATTATCCCATATTTCCTAATTATTCCACATAATCCACCCCATGACTATAGTCACTCAAGCTTCACATTTTTTAAGAGGAATTTGGAATGTCCCATACACTTTTTGAGTGAGGGTTGCTAAGTATATATACATCTTGCAGGGATACCAAATTAGTTAAGCGTTTTAACATGATCCAAAGTCTAACATACAAAGCGATTGTCAAAGCAAAACCTAATACAGTGAGTATTAGCAAAATCACAACAGGGTGAAGCATCCTATTTAAAACTCCTGTGGCAGTTGGTGACCATCCAAAGAGAGTGTCCCACCATTTATGTTCTGCATCTTTCTGTACTCATTCTAACACCTGACGGACTTCTTCTGTATCGTGGTGGACAGTGATCAGAGTCCTTTGACCTTTCTCCTTGGCCTGGGCCAGCAACTGTTTCAAATCTTCATGGTGTAGCAGCTTCCTCACCAAGGTGAGGTTCATTCCAATAGGAGTGAATAGCAAGTCATTGAGTAATGTATATCTTGATTGCAACAATTGCTGAGAAGTGACAGGAGCTGAGTAATTAAAATCACATCCAATGATATTAGTAAAATTGCAAATACAGAGGTTTGAGGGATTGATGATATTCATAGCAACATTTTCTATTAGTATGGAGTTACAAACAGTTCTCATGCAAACACATCCTTTTCCAATATATACAAGCACGGTTTCTGGATTCTCATTTGGATGTATTTCAAAGTGACAAACATTTTGTTCAGTGTCAAGACAAATGTCTTGTGCTTTTATGGTATTACTTTCACAAATGAATCCTTGTTGGTTTCGCGTGATGCACGCGTCAACGTCAACAGTTTGTCATTTATTGTTATATTGTGCCCATACTCTATGTTCAGTTGGATAGAGTATGGTTCCATGGTGATTCAATCCCAGCGCAATGATTGGGTATATGTTTTGTAATGAAGCATTGCATATCGTTAGGACAAAAGCAGTGACTTTACTCTCAATGGGGTCATAAGTGAAATTAACCAGTTGCCACCAAGATTGGAATTTCTTCTCAAATTTAATTACATTATCCCAGACCACTTTCCAAATTTCAGTGGGTAAGGTACCTGCTTCACCTTCCCTTATAATTGCGGCGGTTACTGATTGTATCCATAGCTGGGCTTGGATACAGCCAAGAGCCAGAGAAACATTGTTTTGGGCGACATCGAGTGTATCTGTAATTAGCTGGTGGTCTTTTTCACTCATTCCTTCCCACTGAGGTAATATATTCGACAAAAACCATTGGTGATTTCCCAAAGCCATAAGAGAATACTGTAAAGTGTATTTCAATTTAGTCAGGTCTCGGGTCATTGTGGCTAGTTTGTTGGCTAGGATTTCCACATCTATGCTATTTAAGACTCCTAGCCCCGTTCCTAGGATACCAGTTAAATCTCTCTTTGATCGTCTTAAGGGGGTGAGGGTTCGTCCATGTAACCATGTTGACCATCCTGCATACGATGTATCCAGGAATGGTGATCATGTGGTTTTAATTTCAGAGATGTTAATTTGCATCGATTGTTCCACACGTTTGAGGGAGTATGATGGGTTATTTTTGATGACATTAGGCAAAGTACAGCCCTACGTTGTCTTATGCCCAGAGGCAGGTCACAAAGACTGGTTGGACCAAAGTAAAGTTGGACCAACAATCCCATCTCTCCACAGTACAGATTTTTATTTGTTGTTTCTGTTTTGGTTACGGAGATCTGACTAGTTTGTTTGTGGGTGGATCCATTGATAACTCTACGTCCTACTTTTATTTCTTGTCCCATGTATCATCACAGCTGACAGATTTAAGTCTTTGTTAGAATCTAATTCTACATTTCCCGTGTTTAATCCCATGCTCCTGGTGTATTTTGTATGAGTCTCAGACCAGGGCCGCTGCAGGTCTGTAGAAACATAATATTGATTCAATTCTGCAGTTTACCATTTTTTTAAAAACTTAGGTTGGCAAATGATCATGAATGTAAATATTACTATTACGGCTAGGATGAGTGACAAGATTCCTTGGATGCACTCAAGTCCAGTGTAGGTCAGTCCATCGGTCCATGTGCAGTTCACCTAGAATTTCCGTGAATGTAAAAGAGAAAACATGCTCGGCCTTTTGACCGATGGGGTTAAAAGAAAGATGAAAATCCACTGGGTGCTAATCCAGTGTACCTTTCCTGAACAGTCTTTGGTTTCCCGTGCATAGGGATTTTTAGGAGTAATTAGTACCATGGGTACTGTTCTATTCTGAGGCATTTTTACCAACACTGGTTGCCCTCACAGGATATGTTAACATCAATTTTGGCAATATTTGGGACTGCTGCAGTTAGAAGTGTAGTATTGGTGTTTAACTGTTGATAATCTACTATGAAATGCCATTATCCGGTGGGTTTCTTTATAGGCCTCACCAGGGAATTATAAGGTGACTGAATTTGTTTAATGATATCCCTCTTTTCCAATTCCATTACCACCCCGTCAACCCCTTTAAGTGTTGCTGTAGGCAACGGGTATTGCCGAACATTGGTAATTTTAGACGGATGTGAGGGTATGGCTGTTTGTAACAGATTTAACCCCATTGTCAATGGAGAATTTCACCTGCTTTTTCCACTGAGAAATCATTATTATGGCAAAGCACATACAGATTTACATTTGTGGTATGTATACTACCGGGTGTAGTAGCATGTTGAAAATGCCAGTGGCAGTGAGGGACCAGCCAAAGAAATTTCTTACCCTCTTTGCGTGCTTTTTATAACACTATCATTGTATTAGAATCTTTCTAGCTTTTGCCATAACATTTTCTAGCAGTTGCTGCAAATTTGCATGCTCTAATATCTGTTTTACAAGTGACAAATCCATACAATACAAGGTGTAGTTTCTTGTTAGCAACTGGCTAGTAAGTGCAGATGGTTTTATACACAAAATCACAGTCTGTACTAACAGTTATTTTGCAAGCACGCATATTTAAGCTGTTACTTTTCAGTTGCCCCCAAGTGATGTTTTGCAATCATTTCTTTTTCTCTTCCTCTATCTCATTCTGCTTGGGATATTCACGGTCAGCTCTTATAGCTGAGGCATCAGGTTCTTCCACTCGTCTGTCCAGCTCATGGCGAGGCTTGACAAACTTTGCAGGCAGCCGCCATGGACCTGTAGGTAGGAGGACACAAACATACCCTCTCCCCAAGGTTATCAGTTCTTGAGAAGTAAGACAGGTTATGGTGATTCCTTAAAGCAGAGGCATTCCGATAAAAAGGAATGTGAAGCAGCTGCAGAAGCAAACTGCACGGTGTTAACAGTCAAGGAGTTTGCTGTATCATTAACCATTTTTTCTCTTTCTCTGCCACCCTGATGCTGTTTAGGTGGAGGTTGGTAAAGCTTGTGGTTGCACTACCCCTCTCACTTTTTCAGTTAGCAGTTCATATTTTAAGTCTTGGATTCACCCCCAGGTTACCTTAAACACACTAAGCCGGACTGCCCAGCAGCAGCTACAGCTGCCAGCCTGCTGAGCAGCACCACTTTTCTATTAACCCTTTCTTGCCCAAAATGTTAATCTGCTACCTGTTGAAAACTTTTACATGAACCCAATAACAAAAAATACACAGAACACTGTCTGCCCTCAACAGACACACACATATACACACATTCATGGGATCCCATAAACACACTCCATACAAATACAATATTTAAAACATAAAATTCAGACAATCATTACTCCCACTACACGGTCCCACGTACAGAACGTGGTGCAACGACCCTGTGAATACAATCAGGAAACCAGCTCCAAGCAGCATCATCGCAGTGCAGGGTGGCAGGCTCAATCTCAGCGGGTGTCCCCGCAAAGGCTCTGCCTCCCCCACATTGCATGAGGCTTGGGCTTTTGTACTGACCAAAATGCACACTCATTCCAATGCAGGTGGACAGCCTACATCAGAAGAAGTGGCGAGTAGTATCTATAAAGGTCTGCAAGGGTCAGTAGAAACACGGACACATTTCTATATACAAACCTCTAGTACAAAGGACAGCACTTTGGCAAAAGATGACAGACTGTTGGCTCAGGGTAGCAATTAGGCAGGTTATCAGTTTCTAGTACCACCTAGTTCCCATCTCAGCTGGTGTTAGGACACAGCGCGGCCACAGAATCTCCGTGGGGAGCTGGATAGATCAGATAGATCATCTCCCAGCTGTTTGAGCTCTTGGGACAGTTTTTCCACAGCTGAAATGATGGAAGGGGTGAGATTGTCTTCGAACTCTCTGAGTTGACGAATCAGTTCATCCACTGTTGGTGGTACTATGTCATTCCAGGTTACTGCTGCCAGTGAATGAGCATATGATGACAGTGCATTCCATGTAAATTTCCTCCACAAGTATTGTATACATTCAACT
Source organism: Amazona ochrocephala (assembly GCA_039720435.1). Lineage (NCBI taxonomy): Eukaryota > Metazoa > Chordata > Aves > Psittaciformes > Psittacidae > Amazona > Amazona ochrocephala. The sequence goes on from CM077908.1 coordinate 26,848,532, forward strand.
TCATCTGGATCTACATTGCATTCCTGGCATCTGGCATGCATGTAGAGATCATCTCTACAATTGCTGATTCCCTCAGAGACTGGATGCCTTTCTCTAGAGTAGTCCACTTTGCCAAACGACTCAAAACATCGTCCTTGTATGGAAATGTTTCTTTCACAGCTGCCAAGAGCCACATCCAAAAGCTGAGGGACCGTTTCTCTCCTGCAGTTGCTTTGTCAATTCCCCTTTCCCTAGCAAGTGATCCCAGCTGCTAAGCTTCTAGTTTGTGACCGTCAGCCCCATTGTCCCAGCATTGGAGCAACCAGGTGATGATGTGCTCCCCTGGTTGACAGGTAAAATCTTTTCACATATTCCGTAGCTGGGTTGAGGTCCGGGGTCGAGAAGTCACCTCTTCTTCTTCTTCCTCCTCCTCTGATTCATGTGATAATAACTCTTGTTCTGATGCTGTCCCGTGTAGTAAGTGCGTTGGTTCTTCATCTTGCTTCTGCATCTTTCTCGCCTCTATTTTTTTTTTTCCCCTTGCGTACAGGAGCAACTGATATTGGCATGAATTGGTCCTCTGCTTTAGCTGCAGAAATTCTCACTGTGGCGTATCAAAGATGGACTCCAGTTCTGGTGAAATCTGAAGACCTTTATTTCACATTTTGCATCCCTTTTATAGTCTAATAGGTGCTAAGCAGTACCTTTCCACTCTCTTGCTTCCTTATCATCCAGATTTAGCAAAGCTGCTAAGGGTTACAAATATTCACATTGTTTGGTCTGTCTTTGAGATGCACATCCTGCTTTAACTTGCAAACTGTCTGCTTTGTTTTGCTACCCGATCTTGACACTTCACTGTTGTCTTTACAGTTCCCAAGGCTTAGGCCTGGCAAGGGCATTAACACCTGGTGTTTTCTTCACTGTTCCCAGGGCTTAAGTTGGACCAGGGTGATAACACCTGAATCCATTTTGTTAACTATTTCTATCCTGTCACCCACATCTCACTGTAGTTGGAGTGGCTGAAGTATCAGTTGTTGGGGTTTGGGTAGCTGCTGTACTTGTCGCTGGGGCTGGTACAGTTGCTGTACTTGGAGTTGGCGTAGTTGTGTTATATGTAGTAGTCAGAGTTTGAGTAGCTGCTATACTTGTCACTAGGGCTGGTGTAGCTGCTGTATTTGGAGTTTGAGTAGCTGTGCCGTCTGCTGCTTTGCCATCAGGTACAGAGACAATGTTTTCCTTTGAAGGTGCTGGATAGTATTGAACAGATTTTTGTAAGCATAGGCCAAGTGCCAGCATGTTGCGATAATTTGTCACTCCCTGGCATGTCCAGGATGACAACACACCTCATTTAAGTGTTTTACAAATTTTTCTAGATTTTGCACTTCTTCAGGGGTGAGGTTCCAGAGCACTGGAGGGGCCCACTGGCCTAGATACTTACCCATACTATCCCTCCAGCCAATGAGCCGGCTTCATTTGGAGCTCAGCTCAAATGCCTCTTACAAACGCCCATAGCATGGAGAACAAACAAGGGGAATTAGAGATATGTGCACGCCTACGGGGGTCTGATATAATAGGCATCACAGAAACATGGTGGGATGGCTCCTATGACTGGAGTGTTAGAATGGAAGGTCACAGGCTCTTTAGAAAAGACAGGCCCGGCAGACGGGGAAGGGGAGTTGCTATTTATGTTAGAGATAGGCTGGAGAGGATGGAACTCTGTCTGGGGACAGGTGAGCAGTCGACAGAGAGTTTGTGGGTCAGGGTTAAAGGGAGAACAGCGATGGGTGACATTATTGTGGGGTTCTGTTACAGACTGCCTGGTCAAGAGGACTCTGTGGATGAAGCGCACTATAGGCAGATAGGAACAGCCTCACGCTCACAGGCCCTTGTTCTCATGGGAGACTTCAACCACCCTGATATCTGTTGGAGGGAAGGTATGGCCCAGCACAAGCAATCCAGGAAGTCCCTCGATTGCGTGGAAGACAACTTCCTTCTGCAAGTAATAGAGGAGCCGACAAGGAGAGGTGCCATGCTTGACCTCGACCTCACCAACAAGGAAGGGCTGGTTGGAAATGTGACACTCCAGGGCAGCCTTGATTGCAGCGATCGTAAGATGGTCGAATTCAAGATCCTCAGGACAGTGAGAAGAACTTGCAGCAAGCTCACTGGCCTAGACTTCAAGAGATCAGACTTTGGCCTCTTCAGGAACCTGCTTAGTAAGGTTCCATGGGATATAGCCCTAGAGGGCAGGGGGGCTCAAGACTGTTGGTTGATATTCAAGGATCACCTGCTGCAAGCTCAGGAGTGTTGCATCTCGACTAGAAGGAAGTTCAGCAGGAGGGCCAGGAGACCTCCTTGGATGGATAAGGAGCTGCTGGGGAAACTTCAAAGGAAAAAAGAGGCTTATAAAAGGTGGAAGCCAGGACAAGTGGCCTGGGAAAAATACAGAGATGTTGTTTGGGAAGCTAGGGACCAGGTTAGGAAAGCTAAGGCCCAGTTAGAATTAAACTTGGCTAGGGATGTTAAAGATAACAGGAAGGGATTCTGTAGATACATAGAGAATAAGAGACAGACTAGGGACAACGTGGGCCCTGTCCAGAAGCTATCGGGAGAACTGGCTGCCCAGGATTTGGACAAGGCTGAGGTTCTTAATGACATCTTTGCCTCGGTTTACACTGGCAAAGGCTGACTGCACCGCCCAAGTCTTGGAAGGCAGATGCAGGGACAGTGAGAATGAGGACCCTAGGCCCACTCTAGGAGAGGATCTGGTTCAAGACCATCTTAGGTACTTGAATGTACACAAGTACACAGGACTGGATGAAATCCATCCACAGGTTCTGAAAGAGCTGGCAAATGAAGTTGCTAAGCCACTGTCCATCATATTTGAAAAATCATGGCAGTCAGGTGAAGTTCCCCATGACTGGAAAAAAAGGAATATAATCCCCATTTTTAAGAAGGGGAAAATGGATGAACCGGGGAACTACAGACCAGTCAGCCTCACCTCTGTGCCTGGCAAAATCTTGGAGCGAATTCTCCTGGAAGGCATACTAAGGCACATGAAAACCAACAAGGTGCTTGGTGACACCCAGCATGGCTTCACTAAGGGGAAATCCTGCCTGACCAATCTGGTGGCCTTCTATGATGGGGCTACAGAACTGATGGACAGGGGTAGAGCAGTTGATGTCATCTCCCTGGACTTGTGTAAAGCCTTTGACACTGTCTCACATGACATCCTTCTCTCTAAGTTGGAGAGACATCAATTTGATAGGTGGACCACTCGAGGGATAAAGAACTGGCTGGATGGCTGCACGCAAAGAGTTGTGCTCAATGGCTCAATGTCCAGCTGGAGACCAGTAACAAGTGGTCTCCCTCAGGGATCGGTGTTGGGACCGGTCTTGTTCAACATCTTTGTGGGTGACATGGACAGTGGGATTGAGTGCGCCCTCAGCAAGTTTGCCAATGACACCAAGCTGTGTGGTTCGGTTGATACGTTGGAGGGAAGGAATGCCATTCAGAGGGACCTAGACACGCTTGTGAGGTGGGCAATGCCAACCTCATGAAGTTCAACAATGCCAAGTGCAAGGTCCTATACCGGGGTCAGAGCAATCCCTGGCATACATACAGGTTGGGCAGGGAAGAGATTGAGAGCAGCCCTGCGGAGAAGGACTTGGGGGGGTGGGTTGATGAGAAAATGAACATGAGCCAGCAGTGTGCGCTTGCAGCCCAGAAAGCCAACCATATCCTGGGCTGCATCAAAAGGAGCGTGACCAGCAGGTCGAGGGAGGTGATCCTGCCCCTCTACTCTGCTCTCGTGAGACCTCACTTGGAGTATTGTGTGCAGTTCTGGTGTCCTCAACATAAAAAGGACATGGAACTGTTGGAACAAGTCCAGAGGAGGGTCACAAGGATGATCAGGGGCCTGGAGCACCTCCCATATGAAGATAGGATGAGGAAGTTGGGGCTGCTCAGCCTGGAGAAGAGAAGGCTGAGTGGAGGCCTCATAGTAGCCTTGCAGTACCTGAAGGGGGCCTATAGGGATGCTGGGGAGCGGCTCTTCATTAGGGACTGTAGTGATTGGACAAGGCGTAATGGGTTCAAACTTAAGCAGGGGAAGTTTAGATTGCATATAAGGAAGAAATTCTTTACTGTAAGGGTGGTGAGGCACTGGAATAGGTTTCCCCAGGGAGTTGTGAATGCTCCATCCCTGGCGGTGTTCAAGGCCAGGTTGGACAGAGCCTTGGATGTCATGGTTTAGTGTGAGGTGTCCCTGCCCATGGCAGGGTGGTTGGAACCAGACGATCTTAAGGTCCTTTTCAACCCTAACTATTCTATGATTCTATGATTCCCTCTTTGTGTGTGCGTATGTATGTATATGTTATAAATGATCAAGGCCCAAATTATAAAAATAAAGTAATTTATTGTAAAATAATACAAAGAGGCAGTAAGCAAAGCAGTGCTGGGTGCAAAGCAGCACTGGGTGCGCGGGGAGTCTCCGCTCCGAAAACACGCACGCCGATTCGTTTTGTGATCGTCTTTTATACAGTTTTAGTTCCGTTTTCCAGGTAGTCCACTCCTTTTCTTGGAAAGTCCCTCCCTTATCAGTTTCGCAACTGGAGCATGTGCAGATTCATCCTCTTGAGGGTCTTGACAGGATTAGTGGGGTCGTGAAGATAAAGGCAACAAGTCTTATTCAAGTCCTCTCCATGACCCTCCATCTAGTGCTTGTGCTGTATTCCTTATATGGGTGTTACAAGACTGATTGGGTAACTTGGGTTTTGACATTGTTAACGGAAAACAAGATACTGTGGTTTGACAGTTACAATTTATCCCAAGGTTAATCCTGTTACAAGGCTTGCATTCGGGAAGCTGTGATTGCATTGGTTCCCTTTGTCTAAGTCTATATCTACAGCTAACACAACAATTCTTTATTTAACTAAGTTAAGTCTATACCTACAACTAACACAACAATTCTCTATTTGACTAAGTTTATATTAACCCGAATCAGTTTTTACTTCTTACAATATTTCATCCTGTTCAATATCGTCTTTACTTACACGAATCACGTTTATATTTCTCACATATATATATATGAGTCAAGAGTGATGGTATATTGAAAAATGTAGGATCTGAGAATGACGTGAATGGTATGGAATAAAGGGTGGATACTGTTCTGGGTTCAGCAGTAGCAGTCATTTTTATCGTTCTTAGTAGCTGGTGCAGTGTTGTGGTTTTTGACTTTCAGCCTGGGAACAGCGCTGATAACACCTATGTTTTTAGTTGTTGCTAAGCAATATTTACTCTGACCAAGGACTTTCTGAGTCGCATGCTCTGGCAGGGAGGAGGGGAAGCCGGGAGGAAGCAGAGACAGGACACTTGACCCAAACTAGCTAAAGAGGTATTCCATACCACAGCATGTCATGCCCAGTATATAAACTGAGGGGAGTTGCACAGAAGGCCCCGATCACTGCTTGGGTCGGGCTGGGTATCAGTGGGTAGGTGGTGAGTGGTTGTATTCTCTTCCCTTGTTATTTCCCTTATTATTATTATTATTATTGGTGGTAGCAGTAGTGGTTTTGTGTTATACCTTAGTTACTGGACTGTTCTTATCTCAACCCATGGGATTTGCATTCTTTTGATTCTCCTTCCCATTTCTCCAGGAGTGGGGGGTGTGGTTCTGAGTTACCGGCTGGACTTAAAACATGACAATATATTTCCATATATGTATGCATTTCTGTACATATGCATATATAGAAATTGGAGTGTACAAATATGTATAAATTTATATTTTATTTTTCTTTACATAGATACACTATTTTATATACACCTCTATGTGTGTATATATTTTTATATATATGCATTTATAAAGCTATAGAAATTTAGTATATATCCTGGTAAAAGCACACATATGAAGTGGATTAAGTATTCTTTAATAAGAGATAACAGGATGAATAATTAAAGTTTAAATGTGAATAAAGGGAATTAAACAAAATAAAAGGCAGGTTTGTAGACCCCTACTTTACCATGCTGCAGATCAAGCCATAACAACCCTCATGGGGTGGGAGGAGAACTTCCAGAGGGTGGAGGGATTACGAAAGTGTGGGGGAGCATGGACAAGTTGAAGCATGGCTATGGGAAGGGCTACAGATCCCTCCTAAGAAGCCCCCTGAACAAACCGTGTCATGTGCAAATTGTTCAGTCCTTTGAGATGTACTGAGACACATGCCAGTGGGCATCTGGCTCTAACCCAACAAGATGACCATGCGGGATTACTGTGACAGACTTCCGGCTTTGCACAGTGTTGCAAGACACAGGCCACACTGGCTGTGAAAATTAAAAACCAGAACGAAATGCTAATTTGAGAAGAACATGTGAGTGGGTATGACAAAGAAAAGACCCTAAGGGATTCCTCATGAGGATCATGCAAACCAGAAGAACCAGCCAATGGGCCCATGAACTACAAACTGGATTTCAAGGTAAGAGTCACACAGAGAACGGTGGTGGTGGGGGTAGCTCCCTTTGCTGATCATTTCGGGAGATCTTACAGCTAAGACCATTCTGAGATACAGGCTGGTGCTATGCGTGTTTCCTTATAGATAGAATAGAATAGCTGATAGAATGCTTCAAAAAGCTCTGCCTGACATGTCTACACCATTGCTTCTGTTAAACGAGATTTCCTATGCTCCTGGGGAGGTGGGAAGCTTTCGGGGTATTGTCGTGGTTTAAGTCTATAAACCCATACAGTCGCTCTCTCACTCACTCCCCACTCTTTCTTCCCTCCGCTCCTGGAGGGATGGGAAGGAGAATTGAAAGAATACAACCCCCACAGGTTGAGATAAGAACAGTTTAGTAACTAAGGTATAACACAAATCACTGCTACTACCACCAATAATAATAATGACAAGGCAGATACAAGGAAAAGGAAAATACAATAGCTCACCATCAAATATCAAGCCCGACCACCCAGTGCACCCCCACCAGTGCAATAATGACAAGGCAAATACAGGGAAAGAATACAATAGCTCACCACCCAGCTCGACCAAGCTGTGCACCCCCACCGGTGCACCCCCCACCGGCTGCACCCCCCACCGTGCACCCTCACCACCCTTCCGGGTCTCTGCCCTCCGTTTCTCCATCCTGGACATGACGTGCTGTGGTATGGAATAATCTCTTTGGTTAGTCTGGGTCAGGTGTCCTGTCTCTCCTTCCTCCCAGCTTCTCCTCCTCCCTGGCAGAGCATGAGACTCACAAAGTCCTTGGCCAGCCTAAACATCACCAAGCAGTAACTGAAAACACTGGTGTTATCAGCACTGTTCCCAGGCCCAAAATCAAAAACACAGCACTGCACCAGCTACCGAGAAGGAGAAAAATGACTGCTGCTGCTGAACCCAGGACAGGTATAAATCCACTTTTTGAAGCTGCTAAAAGGAAAATTGCTGATCTGAAAAGGCGGCAAGTAGCCACCTGGCTTGCAAGCCAGGATGCTTGCAGCTTGCACAAGTCTACAAGAAAGCATTTCAAAGAAGCAGGGTGATTGTGGTGAAGGGGAATGAACAATGGTAGGCAGACTTGGTGGATATGCAAACTCTTTTCCAAACACAACAAAGGTGTTAAGTACATCTGAATGGTGGAACACATATTATCCAAGAATTCCCAGGGTCATTAGTCTACAAGGCAAAACAGGTTCTAAAATATTCAGGGATTTTAAAACAGTTTTAGCAGAGTACACAAGCATCAGAAAGTACAGACTGACCAAGGAACAGAATTTTTGAAGTAGCCTTTAAGCAAGCTGTTAAAACAGTGTAATGTTCACATTTTATTACTAATGAAAGCCTTTGTCATAGAACATTTTTACAGGAAGCTCAAAACCATGACGTGAAGATATTTTACAGCATGCAATGCTTTTCCTAAGCCTTAAAAGAAAGAGAGCCATGTCACACCCCTGGAGAGAAGGCCCACCTCTGCCCTGTGAAAGAAAAAGGAAAGGGAGCACCACACAACAGTCTGACCAGGACAAGAAAAAGAACAAGCCAGGTCAAACAGTGCAAAAGAAAAGGAAAACACAGAGAAAGAGGTCCCATTCTACCACTAGAAAAGGAAATATATATATTTTCAGCCAGTTGAATGTTACACTGGGGCACTGACTGATAAGCTAGAGCAACGACTAACTCTACAATACCTTCAAATAGCTGTTTCTCAATTATAGTCATACCACACAGTCCATGCACATCTCCACTGGGCTGTTCTATAAAGACACAGCTGAGCAGCAGGAAGTGGTCACACTGGATGGCATCAGTAGAATAGAACAGAATGGTTCAATTAGAAGAGACCTACAATGATCATCTAGTTCAATTGCCTGACCACATCAGGGCTGATCAAGTCTAATACACATAACTAAGGGCATTGTCCAAATGCCTCTAAAACAGTCATAGATATAGGGCATCAACTACCTCTTGAGGAAGCTTGTTCCAGTGCTTGACTACTGTCGTGGTTTAAGCCCAGTCAGCCACGCAGTCACCCTCTCACTCCCACCCCCCCTTCCTCCCCCACGCTTGTGGAAGGATGGGGAGGAGAATCAAAAGAATGTAACTCCCATGGGTTGAGATAAGAACAGTCCAGTAACTAAGGTATGATACAAACCACTACTGCTGCCACCAATAATAATAATGATAAGGGAAATAACAAGGGAAGAGAATACAACCACTTACCACCTGCCAACCGATACCCAGCCCGACCCGAGCAGTGATCTAACCCTTCCAGGTAATTGCCCCCAGTTTATATACTGGGCATGACGTGCTGTGGTATTGATTCGGAGAAAACTCCAGGAACAAACACCAACAAACTTTTCAAGTTGACAAGCAGGTATTCTTTATTGCGGCACTAGGAGACATGGGGGATAGCTCCTCCTAACATGTGTCCCTGTATTGCCACACAGGCCATCCTTATATTGTCACTTGGGCATACATACATATTCATGAGGCTACACATGAATTACATCATTTTCCAGAAAGTTTCCCACATACATAGAAAAATGTGATGGTGGTCTTTGAGAGTCATTAACTTCTTCCAACAATCTTCATAACTGCTGTCAGTCTTTGAATCATCAGCTTAATTAACATTACAGACATACATCCTGTCCTTCTACTTATCAGGTAGTTTAACTGCTCCCATCCTGGACATCTGCTAGTCCAGGATACTCCCCAGTAGATGTCTACACCAGCTTAATGGGTTCATTAACACCACAAACATAGCAATCATCCCGTCCTTCTACTAATCAGTTAGTTTAACTGTGCCCATCCTGGACATCTGCTAGTCCCGGATACTCCCCATCCCCAGGTCCTGTTTTCCTATTATTTTTCATAGTTCAAAGTCTCATTTTTAGGCCATTTTTCCTGATCTTCCAAAGTATACAAAGGCCACCATTGGTTACAATATTTTATCAACATTTTCTCATTTACCGAGTCCCCAGGAAACCCTCACAGTTCTTTCCAATGTGCCAAAATGCACCCTAAAGGACTCCTTTTCAAGATCTCTCCACTCTGCTGATTTCCCATTATCAGTCTCGCATTCACACACTCACGCACGTGGAATCCCACAGACACACTCCACAGTAACAACACTTGAGACAGAGACTAAAATTCAATCAGACAAACAACAATTAATAACACAGTCTGTCACCAATACCAAAATCACAGGACCAAAATCATCACTATAACAAGCCACAAAATAGACACATTCCACACATTTACAACACTTGAGACAGGGACAACAATTAATAACACAGTCATAGCAGCCTGTCCCCAATACCGAAATCACAAGATCAAAATCATCATTTTAACAAGCCACAACATAAGTCCAATACCAGTAAAATCCAAAACCTTTTCTACAAGACACCCACTGCGTCTTGTAGGACCCGAACCACAAGATGTCCCCTGCTCCTTGTGGGTATATACCAAATGGATTAAATACCAGTAAAATCCAAAACCTATTTTACAAGACACCCACTGCATCCAAACCACAAGATGCCTCCTGCTTCTTGTGGATATATACCAAACGGATTAAATACCAGTAAAATCCAAAACCTTTGCTACAAGATGCCCACTGCGTCCAAACCACAAGATGCCCCCTGCTTCTTGTGGGTGTATACTAAACGGATTAAATACCAGTAAAATCCAAAACCTTTGCTGAAAGATGCCCACTGCATCTTGTAGGACCCAAACCACAAGATGCCCCATGCTTCTTGTGGGTATAAACCAAAGGGATTAAAGCAGTATAAATCCAAAACCTTTTCTACGAGACGCCCACTGCTTCTTTTAGGACCCAAACCACAAGATGACCCCTGCTTCTTGTGGGTGTATACCAAACGGATGCCAGCAGTTGGGTATATGCTGCTACCCACGAGATTTACTATCTCAATTTACGGAAGGCTTCCAAACCTTGCGTACGCTTAGCAAACCAATTTACCAAACCAAAATGCCCCCTGCATCTTACAGACTATATAAAAGAAAAGAATACCTTTTATGAAGATGGTCCTTGTCTGCTCCCACAGTGATCCCAGTGAGTCAAGGGGTCCCTCCGGGGAAATTTGTCCCGGGGGCCCTAGGGAGCCCTGTCCTCAATGGGTCCTGCAGCCCAGCAGAGAGGGTCCCATCTGGGGTGCCAAATTGATTTGGAGAAATCTCCAGGAACAAACTCACCAACAAAGTTTTAAGTTGACAAGCAGGTATTCTTTATTGCCACTCCAGGAGACACAGGGGATAGCTCCTCCTAAGGTGCATCCGGTATTGCCACACAGGCCATCCTTGTATAGTCACTTGGGCATACATACATATTCATGAGGCTACACATGAATTACATCAATTTCCAGAAAGTTTCTCGAATACATACAAAATGTGATGGTGGTCTTTGAGAGTCATTTACTTCTTCCAACAGTCTTAATCACTGCTGGCAGTCTTTGAACCACCAGCTTAATTAACATTACAGACATAGCAATCATCCTGTCCTTCTACCTATCAGGTAGTTTAACTGCTCCCATCCTGGACATTTGCTAGTCAGGATACTCCCCAGTAGATGTTTACACCAACTTAATGGGTTCATTAACATAGCAATCATCCTGTCCCTCCACCCATCTGCCAGTTTAACTGTGCCCATCCCCAGGTCCTGTTTTTCTATTTTATTTTACTTACACTGTTTTGTAGTAAGGTCCCAAGGACCTAAAACTATCTCAACTACCTTCAAGCACCCCCATTACAAAGCCATCAGACTTAACCTTACTTTGAACTGATTACATTTTATGCTTTTGTGCCTCCTCCTTTCAGCATTCACACACACACAGGGGATCCCACAGACACAATCCACACAGTAACAACACTTGAGACAGAAACAGAGACTAAATTCTATCAAACAACAATTAATAACAGTTATAACAGCCTGTCTCCAATACCAAAATCACAGGACCAAAATCATCACTATAACAAGCCACATAATAGACACATTTCACATATTTGCTCATAATTTTGAAAACAAAGACAAAAGCATACACCAGGGACACGAATACTAATTAGCAGCACGATAGAAATAAAAACAGTTCGCCATTCATTAATTACTCAAGTACAGCATCAAATACCGGTTTTCAAAAATCGGGTCAGATACCATGTGAGAAATGTAAATGTGATTCATGTAAGTAAAGACGATATTTGAACAGGATTAAAAATTGATCCATGTCAATATAGACTTAGTTAAATAGAGAATTGTTGTGTTAGCTGTAGATATAGACTTAGACAAGGGAACTAATGCAATCACAAGCTTCCCGAATGCAAGCCTTATGGGTGTAAACCGGTTGGGGACGGTTGATTATGGGAAGGAACGACAAGAAGACATGCGAGAGATAAGAAGGTGAAGAGTTCAACCTTAAAAGTCTGCATAAAGGTCACTGAGGAAGACTCTTACTTCATCCCAAGACCCTCGCCCGAGACCACCAGGAAGCAGTGTGCATGGGGAAGGGACTTGCGAAACTCATTTTAATACGAAGCGGAGGACAATTTGCATATTGCATCATCCTTGTTGAGTATGTAAAAGTATAGACTATAAGTGCTGTATGCTGCTGTTTGTAGGTGTGTGTGTTGGCGGAGCGCAGACTCCCCGCGCACCCAGCGCTGTTTGCTTACCTTTATTCGCTCAATAAATTCAAGCTGCTCAAACATAGAGAGCTTGGTCTCGGATTTTTTATCACAATTGGGGGCTCGTCCGGGATGGTCTTAGTTCCTGACTTCTGACTCGAACCAGGAGAGGTGCCCCACCATTTTGGTGGCTCCTGTTTGGGTCAGGTCCGGACTGACCCCATCCTGAACCTGAATTAAGGTAAGCAAAGAACTAAATATTAAACATTTGAAGCTCCCTACTCGGCCGTAATAGCATTTTTGCCCGTAATTCTGCGCGCGAAGATCCGAACGAAGACGACAGAGTCGTAAGTATTTAGAAGGGTGTACCGTTCAGTTGGGTGGGATACGGTTGCCTGTGTGTGTAAGAGTGTGTCTGAGACGGAACGTAGTTCCGAAGCAATTGTGGAGGACTTCTAACTGTGGTTCCAATATCCCACGAGGGACTTGGCCGGTGAAGGACCAAAGTGATTTTAATAGGATTCATGGGTGGGAAACAGATCGTAGATCTTAGAAACCCTCCTGCAAGACACTCTTATTGGCAACCAAGGGCTGTAGGAATTGCCACTGTAAAATTCCTAAATGGGTCAGGAGAAGTTCAAAGTTCAGGACCCAAAGAAAGGGAGCAAGTTACCAGACATACCACCAGAAAGTCCATTAGGGTTAATGATTAAAAATTGGGATAATAGGGGCCCCAGAAAAGGAAAAAGTAAATTAAAGTTAGTCCAATATTGTATGGTAGAATGACCAAAGGAACCATTAAGGCCACATATTTTTTTGGGCTGTTTTTGGATCCTTTGAGGACCGGGTTTGTCAAGCCCTGAGTCTTTATGTTAATTCTAAGGAACCTTTTAGTCAAGAAGAAAGTGATTATGCAGGATTATGGATCAGGACTTCACGTCCTTTTCCAGCCTCGATATTTGCACTAAAGGAGGATAAGAAGTCTGAGGAGGAAAAAGAAAAAGAAAAAGAAAAAGAAAAAGAAAAAGAAAAAGAAAAAGAAAAAGAAAAAGAAAAAGAAAAAGAAAAAGAAAAAGAAAAAGAAAAAGAAAAAGAAAAAGAAAAAGAAAAAGAAAAAGAAAAAGAAAAAGAAAGAAAAAGAAAAAGAAAGAAAAAGAAAAAGAGAAAAAGAAAAGGATGATAGGTGGGAACCGTTGGATAACTTACCACCTCCCTATCTTAATAATCCACCTCCGGCGCCTCCACCAGCAGCTTTGCCCCCTTTGCCGGCACCATTATTGCCTCTGCCCCCGTCACCTACAGCACCAGAATTAGATCAAACCCCAGCGGCCTGTACTAGGAACAAAACTAGGATACAGGAAGAAGCCTCTCTATATCCATTACGAGAAGTTCCTCTCGGAGGCAATCAGGGAGGCACTGATTTCATGACAGTACCACTTAACACCACAGATGTAAGAAATTTTAAAAAGAAATGGGGACTCTATTAGACGATCCCCTAGGAGTAGCTGAAAAGCTAGATCAATTCCTAGGTCCTAATACTTATACCTGGGAAGAAATGCAATCTATCTTAGGAATTCTGTTTACCACTGAGGAGAAGGGTATGATTCGACAAGCTGGAATGAGGATTTGGGAAAGACAGAACCAGGCAGGACCCCCGGGAGATCAGAAATGGCCAAATGTGGATCCCCATTGGGATCATCAACAATTACAAGGAAGACAAAACATGAGGGATCTAAGAACAATAATAACAGAGGGAATAAGAGAAGCGGTTCCCCGAGGGCAGAATATTAATAAGGCATTCAGTGAACATCAGGGAAAGGATGAATCTCCAACAGAATGGCTGGAGAGACTAAGACGAAGTCTGCAACTGTATTCTGGAATTGACCCAAATACAGCAGCAGGAACTGCCCTCCTTAAAACCCAATTTGTCGCTAAATCCTGGGGAGATATAAGAAGGAAACTAGAGAAGTTGGAAGATTGGAGAGAGAGAGGATTAGAAGAGTTACACAGAGAAGCACAAAAAAGTATATGTCAGGCAGGATGAAGAAAGGCAGAGAGCAAAGGCAAAAATTTTTGTAGCGGCAGTCAGAGAGAGTCAGAAAGATGAGATTCTACCTGGAGAAAAGAAGGAAAGAAAGACGGAAAGGATACCCCGAGAACTACACCGTCGGGAAAGACCTGCCATTCCCATCTGTTACTACTGTAATAAGAAGGGACATATTCAGAAAAACTGCTGCAAGCGAGAACAGGATGAGAGAATGCTTAAAGAAGAATAGGGGTGTCAGGGGCTATATCTCTTGGGGACTTGAACATCAACAGAGCCCTTGATAAAATTGCCAATAGGTCCCCGCAAAGAAGAATTTTTATTTTTAGTAGATACTGGGGCTGAAAAATCAACGATTCAAAAACTTCCTACAGGAGTAGAAAAAGGGAAAAATTATACATCAGTAATTGGCGCAAAGGGGGAGCCTTTTAAGGTGCCTATTTTACAAAATGTAGAAATAGAATCAAAAAAGAAAATCTGTTTGAATGATTTACTTTTGCTCCCCGAAGTAAAATATAATTTGTTGGGAAGAGACTTGATTCTGAAGTTAAACTTAAGCATTCAGAGTCAAGGAGACAAACTACAGATTAAATGCGCTCTGTGCTCCCTGGTGGAGGTCCTCCTGCAGCAGGTGGCTGAGCTGCAGGAAGCTGTTACCAGGCTGAAAGGTGTCAGGGAAGCTGAGGGGAAGCAGCACTGCTTGCTCCAGGACCAGACTCTTCTGGGGCCTCGAGCGTCTACTGTTGCTCATACAGGAAAGGAGGCTGCTAACCCAGGAATCTGGGAAATGATAACAGAAAAAAAAAAAAACCAAAACAACAAAAAAAGGAGGAAGAGGACAATTAAAAGCAAGGGGCTTCCTCCTACATCTGTTGTCCCCACCCAGAACCGCTTTGCTGTCCTGCAGGGGGCTGATGAGCAACAGCGCTCCCACCAGGCGCAACCGGCTGATGCACTGGTAAAGAAGATCACTACTGGTGCTGCCAGGAAAAACCGGTGGGCCGTAGTAGCAGGGGACTCTAATGTGGAAGGCACAGAGGCACCCATCTGTCAGCCTGACCCAGGCTCAAGGGAGGTGTGTTGCCTACCAGGGGCTCGGATCAGGGATGTGGCCGAGAAGCTGCCTGCTCTAGTCGGTCCCACTGACTATTACCCACTTCTAGTGATCCATGTGGGTGCTAGTGATATAGACAGCAGTAGCCTGGAGAACATAAAGAAGGACTACACAGCTCTGGGAGAGGTGGTTAGGGGCTCTGGAGCGCAGGTCGTCTTTTCGTCAATTCTCCAGGATACAGGGCAGGACCTTGAAAAGGCTAGGAGGATTGGGCAGGTTAATAAATGGTTAGAAGGGTGGTGCTATAGACAGGGGTTTGGCTATCTAGAACACGGGACTCAATTTAGTAGGCCAGGTCTACTGGGGGCTGGTGGAACTGGTGTGACAAAGAAGGGGAAGAGTGGATTCAGTAGGAGGCTTGCCAGGCTGGTCAAGGACGCTTTAAACTAGATGTGTTGGGGGAGGGGGGCAGCATTCCATCCCAACACACCCAGTCGGTTGGTAACACCTATAGTAAACATTCGGAGCAAGGCAGGGATATTCCAGCTGCTCCAGCCAATGAGCCGGCATCAATTGGATCTCAGCTCAAATGCCTCTACACAAATGCCCGTAGCATGGGGAACAAACAAGAGCAATTAGAGATATGTGCACGTCTACGGGGGTCTGATATCATAAGCATCACAGAAACATGGTGGGATGGCTCCTATGACTGGTGTGTTGGAATGGAAGGTTACCGGCTCTTTAGGAAAGACAGGCCCGGTAGGCGAGGAGAGGGAGTTGCTATTTATGAAAGGGATAGGCTGGAGAGTATGGAACTCTGTCTGGGGACAGGTGAGCAGTCGACAGAGAGTTTATGGGACAGGGTTAAAGGGAGAACAGCGATGGGTGACATTATTGTGGGGATCTGTTACAGACCGCCTGACCAAGGGGAGTCGGTGGATGAAGCGCTCTATAGACAGATAGGAACAGCCTCACACTTGTAGGCCCTTGTTCTCATGGGAGGCTTCAACCACCCTGATATCTGTTGGAGGGATGGTACGGCCCGGCACAAGCAATCCAGAAGGTTCCTCGATTGCATGGAAGACAACTTCCTTCTGCAAGTAATAGAGGAGCCGACAAGGAGAGGTGCCATGCTTGACCCTGTCCACACCCAACATGGAAGGGCTGGTTGGAAATGTGACACTCCAGGGCAGCTTTGGTTGCAGCGATCATGAGATGGTCGCGTTCAAGATCCTCCGGACAGTGAGAAGAGCATGCAGCAAGCTTACTGCCCTGGACTTCAAGAGATCAGATTTTGGCCTCTTCAGGAACCTGCTCAGTAAGGTTCCATGGGATATAGCCCTAGAGGGCAGGGGGGCCAAAGACTGTTGGTTGATATTCAAGGATCACCTGCTGCAAGCTCAGGAGCAATGCATCCCAACCAGAGGGAAGTTCAGCAGGAGGGCCAGGAGACCTCCTTGGATGGATAAGGACCTGCTGAGCAAAATTCGAAGGAAAAAAGAGGCTTATAAAAGGTGGAAGCAAGGTCAAGCGGCCTGGGAAGAATACAGGGATGTTGTCTGGGAAGCTAGGGACCAGGTTAGGAAAGCTAAGGCCCAGTTAGAATTAAACTTGGCTAGGGATGTTAAGGATAACAGGAAGGGATTTTATAGGTATACTGCTAATAAAAGACAGACAAGGGACAATGTGGGTCCGCTTCAGAAGCTATCGGGAGAACTGGCTACCCTGGATTTGGAGAAGGCTGATGTTCTTAATGACTTCTTTGCCTCAGTCTTCACCGGCAAATGCTCTGACCACACCACCCAAGTCTTGGAAGGCAGATGCGGGGACAGTGAGAATGAAGACCCTGGGCCCACTGTAGGAGAGGATCTGGTTCGAGGCCATCTTAGGAACCTGAATGTATACAAGTCCTCAGGACTGGATGAAATCCATCCGCGGGTCCTGAAGGAGCTGGCAAATGAAGTTGCTAAGCCACTGTCCATCATATTTGAAAAATAACGGCAGTCAGGTGAAGTTCCCGATGACTGGAAAAAGGGAAATATAACCCCCATTTTTAAGAAGGGGAAAATGGATGACCCAGGGAATTACAGACCAGTTAGTCTCACCTCTGTGCCTGGCAAAATCTTGGAGCGGATTCTCCTGGAAGGCATGCTGAGGCACATGAAAACCAACAAGGTGCTTGGTGACAGCCAGCATGGCTTCACTAAGGGGAAATCCTGCCTGACCAATCTGGTGGCCTTCTATGAAGGGGCTACGGAACTGATGGACAGGGGCAGAGCAGTTGATGTCATCTACCTGGACTTGTAAAGCCTTTGACACTGTCTCACATGACATCCTTCTCTCTGAGTTAGAGAGACATCAGTTTGATAGGTGGACCGACCACTCGGTGGATAAAGAACTGGCTGGTTGGCCGCACACAAAGAGTTGTGCTCAATGGCTCAATGTCCAGCTGGAGACCAGTAACAAGTGGTCTCCCTCAGGGATCGGTGTTGGGACCGGTCTTGTTCAACATCTTTGTCGGTGACATGGACAGTGGGATTGAGTGCGCCCTCAGCAAGTTTGCTGATGACACCAAGCTGTGTGGTTCGGTTGATACATTGGAGGGAAGGAATGCCATTCAGAGGGACCTAGACACACTTGTGAGGTGGGCTGATGCCAGCCTAATGAAGTTTAACCATGCCAAGTGCAAGGTCCTCCACCTGGGTGGGAGCAATCTCAGGCACAGCTACAGGTTGGGCAGGGAAGAGATTGAGAGCAGCCCTGTGGAGAAGGACTTGGGGGTGTTGGTCGATGAGAAAATGAACATGAGCCGGCAGTGTGCACTTGCAGCCCAGAAAGCCAACCGTATCCTGGGCTGCATCAAAAGGAGTGTGACCAGCAGGTCGAGGGAGGTGATCCTGCCCCTCTACTCTGCTCTCGTGTGACCTCACTTGGAGTATTGTGTGCAGTTCTGGTGTCCTCAACATAAAAAGGACATGGAACTGTTGGAACAAGTGCAGAGGAGGGCCACGAGGACGATCAGGGGTCTGGAGCACCTCCCATATGAAGATAGGCTGAGAAAATTGGGGCTGCTCAGCCTGGAGAAAAGAAGGCTGCGTGGAGACCTCATAGCAGCCTTCCAATATCTGAAGGGGGCCTATAGGGATGCTGGGGAGGGACTCTTCATTAGGGACTGTGGTGCGAGGACAAGTGGTAACGGGTTCAAACTTAAACAAGGGAAGTTTAGATAGGATATGAGGAAGAAATTCTTTACTGTAAGGGTGGTGAGGCCCTGGAATGGGTTGCCCTGGGAGGTTGTGAATGCTTCATCCCTGTCGGCGTTCAAGGTGGGGTTGGACATAGCCTTGGATGGCATGGTTTAGTGGGAGTTGTCCCTGCCCATGGCAGGGTGGTTGGAACTAGATGACCTTAAGGTCCTTTCCAACCCTAAGTATTCTATGATTCTACGATTCTATGTACTTTAACGCAAGCAGACAAAGAAATTATTAGCCCCTCAGTATGGTATCAGGAAGGGGAAACAATCTAGCAGATAAAGAAGCCCCGGAGACAGCTTTGAGGGCTCAGGTCTTTCGGGTTAATGTAATACAAACAAAGGGAGATACAAGTGAGGAGAAACGAGAACAGGGAGAAGAATATACCCCTGAGGAAATAACAGAACTTGAGAAAATAGGGGCAAAATTCGGACAAGGAAAATGGACACTGCCCGATGGCAGAGAAATGTTGCCAAAGGCTTACACTAGACAGATTTTGGAATGTTTACATGTACAAACACATTGGGATACAAGAGTATTAAGTGATCATTTTCTTAAACAATTTGGCTGTATTGGAATCTTTGAAATAGCTAAACAGATTACACAAGGTTGCTTGACTTGTCAGAAGGTAAACAAGAAAGTGTTCCGACAAGTGGCAACAGGAGGAAGAAAAACAACTTATAGACCTTTTGAGAGAATACAAGTTGATTTTACTGAACTCCCTAAAGTCGGGAGGTTGAAATATCTATTGGTAATAGTAGATCATTTAACACAATGGGTAGAAGCCTACCCTGTGGCACGAGCTACGGCACAAATGGTAGTAAAAATTTTATTAGAACACTTAATACCTAGATATGGGATAATCTAGTACATTGATTCTGAGCAAGGCACACATTTTACTTCCAAAATAATAAAGCTGCTATGTCAATCTTTAGGTATCAGGTGGGAATACCACACTCCATGGCATCCACAAAGCTCGGGAAAAGTAGAAAGAATGAATCAAACAATAAAGCAACAATTGGCCAAATTAATGATTGGAACACAGATGCCTTGGACAAAATGTCTATCATTGGCACTTCTAAATATAAGAACAAAACCTCACAGTGAGACTGGATTATCACCCTATGAAATGCTATATGGCATGCCCTACTCTCAGGGGATGCCACTTGGAAATAATGTAGTAGAAGATCATGTTATTCAAAAATATATAATTATTTTTTGAAAAAGGTTGAGAGAATTAAGGGAAATAGGAATGTTAGCTCAAACACCACCCCTGGGATTTGCAATCCATCAGTTGAAGCCTGGGGATAGGGTGTTGATAAAAACATGGAAAGAAGAAACTTTATCCCCTCTTTGGGAGGGACCTCTTCTTGTTTTGTTAACCACAGATACCACTGTCTGAACTGCAGAAAAAGGGTGGACCCACGTATCGCGAGTCAAGGGTCCAATAAAGGAGTGGAAAATAACATCGGAACCAGGAGAGACTAAACTAGTCATTAAACGAACCTGAGGATCCACACAAACAGAGGAAGATTGGATCCAGGAACAAGTTTGTGTGAAGACTTTCCCTAACTTCAATTAATTTATGTCGATTGGGGTTGGGGAGAGTCTCTATTCATGGTTCCAGATACCACGGGAATGTAACCTGAAACAAGTATATTTTGTCCCCTGGAGGGAAGAAAGAATACCTCAACTAACAGGGGGAGCAGGCTGTCATAAGTTTACAGGAATTCCAAGAGTCTATTCATTAGCCTGTGACTTAGAAAAGGAAGTACCGGGATCTCCTAGTTTAACAATCCCGTCGTTCATCCCATATATTAAACACCCTAATTCGGGTCATCTAAGTTGGATAGTCTGTAGATGCTGGAATTGTAACCAAAAATGGTCCTGTGTATCATTTAACAAACAACCATACTGTAAAAAGTGTAGAAACTCTAAGTCATTCCCTACAAGGGAACAAATGAGACAAGTCGAAATTCTTAAACTGTTTTGCGGTTGGGAATTACTTTTACTTGAAACGTGGGAAGTATTTGAGGACGATTGGTATCTGATCTTGGCCAAATGCGCTAACAGGTTTGCATGGAAAAAGGCCCAGCGAAAATATCAAATAACAGAATAAAAGGAGAGCTAAAATTTCTAAATTATAAATAAGGAATTAAACTAAATCTTGGAACATAGCATAAGCAGCTAAAGGGTTTGGGAAGCCCCAACTTTGGTCCCAAATTGATCTAAGGAGTCACCCAATACTTAAAGGAAAGAGGGCAAGTGCGGGGGATATGGAACAACGCAACACTGATCAATGTGATCAAACGCTGAACACTTTATTGTGCACAAATGCTTCTTTTTATAAGAAAGTTTCAGAACACTATAACACTCTATCATACTTGATTGGTTAGTTCAGCTTAACTACGTATTAGCAACGGCTTACTGATTGGTCATATTTTTAAAATGTCTATAAATGTCCATAGTGCCAGGCAAGCAGAATTTTTCCTCGTTCTGCAACTTGCAGTTTGCTTTAAAGGCGAACAGTTCTTGCTGATCTTGCTTCGTGACATCCTGTCCAGACTTTCTTGCAAGCTGACTTCTTCATGCTTCCTCTTTTTGTTAGCACACACTCGTCCTCTGTTTCCTCCTCAAACCACAACATTTCACAAAGCCCTTTGCTCATAGCACGAGCTCAGCTAAATCAAAGGCTGGATTGCTCACATCTCTGTTAACTGAAAGAAATGCTTCCACAATACCCTCTTCTTGTTTTTGAGCAATCCAGATTTGATTTAGCATTTTCTTTACAAGTTTCTTTAATATAGCAAATACAATGGTACATACAAGCAAAATCAATAATACAATGCCTAAAACTTTCAAAGCAATAATTATCCAATTTTGAATCCAAGTCTCTATTCCCCATTTCGAAAAGGTGTTATGGAGTCAGTCATTTAATGGATTTACATTTTGTTGAATTTTCTGAGAGTGTTCTTTTAGGTAGGTTAATTGTTTGTGAATGCTCTCACTGTGATCAGACAGGTTCACACAACACATACCTTCAAAGTCCTTACAGCCATGACCCTGTGCCAGCAGTAAAAAGTCGATGGCTGCACGGTTTTGTAGCAAGGAATGCCGCAGGCTATTTTGATCCATTAATAACTCGTCGAGAACGGCAGTAGTTGTGTTAGCCTGCTTTTCTGCCCAACAAGCTAACTGGGCTACTGTTTTTAAGGCATTTCCTGCAGCTGCTCCAGGGACAAACAATGACAGAGCAATACGAGCAGCTCTGCTAAGTAATTGAACATTGTCATTACAATCAGGGGTAAGTCCAATTGATGGCTTTGATTTAGAGCGGAGAATATGACTAAGATTTCGCAATTCTGTAAATTTTGGTGCAAAAATAGTCAGTGAGCCAAAATAGCATGGCCCTCCAACAATGTCTTTTGGTATTCCTTGCCATGCCCTATCCCCACAGATTAAAAAGACATCTGGTGGTAGGGCTTTGGCAGATTTGTTATTCCAAAGGAGGGACACTGATCCAGGCTGGTGAGTAGCTCCGTATGCCTTAAAGGCTGTTGCCTTTCCATCTGTATCATTTACCCCGCAATATTCACCAGCATACCAATAGGCACTATTTTTGTGCGAAACATCTGGTGAGTTTATCGGATGTGGCCAGCCTGCATATTTAAATCCAAACATTATGCAGGCCTGTGTCCAGTTTTGTGAGCTATTCCCAATTGCTTGTGATGCCATTAAATTTAATTCTTGTGGATCCCAAGGGAGTGTTCTAATCAATCCAGATATTAATTTTGCTGAACAATCTGCAACAGTTGTTGATTTACTGCAGTTGTTGGTTGAAAATGCCTTAAAACTGTTCTCATTATATCCAGGTATTCCTATTAGGCATGTTTGAAAAGGATCTGTAGCTGATGCCATAGCAAGACAAAATTCTGACACCCCACTCTCATTGGCCCATGTCACCCACAAATTTTTCCTAGGATTGATTTCATGTAACAAAGATACGGAACTATATACAAACAGCAAAATTAACAGCTTAACCACTAACAGGTTCTTAATTATCACTGACATCTTCCGGTGCAGACGAGATATTTTCTGCTGAATCTCGCCAGGGCCATATCCAACGAGCCGGTATCCACCGGATGCCTTGATCTGTAAGCAAACACATATAACCTCTTCCTGTTAGCTTAACTTCTGCAGGTCCTTTCCATTGACCCGTGATCAAGTCTTTATACTGTACCAAAATTTTTTGGTTAGGTTTTTCTGATAATCCTGATTGCATTGCCAAGCTATGAATGACCATAGGTGGGTCAGTTCTGTCTCCTGTTAATCGCAAATAATTAGCCACGTATATTGCCTTTGCCAATCGTTCTGCAGGAGGGAGAGATTCTCCCCCCTTTTGTTTTAAGAGGAGGTTTTTAATGATTTGATGAGCACGTTCAACAATAGCTTGACCGGTTGGGGAATGAGCAATACCTGTAATATGTTTAATTCCCCAAATACCATAAAAATGAGCCATGGATCAGGAGACATAAGCAGGACCATTATCAGTTTTGATAGATTTTGGAACTCCCAAAACGGCAAAACACATATACAAATGACGGCGAACATGCTTTGCTGTTTCTCCTGTTTGAGCAGTTGCCCATAATGCCCTAGAAAAGGTGTCAATATAGACATGAATAAATTTTTGTCGACCAAACTCAGAAAAATGTGTAACATCCATTTGCCATAATTGAAGTGGTTGTAAACCTCTAGGATTAACGCCTAGTCCGAGGCCAAAACCAATTTTTTGACAGGAAGGACAGGATTTTACTATTCCCTGAGCATCTGTAACAGGAATGGCAAATTATCTAGCAAGCATTTTTGCTGATTGGTGGAAAAATGAGTGAGATTCTCTGGCTTGGGCAAAGCTGTTAACAGGTGGCCCAGCCCAGGCAGGAGAAACTAAAAGATCTGCTTGGTTGTTTCCAATTGAGAGACCATGTGTGAATTGATGACTGCGAATATGTGTGATAAAATAGGAATGAGTTCAAATCTGCAAGAGTCGTAGCAATTTTAGCAAAAGACTATATAACCAGTTGTTCTTAATTTCTTTTAGGATAGAGCCTTCGATTCTATGAATAATACCTACTACATATAAAGAATCAGAAACGACATTGAGAGGTGAATTATTCCAGTTTTCAAAGGCCCAAATAACAGCTTGGAGTTCTAAAGTCTGTAAAGAATCATCTGGAGTTCCAGGAATTAAATGTTTTTGCCATTGTTGCTCATGTTGCCAGACACAGGCTGCCAAGCGTGATCGCTTTCTTGCATCTGTAAAGACTGTGATACCTGTAACTGGTGTTTCAGATCGTTTTGGGAATGTTTCAAAATGCTGATCGCGCAGCAAGGGCAATAGTTTATAAGGAGGGTAGATGTTACTGATTTCTCCATCATACTGGGTCAATGCGGCTTGAAATGGAAGAGAAACTCGCAATAACCATTCTAAATATTCCTGAACTAACGGCAAAATAATTCTGTAGGGTTCTCTGCCAGTAATATCAATGATTCTATTTCTGCCTTTCATGATCAGCTGTGATAAGATCTCGGGTTTTGTGACAATCGTTTTTCGTGGTGTTATCGGAGAAAAAATCCACTCTAATATTCTAAGATTGGCAGATGCAGTGTTATCCCACTGTGTGATTATGGCAAAGGGATACAAACGCTGGCTGTCAGAATTTATAATCATGAGTGCAACTGGAAGTGTTAACACAATTCGCTGAGCATGGTTGTTACAGATTTTATCCATAATAATTCTCAGTGCTTTTTCCTGCACAGGACCCAATGTGCAAGCTTCATTAGCTTTTGTAGAAGTACCCAGTAACTGGACTAACGGCTTCAGATCATCATTAGTAATGCCAGAGATATTTCTAACCCATTGAATATCTCCAACCAATTTTTGGACATCGTTTAATGTTTTTATCTCAGTAGAGATTTTTAATTTTTGAGGCTGAATAGCACTGTGGGAAATAACCCATCCCAAGTATTTCCATGGTGAAGATTTTTGCACCTTTTCTGGGGCAATTTG
The DNA here is from genome assembly GCA_039720435.1 of Amazona ochrocephala. Lineage (NCBI taxonomy): Eukaryota > Metazoa > Chordata > Aves > Psittaciformes > Psittacidae > Amazona > Amazona ochrocephala. Next base: position 26,873,043 of record CM077908.1, read on the forward strand.
CAAACCTTGAGATTCCAAATCCAGCTTTAGACACCTTAAAATTTCATCTTTGTTTAGCTGTTCACCACATATTAATATGTCATCCATATAATGGTAAACAATAAGTTGGGGAAATTTCTGTCTAAAAGGGTTCAATGCCCAGGCTACAAAGTGTTGGCAAATAGTAGGAGAATTTTTCATACCCTGGGGTAACACTATCCAATGATATCTTTTAGCTGGTTCTGACTTGTTTATGGATGGCACAGAAAAGGCAAATTTTTCTGCGTCTTGTGGGTGCAATGGAATGGAAAAGAAACAGTCTTTTAGGTCAATAATCAAGATTTCCCAATTTTCAGGTAACATTGTGGGTGATGGTAGTCCAGGCTGCAAGGACCCCACCCACTTAATTCGTTCTAGTACCTGTTTTATAACACTATTATTGTATTAGAATCTTTCTAGTTTTTTGCCTTAGCATTTTCTAGCAGTTGTTGCAAATATGCATACTTTAACATCTGTTTTACAAGTGACAAATATATACAATATAAGGTGTAGTTTCTTATTAACAACTGGCTAGTAAGTACAGGTGGCCTTATACACAAAATCACAGCTTTTAACAAGAGTTACTTTACATGCACATATATTTAAGCTCTTGTAGCTAAGGCATTGGGTTTTTCCGCTCGTCTGTCCAGCTCATGGCAAGGCTTGAGAAACTTTGCAGGCAGCTTCCATGGACCTGTAGGTAGGAGGACACAAACATACCCTTTCCCCCCAGGTTATCAGTTCTTGAGAAGTAAGTCAGGTTAAAAATGATTCCTTAAAGCAAAGGCATTCCGATAAAAGGAATGTGAAGCAGCTGTAGAAGCAAACTGCACAGTGTTAACAATCAAGGAGTTTGCCATGTCATTAACCATTTTTTTTTTTTTTTTTTTTTTTTTCTTTCTTTGCCACCCTGATGCTGTTTGGGTGGAGGTTGGTAAAGTTTGGATTTTTCCCTAGGTTACCTTAAACATATTAAGCAGGACTGCTCGGCAGCAGCTACAAACGTCTGCCTGCCCAGCAGCAGCTACAGCTGCCAGCCTGCTGAGCAGCAGCCATAAATCTCTGCAGGCAGCACGATTTTTCTATTAAACCTTTTATGCCTAAAATGTTAATCTGCTACCCGTTAAAAACTTTTACATGAACCCAATAACAAAAAAATACACAGAACACTGTCTGCCCTTAACAGACACACACATACACACACATTCATGGGATCCCATAAACACACTCCACACAACTACATTATGTGAAACACAAAATGCAGACAATCATTACTCTCACTATATGGTTTCACGTACAAAACATAGTGCAATGACCCTGTAAAGACAATCAGGAAACCAGCTCCGAGCAGCCTCATCGCAGTGCAAGGTGGCAGGCTCAATCTCAGCGGGCGTCCCCACACAGGCTCTGCCTCCCTCACATTGCATGAGGCTTGGGCTTTTACACTGACCAAAATGCACACTCATTCCAATGCAGGTGGCCAGCCTACATCGGGAGAAGTGGCCAACAGTATCTATAAAGGTCTGTAAGGGCTGGTAGAAACACGGACATACTTATATTTGCTAACTTTTAGTACATGAATATTACAGAGAGACTATAAGGACACAATACATCTGCATCCCCCACCCATCTTACTTTTCCCTTTATAACTGCCCATTTATCATGAGGGTCTGGGTGATCTAAGTTAGGCTTCTTTTCCGGATCAACAGGTCTCGGGTCAAAAGTACTATCCAGGTCAGCATCAGAAATATCAGGCGTCAGAACTTCAGGAGCAGCAACAACAGTTTGATGAACATGCACAGGCTCCTCATTAATGTGTTCTGGAGTTTCAGCATTATCAAGTGCAATTAAAACATTTTCTCCCGCAGGTTTCAGGTGATCTGAGAGTAGGCTTTTTCTCGGGATTAACAGGGTCAGGGGCAAAAGGATCACTTTCATCCCCGTCCTCAGTCTCTGCAGCCTCAGCAGCGACTGGCGGAGGTTTGGAGAGGTGGGGGTAAGGGAATATTCTGACGCACAAGGCCTATAATCTGTGGACGCTTCCACCTCGCAGCGAGGTTCAACATTGTCAGAATTAGCAACAATATTAGATTCTGGTTTTTCCTTACTGGGCATAAGTTGACAGCCCCTCTTTACTGTTTTTGCAATTTTCGGGTGAGTTCTCCCCCCGGTATAATTATCAAAGGGGTTTCGATCGGGGATCCTTTTGCTGTTCATTGGGGGCTCCGCGGGTAACTGGGAGGCAGGCAGGGCTAGAGGCTCGGGCGGGGGGAGAGGCGGCGGCCGAGGCACAGAGGGTGTTACCGGAGATAAGGCTTTAGCCTCCGAAGCAGCTGCAGCCTTTTCTAATTTCATGTCCCTCAAAGTCTCTCGGATAAGCCTCCACAGCGTGGAATATTTTTGGACTTCACGTGCTGCCTTCCCCCCACGAGATATAGTGTCCCAAATCTGAACGCCAATTTCCTCCCATGTGGATATTTCAAATGCTGTTCCAATCCCGCTAAATAGCCCCTTTTCTTTACTCCATTGGAGTAGCCCTTTAAGAACATTTTCTTCATATTTAATCCCTCTCTTTGAGAGGACGTGTTGGAGGAGATTAAGGACAGCTGCTTCCTCTTTAGTTTGAGCTGCCCCCATTCCTCCCCGACCGCCACTTGCCTTTATCGGAGTGGACCTTTTCGCAGAGACACTTCTCTTCTGCGGGACGCGCGTCCTTCTTCTACATCGGCAGGGCTGCTGCCAGCTCCTTTTCGGTCGGCTTCCCACCCGTCAGGTCTGCGCTGATCTTCACCACCGAAGCAGCTCTCAGGAGGCAGATCTGAGGGTCCCTGTTCGGGCGCCACTTGCGGGGGATATGGAACAACGCAACACTGATCAATGTGATCAAACACTGAACACTTTATTGTGCACAAATGCTTCTTTTTATAAGAAAGTTTCAGAACACTATAACACTCTATCATACTTGATTGGTTAGTTCAGCTTAACTACGTATTAGCAACGGCTTACTGATTGGTCATATTTTTAAAATGTCTATAAATGTCCATAGTGCCAGGCAAGCAGAATTTTTCCTCGTTCTACAACTTGCAGTTTGCTTTAAAGGCGAACAGTTCTTGCTGATCTTGCTTCGTGACATCCTGTCCAGACTTTCTTGCAAGCTGACTTCTTCATGCTTCCTCTTTTTGTTAGCACACACTCGTCCTCTGTTTCCTCCTCAAACCACAACATTTCACAAAGCCCTTTGCTCATAGCACGAGCTCAGCTAAATCAAAGGCTGGATTGCTCACATCTCTGTTAACTGAAAGAAATGCTTCCACAGGCAAGACCAGAGTGGGAACCGGTATTGTGGCTGTAGAAGTCTGCTGAGGGCTGCAATCCCTTTGGGCTGTGACTGCCGAATACTATGGCCCTGTCCGGACCTCTTTTGATTATACTTGGGGGGAATCTCCTGACTTTAATAATGGAAAACAATTGCAGTCAGTGTGTGGTAACCACCAGGAGGGGAAAAGTCAATTCTCAGACCTTGGTCTATCACACCATCTATGACTGTAAAGGTCAAAAGTTGGGAAGCTGCATTTTTAACCAAACCCAGTATGCTTTATGCAAGGAAAACGACAAAGTTGTATGTTATGATCCGAAGGAACTTCCTTACCAATATTGGATAGAAATAAAGACAAACTCAGACCAGGGCCGACTACTTGGAAAAAGTCAGACAACGGCTAATTTGGACAAGCCCATGTCTATAATCTTTGATGCATGTGATGCAATCGATGATGATTGGTACTCAAACTGTGGAGATATGACTTGGAGAACATATTATAGGGAATGTGAAAAATATATATGTATAGGACATGAGTTTGGTCCTACGCCTAGCAATTGCTATCCCCCTCATCAATCTGTTGAAAAAAAAAGTTATCATTATTGTTCACCTAACGGATGGGGATGTGCATGTTGGAGTACAACTCCCTCATGGGGATTGCCCGACCATTGTGTGGGAATTGACTTAGAAGCAAAAATTGAAAAAGGCCACACATCCTCACCCTGTGAGGCCCGTACCTGTAATCCTGTTAATATAACTATTTTAAATCCTGCTGAATGGGAAAAACAAGAGGTCAAATTGGGACTTAAAATATATGGGACAGGAAAGGACTCAGGGATAATCCTTAATGTAAAAATAATAGAGAAAACGAAAGAATCAATCCAACATCGACTGTTGTTCAACTCGTTTTATCATGAAATCGAGACAGGAGTAAAATATGAGATTCCTACAGTTGCTGAAAATATTGCTAAATCATTAAATGTAACTAACTGTTGTGTTTGTCGAGGAACTAATCAGGGAGAACGATGGCCATGGGAAGCCATGGAAAGCAACGGATCCTGGAGTATGGAAAATAACGAAAAAAGGTAACAGGAAACAACAGTGGGTACTTCAAACAAATATAATTGGAAAAAGTTGATGGCAAAATCTGGAAAAGGGAAAACAGGTAGGTAACCTGGAATGTGAAGGAGGTTACCTATGGAATGAAACTAGGAACAAATGGGATAAATGGGGAAAACCGCTGGAAATGGCTGATCAGTTTGGAAATTGGACTAATGGGACTACCATATCAGATGGGTGGCCAACTCCGGACGGACACTATTGGATTTGTGGCAGATTAGCTTATGCATACTTACCAAAGAATTGGACAGGATCCTGTGTATTAGGAACTATAAGACCCAGTTTTTTCCTGTAACCCATAAATCGGGGAGAACGATTAGGAGTCCCAGTGTATACTGAAGCTGATGAATTAAGACAAAGACGATATAAAAGGAGTCTACAGATAGGACAGTGGAAAGACAATGAGTGGCCACCTGAGAGGATAATCGCCTACTATGATCCTGCTACGTGGGCAGAAGAAGGGTCCTGGGGTTATAGAACTCCAATATATATGCTTAATAGAATTATTAGACTGCAAGCCGTAGTAGAGATAGTAGTAAACAAAACTGGAGATGCATTAGGACTGATTGCAAAACAAAATACAAAAATGAGGACAGCTTTATATCAAAATCGCTTAGCTCTAGATTACTTGTTAGCACAGGAAAGAGGTGTGTGTGGAAAATTTAACCTTAGTAATTGCTGTTTAGAAATTAATGATGAAGGAAAAGCTGTAAATGAACTTGTAAAGGAAATGAAGAAAATTGCACATGTCCCAGTTCAAACTTGGAATGGGATAAACTTGGGAGGGATGTGGGGTAATTTCTTCAATAATGACTGGTTTACTAGGACAGGAGTAATTGTATTGGGGATATTCAGAGGGTTATTAATTATCCCATATTTAATATCTTGTTTTATTAGATTAATACATTCGGTTATACAAGGAATGCAAATATCGGCTCTACCCATTGATCCCGAAGAAGGGAAAGAAAAGATGCATTCCCTAATGATTATAAAAACAAAAGAGGATCCAGAATTGATTCCAATAAAGGAAGTACTGACTCGATTGGAAACTAAAATACGAATCAATGCTATAAAGAAAAAGATGGGGGATTGTGAGAAATGTAAATGTGATTTGTGTAAGTAAAGATGATATTTGAACAGGATTAAAAACTGATCCATGTCAATATAGACTTAGTTAAATAGAGAATTGTTGTGTTAGCTGTAGATATAGACTTAGACAAGGGAACTAATGCAATCACAAGCTTCCCGAATGCAAGCCTTATGGGTGTAAACCGGTTGGGGACGGTTGATTATGGGAAGGAACGACAAGAAGACATGCGAGAGATAAGAAGGTGAAGAGTTCAACCTTAAAAGTCTGCATAAAGGTCACTGAGGAAGACTCTTACTTCATCCCAAGACCCTCGCCCGAGACCACCAGGAAGCAGTGTGCATGGGGAAGGGACTTGCGAAACTCATTTTAATACGAAGCGGAGGACAATTTGCATATTGCATCACCCTTGTTGAGTATGTAAGAGTATAGACTATAAGTGCTGTATGCTGCTGTTTGTAGGTGTGTGTGTTGGCGGAGCGCAGACTCCCCGCGCACCCAGCGCTGTTTGCTTACCTTTATTCGCTCAATAAATTCAAGCTGCTCAAACATACAGAGCTTGGTCTCGGATTTTTTATCACAGGTTGGAGTGGCTGCAGTTTCTTTCACTCAGGTCAGAGTGGCTTCAGTGTCTGTTGTCGGGGTTTGAGTAGCTGCTGTGCTTGGCATTTGAGTAGCTGTGTTGTCTGTTGGTTTGCCATCAGATTCAGAGACATCTTTTTCCTGCTTCTTACAGAGCAGGGCTCTGTAGGTGTAGGCCAAGCCCCAGAACATTGCAATGGTTTGGCCCTCTCTTATATTGCCAGGATGACAGCACACCTTGTTTTAAGTGTTTTACTAGTTTTTCCGTATCTCACACTTGTTCAAGGGTGAAGATCTAAAGCACTGGAGGGGTCCACTGGCCTAGGTTCTTGCCCATAGGGCAAGGTCCTCCCACACACACTGCCACTCAGGACTGTCAAGCCTCAGGGAAGATTTCTTGGTGGTCCTCTTAGATTGTTGTTTAACAAGACCCGAGTCCAGCCCTGCTTAACTTTCAAGATCAGACAAAATAGGGTATTCTCAAGGTGGTATGGCCACGGGTAAAGCGCATGCAGTATTTTGCGGCAACATGCTGATTCCCAGCAAAAGCAGCAGGCAGATTTCAAGGGTATCCAAAGGATATCTAAAACCTTTAGAATTCTCAAATGCTGCTGTAAATAGCCTGGTGAGGGAACGAAGGGTGTGAGGGAATATCCCTCTGAGGGGAAAAAAGATAGGCAATTGCTAAAAATTCCCATTATATGCCTCCAAAATCATAAAGGTGATGACCATACTGGGAACGCATGCCAAACCAGCTTTATGATTAATTATTCTATTGTATGACAAGTCATTACCATAAAGTACAGTGAAACGAGAACCTTATCCCAGGCCCCAAAGCCAATAAACACTAAAATAGCAAATACTGGCTACAAGTAAGGTATGACACGCTGAAACTCTGAGACCAAGTGCAACAGCTCTGAGAGCAAATAAATCAACATTGCGACAAGTGACTATTAATCCAATACAATGAAAGCTTATCACAAATATGTTTAGACACACTCTGGTCAGATAAATCGTTACCTCAACACTTTGGGCTCCACATTGGGCGCCACAAAGGACTGTTGTGGTTTAAGCCCAGCCTGTAACTCAGAACCACTCAGCTGCTTGCTCACTCCCCTCCTTCTTCCTTCCCCTCTGCTCCTGGAGGGATGGGGAGAAGAATCGAAAGAACACAAATCCTACGGGTTGAGAAAAGAACAGTCCAATAACTAAGGTATAATAAAATGCTACTACTGCCACCACTAACAATAACAATGATAAGGGAAATAACAAGGGGAGTGAATATAAAAATAAAGGGTGAAAGGAAAAGAAACAATAAACACGTGATGCACAATACAATTGCTTACCACCCACCAACTGATACCCAGCCCGACTGGAGCAGTGATCTGGGCCTTCCGGGTAACTCCCTCCAGGTTATATACTGGGCATGAAGTGCTGTGGTATGGAATACCCCTTTGGCTAGTTTGAGTCAGGTGTCCTGTCATTTCTTCCTCCCAGCTTCTTGTGCCCCTCCTCACTGTCAGAGCATGAGATTGAGAAGTCCTTGATCAGGGTAAGCATTACTTAGTGACAAATAAAATATTGTTGCGTTATCGGTGGCGTATCAAAGACGGACTCCAGTTCTGGTGAAATCTGAAGACCTTTACTGCGTATCTTGCATCCCTTTTATAGTCTACTAAGTGCATTAACAATAACAATGATAAGGGAAATAACAAGGGGAGTGAATATAAAAATAAAGGGTGAAAGGAAAAGAAACAATAAACACGTGATGCACAATACAATTGCTTTTATCAATAAGTCATTGCAAACATTGAAGCAAGCAAGGCACACAGATTAGAATGCATAAAAAGATTAACAAAATGATTCATTAGTGACATTTTGCAAAGCCTGGCTAATAGTGTGAGTCATTTGTACTGATTTTGTTAGTGATGCAATACCAGTAGATGCAGCAGCTAGTATTATGATAGCCGATATTATAGCAAATAAAAGCCAACCTATAAAACACTTAATTCTACACTGTCTGTCTTGAATATCTGTTTGTAACAATTGAACAAAGTGATAATGCAAATTGGAAGAGTAGCCATATAAAATGTAGCATTTTTCACTGTTACATTGTCACTTAAATCACTAGGACTGGATGGAATCCATTTTCCACCAAGCCATGCTGTTTCTTCATTTAAAATTTCTGTTTCTCTGTCCCACCATGTAACAGGTCAGAATAATGGGGGATTTAGTAAATGTGCCCAGTATACTTGTCCATTACCCATGGTCACACATAATAGAACAGATAATACAAAGATTTCTGGGATTGTCATTTCTTTATGTTGTTGAGTTCCAGGGCTTTATACGTTTTGCTGGCAGCCAGTATGGTCCTGTCAATAGCTGTACACAGCCATATCCTCAACCCCACGTCAGCAATGGCACTAGTCCTTTCCACTCGTTATCATGTAGGTCTTTATATAGAATGAGTGGATTGGGCAAGGAATGGACCGTCGTGTGGAGAAAATCCTTGCATTCCCCTTTTTTTGTTTTATATATCTACTATCAATACCTGCTTTAGATGACCCTACTTGAGCAGGGGATTTGGACTAGATCATATCTCCAACATATGCCAACCACAGGCTGCTTGGCCTGCCTTTCTCTCCTGTATAGTTCTCTGATAACAGGGAAGGCCATCCCTCACATCAAGGTCTGGCATGGCATGTGTCCCCACCACTCAACGCCTGCTGGGTTGCAGCCAACTGTGGAGCTAAAGGTTCTTCTTGGTGGCAAACACAGAGGCCAACCCAGTCTTGCCCTTGACTGTGGTAGCAGGCATTTGGCCAACCTCAGTCCTTGCACCTCGTTGTCAATGCAGAGTTTCACATGCTTCATCCAGTAACAAGTCCCTATTATGGCAAAGCACACACAGATTTACATTAGCAGAGTAAATATTACAGGGTGCAGCAACATGTTTGAAGATGCTGATGGCAGCGGGGGACCAGTGAGACAAGGAGGCACCAAATGTAATCAGTTCTGGGTAAGGTTGGGTTTGGTGTCTTTGTAATGGAAAATAACTGGTACTTGAAGGTAGCTGACATAGGTTTGGGTCCTTAGGACCTTAGTACAAAAAGTGTAAGAAAAATAAAATAGTAAAACAGGACCTGGGGATGGGCACAGTTAAACTGGCTGATGGGTAGAAGGACAGGATGATTGCTATGTTAATGAACCCATTAAGCTGGTGTAAAAATCTACTGGGGAGTATCCTGACTAGCAAATGTCCAGGATGGGAGCAGTTAAACTACCTGATAGGTAGAAGGACAGGATGATTGCTATGTCTGTAATGTTAATTAAGCTGGTGGTTCAAAGACTGCCAGCAGTGATTAAGATTGTTGGAAGAAGTAAATGACTCTCAAAGACCACCATTACATTTTGTATGTATGCAGGAAATTTTCTGGAAAATGATGCAATTCATGTGTAGCCTCATGAATATGTATGTATGCCCAAGTGACTATATAAGGATGGCCTGTGTGGCAATACGGGGAAGCACCTTAGGAGGAGCTATCCCCTGTGTCTCCTGGAGTGGCAATAAAGAATACCTGCTTGTCAACTTAAACTTTGTTGGAGACTTTGTTCCTGGAGTTTTCTCCGAATCACCAGCCAAAGAAATTTCCTACCAGTGGAGTTCTCCCACCCTCTTAATTTGTTCCATTACCTGCTTTATAACACTACCATTTTATTAGAATCTTTCTAGCTTTTGCCTTAGCATTTTCAAGCAGCTGCTGCAAATTTGCATGCTCTAACATCTCTTTTACAAGTAACAAATCCATACAATACAAGGTGTAGTTTCTTATTAGCAACTGGCTAGTAAATACAGGTGGTTTTTATACACAAAATCACAGCCTCTAATAATAGCTACTTTACAAGCACACATATTCAAGTTGTTACTTTTCAGTTGCCCCCAAGTGATGTTTTGCAATCATTAATTTTTCTCTTCCTCTATCTCATTCTGCTTGGGGTATTCATGGTCAGCTTCTGTAGCTGAGGCATCAGGTTCCTCCACTCATCTGTCCAGTTCATGGCAAGGCTTGACAAACTTTGCAGGCAGCTGCCATGGACCTGTATGCAGGAGGACACAAATATACCCCCTCCCCAGGTTATCAGTTCTTGAGAAGGAGACAGGTTAAAATGTTTCCTTAAAGCAGAAGCATTCTGATGTAAAAGGAATGTGAAGCAGCTGCAGAAGCAAACTGCACAGTTTTAACAGTCAAGGAGTTTGCTGTGTCATTGCCCATTTTTTCCTCTTCTGCCACCCTGATGCTGCTTGGGTGGCAGCTAGTAAAGCTTGTGGTTGCACTACCCCTCTTGCGTTTTCAGTCAGCATTTCTTGTTTCAACCAATCTGTTCCTCCAAGTCTTGGATTCACCCCCAGGTTACTTTAAACACACTAAGCAGGGCTCCTCTCATGTGCCCAGTGTGTTGCAGGCCTCTTTAGGCTTTGTTTGTGGTGCCTCTACAAACTGCCCCAATACTTCAATAGATGGAGAGGGCGCTTTTTTTTGTCTTTTTTTTGTTGGGTTTTTTTCGTTTTGTTTTGTTTTGTTTTTTTTCTTCAAGTCACTCACCCTTCTTTGGATGGCTACAAAGGCTGGCCTGCTTGGCAGCAACCATAAATACCTGCCAGCAACCACATTTTTGCATTAACCCTTTCTTGCCAGAATGTTAATCTGCTACCCGTTAAAAACTTTCATGCAAACCCAACAACAAAAAATGCACAGAACACCGTCTGCCCTCAACACACACACACACGGGATCCCACCAGCACGCTCCACACAACTACAATATTTGAAACACAAAATCCAGGCAATCATTACCCCTACTACATGGTCTCACGTACAGAACGTGGTGCAAGGACTGTGTGAAGATGATCAGGAAACCAGCTCCAACAGTCGTCATCACAGTGCGAGGTGGCAGGATCAACCTTAGCAGGCATCCCCGCGGATGCAACGTTGACCTGGGTGGTATGAGGTTCTGCCTCCCCCACATTGCATGAGGCTCAGGCTTTTATATTGACCAAAATGCACACTCGTTCCGACACAGGTGGCCAGCCTACATTGGAAGAAGTGGCCAGAAGTATCTAGAAAGGTCCCCAAGGGTCGATAGAAACATGGACATACTTATGTTTGCCAACTTCTAGTACATGAGTATCACAGAGAGACTGTATCAAATGAGTTGTATATGGTGCCCCAAGCCCATGGTCCGTCACCGTTCGCCTGATATCTTTGATAAGAGCATATGAGAGACCTTCACACCACGGGTCTTGATCCAGCACATACACCACCAGGAAAGCACACAATACATCTGCATCCCCCACCCATCTCACTTCTCCCTTGACAGCTGCCCATTTATCATGAGGATCTGGGGGATATAAATCAGGCTCCTTTTCTGGATCAATAGGCCCCAGGTCGAAAGGACTATCCAGGTCAGCATCAGAACCTCAGGAGCAGCAACAGCAGTCTGATGAAAGTGCACAAGCTCCTCATAAATGTGTTCTGGAGTTTCATTTGTATCAGCCATGTCAGTGTTATCAAGTGCAATTAAACCTTTTCCTCCTGCAGGTTTCAGGTGATCTGAGAGTACTGTAATTGAGTCAATTTGTGAAAGGTTATCATCTGCTACCCACAGCTGAAGAGAGCACAATGCAGCAAAAACGATGTGCCAAGTAATTAAATAATCAGGATTAATATCATGGTCATTGGATTGTACAGTTTGTAACTGCTGTCCCACACCCTTCCAATCCCGTATTTCATAAGAGTCTGTAAAAGGGTCTTTTTCATCCCCGTCCTCAGTCTTCGCAGCCGTGGCGGCTACCAGGCGACTGGCAGAGGTTCTGGGGGGTGGGGTGGGTGGGGCACTGGCCTCCACTACCTCATTTTTTGACTTTAGCATTTCTAAAATAGTTCTTCAAATGACTAACTAAATTTCCACAGTGTCATTGCCTTTTGTGGCTGCATCCCACAATTTAACTCCTGCACCATCCCACAAAGAGACCTCAAATATGGTGAACTCATCAATCTCTGGAGAACACATCTTCAATCATTTCAACATTAACTTTAGGTCTGTCTCTTTAAAGGTTGCTCCCTTCTTCTTAAGAAGGACTGAAAACATCCGTAAAATGGAGGCTTCTTCCTTAGTAATATTCCCCCCCTATAGTCCCATTCCTGGCTGCTCACCTTTTCCAGGTGATTGGTTATGTCTGGACCTCTTCGGTGCTCCCCCATCAGCCTCCTCACCTCTCCCAGGTGATAAGTTTGTTTCTGGACAATTTCGGTGCTCCCCCACCAGAGTCCAGCCAAGCTAAGCCACTGGTCGTCGACTCTGACGATTTAGCCTGCATTCCTTCTGTTCGGGCACCATTTGTGGTGTATTGATAGACGGACTAGAGTTCTGGTGAAATCTGAAGACATTTATTTCATGTCTCGCATTCCTTTTATAGTCTATTAAGTGCTAAGCAGTAATTTTCCATTTTCTTACTTCCTTGTCATCCTGATTCAGCAAAACCACTAAGGGTTACAAATATTTACATCCTTTGTTCTGTTTTCAGAGTTGCACCTCCTGCTTTATCTTGCAAACTGCCTGCTTTGTTTTGCTAACAAATCTTTACCCGTCATTGTTCTCTTTACCCTGCCCAAGGCTTAAGCCCCACTGTCGTGGTTTAAGCCTCTGTAACTCACACAGTCTCTCTCTCACTCACTCCCCACTCTTTCTTCCCTCCGCTCCTGGAGGGATGGGAAGGAGAATCGAAAGAATGCAACTCCCGCAGGTTGAGATAAGATCAGTTTAGTAACTAAGGTATAACACATACCGCTACTGCTACCACCAATAATAATAATGACAAGGCAAATACAAGGAAAGAATACAATAGCTCACCGCCAATCCCAACCCGATCAAGCAGTGCATCCCCCACCACTCCGGGTCTCTGCCCTCCATTTTTACATCCTGGACATGACGTGCTGTGGTATGGAATAACCTCTTTGGTCAGTTTGGGTCAGGTGTCCTGTCTCTGCTTCCTCCCAGCTTCCCCTCCTCCCTGGCAGATCATGAGCCTCAGCAAGTCCTTGGTCAGACCAAAATATTCGAAGCAGTAACTGAAAACACTGGTGTTATCAGTGCTGTTCCCAGGCCCAAAATCAAAAACACAGCGCTGCACCAGCTACCAAGAAGGGGAAAAATGACTGCTACTGCTGAACCCAGGACACCCACCAGGGCAATAACACCTGGATCCATTTTTTTAACTATTTCTGTCCTGTCACCCACAGTTATCAGCATTGTTCTCAGACTAAAGTCAAAAACACAGCACTGCACTAGCTAATAATAAGAAGAAAAATAACTGTTACAGCTGAATCCAGGACACAGGCCTGTAATTTCTGGGATCCTCCTTTCTGCCCTTCTTTGTAGAGAGGTGTCTTACCTGCCAGCCTACAGTCCTCTGGGACCTGCCCACTAGACCAGGCTGCTTATAAATGATGGAGAGTGGCTTGTTGAGCATCTCTGCCAGCTCTTTCAGCATTTGTGTGGAATCCATATGATGAATGAGAAAGTGGACAGTACTCTATATTGAATCATGGATCATGACTAATGCCCTGTGGTGGTGTCTACAGCAATAGACTAAATGACTGCAAAATGGTAAACCCATCTGGGCTGCTGCATTGTGGCAAGATACCATTGCCATGTGGAACACTTTGTTGTAAAGGTATGTCATGTAGATGCTCACATGTCCAAGAGCCATGCCATCAAAGAACATCGAAACAAGGAAGAGGTAGACCTGGCTGCCAGAATGAAGTGTGTCAGGTGGACCTGGGCTGGGAATGCAAGGGTGAGCTCAGAGGGTCCATCGGGATCTCTGGTGAGAGATGAAACCATAGAGGCCATCATGAAGGTCACCCATGAAAATGAAATGTGCGCCACAATCAAATGAGCCCTTGACTAAAGTGTCCTTGGAATAGAGGGAGAATGCTGGGCTATTGATATGGCAAGGCCTAGCAGATAACAATATTGGACCTGCTAAGGCAAGCGCTGCATGCTCTACTATGGTGGAAACGACCAATGAGTGGCTCGAAACATACCCTGTAACCTATGCTTCTGCCCAAAACATAATCCTGGGCCTTGAAAGGCAAGTTCTGTGATGACACTGAACACCAGAAAGAATTGGGTCACAGAAGAGGACCCTGAGGGTCCAATGAGGGTCTGATGGCACCAATGTATACTTTGCAACAATTTCTAAAAAACTTTTATAGTTCTGTGGGTCTGATGTGCCAGGCCATTGAGTTCCCACAGTCCAGTATACCTGATGATCCATTTCCTCCTCCTGGCCCCCTGTTCCTGGTCAGAGTAGCCAGGCAGCAATCCACTCACCTGGCAGATGGCTCTAATCTTTCTGCATGTCTCAAAGTTCTTTCGAGGTCAGGGACTGGGTAGTTTCTACCTTGTGTGGTTTCTTTCACTTCATCCTCCAATTTCTTTGCTGAAGGACTGTCTTCATGAGCAAACCCTTCCTCTTCCTCCCTTACAGATCATAGAATCATAGAATCATAGAATAGTTAGGGTTGGAAAGGACCTTAAAATCATCTCGTTATAACCCCCCTGCCATGGGCAGGGACACCTCCCACTAAACCATGCTATCCAAGGCTATGTCCAAACCCAACTTGAACGCAGCCAGGGATGAAGCATTCACAACCTCCCTGGGCAACCCATTCCAGTGCCTCACCACCCTTACAGTAAAGAATTTCTTCCTCATATCCTATCTAAACTTCCCCTGTTTAAGTTTGAACCCGTTACCCCTTGTCCTCTCACTACAGTCCCTAATGAAGAGTCCCTCCCCAGCATCCCTATAGGCCCTCTTCAGGTATTGGAAGGCTGCTATGAGGTCTCCACGCAGCCTTCTCTTCTCCAGGCTGAGCAGCCCCAATTTTCTCAGCCTATCTTCATATGGGAGGTGCTCCAATCCCCTGATCATCCTCGTGGCCTTCCTCTGCACTTGTGTGCATTATCCTAGACCACTTTCCGAATTTCAGTGGGTAAGGTACCTGCTTCACCTTCCCTTATAATTGCTGCTGTCATTGACTGTATCCATAGTTGGGCTTGGATACAGCTGAGAGCCAGCAAAACATTGTTTTGGACGACATCAAGTGTATTTATGATTAGTTGGTGGCCTTTTTCACTCGTTTCTTCCCATTGAGGTAATATATTCAATAAAAACCATTGGTGATTTCCCAAAACCAAAAGAGAAGATTGTAAAGGGTATTTCAATTTAGTTAAGTCACAAGTTATTGTGGCAAGCTTGTTGGTGAGAATTTCAGCATCAATGTTATTTAAGATTTCTAGCTCCATTCCTAAGATACCAGCTACATCTCTCTTTGATCCTCTTGGGGGGGTGAGGGTTCGTCCATTTAACCATATTGACCATCCTGCATATGATGTATCCAGGAATGGTGAGCATGAGGGTTTAATTGTAGAGATGTTGATTTGCATAGATAGTTCCACACTTCTGAGGGAGTATGATGGGTCTAACAGTATTGTTGTTGACCAGTATTTTTGACAACATAAGGCCCAATGTTGTAAGTATGAGGAGTTAGACTAACAGGAGGATGAGTGGGTGTGTTCTGAGTGGATGTGTTCTCAAGAATTGATTGGGATGTAGGTTCTATATCTGGCACAGAAGAGGCTGTCATGGTACTGATTTTGAATTTAAAGGGCAACCCTATGTTGTCTTGTGCCCAGAGGCAGGTCACAAAGACTGGTTGGACCAAAGTAAAGTTGGACCAACAATCCCATCTCTCCACAGTACAGATTTTTATTTGCTGTCTCTGTTTAGTTTATGGAGATCTGACTAGTTTGTTTGTGGGTGGATTCATTGATAACTCTACGTCCTACTTTTATTTCTTGTCCCATGTATCATCACTGTTGACAGATTTAAGTCTTTGTTAGAATCTAATTCTACATTCCCTGTGTTTAATCCCATGCTCCCAGCGTATTTTGTATGAGTCTCGGACCAGGGTTACTGCAGGTCTGTAGAAATATAATGTTGATTCAATTCTGCGGTTTACCTTTTTTTTTTTTTTTAAACTTAGGTTGGCAAATGATCATGAATGTAAAGAATACTATTACTGTAACAGCTAGGATGAGTGACAAGATTCCTTGGATGCACTCTAGTCCAATGTAGGCCAATCCGTCTGTCCATGCGCAGTTCACCTAGAATATCTGTGAACATAAAAGAGAAAACATGCTCGGCCTTTTGATCGACGGGGTTAAAAGAAAGGTGAAAATTCACTGAGTGCTAATCCAGTGTACCTTTCCTGAACAGTCTTTGGTTTCCCGTGCATAGGGATTTTTAGGAGTAATTAGTACCATGGGTACTGCTCTATTCTGAGGCATTTTTACCAACACTGGTTGCCCTCACAAGGCTGGGAATCATGAAAAACATATCCTTAACATCAATTTCGGCAATATTTGGGACTGCTGCAGTTAGAGGTGTAGTATTGGTGTTTAACTGTTAATAATCTACTATGAAATGCCATTGTCCAGTGGGGTTTTTTTATAGGCCATACCGGGGAATTATAAGGTGATTGAATTTGTTTAATGATATCTCTCTTTTCCAATTCCATTACCACCCCGTCAACCCCTGTAAGTGTTGCTGTAGGCAGCGGGTATTGCCAAACATTGGTAATTTTAGACGGAGGTAAGGGTATGACTGTTTGTAACAGATTTAACCTCATTGTCAATGCAGAGCTTCACTTGCCCTATCCAGTAAGAAATCATTATTATGGCAAAGCACATACAGATTTACATTAGCAGTATGTATACTACCGGGTGTAAGTAGCATGTTGAAAATGCCAGTGGCAGTGAGGGACTAGCCAAAGAAATTTCTTACCAGTAGAGTTCTCTTACCCTCTTTGCGTGCTTTTTATAACACTATCATTGTATTAGAATCTTTCTAGCTTTTGCCTCAGCATTTTCTAGCAGTTGCTGCAAATTTGCATGCTCTAATATCTGTTTTACAAGTGACAAATCCATACAATACAAGGTGTAGTTTCTTATTAGCAACTGATTAGTAAGTATAGGTGGTTTTATACACAAAATCACAATCTCTATTAACAGTTATTTTGCAAGCACACATATTTAAGCTGTTACTTTTCAGTTGCCCCCAAGTGATGTTTTGCAATCATTTCTTTTTCTCTTCCTCTATCTCATTCTGCTTGGGATATTCACGGTCAGCTCTTATAGCTGAGGCATCAGGTTCTTCCACTCGTCTGTCCAGCTCATGGCAAGGCTTGACAAACTTTGCAGGCAGCCGCCATGGACCTGTAGGCAGGAGGACGCAAACATACCCTTTCCCCCCAGGTTATCAGTTCTTGAGAAGTAAGACAGGTTATGGTGATTCCTTAAAGCAGAGGCATTCCGATAAAAAGGAATGTGAAGCAGCTGCAGAAGCAAACTGCACGGTGTTAACAGTCAAGGAGTTTGCTGTATCATTAACCATTTTTTCTCTTTCTCTGCCACCCTGATGCTGTTTAGGTGGAGGTTGGTAAAGCTTGTGGTTGCACTACCCCTCTCACTTTTTCAGTTAGCAGTTCATATTTTAAGTCTTGGATTCACCCCCAGGTTACCTTAAGCAGGACTCCTCCCCTGTGCCCAGGCTTCTTTAGGCTTTGTTTGTGGTGTCTCTATGAACTGCTTTAATATTTCAGTAGATCGAGAGGTGTTTTATACTTTTTTTTTTTTTTTTAAATTTCTCACTCTACTTTGCGCCGCTACAAACGTCGGCCTGCTAGGCAGCAACCATAAATATCTGCCTGCTCAACAGCAGCTACAGCTGCTGGCCTGCCCAGCAGCAGCTATAAATACCTGCCTGCTCAACAGCACTTTTGTATTAACCCTTTCTTGCCCAAAATGTTAATCCGCTATCCATTAAAAACTTTTACTTGAACCCTATAACAAAATATACACAGAACACCGTCTGCCCTCAACACGCACACACACACGTGGGATCCCATAAACACACTCCATACAAATACAATATTTAACACACAAAATCCAGACAAGTAACAACCCTGTGAAGACAATCAGGAAACCAACTCCGAGCAGCATCATCGCAGTGCAGGGTGGCAGGCTCAATCTCAGCAGGCGTCCCCGCGGAGGCTCTGCCTTCCCCACATTGCACTGAGGCTTGGGCTTGTATACTGACCAAAATGCACACTCATTCCGATGCAGGTGGCCAGCCTACATCAGAAGAAGTGGCGAGTAGTATCTATAAAGGTCTTCAAGGGTCAGTAGAAACACGGACATACTTATATTTACAAACCTCTAGAACATAAATATTACAGAGAGCTATATAAAGTGACTTATATATGGGGTTCCAAATCTATGGTCTGTTATCATTTGCTTAACATCTTTTGATAAGAACATACAAGAGACCTTCCCACCTTGGGTCTCGATCCGGCACATGTACCACCAGGAAAGCAAGCAATACATCTGCATCCCCACCCATTTCGCTTCTCTCTTTACAGCTGCCCATTTATCATGAGGATCTGGGGGATGTAAATCAGGTTCTTTTTCCGGATCAACAGGCACTGGGTCAAAAGGACTATCCAGGGGTTTATTTCTGCTCTCAAGTTGATCATTTCGAGCTTCCAATTTTTCACCTGTCTCCTTGTGAAAGGCAAAGGATGATTTTAGCACTTCATTCTCTGATTTTGGAGCAGCATATTCTGCATCAGAAGTCAGATTAGGAGCAGGGGCATTTTTAGCTTCCTCTTGTGGACAAGATAAACAAGCACCTAACACTGCACACATAACCTTTTTACCTTTTCCCTCTTTAAGCTTCTGTAAAGCCCAACACTGTTCAATACGTTCTACCACTTTCTTTTCATCCTTCCAAGACTTTTGGGCCCACTCCTTCCCAGCTGGGGAAGGGGCACAATCATATTTTTGCAGCAGTTTATCCATGGCAATCCTGCCGACTACGCCAATTTACTGTTGCGTTAAAGGGAGGGGGGAAGATTGCTGGCAGCTATCAGCCCTGGCAGCGTTCACTATTTCGAACCTCACTGGGTCCGGTTTCACAGATAATGCACCACACTGTCAGACGAATCGTGCTCATGAACTCTCGCGGCCACACTGAGAGATGGGGTCGCGTTCAGCGAGAGAATTACGATCGATTACCAAAACAGTGCAGTTTATTGATGCAACAGATACAGGTTCATATGGATTGCCGGTGATAGATACTGTCTGCAAAAGCACGTGCGAATAATGATTACATGAATACAAGCGCTTGATAAAGTTAACACAGCCTGGCTCTGAAATATAAAGGTAACAGTAAAAGTAACTACCTAGAGATTTTAGGTTTTCCCGGGGAAGCACTGGATACAGTGCAAGTCTTACCCACAGGCGTCCCTGTGGGGGGGGAGGAGAGATCCAGCCCGTCCACCGGTCCCAGGAGTCGGTTGATGTTATCTTCCTTCACTCGTCCACGATGGTATCTTCCCTGATATCCCCCTCTCTCTTGGGTCATTTTATACTATTTTCACCTTCAAGGTGGAGCTTGAGTGACTCTAGTCATACATACTTCTATTTCTATTGGTGAAAATTTCTCTCGCTTTGTTTTAAAGGTATATGACACCAAAAATTCAGAGCGCATGCTCAGAGAGGGGTGGTCTCATTTTGGAGGGGGTCGCATTGGAGATGGGCATGTATTTTAGCATGTAAATGCATTATAATGACATTATAATGAAGCAAAGTTCACACTGAGGACGGCATTCTGTCAAAAGATGACAGGCTGCTGGCTCGGGGTAGCAAGTATGCAGCTTATCAGTTTCTTCAACCACCTAGTTCCCATCTTTTGCTGAAGTTAGGACAAACCGTAACTGCGAGATCTCCACCTCGCTCTACCCTCCGTCTGTGTTGCCACAGGAACCGCTGTGGAGTGCATATTCCTGGCATACCAGCTGTGGCTGCATCTCGCCCTGAGAGGCCTTGGAAGTCCGTTTTTCCCTTATGTGTGGACAATGCTACATTTCAAATATAAGTTTAATTCCTAATTATCCCATATTTCCTAATTATTCCACAACCTGTGGGTCACGCTCCTTTTGATGCAGCCCAGGATACGGTTGGCTTTCTGGGCTGCAAGTGCACACTGCCGGCTCATGTTCATTTTCTCATTGACCAACACCCCCAAGTCCTTCTTCGCAGGGCTGCTCTCAATCTCTTCCCTGACCAACCTGTAGCTGTGCCTGGGATTGCTCCCACCCAGGTGTAGGACCTTGCACTAGGCATAGTTAAACTTCATCAGGTTGGCATCAGCCCACCTCACAAGCATGTCAAGGTCCCTCTGGATAGCATTCCTTCCCTTCAATGTATCAACCGAACCACACAGCTTGGTGTCATCGGCAAACTTGCTGAGGGCGAACTCAATCCCACTCTCCATGTCACCAACAAAGATGTTGAACAAGACCGGTCCCAACACCGATCCCGGGGAGACACCACTCATTACTGGTCTCCAGCTGGACATTGAGCCATTGAGCACAACTCTTTGCACGCGGCCATCCAGCCAGTTCTTTATCCACCGAGTGGTCGGTCCACCTATCAAACTGATGTCTCTCCAACTCTGAAGGACGTCATGCGAGACAGTGTCAAAGGCTTTACATAAGTCCAGGTAGATGACATCAACTGCTCTACCCCTGTCCATCAGTTCCGTGGCCCCTTCATAGAAGGCCACCAGATTGGTCAGGCAGGATTTCCCCTTAGTGAAGCCATGCTGGCCGTCACCAACCACCTTGTTGTTTTTCATGTACCTCAGCATGCCTTCCAGGAGAATCCGCTCCAAGATTTTACCAGGCACAGAGGTGAGACTGACTGGTCTGTAATTCCCTGGGTCATCCATTTTCCCCTTCTTGAAATTAGGGGTTATATTTTCCTTTTTCCAGTCGTCGGGAACTTCACCTGACTGCCATGATTTTTCAAATATGATGGACAGTGGCTTAGCAACTTCATTTGCCAGCTCCTTCAGGACCCGCAGATGGATATCATCAGTTCCCATGGACTTGTATACATTCAGGTTCCTAAGATGGTCTTGAACCAGATCCTCTCCTACAGTGGGCCCAGGGTCTTCATTCTCACTGTCCCTGCGTCTGCCTTCCAAGACTTGGGTGGTGTTGTCAGACCATTTTCCGGTGAAGACTGAGGCAAAAAAGTCATTAAGAACATCAGCCTTCTCCAAATCCAGGGTAGCCAGTTCTCCCGATAGCTTCTGGAGAGGACCCACATTGTCCCTAACCTGTCTTTTATTTGCAGTATACCTATAAAATCCCTTCCTGTTATCCTTAACATCCCTAGCCAAGTTTAATTCTAAGTGGTCCTTAGCTTTCCTAACCTGGTCCCTAGCTTCCCAGACAACATCCCTATATTCTTCCCAGGCCGCCTGACCTTGCTTCCACCTTTTATAAGCCTCTTTTTTCCTTCGAATTTTGCTCAGCAGGTCCTTATCCATCCAAGGAGGTCTCCTGGCCCTCCTGCTGAACTTCCTTCTGGTTGGGATGCATTGCTCCTGGGCCTGCAGCAAGTGATCCTTGAATATCAACCAACAGTCTTTGGCCCCCCTGCCCTCTAGGGCTGTATCCCATGGAACCCTGCTGAGCAGGTTCCTGAAGAGGTCAAAGTCTGCTCTCTCGAAGTCCAGGGCAGTGAGCTTGCTGCATGCTCTTCTCACTGTCCTGAAGATCTCGAATTCAACCATCTCATGATCGCTGTAATCAAGGCTGCCCTGGAGTGTCACATTCCCAACCAGCCCTTCCTTGTTGGTGAGGACAAGGTCAAGCATGGCACCTCTCCTTGTCGGCTCCTCTATTACTTGCAGAAGGAAGTTGTCTTCCACACAATCGAGGAACCTTCTGGATTGCTTGTGCCGGGCCGTACCATCCCTCCAACAGACATCAGGGTGGTTGAAGTCTCCCATGAGAACAAGGTCCTGCGAGCGTGAGGCTGTTCCTATCTGTCTATAGAGCGTTTCATCCATCGAGTCCCCTTGGTCAGGCGGTCTGTAACAGATCCCCACAATAATGTCACCCATCGCTCTTCTCCCTTTAACTCTGAACCACAAACTCTCTGTTGACTGCTCACCTGTCCCCAGACAGAGTTCCATACTCTCTAGCCTATCCCCAACATAAATAGCAACTCCCCCTCCCCACCTACCAGGCCTGTCTTTCCTAAAGAGCCGGTAACCTTCCATTCCAACACACCAGTCATAGGAGCCATCCCACCATGTTTCTGTGATGCCTATGATATCAGACCCCCGTAGACGTGCACATATCTCTAATTCCTCTTGTTTGTTCCCCATGCTACGGGCATTTGTGTAGAGGCATTTGAGCTGAGATCCAATTGAAGCTGTTTCATTGGCTGGAGCAGCTGGAATATCCCTACATTGCTCCGAACGTTTACTATAGGTGCTAGCAACCGACTGGGTGTGTTGGGATGGAATGCTGCCCCCCTCCCCCAACACATCCAGTTTAAAGCATCCTTGACCAGTCTGGCAAGCCTCCTACCAAATCCACTCTTCCCCTTCTTTGTCAGACCAGCTCCACCAGCCCCCAGTAGACCTGGCCTGCTAAATTGAGTACCATGTTCAAGATACCCAAACCCTTGACTATAGCACCACCCTTCTAACCATTTATTAATCTGGCCAATCCTCCTAGCCTTTTCGAGGTCCTGCCCTGTATCCTGGAGAATTGACCAAAAGACGATCTGCACTCCAGAGCCCCTAACCACCTCTCCCAGTGCTCTGTAGTCCTTCCTTATGGTCTCCGGGCTACTGCTATCTATATCAGTAGCACCCACATTGTAATAGATAAACCTTTGCTCCTCCAAGCACAATGTGATGGGTATTGTGCGGCTCAGTTTGGTAAGTAACAGATAAGCAAATGCTTGCGAAGTTGTCAGCCTGGTGAATAATGGATAAGCGACTGCTTGCGAAATTGTGGCTTCTTACACCCTGCTTAAAGGAACAAGACCTGATAAAACCGGCTCATGGGGAACGATAACAGGAAAGCCTGATACACGCATGCGCTGAGACAGGGAGGTGAAAAGTTCAACCTCATAAGTAGGTTAAGGGTCATCGTGGAAGACTACTAGCTTCATCTTCACGACCCTCAAGACCCCCATGAGGATGAAACTGCGCATGCTCAAGTTACGAAATCAACGGGGGATGGATTTTCTGAGAAGGGGAGTGGACTACCTGGAAAACGAAACTAAACTGTATAAAAGAACAATCAGAATACGAATTGGTGTGCGTATTGGCAGAGCAGAGACTCTCCATGCACCCAGTGCTGTTTTGTCTGCTTACAGCTTGCTCACAATAAAACTTTATATTATTACCCTTAATTGGCTCAGGGTGTTCTTATCAATTTGGTGCTGTGACTCGGATAGAGGTATCTCGGAGGAATCCTTTGTTTGGGGAGGCGCCCCGCTCGTATGAGCGGCTCCAGCCTGAGGATCGCCTAACCGAATCCTCTACCGACGAACCTTGCTTTTATCGGTAACAGACAAAAGAAAAGCTGGCCACCCTATAATCTTTGTGCACGAAGCCCGAACGAAGACTTGGTGGAGATGTGAGTATAACTCGCGGGTGAACCGTTCGGTCAGGGTGGGGTATCCCAGTGTGCGAGTGATTGAGACGTCCAATTGTGGACGAAGCGAGTGTGGACCTCTTATTAGTGTGGTTCCCATATCCTGCGAAGGACTGGGCCACGAGGAGGGGGTGCGAAAGTGTGAGTGATACAAGGCACACTGGAAGATGGGACAGAAGAAGAGCAAGACTTCTGATCCTATGTGGGGTACCGAGGGAAAACTGAAATTACCTCAGATACCACCGGGCAGTCCCCTGGGGCTTATGATAAAATATTGGGATGATTACCCATGCTGAAAAGGAAAGGATAGAACAAAAATGATACATTATTGTATGGAAGTATGGGGAGGAAAACAAATTAGAGGGGATAATGCATATTGGCCGGTTTTTGGGTCCTTTGATGATTGGATATGCCAAGCCCTTAATTTATATGTAAATAGTAAGGAACCATTTAGCCAGGAGGAAAGTGATCATGCTGCCCTGTGGAAAGGGGCTACTACCACAGTAACACTATTTCTTTTAAAAGAAGATAAAAAGAAAGAGAGCCAAGGGCTATAGGAGTTGCCATAAAACTCCAAAGATTTTGTGATAGAAATTTAATTTAAAAAAAAAAAAGATCAGAGTTAGACTGTAAAACCAGAAAAGAGTAAAAAAAAAAAAAACAGAGTCAGAAATTAAGACCAGATGGGACTTTAACTCTGCTCAGCTGCAGGACCAGCTGAGGACAGGGCTCCCTAGGACCCTTGGGAATTTTTCCCGGAGGGACCCCTCGACTCATTCGGTTCTCTGCAGGAGCAGACAAGGGCCATCTTCATAAAAGGTGCTCTTACAGCAATGATTTCGGTTTTGTGATTTTTAATACTGGTGACTAGATGCTATAACTGTGTTATTAGTCGTGAATTTTAGTCTCTGTCTCAAATGTTGTAACTGTGTGGAGTGTGTCTGTGGGATCCCGCGTGCGTGTGTGTGTGTGTGAATGTGAGATTGACAATGAGATATAAGCAGAGTGGAGAAATCTTGAAAAAGAGTCCTTTGGGGTACGTTTTAACACATTGGAAAGAACTGGGAGGGTCTCCTGGGGGCTCGGTGATTAGGAAAGCATTGGTGGAATATTGTGGCCAATGGTGGCCTTTATGTACTTTGGAATGTTAGGAAAGGTGGGCTAAAGATGGAACTTTGAACTGTGATGCCATGTTGCAATTACTGTTGGTTTTGGAGTGGCAAGGAAGATGGGATGAGGTAGTGTATGCAGATGTGTTTTTCACTTTGGGAAACCACCCGGAAAGATAGAGTGCGAAATTGGTATAGCTCCATTAGATTCCTTGATTTTGGCTTTGGAAAAGGACAGGGAAAAACTGAAGGTTAAGATGGAGAGAAGTTGTTCAGCTTGTGATATTGGAGAAAGATATTTAAAGTTAAAACAGTAATCAGGAAGATAGGTTGGAAAATTTTGTATCACGGGTACCTCCGAGAGGAGCACCCTCTGCATCCGCCCTATCTGATGTTGATAAGGAGGAAGAGATTGCTGTCATTGGCAACAAGCAACAGATTCACATTCAGAGTTAAGAAAGGGTTAAAACAGAAGCGCTGTAGCAGAGGCACCTGCAGCAGCTGCAGAGCAGGGTGAACAACTGTGAAAAAAAAAAAAAAAAACAAAAAAAAAAAAGCCAAAAAACAGCCCAAGGGGGGTGCTCGCCGGGGACTGCCGGGCGCTGAGCGTCCGCTCCTGCTTCCCGCTGCTTTTCCAGGTCGAGCGGCGCCGGCGCTCGGTGCTGCTGGGGCTGGCGCTGGGCTCTGGTGAGAGCCGCGGTGGTGGCGGGGGGGGGAACCCGCACACGCGCGGGCCGAACGCTGGAGCCAATGATCGCTGCGGGGCTGGATGGAGCCGCTGCCCGAGGCGCTAGCGGAGTTACTGCGGGAGCGCGGAGTGGGCTCTTTTTCTGTGGAATAAGATTGGTGTACGCGTTACGGGGAGTTTGGGCGCTGGAAGTGAGACTGCCCTGGGGGGAACTGCCATGGAGTGGTTCCCGTGGCTGGATTGGAACTAGACAGACAGAGAAGGACCTGGGGAATCTACTATGGTAGATGACGTTAAATTAAAGCTAGGGAAAAGAGAAAATAAAGTGGAATTTTTAGTGGATACAGGAGCAACTTATTTGGTGTTAAATCAGAGGGAAAAGAATTTGTTACAGATGTGGGAGCTACTGGTCACCAAGAAAACAAAAAAAAGAATGAAAGGCATGAAAACCTCTGGATTTATTGAAGTATTGGAGCAGTTTGTAGAGACACCACAAACAGGGCCTGGGGAAGCCTGCAACACTGTGTTATAAATTGAGACCACAACAGACTAAAATCCAATTAGAATTTATTAATTATAGCAAGTAGAATATGAGCAAAAACAGCGCTGGACGGCAGGGGAGTCTATGCTCCGCCAACTGCCGCACTAAGCAGTTCAAACAGTCCCCTTTTATACATCTTTTCTTCCGTGTTCTTGAAGTAGTGGGGGTACTCTGCATATGCATCAGTTGCTCCTAGGGGGTCGTTTGTCATGTTTCTGTCGGTTGGTTCCTGGAACATCTGGCGGTTATCTTATCTTGCACAAACGGTGTTTTTCTGGCTGTTTTAGTTTGCGTCTAACCTTTACATTGGGCTTAACATAAATATTAGCCATGCCTGTAAGTTTCTGACAATTATTTAAAATTTAGAACAGTGTGGTTGTCAAACAATTGATAAGTAAACCAGATGTGCGGATGAGGAGTACACAGGGTTATCAGATTTACAAGAGATGCTTTTTAGAGGAACTACTAAATCTCATTAGCACGTCAAGAAAGCGATTAACAAACCAGACGCGGGATGAGGAGTACACAAAGTTTGTAAATAGGGCCATTATCACTTCACAGACTTGCAACATTGTAAAAGAGCTATTTCTATTTCAAAGACTTACTTTGTTCTCTAAGTTAAATACTTGCTTATACTCAAAGGAGTTACAAATAGTTACTTCCATCAACGTTGCCCTAACAATATGAACACAGTAACTCAGGGTTTCTTATAGTTAATTGTCAACGGTTTCTTACTTCATAATTTTTCTCACCATGTTTATAACGAACTATTGCTCTTAACATGAGTCATAGTCTTGTTATAGCATAATGCTAATCAAACTTAATTTACACACGCCTTGCTTAATTACCAAATTAATAATTCAAGTTTATTACAATTTACCATTATTGCAATTTATCAGCAAATTAACTGTTTACATTTATCACAATCCCCCCTTTTTCTTTTGTATCTCTAATTTGCTGATTCGATGGTAAAAGTACTTTCATTCTCAGCACTGCAAGCAATCCTTTCTCCACAATTCCAACATTTATCATAACACTCACAAGGTAATATTTCACAAATGCAATCATAGTTCCTGCGCGACATAATACATTCACAATGGTCTTCATTTTCTTCCGAACAAACTTCCTCGTAGTCTACTCCAGAATTTAAGTTCATTAACTTAGTTACATCAAATTGCTTTCTAATAAATTGTTGCATACAAGATAAAATACATGGTAATAATAAAAATACAAGACAGACAATTAAAAGAATGACTAAGCCTATTTGTACAAGACCTTTCAACCATCCCGTTATTCCCCAAGTATTAAAATTTAGACCAAAAAATCCTTCATCCTGTTTAAGCAGTTGGACATGCTGTTGTAAATGTTGGATTTTTATTATTAAGAATATCAACCAGTTCTAAGGTTGTGTTGTTCTCTTGTACACTTATGATATTATTCTTCAGTTGAACTCTTTTTGCCTAATTTGTCTTTTAATATCTTATTTGGACCTGTCACTTGGGGTTTTTGTCGAGGATTTCCCTTTTTAATAAGAATTAAACCTCCTCTATCTTCACCGGGTTCCCAGTACCGGACTCCCCAAGTTCTGCCCATTATCCATCCTGAGTTCTCGGGTTGTAGAACTTGGAGAATTAAATATTTACAATTACTAATTTGACGTGGGTCTATATGGGTTCTCCATAAGCTCGCGCCATGAACTGTGCTACCTGGAGGAGGTGTACATCCAGGGGGTCCCCACATTGTTGTCAGGAACTTATCTCTATGTGAAGGGGTCCAATGAGAAGCAATTGTAACACAGTCCCAATATGCACAATAATATTTGTTAGGATAATTACAATATCCTCTTCCTGGATTAGAGGCTGGACAAAAGTAATAAGGTTTTTGATTTACACATGGTTGTATAGGTGCTAACTGGCAAAGTGGAACCGAAAAACTGGGTGATCCAGCCATAATATTTTGACCAGTCATAATTTGGTCTTCCCATCTCATAAGGGTCCATTTGAAAGGCTGATTATTCTGATTTCTGAATATTCCTTCAAAGTAAATTAGGATCAAGAGAATTGGAACTTTACTCATTTTACAGATGTTGTGGATTTTTTATTTAGTTTAATCACTTGGTACCAGAAATTATAGGTCCACAATAGTACCTCTCTGTCTTCCTTTGTCTACTCCTTTGCAGGGAGCAACAAGGTATTGTCTCTTCTCGACAGCAGTGGTATTCTTCAGGAGCTTCTGGAGTTTAAATTCCTTTCTGACATAACATCCACCATGAGCTTTTTATGCCAAATCTTGATCCCCTTATCAATTTTGAGTATAGGGACTCTATAGAGATGGGAAGTCTTTATAGAGTGGGGGTTCCTACTAGAGACAGCTGAGCCTTACAAAATAAAATTCTAGATTCTAATGTGCTAATTAACCCTTAAAATCCCTGGTATTTCCACCTATTTCGTTGTTGGGCCTGCTTCCAGACAAATTTTATAGAACACTTTCTTAAAACCTTATACCAATCTGTTTCATAGATTTCCCAAGTTTCAGGTACTAGCAACTCCCATCCACAAAACAGTTTACAGATCTCTGTCTTAGCTTGTTGTTCCCTAGTAGGTGTTAGATTATTTTGACATTGTATACAATAAGGCTGTCTTTTAAATGAAACACAGGACCATTTTCTATTACAATTTAAACATCGACAAACAACTCAACATAAATGTCTAGACATAGGGTGTTTTAAGCAGGGTATTTCATGGATACCTCCCATTCTAGGTGATTCAGGTATTTCTATCTGTATTTCACAACACAAGGGAAAAACCTGAAGAGTTCCTGCCAATTTATACAATCAATATGCTTCCTTCACTCCAAGGTACTTGTCTCATCACTTTCCTGTTAACTTTTTAACAGATCAGACATCCTTTGGTAACTTGTTTAGCTATTTCAACAATGCCAATACACCCATAAGATTTCAAAAATTGGTCACATAGTGCCTTAGTTCCCCAGTGGGTCTGTTCATGTAGCTTTTGCTTTAGCATTTTCTAGCAGCTGCTGCGCATTTGTGTGCTCTAACATCTGTTTTATAGGTGATAAATCCATACAATACAAGGTGTAATTTCTTATTAGCAACTGACTATTAATTATAGGTGGTTTTATACACAAAATCACAGCCCCTAATAATAATTACTTCACAAGCACACATATTCAAACTGTTACTTTTCAGTTGCCCCAAGTAAGGTTTTGCAATCATTCTTCTTTCTCTTCCTCTGTCTCGTTCTGCTTGGGGTATTCATGGTCAGCTCCTATAGCTGAGGTATCAGGTTCTTTTACCCATCTGTCCAGTTCATGGCAAGGCTTGACAAACTTTGCAGGCAGCCGCCATGGACCTGTAGGTAGGAGGACACAGATATACCCCGTCCCCCAGGTTATCAGTACTTGAGAAGTGAGACAGGTTAAAGTGATTCCTTAAAGCAAAAAAATGTTAAGTAGGCAGTTGCAGAAGCAGACTGCACGGTGTTAACAGTCCAGGAGTCTGCCGGGTCATTACCCATTTCTTTTCTCTCTCTCTCTGCCACCCTGATGCTGCTTGGGTGGCGGCTGATAAAGCTTGTGGTTGCACTACCCCTCTCTCTTTATCAGTTAGCAGTTTGTGTTTCAAGTCTTCCATTCATTCCCAGGTTATCTTAAACACACTAAGTAGGACTCCCCTGTGCTCAGTGTTGCAGGCTTCCCCAGGCCCCGTTTGTGGTGTCTCTACAAACTGCTCCAATACTTCAATAAATCCAGAGAGTTTTATGTCTTCTATATTTTTTTTTTTTTTTTTCCTTGGTAGCCAGTAGCTCCTACATCTGTAACAAATTCTTTTCCCTCTGATTTAACACCAAATAAGTTGTTCCTGTATCCACTAAAAATTCCACTTTATTTTCTCTATTCCCTAGCTTTAATTTATCTGCCAGAAGAGATTCCCCAGGTCCCTCTTTGTCTGCTAGTTCCAATTCAACCACGGGAACCACCCCATGGCAGTCCCCCCCAGGGCAGTCTCACTTCCAGCGCCCAAACTCCCCATAACGCATCACCAATCCTATTCCACAGAAAAAGAGCCCAGGACTCCGCCAGCGCCTCGGGCAGCGTCTCCATCCCGCCCCGCAGTGACCATTGGCTCCAGCGCTCGGCCCGCGCGTGTGCGGGTTCCCCCCCCGCCACCACCGCGGCGCTTACCAGAGCCCAGCGCCAGCCCCAGCAGCGCCGAGAGCCGGCGCCGCTCGGCCTGGAAGAGCAGCGGGAAGCAGGAGCGGACGCTCAGCGCTCGGCAGTCCCCGGCGAGCACCCCCCTTGGGCTGTTTTTTTTTTTTTTTTTTTCTTCTCACAGTTGCTCACCCTGCCCTGCAGCGGCTGCAGATGCCCCTGCTACAGCGCTTCTGTTTTAACCTTTTCTTAGCTCTGAATGTGAATCTGCTGCTTGTTGCCAGCGACAGCAATTTCTTCCTCCTTATCTACATCAGATAGGACAGATGCAGAGGGTGCTCCTCTCGGAGGTACCCGTGATACAAATTTTTTCAACCTATCTTCCTGATTACTGTTTTTAACTTAAAAATATCTTTCTCCGATATCACAAGCTGAACAACTTCTCTCCATCTTAACCTTCAGTTTTTCCCTGTCCTTTCCAAAGCCAAAATTAAGGAATCTAATGGAGCTATACCAATTTCGCACTCTATCACTCCGGGTGGTTTTCCAAAGTGAAAAACACATCTGCATACACTACCTCATCCCATCTTCCTTGCCACTCCAAAACCAACAGTAATTGCAACATGGCATCACAGTTCAAAGTTCCATCTTTAGCCCACCTGTCCTAACATTCCAAAGTACATAAAGGCCACCATTGGCCACAATATTCCACCAATGCTTTCCTAATCACCGAGCCCCCAGGAGACACTCCCAGTTCTTCCCAGTATGTTAAAACGTACCCCAGAGGACTCTTTTTCAAGATTTCTCCACTCTGCTGATATCCCATTGTCAATCTCACATTCACACACACACACACACACGCGGGATCCCACAGACACACCCCACACAGTTACAACGTTTGAGACAGAGACAGAGACTAAAATTCACAACTAATAACACAATTATAGCATCCGGTCACCAGTATTAAAAATCACAAAACTGAAATCATTGCTGTAAGAGCACCTTTTATGAAGATGGCCCTTGTCTGCTCCTGCAGAGAACCGAATGAGTCGAGGGGTCCCTCTGGGAAAAATTCCCAAGGGCCCTAGGGAGCCCTGTCCTCAGCGGGTCCTGCAGCCGGGCAGAGTTAAAGTCCCATCCCGTCTTATTTTCTCACCTTTTCTTTTTTTACTCTTTTCTGGTTTTACAGTCTTTCTTTGATCCTTTTTTTTTTTTTTTTAAAAAAAAATTAAATTTAATCTTAGGAGTTTTATGGCAACACCTATAGCCCTTGGCTACTTATGAGAGTGTCTTGTGGGGGGGAGCTGAATCTATATCCCACCCACGAATCCTGTAAGAGCCACACACTCTCACATACAGGCAACCGAATCCAATCATCAGCCCTAAAGGGCTATCAGGTGGTATGTCTGATAATTTTTTACAACCTTCCTGGGAGTCTTTCCCTCGATTACGATCTCGACTTTTATTTTTACCCATTTAAATATCCGATCGGCTAAAATAAAATAAAAAAATAAAATCGGGGAAGCCTTGGTCCGGGAATTTGTGGCAATTCCCCTAGCCCTTGGTTGCCAGTAAGAGTGCCTTGCAGGGGGTTTAGGACCTATCACCCACCCACGAATCTTCTAAGAATCACTTCGGTCTTTCACCGGCCAAGTCCCTGGCGGGAGATTGGAACCGCGGTTAGAAGACCTCCGCACTCGCTTCGGGGCTGATTCGCCTCGGACCTTTTGTTCCGACGAGTTTCAGAACTTTGCTCTGTCTCACTCACACTCTTACATTCACAGGCAACCGAATCCCACCCCACCGAACGGAGTATGACTCTCTCCGGTCTATACTCACGACGCTCCGTGGTCGCACGCCTCTCTCCGGGTCGTCGTTCGGGTCTCGTGTACCAGAATTATGGGTGATTTATCCTTCCCCATTTAGGAGCTCCAATTCCTTTGCTTACTGCCTCTCTTTGTTACAAAGAGGCAGTAAGCAAAGCAGTGCTGGGTGCCAAGCAGCACTGGGTGCGCGGGGAGTCTCCGCTCCACGCACACCAGGTGGGTTTTTTATTATTAACCCAAAGGTTTAACTGCTGTTTTACCCAATTTTCTTCTGACCCGTGGACCGGCCAAAAGACATTTTTAGAAATCTTTTTCCCTCCCTATATCTTAGTACAATATTCTATCATCTTCTGCTTATCTTTCCCTAAGGTTCCAGGGAAATATCTCCAATTGTCTAAGATATATGCCAGAGGGGTATTCCTGGGTACAGTGGGTACCCTCCCCATGGGTGTTGAAGGCTTGCTGCCCTTCGCCCCCATCTTCTGGAATATCCACAAACACACACTCACTCGCTCCCCTTGTTCCTGGCCCAGTCCCTCGCGGGAGATGGGAAACGCAGTACTTAAGGGTCCACACTCGCTTGGCTCAGTATGTCGAACCTCTCATTCGCTATATTCCAGGATAACCCAATCCCGCCCGAACGGATAACCTGCGACAAATTCGCAATATACTTACGCGTCCCGCGTCTTCGTCCGGACTCCCGTGCACAGAATCTTTATGGGATTTTACCGGTTCCTTTTTTGCTCACTATTCTAGAATTTAGGTTCGTCGGTAAGGGCAGTGAGCTGTCGGTCGCGGGGCCGCGGACTATCGCGGGGCGCCTCCCCGGAGGACCAAAGCTCACCGTTCCTTATCCGAGTCACGGCACCAAGATTGTTATAAATTGAGACCACAACAGACTAAAATCCAATTAGAATTTATTAATTATAGCAAGTAGAATATGAGCAAAAACAGCGCTGGACGGCAGGGGAGTCTATGCTCCGCCAACTGCCGCACTAAGCAGTTCAAACAGTCCCCTTTTATACATCTTTTCTTCCGTGTTCTTGAAGTAGTGGGGGTACTCTGCATATGCATCAGTTGCTCCTAGGGGGTCGTTTGTCATGTTTCTGTCGGTTGGTTCCTGGAACATCTGGCGGTTATCTTATCTTGCACAAACGGTGTTTTTCTGGCTGTTTTAGTTTGCGTCTAACCTTTACATTGGGCTTAACATAAATATTAGCCATGCCTGTAAGTTTCTGACAATTATTTAAAATTTAGAACAGTGTGGTTGTCAAACAATTGATAAGTAAACCAGATGTGCGGATGAGGAGTACACAGGGTTATCAGATTTACAAGAGATGCTTTTTAGAGGAACTACTAAATCTCATTAGCACGTCAAGAAAGCGATTAACAAACCAGACGCGGGATGAGGAGTACACAAAGTTTGTAAATAGGGCCATTATCACTTCACAGACTTGCAACATTGTAAAAGAGCTATTTCTATTTCAAAGACTTACTTTGTTCTCTAAGTTAAATACTTGCTTATACTCAAAGGAGTTACAAATAGTTACTTCCATCAACGTTGCCCTAACAATATGAACACAGTAACTCAGGGTTTCTTATAGTTAATTGTCAACGGTTTCTTACTTCATAATTTTTCTCACCATGTTTATAACGAACTATTGCTCTTAACATGAGTCATAGTCTTGTTATAGCATAATGCTAATCAAACTTAATTTACACACGCCTTGCTTAATTACCAAATTAATAATTCAAGTTTATTACAATTTACCATTATTGCAATTTATCAGCAAATTAACTGTTTACATTTATCACAACTGGGCACAGGGGAGTCCTACTTAGTGTGTTTAAGATAACCTGGGAATGAATCAAAGACTTGAAACACAAGCTGCTAACTGATAAAGAGAGAGGGGTAGTGCAACCACAAGCTTTATCAGCCGCCACCCAAGCAGCATCAGGGTGGCAGAGAGAGAGAGAGAGAGAGAAAAAAATAATGGGTAATGACCCGGCAGACTCCTTGACTGTTAACACCGTGCAGTTTGCTTCTGCAGCTGCCAACTGAACATTCTTTTTTTTTGCTTTAAGGAATCACTTTAACCTGTCTCACTTCTCAAGAACTGATAACCTGGGGGACAGGGTATATTTGTGTCCTCCTACCTATAGGTCCATGGCGGTTACCTGCAAAGTTTGTTAAGCCTTGCCATGAACTGGACAGATGAGTAAAAGAACCTGAGACCTCAGCTATAGGAGCTGACCATGAATACCCCAAGCAGAATGAGACAGAGGAAGAGAAAGAAGAATGATTGCAAAACCTTACTTGGGGGCAACTGAAAAGTAACAGTTTGAATATGTGTGATTGTGAAGCAATTATTATTAGGGACTGTGATTTTGTGTATAAAACCACCTATACTTAATAGTCAGTTGCTAATAAGAAATTACACCTTGTATTGTATGGATTTATCACTTATAAAACAGATGTTAGAGCATACAAATGCACAGCAGCTGCTAGAAAATGCTAAAGCAAAAGCTACATGAACAGACCCACTGGGGAACTAAGGTACTATGTGACCAATTTTTGAAATTTTATGGTTGTATGGGAATTTTTGAAATAGCAAAACAAGAAACTCGGGGATGTATGACTTGTCAAAAAAATAAATAAGAAACAAATGCGACAGACTCCAAAAGGAGGGAGGCCTTTAGCCCATAGACCCTTTGAAAGAATACAAGTGGATTTTACTGAATTACCCAAAATAGGACGATATAAGTACCCTCTAGTTATAGTGGATCAACTTACTCATTGGGTGGAAGCTGTGCCCACTGCTAGAGCTACGGCTCAAGTAGTAACAAAACAATTACTTGAAAATATCATTCCACAATATGGAATGATCAGTGTGATTGATTCGGATCAAGGACCACATTTTACTGCAAAAATTGTTAGGGACACGATATCGGCCTTGGGAATTAAATGGGATCATCATACTCCATGGCATCCCCAAAGCTCTGGAAGGGTGGAAAGGATTAACCAAACCTTAAAACACCAAGTATCTAAATTAATGATTGAGACAAACATGTCCTGGATAAAATGTTTACCATTAGCATTATTAAATATAAGGACTATGCCAAATTCGATAACTGGACTATC
The DNA here is from genome assembly GCA_039720435.1 of Amazona ochrocephala. NCBI lineage: Eukaryota > Metazoa > Chordata > Aves > Psittaciformes > Psittacidae > Amazona > Amazona ochrocephala. The sequence goes on from CM077908.1 coordinate 26,908,295, forward strand.
ACCTTTTGAAATGCTGTATGGAATACCTTATACTCATGGATTACCTGTTGATCACCCTAAACTAGAAGATACTTCCATACAGCAATATATCACGGTTTTAAATCGTAATATGCAAGAACTCAGAATTAAAGGGTTACTAGCACAAAATATACCACTAGAATTCTCGATACATAAAATACAACCAGGTAATTGGGTACTAATAAAAAGTTGGAAAGAAGAAAGTTTATCCCCTCGGTGGGAGGGACCATTTCTTGTTCTTTCAACTACAGAAACTGCGATCAGAACTGCAGAGAAAGGCTGGACTCACGCAACTCGGGTCAAAGGACCCATGGAACCACCTTCCAGCCAGGAGTCCTCCAAATGAAGATAACAAGGAACAAAGCCGGTGAATGTATTACCCCAGGAGAGATGTAAGAAATAGTTTATATCAATGGTTCCAAATACCATCTGGAAATACTTTGAGAAAAGTATACTTTGCACCCTGGAGTGAAGGAAGAATACCTAATCAAACCGGGGGAGCTGGATTAGATAAACTAACCGGAACTCCTAAAGTTTTTCCCTTGTGTTGTGAAGTAGAGACAGAGATACCTGAATTACCTAAAATAGAAGATATCAATGAGATACCTTGCGTGAAACATCCTATATCTGGACATTTATGTTGGGTTGTTTGCCAATGTTTAGATTGTAATAGAAAATGGTCTTGTGTTTCATTTAAAAGACAGCCTTATTGTATGCAATGTCGAAATGACCCAGTACCTACTAGGGAACAACAAGCTAAGACAGAGATCTGGAAACTGTTTTGTGGATGGGAGTTGTTAGTACCTGAAACTTGGGAAATCTATGAAACAGATTGGTATAAGGTTTTAAAAAAGTGTATAAAATTTGCCTGGAAGCGGGCCCAACAACAAAATAGGTGGAAATACCAGGGATTTTAAGGCTCAGCTGTCTCTGGTAGGAACCCCCACTCTATAAAGACTTCCCATCTCTATAGAGTCCTTATACTCAAAATTGATAAGGGGATCAAGATTTGGCATAAAAAGCTCAGGATAGGTGTTATGTCAGAAAGGAATTAAAACTCCAGAAGCTCCTGAAGAATACCACTGCTGTCGAGAAGAGACAATACCTTGTTACTCCCTGCAAAGGAGTAGACAAAGGAAGACAGAGAGGTACTATTGTGGACCTATAATTTCTGGTACCAAGTGATTAAACTAAATAAAAAAATCCACAACATCTATAAAATGAGTAAAGTTCCAGTTCTCTTGATCCTAATTTACTTTGAAGGAATATTCGGAAATCAGAATCATCAACCTTTCAAATGGGCCCTTATGAGATGGGAAGACCAAATTATGATTGGTCAAAATATTATGGCTGGATCACCCAGTTTTTCGGTTCCACTTTGCCAGTTGGCACCTATACAACCATGTATAGGTCAGAAACCTTATTACTTTTGTCCAGCCTCTAATCCAGGAAGAGGATATTGTAATTATCCTAACAAATATTACTGTGCATATTGGGGCTGTGAAACTATTTCCACAGCATGGGAATTGCAAAAAGACAAATTTTTAAATATAACATTAGGACCTAGCGGCTGCAAACTTCCCCCACGAGATATACAATTAGGCCACCGTGGAACATTCGATAAGGGAACTTGTAAATATCTAGACCTCCTCGTGAAATTACCAGAGGATAATGGGTGGATAATAGGACAAACCTGGGGTATAAGATTTTATGAACCGGGAACGGATGGGGTGGATTATTTCGCATTAAAAGGGAAATAGCTCCAATCAATAAAGAGCCCGTGGGACCCAATACAGTGTTAACTGGGGAAATACAAATTAACAGGCCAGGGATATTGACTAAGGGACCAGAAACCAATTTGACTCAAAATAAAATACAAATTGGGAAAAACAAGACAAATGAAGTCTTCACAGGTGAGACTTTGAGAGAAAACCTCCTCTGGAATTTGATGGAAACCACTTATCAAGTATTAAATCGAACCCACCCAAATTTAACCAAACATTGTTGGCTTTGTTATGATGCCAGGCCACCATACTATGAAGCTATAGGAATCAATAGACGACCCAAAATAAGTGAGGGAATTAACCCATTAAATTGTAATTGAGAAAATAACACACAAGGAATCTCCCTTAGTCAAGTGACGGGAAAAGGGAGATGTGTTGGAAAAATTCCCGAAGGAAAAAGACATATTTGTGCCAACAAAAATGGGACAATACAAAGAAGAGGTGATTGGTTAATCCCCGTTCAAGATGCCAAATGGGTGTGTTCCAAAACAGGAGTAACACCTTGCGTGTCTATCAGTCACTTACAGACAATTGATGAATTTTGTGTACAGGTAATTATAATTCCCAGGATAATATATCATCCAGAAAATTATGCGTATGAGCTTAAAGAAATGAAGGAGAAAATTTGGCAGGAACATTACCTAGTAAAAAGAGAACCAATCATTGCTTTAACAATAGCCGCTTTGTTAACCTTAGGGGGAGCGGGTGTTGGAACTGGAATAGCTGCTTTGATAAAAGGAAATCAAGATTTTACAAACTTGCGAATGGCTGTTGATGAAGATCTGGCAAAAATGGAACAATCAATTAGTGCATTGGAAAAATCGGTGAGATCCCTCTCAGAAGTAGTATTACAAAACCGAAGGGGTCTGGACTTATTATTCCTTAAAGAGGGAGGGTTGTGTGCTGCTTTAAGGGAAGAGTGTTGTATTTATGCAGATCACACAGGATTGGTAAGGGACACTATGACAAAATTAAGAGAGAACCTAGAGAAGCGACGAAGGGAAAGAGAATCACAACGCAGTTGGTACGAAAATTGGTTCGCCAGTTCACCCTGGTTAACCACACTGTTATCGACCATAGCAGGTCCCTTGCTTATAATAATAATTGGATTAACATTCGGTCCTTGTATTTTTAATAAAATTCTGGAAATTGTTAGGAAACGATTAGAAGCCGCCCATTTAATGTTGATCAGGGCCACGTATGAGCCTCTCGAACAGGAACTCGAGAGTACCCTAATTCTAGTAGGGAGGCTTTAAAGTTCTTTGATGAGCAAAATGAGGAAAAAGAGAAAAAGGGGGGATTGTAATAGATAAACCTTTGCTCCTCCAAGCACAACGTGACAGGCATTGTGCAGCTCAGTTTGGTAAGTAACAGATAAGCAAATGCTTGCGAAGTTGTCAGCCTGGTGAATAATGGATAAGCGACTGCTTGCGAAATTGTGGCTTCTTACACCCTGCTTAAAGGAACAAGACCTGATAAAACCGGCTCATGGGGAACGATAACAGGAAAGCCTGATACACGCATGCGCTGAGACAGGGAGGTGAAAAGTTCAACCTCATAAGTAGGTTAAGGGTCATCGTGGAAGACTACTAGCTTCATCTTCACGACCCTCAAGACCCCCATGAGGATGAAACTGCGCATGCTCAAGTTACGAAATCAACGGGGGATGGATTTTCTGAGAAGGGGAGTGGACTACCTGGAAAACGAAACTAAACTGTATAAAAGAACAATCAGAATACAAATCGGTGTGCGTATTGGCAGAGCGGAGACTCTCCACACACCCAGAGCTGTTTTGTCTGCTTACAGCTTGCTCACAATAAAACTTTATATTATTACCCTTAATTGGCTCAGGGTGTTCTTAACAACATGGATTACTAGAAGTGGGTAATAGTCAGTGGGACCGACTAGTTCAGGCAGCTTCTCGGCCACATCCCTGATCCGAGCCCCTGGTAGGCAACACACCTCCCTTGAGCCTGGGTCAGGCTGACAGATGGGTGCCTCTGTTCCTTTCAGATTAGAGTCCCCTACTACTACGGCCCGCCGCTTTTTCCTGGCAGCACCAGTAGTGATCTTCTTTACCAGTGCACTAGCTGGTTGCGCCTGGTGGGAGCACTGTTGCTCATCAGCCCCCTGCAGGACAGCAAAGCGGTTCTCATCAGCCCCTTGCAGGACAGCAAAGCGGTTCTGGGTGGGGACAACTCAGAGGGGGCGGTGCCAGGAGGAGCGGCGGCAGATTCAACCGGGGCATCATCGGCCATTTCCGGCCCATTGCTGAGGTGACTGTCTCGAGAGGGGACCCCTGCGGGGCCTGATCGGGGGGAGGTTCGGCGTCTACGAGCTTCACCTTGGAGCAGCAACTTGCACCGAGGGAGCCTCAAGTCCTCGACAAGGCCTGCCCCGGAGCCTGCAGCTCAGCGGAGGCGAGCAGCTGACTCAGAGGGGACGGCGCCAGGAGGAGCGGTGGCAGACCTGACTGGTTAAAAACCTGCCCCAGGGAGCGCGAGCGACCCAGAGTGCGGCGAATCAATGATATGGACCTGTTGATCTCCTTGTCCACTGTTTCTTTTTCACTACTGTGGCAATTACTGTAGTGGCATTTGGGTCCCTATCTCAACCATGGTGTCCTCAGATACATTTTGGGTCCCTGTCTCAATTATCATGTTCTTAGATGTAGTTTGTATCCCAGTCTCAATCTTGGTGGTGGTTTGGGTCTTTGCCTTAATCACAGTCCTCTGATAGTACTAAATTGTGGCTCAGCTGCTGGTTTTCATTGGGGTAGGCAAGGCATGCTTCTATGAGGTGGTGTGTCAGTTTACCAGGATTACTTGCCTGTTCAGGTGTAAAATCCCAGGCTATGGGAGGTGATAACTGCCCTAAACACCTGTCCAAATCCTTCCACACACCCTGCTGCCAAGGGACTAGCTGCCTCAGGGCACATTTCAGTATCACCTCACCCAAAAGTTGCCAACACCAGTTTCCACAAACCCAGCGGTAAGCCAGCAGTGTTAATTAGTAGTATTAAACAGCTCACATAAGAGTGAACAAGGACCTCTGGAGCCTGCATAATAAAACCACCCACATCAATCCCAGATAGAAGGAGGGAGGTGCATTCCCTCATCTCCACAAGATGACTCTCCCAGCACAGTAAGGACATCAATGCCAGGGCAAAGCACATAGTCAGTGTTTGTATTGTTTCCAAGCTCAGCAAAATAAAGAGATAAGCAGTGCAGCCAGCAAACTCCATGACTCCCACAGATGCTTGTCACTTAATGGCTACTATAGCTATAGCACACTTAATCCAGAACTGCTGTTGTCTAATGCCCCACGTTGGCTTCCAGAAAAGACTGTGGTAGGTTGATCTCAGTTGGCTGCCAGGTGATGGCCAAGCCTCTCTATTACTCCCCCTCTTCAGTAGGACAGGGAGAAAAAGTAAGGTGAAAAAAAACTTGTGGGTTGAGATAAAGGCAGTTTAATAAAGAAAGGCAAAAGCTGCATGCGGAAGCAAAGGAAACAAACAAGCAAATTTATTCATTACTTCCTATCAGCAGGTGATGTCCAGCCACTTCCTAGAAAGTAAGGCATCAGTACAAGTAGCAGTTGCTCAGGAAGACAAATGCCTTAATAACTAATGCCCCTCTGTTCTGTTCCATTTTTTGTTCTGGTCTCATTTACTGTCTCCTTAGTTGTTATCAGTCCCATGATGTTCCTTCCCCTGTCAGCCGGACATTCCTTTCTCCCTACGTGTTAGCAAGTTAGTGCAGTTTGCTGTATTTTACTATGTTAGTTTAAAGTCATAGAATAGTAAGGGTTGGAAAGGACCTCAAGATCATCGAGTTCCAACTCCCCTGCCATGGGCAGGGACACCTCCCACTAAACTGCGGGGGTTTGGGAACAACGAAACACAGATCAATGTGATCCACGCTGAACAATTTAATATGCGCAATCATGCCTCTTATAGAAAAGTTTCAGAACAGTAGAACATTCGATAACACTTGGTTGGTTAACTTCACTTAGCCGAGTGCTAGCAACAGTTTACTGATTGGTTAACTATTACAGCATATGTTTCAAGGTTACAGTTAACATTCCTTCTCTGCGTATCTCTCTCAGTAGTTTTCCGTGCTAACTTTTCCCAAGGCTTCTGCACATACACGAACTTTAGTAACCCTCAGGCGAGGCCTCAGTGCCTGCGGGTCACTACCTTACAATTGTCAAGCAATTGTCTGGATTGCTCACATGCCCATTCACAGCCAAATAGCTCTCCACAAATCCCCCTTTTTGTTTTTGAGCAATCCAGACCCGATTCACAGCACGAAATAGCATACTGACAATACACTTCCACAAACAGCAAAAGATTAAAACAATAATAATCAATACCGTTGAAACTGTTAAACCTTGTTTGATTACTACTCCTAGCCAACTACTAATACCCCAACCCTGTAACAACTTTTGAAACCAATCCCATTCTGAGAGTACTTGTAACTTTTGCACTCATGAGAACCTAAAGTGTGTTTTTTGTAAGCAAGCGAAATTTACAGTCCAGCTCAGCAACCTTCTTATCCTAGCTCCTTCTTATCTTACAGGCCTGCATTCTTGTTTCATTAACTGTCCGGGAGTTGCTTCTTTTCCACGGTCGGCTGCACAGAGGTAACCAGGAGTTACCCCTGCTACATGGCCAGCTGCACATACTTGCTTTCATTCAGAGCAGGCATATGTCCATTCTCTAACAAGAAATCATCCACATCTCCCCCTTTTCTTTTCTTGAGTAAGCCAAAGCTGTTTTACCAGGTTTTCAATCATACCACGAATACATTGCAAAATACAAGGTACAATCATAACTATGGTCAAGATTACTACCAAAATCATTCCAATACCTTTAATCAGAGATGTGAGACAACCATTAAAGTCCCAAGATGTAAGAAGGGCATCTAACCAAGGAATTTTATCGTTCTGATAGACATCATGAAGTACTTTCTCATGCTTCCAAATTTCTTTAACATCTTTCAAGGTCTTTCCAGACTGATCAAGATAACTACAACAAGATTCATTAATTAAAGTACATACTCTGTCTACTCGAGCTGTTAATATATCTAAAGCCTTACAATTCTACAAAACTATATTTTTAAAGAATTTACTTCTACTTGTATTAACATAGTCGCATACGTATTGCCATTAAAAACAGCATAACAAACTTCCACTGGAATCATTTTGCACACTTTGCTTTAGTCTTGCAGTCACATTACATCCTTTGTTACATTCTATAACTTGATATGGTTCTGGTCCTTTCCACTCGTTATCATGTAGGTCTTTATATAGAACTGGTGGTTTGGGCAAGGAATCATCTGTTAGATGTCACAAATGCTGTATTGCAGAAAGAGAATCAAAACTAGACAAATTCAAAAGCTTTTGTACAAATTACGCTTTGCAAACTGTTTGAAGAAAATCCTTACGTTTCCCTTGGGTGTTTTTATATATAATACCTGCTTTAGACGACCCTATTTGAGCAGAGGATTTGGACTAGATCGTATCTCCAACATATGCCAACCACAGGCTGCTTGGCCTGCCTTTCTCTCCTGTATAGTTCTCTCATAACAGGAGAGGCCATCCCTCACATCAAGGTCTGGCATGGCATGTGTCCCCACCACTCAACGCCTGCTGGGTTGCAGCCAGCAGCGGAGCTAAAGGTTCTTCTTGGTGGCAAACACAGAGGCCAACCCAGTCTTGCCCTTGACTGCGGTAGGAGGTATTTGGCCAACGTCAGTTGTGGCACCTTGTTGTCAGTGCAGAGGTTCACCTGCTTCATTCAGTAGCAAGTCACTACTATGGCAAAGCACATACAGATTTACATTAGCAGTATATATACTACAGGGTGCAGCAGCATGTTGAAGATGCTAGTGGCAGTGAGGGATCAGCCAAAGAAATTTCTTACCAGTGGAGTTCTCTCATTCAAAGGCTGGATTGCTCACATGTCCGTTAACTGAAAGGAATGCTTCCACAATACCCTCTTCTTGTTTTTGAGCAATCCAGATTTGATTTAGCATTCTGTTTACAAATTTCTTCAGTATAGTAAATACAATGGTGCATGCAAGCAAAATTAGTAATATAATGCCTAAAACCTTCAAAGCAATAATTATCCAATTTTTAATCTAAGTCCCTATTCCCCATCCTGAAAAAATGTTGCGGAGCCAGTCATCTAAAGGATTCACATCTTGTTGGATTTTTTGTGAGTGTCCTTTTAGATAGGTCAATTGTTTGTGAACGCTCTTACTGTGATCAGACAGATTCACACAACACATACCTTCAAAGTCCTCACAGCCATGACCCTGTGCCAACAGCAAAAAGTCGATGGCTGTGCAGTTCTGTAGGAGGGAGTGTCTTAAGCTTTTTTGATCCATTAATAATTCTTCGAGAACGGCAGTAGTTACATTAGCCTGCTTTTCTGCCCAACAAGCTAGCTGGGCTGCTGTTCTTAGGGCATTTCCTGCAGCCGCTCCAGGGACAAATAGTGACAGAGCTACTAGAGCAGTTCTGCTCAGTAATTGAACATTGTCATGACAATCAGGGGTGAGTCCTATTGATCACTTAGATCTAGAGTGGAGAATATGACTAAGATTACTCAATTCTGTAAACTTTGGTGCAAAAATAGTCAGTGAACCTAAATAGCATGGCCCTCCAACAATGTCTTTCGGTATTCCTTGCCATGCCCTATCCCCACAGATTAAAAAGACATCTGGTGGTAGGGCCTTGGCAGATTTGCTATTCCAAAGGAGGGGCACTGACCCAGGCTGGTGAGTAGATCCGTATGCCTTAAAGGCTGTTGCCTTCCCAGCCGTATCATTTATCCCACAATATCCATTAGCGTACCAACAGGTGCTATCTTTGGGCGAAACATCTGGTGAGTTGACTGAATATGGGCAGCCTGCATATTTGCATCCAAACATTATGCAGGTTTGTGTCCAGTTTTGTGAGCTATTCCCAATTGCTTGCGATGCCATTAAATTTAATTCTTGTGGATCCCAAGGGAGTGTCCTATTCAATCCAGATATCAATTCTGCTGAGCAGTCCGCAACATTTTTTGACTTACTGCAGTTGTTGGTCGAAAATGCCTTAAAGCTGTTCTCATTATACCCAGGTATTCCTATTAGACATGTTTGAAATGGATCTGTGGCTGATGCCATAGCAAGACAAAATTCCGACACCCCACTCTCACTGGCCCATGTTACCCACAAATTTTTTCTAGGATTAATTTCGTGTAACAGAGATACAGAATTATATACAAAGAGCAAAATTAACAGCTTAACCACTAACAGGTTCTTAATCATCACTGACATCTTCTGCTGTAGAGGAAAGGCTTTCTGCTGAGTTTCGCCAGGGCCGTATCCACCGAGCCGGTATCCACCGAATGCCTTGATCTGTAAGCAAACATATAACCTCTTCCTGTTAGCTTAACTTCTGCGGGTTTTGCCTTATCATCTTCTGGCAGCTGCTGCAAATTTGCATGCGCTAACATCTCTTTTACAAGTGACAAATCCATACAATACAAGGTGTAGTTTCTTATTAGCAACTGGCTAGTAAGTACAGGTGGTGTTATACACAAAATCACAGCCTCTAATAAGAGCTACTTTACATGCACACACATTCAAGCTCCTGTAGCTAAGGCATTGGGTTTTTCCGCTCGTCCATCCGGCTCATGACAAGGCTTGAGAAACTTTGCAGGCAGCCTCCATGGACCTGTAGGTAGAACACAAATATATCCCTTCCCCCATGCCATCAGTTCTCGAGAAGTAAGTCAAGCTAAAAATGATTCCTCAAAGCAAAGGCATTCTGATGAAACAGGAATGTGAAGCAGGTGCAGAAGCAAACTGCACCGTATCTCTGCCACCCTGGTGCTGTTTGGGTGGAGGTTGGTAAAGCTTGGATTCTCCCCTAGGTTACCTTAAACACACTAAGCAGTACTGCTCGGCAGGAGCTACAAATGCCTGCCTGCCTAGCAGCAGCTACAGCTGCCAGCCTGCTGAGCAGCAGCCATAAATTCCTGCTGGCAGCAGCACCTCTGCATTAACCCTTTCTTGCCCAAAATGTTAATCTGCTACCCATTAAAAACTTTTACATTAACCCAATAACAAAAAATACACAGAACACTGTCTGCCCTCAACAGACACACACATACACACACATTCATGGGATCCCACAAACACACTCCACACAACTACAGTATGTGAAACACAAAATGCAGACAATCATTACTCCCACTACATGGTCACACGTACAAAATGTAGTTGCAATGACCCTGTGAAGACAATGAAGAAACCAGCTCCAAGCAGCATCATCGCAGTGCAAGGTGGCAGGCTCAATCTCAGCGGGCGTCCCCACACAGGCTCTGCCTCCCTCACATCGCATGAGGCTTGGGCTTTTATACTGACCAAAATGCACACTCATTCCAATGCAGGTGGCCAGCCTACATCGGGAGAAGTGGCCAACAGTATCTATAAAGGTCTGCAAGGGTCGATAGAAACACAGACGTAGTTACATTTGCTAACTTTTAGTACATGAATATCACAGAGAGACTATAAGCACACAATACATCTGCATCCCCCACCCATCTTACTTTTCCCTTTATAACTGCCCATTTATCATGGGGATCTGGGGGATCTAAATCAGGCTTGTTTTCCGGATCAACAGGTCTCGGGTCAAAAGGACTATCCAGGTCAGCATCAGAATTATCAGGCATCAGAATCTCAGGAGCAGCAACAACAGTCTGATGAAAATGCACAGGCTCCTCATTAACGTGTTCTGGAGTTTCAGTGTTATCAAGTGCAATTAAAACATTTTTCTCCTGTAGGTTTCAGGTGATCTGAGAGTAGGCTTTTTCTCGGGATTAACATGGTCCGGGGCAAAAGGATTGCCTTCATCGCCATCCTCAGCCTCCGCAGCCGCGGCAGCAACTGGTGGAGGTTTGGAGGGGTGGGGGGGTGGGGGTGGTGGTGGTGGGGTTTGGGCTCCACTATCTCATTCTTTGACTTAGCCGTGTCGGAGAGCTGTAAATTTGTAAGTCCGTCATGAAGTGTCTGTACTTTCTCATCTAACAATCCTGTCCATTTGTCCCAACCTTGACGATCTTGAGGATCAGGCTCTGGGGGGAGGGAGGCCAGGGGCGGCGAAAGTGATAAAGGAAGATACAAATTTGTATCCCCTGGCCCATCCATCGGTTCTGTTTTTTTTTTTTTTTGCATTTGTTCCATGGGGGTGGAAAAGCTCTTCTGCTTGCATATTTTTTTTTTTTATTGTTTTTTTTTTTATTTTTTTTTTTAAGGAGTCAGTGATTAATCTCCACACAGTGGGATATCTGCTTGCCTCCTGCAATAATTCTTTTGTTGAGTCATTTAGTTCTTTCGGTTTTTCTGCTTCTTCTGGGGTAGAGACATTAGAGTTAATGGGGGAACGGTTTGGGGTGGAGGTAAGGGGATATTCTGGCACACCAGGCCTGTAATCTGTGGATGCCTTCACCTCACAGGGAGGTTCGATATCGTCAGGATCAGTAGCAATATCAGATTTTGATCTCTCTTTACTGGGCATGGCTTGAAAACCCCTCTTAATCGTTTCTGCAATTTTCGGGTAAATTCTCCCTCCGGTATAATGATCGAAGGGACTCCGATCGGGGTTCTTGGAACCCTTCGTCAGGGGCTCTGCGAGTAATTGGGAAGCAGGGAGGGTGGGAGGGGGGAGGGGGGCGGGAGGCCCAAGCAGGGATCCGGGTGGGGGGGCACTGGGGGTTGCAGATGGCATTGCCGGAGATAAGGCTTTCACTGCTGAAGCAGCTGCAGCTCTTTCTGATTTCATATCCCGCAAAGTCTCTCGGACAAGTTTCCACAGCGTGGAGTATTTTTGGGCCTCACACGCTGCCTTCCCCCCATCAGTTATAGTGTCCCAGAGCTGTACGCCTATCGCCTCCCATGTGGATATTTCAAATGCTGTTCCAATCCCACTAAATAGCCCCTTTTCTTTACTCCACTGGAGTAACCCTTTAAGCACATCTTCTTCATATTTAATCCCTCTCCTTGAGAGGATGCATTGGAGGAAATTAAGGACAGCTGTCTCTTCCTTAGTTTGAGCCGCCCCCATTCCTCCCCGACCGCCACTTGCCTTATTGAAGTGGACTCTTTTACGCGGAGACTCTCTTTCTTCTTTTTTTTTTTTCTTTTTTTTCTTTCTCCTGCGGCACGCGCGTGCTCTCTCTACTCGGCAGGTCTGCTGCCGGCTGCTTTTCGGTCGGCCTCCCACCCGTCAGGTCTGCGCTGATCTTCACCGCCGAAGCAGCTCTCAGGAGGCAGAGCTGAGGGGTCCCTGTTCGGGCGCCACTTGCGGGGGTTTGGGAACAACGAAACACAGATCAATGTGATCCACGCTGAACAATTTAATATGCGCAATCATGCCTTTTATAGAAAAGTTTCAGAACAGTAGAACATTCGATAACACTTGGTTGGTTAACTTCACTTAGCCGAGTGCTAGCAACAGTTTACTGATTGGTTAACTATTACAGCATATGTTTCAAGGTTACAGTTAACATTCCTTCTCTGCGTATCTCTCTCAGTAGTTTTCCGTGCTAACTTTTCCCAAGGCTTCTGCACATACACGAACTTTAGTAACCCTCAGGCGAGGCCTCAGTGCCTGTGGGTCACTACCTTACAATTGTCAAGCAATTGTCTGGATTGCTCACATGCCCGTTCACAGCCAAATAGCTCTCCACACTAAACCATGCCATCCAAGGCTATGTCCAACCCCACCTTGAACGCCGCCAGGGATGAAGCATTCACAACCTTCCTGGGCAACCCATTCCAGGGCCCCACCACCCTCACAGTAAAGAATTTCTTCCTCAGATCCAATCTAAACCTCCCCTGTTTAAGTTTAAACCCATTACCCCTTGTCCTCTCACCACAGTCCCTAATGAAGAGTCCCTCCCCAGCATCTCTATAGGCCCCCTTTAGGTATTGGAAGGCTGCTATGAGGTCTCCACGCAGCCTTCTCTTCTCCAGGCTGAACAGCCCCAATTAGTTTTAACCTATAATTTATGCCTACAAGGTGAGTGAAAGGCTTAGTGCCAGCAGCTGAGGTGGGACCATGGGTCACAGCACAAGTTTCTGGTGATGGCTGCTGGTGGGGGCTGGGTCTATGTTTGTATGCCCAGTGGAGTGCCTGTGGGACAAGCGTGTGAGTTCATGCATGTTTCCTAGTGAGCACCAAACTGTACTAGCTGCCAAGAAGGGGACCTGTGAAGCAAGTAAGGGAGCCCAAGTTCCAAGCAGGGGTGTTGGGCAGACAGAAGGACCAGGATCTGTGAATGTGTGTGCTTGTGAACCTAGAGAGTACTCTGTGCGTGCCTTCACTAGTGACCTTCTATCTCTACCAGCTAAATATGAGGAAGTTGACGTGGATGCCTATGTTTATAATTTATGAGAGTCCTGTATCTAAGTGCTGTTGAGGGCAGCACCTCATCTGAGGAAATATGTGTGATGGGCTGTCAGTGTACTGTGTGTGTCCGTGTCCCTGTATGTGTGTCTCTGGAATACATGCTCAGCTTCACTTCTGGTTGAACCTGCAAACAGGAAAGTGGCAGTTGCATCCCTCAGCCTGGGCAAAAACCTCAGGTCCCCAGGGCACTGGAATGGGTTCCAGCAGCTGGGCAGTAGGGTTCCTGGGCCAGAGCTGTTGGAGGCCTCCAGTCACGCTCATCACTTAATATTCTTCTACATAACAAAGGATGACTAAGAGACAAAGCATGAGCTTGTTTAGACAGACAAGCTGCATCTGTGCTACCTTCTGAGTCAGGGCTTGAACCCAGCTCCCCTCACAGCTAATTTGGTGTTGGTCCATGCTCTCTCCTACTGGTTGGGTTTGGTGAATTGCACTAGTGTGAAGAGGAAATGGCTTGAGATCAGCTGCCTTCTAACACATCCTGGTGTACCCATGCATAGATGGGACATCTATATTCAGACCTCATGGCATATACTCAAACCTCATAGCAGCCTTCCAGTATCTGAAGGGGGGCTATAGGGACGCTGGGGATGGACTATTCATTAGGGACTGTAGTGATAGGACAAGGGGTAACGTGTTCAAACTTAAACAGGGGAAGTTTAGATTGGATATAAGGAAGAAGTTCTTTACTGTAAGGGTGGTGAGGCACTGGAATGGGTTGCCCAGGGAAGTTGTGAATGCTCCATCCCTGGCAGTGTTCAAGGCCAGGTTGGACAGAGCCTTGGGTAACATGGTTTAGTGTGAGGTGTCCCTGCCCATGGCAGGAGGGTTGGAACTAGATGATCTTAAGGTCCTTTCCAACCCTAACTATTCTATGATTCTATGATTCTATACTGCAGTCAGTATGGGGAGGAATATGCACTTATTAGCTCATGCTATCTCTAAGGTATGAAAATATTGCCAAAGTGGCATAAAAAAAATTGCACTGCTATTGTAGCAGTTACAAATTGAAAGATTGTGCATAACATAAAACATGTACATGACAGGTCAGCACTAGGTCAGTCCACCATTTAATTAACAAGACATGATTTAGTAAGGAACTTATGAGGAATTTCTGTCCTTGAAACAGAAATCATCCTGGATAAAGAAACAAAACTGTTGATAAAACAAAAGAGGAATTTTGTTTTGAACTTTGTGTTGGCCTTTAGTCATTAACATAGTAAAAAACTCTCCCATAGACTAAAAGGTCTGCTAGCAGCCTAAGCCCCTTCCCCATAGTGAGTACATTGGTAAATAAATATGTACTCTGTCTTTAAGCAGAGATGAGAGAATGTAAGAGTTAATGATTGTAGATACAGACTGTTACATATATGAAAAACACTGATTTTCACTGTTTGAAATATATAAAAGTAGATAGCTGGCAGACTGAGGGTGTGCTAGCTTTGTGGTTTACCACCTAGCACCCGACTGACTGCACAATTTCAAATTCAAACAATATCTCAGCTCTGTGTATATGTGATTGGCTTATTGCACACCAAGTAATGGACCCTAATTTGTCAGACTACACTGTTATCCAAAGTGTTTTGTGCTTGTTTTTTCAGAAGAGGAATAACTTCTTTTAGAAGAAAGAAATTTATAAGAGATGGAGCACAAAAAACTCTGGTTTTATGATGTTACAGTATATGGATCTGGGGTACACCTGCCCTGCAAGCCACAGCATAGTCTGGTGTACACCCAATCTGGCTTCAAACTAGTTAGCTATGGTGCAGGCAGAAGCAGGTCCACATTAGTGTGGAGCTGTGTGTGTGCTAAACATATATTTACTCAGCTTCTTGGGATTTGTATAGCCTACAGAACTGTGAGGCAAGGCTACTTGTGCTCTGTGCTGCAGCTTTGCTTTCTCTTGGAGTGCAGCTAACCTGCTGCTGATAGCTGAACTAGCTGAAGCTGGCCATTCTTCCTGGCTGTGGCAGAAACAAAGTCCCCTTGCAAGGGACATTACATAGTAAGAGTCAATGGTGCATGAGGGAAATGGTAAATGTGTAGGTTAGGTTTGAGGCAATTCAGTTCTTTGCCATGCCATTGTGTGATTGATATGTTGTTCTCCCCCCCACACACACCCTCCCCCCTCCCCCCCTATCTCTTGTGGTTTTGTGGTTGGTTAGCTGGTTTGGATTTTTTTTTCCTTTGGTAGCTAAAGGAGTGCATTTAGGCATTGGATCAAGAACAGGCACATACTTTTTTCTGGCAAAGCAAATTAACTCAATTTCCTTGATGACAAAATTTAAAAATCAAAAAGGAATGATTCAAAATCTGCTATTAAACTCTTGAAGAAAAGAGAGATTTTCCACATCACTTTTCCAAACTTTCCATCACTTTTCCAAACGTTAAAGAAAATCACGGGATTAAGGCCAACTGCCAGCTCCCCCAATCAGTCCTGGGGACTGGCATGGTAAAAAAATAAACCAAAATCTAACACTAAACAAAAATCCCAAATACTACCTTCCAGGCTCATTCAGAGTTACCATCCATCTCCACCCAGTCTGCAACCAATCTTGCATCTTTCATGCATTAACAGTCATGGGAGTTTTGATTAACATGTCTTCACTTCAGCTGTAACATATACTTTATTCCTCAAAACAAATGGGCACCCAAAGCCCTGATCAACATTCATATTAATTATAAATTGTAAACAAAGAATTGCAAGACATATTGACAGAGGAGGACTAAATTTTTTTCAGAGATAGTAACCGTGCATCACCTGACTCATGTTAGACTGCCTCTGTACATATTGCTAATTTACAGGAAATGCAAGGTAACTTAGCTTAATTTTTCATAAATTCTGAGCTAATGTCATGGTTTAAGCCCAGCCAGTAACTCAGGACCACGCAGCTGTTTGCTCACACCCCACCTTCCCCCCTTCCCGGGCAGGATGGGGAGGAGAATCGAAAGAATGTAAACCCCATGGGTTGAGATAAGAACAGTACAATAACTAAAGTATAATACAAACCTGCTACTACTACCATCAATAATAATAATGATAAGGGAAATAACAAGGGGAGAGAATATAAAACTAAAAGGGGAAAGCTAAAAAAAACCACAATAAACCCAAGTGATGCAACACAACTGATACTCAGCCTGAACCAAGCAGTGATTGGTCCCTTCTGGGTAACTCCCACCAGTTTATATACTGGGCATTGTGGAATAATTAGGAAATATGGGATAATTAGGAATTAAACTTATATTTGAAATGTAGCATTGTCCACACATAAGGGAAAAACGGACTTTCAAGGCCTCTCAGGGCGAGATGCAGCCGCACCGGGTATGCCAGTAATGTGCACTCTGCAGCAGTTCCCGTGGCAACATGAAGACGAAGACGAAGGGTAGGGCGAGGTGGAAATCTCACAGTTACGCTTTGTCCTAACTTCAGCACAAAGACGGGAAAGAGATGGTGCAAGAAGCTGATAAGCTGTGTGGTAGAGTGAGGTAGAGACCTTGCAAAAGCCGATAAGCTGCACACTTCCTACCCTGGGCCAGCAGCCTGTCATCTTTTGACAGAATGCCGTCCTCAGTGTGGACTTTGCTTCATTATAACGTCATTATAACGCAATTACTCACCCATCTCCAATGTGACCCCCCCTCCAAAATGAGATCACCCCTCTCTGAGTAATAATAATAGTACGTATGACTAGAGTCACTCAAGCTCCACCTTAAAGATAAAAAATAATATAAAAAGACCCAAGAAAGAGGGGGATATTGGGGAGGATACCATCGTGGACGAGTCAAGGAAAATAACATCAACCAACTCCTGGGACCGGTCGACGGGCTGGACCTCTCTTCCCCCCCCATAGGGACGCCTGTGGGTAAGACTTGCACTGTATTCGGTGCTTCCCTGGGAAAACTTAGAATCTCTATAGAGTTACTTTTACTGGCATCTGTATATTTTATAGCTATGCTGTGTTAACTTTAACTTTATCAAGCACTTGTATTCATGTAATCATTATTCACACGTGCTTTTGCAGACAGTCTCTATCACCGGCAATCCATAAGAATCTGTGTCTATTGTGTCAATAAACTAATTTTCTCACTGAATACAACCCCATTTCTCATTGTGGTGCACTATCGGTGAATCCGGATCAGTAAGGTTCGAAATAGCGAACGCGGCCGGACTGGTAGTAGCAGCTGATTGGACTGGACAGTGTGGTACACTATAGGTGAATCCGGATCAGTAAGGTTCGAAATAGCGAACGCGGCCGGACTGGTAGTTGCATATTGGAGCCATTTCCTGTCCTTCCTCTAATAAAGCAAGGGGTTTGTTTACCACTATCAGTGAATCCGGATCAGTAAGGTTCGAAATAGCGAACGCGGCCGGACTGGTGGTTACATATTGGAGAACAAAACAAGGGGTTTATTTTCCCCCTTTTAACGTAACAGGCATGACATGCTGTGGCATGGAATACCCCTTTGGCTAGTTCGGGTCAGATGTCCTGTCTCTGTTGCCTCCCAGCTTCTTCTGCTCCTCCTTACTGGCAGAGCATGAGAGACTGAAACGCCCTTGATCAGGGTAAGTGCTACTGAGCAAGAACTAAAACATCAGTGTGTTATCAGCATTGTTCTCAGACTAAAGCCAAAACACAGCACTGCACCAGCTACTAGGAAGGAGAAAAATAACTGTTACAGCTGAACGCAGGACACACTTTCAGATGTTTGCAACTGAAACCTTGAAACTTTGGCCACAGGAGAGACTCCTGCCAAGACCAGCCACATACTGAAACAAGCAGCATTTAAAGTGATTAAGAAGAATATGCCACAGCACCTGGGCTGGTTTTCATTACAGTCCTGAGGTCCCTGCAAGATAGAGATACAGTGCACAAGATAGCTGGAGTCCTACCAAGTAAGATTTTGAATGATTAATTTTCATACAGTAGCAGTTGAAGTCCCTAGCTCTGAGGATGCTGACACCTCCCAGTTTCTTAGACACTGACCTGTGAATAAAGGCACCAAACTCTACACTCAGCTGGAGAGCTGTTGTGGTTTAAGCTTCTCAGCCACACACAGTTTTGCTCACTCACTCACTTCTCCCTCTTTCTTCCATCCGCTTCTGGAGGGATGGGAAGGAGAATCGAAAGAATGCAACTCCCACAGGTTGAGATAAGAACAGTCCAGCAACTAAAGTGTAACACAAACCACCACTGCTACCACCAATAATAATAATGACAAGAGAAAAATACAAGGGAAGAGTTTTTCTTCCCCCCCACTCCAAGGGGGGAGGAATGGGAAGAAGAATCGAAAGAACGCAACTCCCACGGGTCGAGACAAGAATAGCCCAGCAACCAAGGTACAACACAAACCGCTGCCGCCACCACCAATAATAATAATAACAAGAGAAATACAAGGGAAGAGGATAGAACTGCTCACCACCTGACAACCGAGCTGTGAACTAAAACAAAAACTCTTCCGGGTTCCGGCCCCCAGTTTTTTTACATCCTGGGCATGACGTGCTGTGGTATGGAATAACCTCTTTGGTCAGTTTGGATCAGGTGTCCCGTCTCTGCCTCCCCCTGGCTTCTCCCCCTCCCTGGCAGAGCATGAGACTCAGAAGGTCCTTGGTCAGACCAAAACATTCTAAGCCGTAACTATAAACATCGGTGTTATCAGCGCTGTTCCCAGACCGAAAGTCGAAAACACAGCACTGCACCAGCTACTATAAAGGAGAAAAAATTGACTGCTGCTGCTGAACCCATGACAAGAGCAGAGCAAGCCTCAGTGTTGTCCCTAAAGCTGGGTTCTTGTACCCAGTGTGCAAAAGCCAATCAACACATTGAGTTATTTGCCTTTATTACAATTCTGTGCAGAAAAGGGTGCCAGGTATCTAACACAGCCAGCACACCTTCTAGGAAACAGGTAAAGTCTTTTACATAAAATGGTAACAAGGTGTTATGTTAAAAGGGGGGGGGGGGGGAATGAACCCCTTGCTTTATTAGAGGGGCCAGGAGCGGCTTCACTATGCAAATATCAGTCTGGGCGTGTCTGATCCGGATTCACTGATAGTACGTAATCAGCTATAACTATCAGTCCGGCCGCGTATTGATTCCGGATTCACTGATAATGCACCACAGGAACGGCTCCAATATACAATTATCAGTCTGGGCGCGTCTGATCTGGATTCACTGATAGTGTACAATCAGCTGCAACTATCAGTCTGGCCGTGTATTGATCAGGATTCACTGATAATGCCCCACACTGCCAGTTCAATTGCGTTACAGTACAGTTTATTGATTTATTGATGCAACAGATACAGGTTCTTATGGATTGCCAGTGATAAATACTGTCTGCAAAGCACATGCAAATAAGGGTTACATGAATACAAGCGCTTGATAAAGTTAACACAGCCTGGCTTTAAAATATAAAGGTAACAGTGAAAAGTAACTCACTAGAGATTCTAAGTTTTCCCAGGGAAGCACTGGATACAGTGCAAGTCTTACCCACAGGTGTCTCTATGGGGGGGAAGAGAGGTCCAGCCTGTCGACCAGACCCAGGAGTCTGTTGATGTTATCTTCCTTCACTCGTCCACGATGGTATCTTCCCTAAAATCCCCCTCTCTCTTGGGTCATTTTATACTATTTTCACCTTCAAGGTGGAGCTTGAGTGACTCTAGTCATACATACTTCTATTTCTATTGGTGAAAATTTCTCTTGCTTTGTTTTAAAGGTATATGACACCAAAAATTCAGAGCGCATGCTCAGAGAGGGGTGGTCTCATTTTGGAGGGGGTCGCATTGGAGATGGGCATGTATTTTAGCATGTAAATGCATTATAATGACATTATAATGAAGCAAAGTTCACACTGAGGACGGCATTCTGTCAAAAGATGACAGGCTGCTGGCTCGGGGTAGCAAGTATGCAGCTTATCAGTTTCTTGCACCACCTAGTTCCCATCTTTTTGCTGAAGTTAGGACAAAGCGTATCCGTGAGATCTCCACCTCACTCTACCCTCCGTCTGTGTTGCCACAGGAACCGCTGTGAAGGGCACATTCCTGGCATACCAGGTGTGGCTGCATCTCACCCTGAGAGGCCTTGAAAGTCCGTTTTTCCCTTATGTGTGGACAATGCTACATTTCAAATATAAGTTTAATTCCTAATTATCCCATATTTCCTAATTATTCCACACAAGGAAAGAGCCATATAAAATGTGACTGGCTACCCATGCAAAATTTCAAACATGCATGTCTCG
Organism: Amazona ochrocephala; assembly: GCA_039720435.1. Classification (NCBI taxonomy): domain Eukaryota; kingdom Metazoa; phylum Chordata; class Aves; order Psittaciformes; family Psittacidae; genus Amazona; species Amazona ochrocephala. The sequence goes on from CM077908.1 coordinate 26,928,799, forward strand.
ATTTTATCCAGCTTGTTATACCAAGGCGGTCATATATTTACATACAAAATCTCCTCCTAGAGGTGTGGTTAAATATTATAATTATCTAAGGTAACTAAAGATTATACCTACACCCCTTAAGCTATCACTAATTTCTTACCTAACGTTATATCCTGTTATTGTTTTTATTTGAACAATAGTTGACCATAAAATAGGTATGCACAGTAGTGTTTCTAGGGACTTTCTGCTCCTGCACTCTTATTGCCATGGTCTCAAGACAGGTCATTTATTTTGTACACTTTACCTCCTTTTGACATCATGAGTGTTCCCTTATTAATACAAGCCCTACCTAAAAATAACTGCCTCCATTTCAGTTTTAATCACAGTTTCATATCCATGTGGCAGGTTGCTGTGGAAGGTAATCCTCCTTGACCGAGGCTGTACGCACTGCTGATATTTCTCATGTCAGATCTAGCAGACCTGTAGCCATGCAGGAGTTGGACTGGCCCTGTGACCTGATGTGAAATAATCCCTTCCATCTCCAAAGAATGGGCTATTATGTCTGATCAATGAGTGGCCCAACTCACCATTTATTTTCATGATTGCTAGGTCCAACATGAGAGATGTTAGGAACAGATTTCAGTACATTGTAAAACTGCATGTCAGATGACCAGTCCCTGTACCAAATCTTTGAAAAGCTGACTTGTGTAGAAGGGTGGTAACAGCTGCTTGATATATTCTTATTTTTAAACCATTGTATTAGCTGTAAATTCATCAACAGATAAAACTACCAGAGTAAGTTAACCTCAGTATTTAGAGGCATTGACCTTTGTCTGTGAGGGTCAGGACTTGAATAAGGAAATGCTGATTTAATCTACTACACTGCAGAATGGAAAACATGCTTTTATGTATTGCTGCAGTGCATAAAATATACTGATTTTCTCCAACCTGCTTCTACTATTGTTCACAAAACTTGCCTTTTGCCTTCCTCACCAGGATTTTCAGAATTTCGTGACCAAGCTGGATGAAATCTTGCTATTGAAGTCGAAGTGTATCCAAATAATGCAAGCCCAGCTTCAGCTCTATTTATCCTCTCCTGGCACTGACACCTCCCTGCAAACACCTCCACCAGTTTAAACCTTCTTTGCTTGCACATGCACAAGAACAGCTTCAGAAGCAGCAAGCTTGTGTTTCACCACACTTGGTTGCTGCAGAGTGTGGGTAAGTATGGGATAGCTTTTTGTTTGATGTTTGCAATTAGTGTGTATTTTAGATAAGGATGGAGATAATTGAGTGAGATGATTACTTGGCACCACAAGCTTTGTATTTCATTAATACCAGTAAGCCATGTTCTTAAGAATAACATTTCAGCAGCCTTTAAATATCTCACCAAGCAGCAGGCGGTCCTGTCCACAGTATTCATAACAGCTTCTCATATATTAAAGGAATTTCTGAGTTGCCAAGAAAATGAGGGGGAAAGAAAAAATGCTCTGAAGCCAGACACAGGTCTGAACAGAAATGCTCAAAAGCTATCCAGAAGCGTTTGCAAACAGAAGCTAGAAAAAAGAGAGAAGCCACTGTTTGTTAAGTGCACTAATGTAAATAGACTGTAAGTAAATGGAAGTCAAGGCAGGACAAGAAGTGCTGTCACTTTCAGAAGGCAGGCTATTGTTGCATTTGTTCTTTGCTTGAGACTAACACTCCAGAGCTCCTGAAAGAAGTGGCTTAAGTCATGGGCAACAAGTGGTTTAGTAGGGACTTTGTACCAAAGGTTTATCCAGTGTGTTAATAAGCATGTGGGTTTCATACTGCTGCCAATAGTGAGAGGCAAACAGCTTACCTGCTACAAACAATGTCTGATCTCTGCACAGCTGCATAGTACTCATTATCCAGGTTGACGGAATTGATTTTTCACATTAAAAGAGGGTCTGGTGAGAGGCACTGGGCTTTCAGAAGCTGCTAACAGTGCTGTTACGTGAAGCTGGTATTTGAATCAAGGACTACAGAATGATCAGCTGGAGCCCTGCTAAAGCTCTGGTGCTGCATGCGCCACATTCTGAATCACAGAAAAAATCCACTTGCTGAAGCCACAGGTGACCTTGAAATGTGCTCTGCTGACAACATGCTGTGCAAGCGCTCCTACTCCAAAATTAGGGCTGTCGAAGCACATTCAGCCTTCTCAGTATCTCCTCAGCAATGCCTGTAGTAGCTCAAAGCAGGTTCAGTAGCCGAGAAATGCTGAGGGTAAGGGAACGCTGCTGTCTGACCAGCTGTGAATTTCACTGCCTGCTTCTACAACTACCCCAAGGAGCCCAGGTTTGGCTGAGCAACAATACAGCAACTGCAGTGACAATTATCTGGGTTACATATTTGGTGCACACACTCCCAGCAATGTCACACAGCATAGCCCTGGGGAACAGCAGTGCAAGAAGAGGACTTGTAATAGAAAAAGAAAGTCCTACATCAGTGCCCTGACTCTTGGAGTTTTTTTAGCACTGATTAGTTTCCATCTTGCAACTGAGAGTAGATTACTCTGTGGAGCAGAGTACCTCCAGGGTCTGAGTTTATGGATCTCAAGATGGTTCCTGTGTCCAGGCTACAGGCCAGCAGCAAGTCACATCTGAACCCAGGTCTCCCAGCATCCTTTTCAGAAGCCTTCCTTGCCCAGAGAAATGAGGCTTCCAGGAGCAAGACCGTTAGTGTCACTGGTATTTTGGTATTTGTGCACAGCACAGAGCAGCGATGCTTGACAGCCACCATAAAGCTATAAATCAGTAGAGCAACCAGCATCTTGTTAGAACCATGGAGGGAAGAGCAGGCATTAAACCAAGCTCCCCTTTAAAATAAGCAACTCTTAGAAAGCCTCCCTACACCTCCTGGGGCCAAGATCTTTCCTGTGCATAAGATGAGGAGAACATGTGGCAGCAGGGTAGCCCTTATACCTTCTGAAAGCATAAATGGATGTGAGCACTTATAGTAGCTTCCCCAGCACTTTCTCAGCACACAGAAAACAGGGTTACTGGGGAGCTGATGGGGAGTTTTGCAACTTATTTTGGAGCTGAGAAAAATGTCAGACCGTAGGACATGCACAGGTCACAGGGAAATGAGATGTCCAGCCAGTAACGCAGCACAAGGGAGAAAACCTTTCCCTCTATGTGCTCCAACATTTGGAAGATGAATATTAGTTGACTGGACTCAATTTTTATAAAGAGCAGCTCAGCAAAGTACATTCACAGACATTTTCAGTCTCTTACCCAAGCTGGCCATTTCTGAAGCAACACACAAGGAAGGACCATTTGCACAACCAATAGCGCCATGTCCTAACCTCCATATTTTCAGAGGGAGCTGTAACAAGACAGTTGAGTGACAAAAAATTTCCATGAACAGAGGAGATAGGATTTAAGCCAGCTACCAAATTTGAGGCACCTGTGATTCCTGTCTAGTCTACTGTGAAAAAGGCAAGTCTTGCAGCTCTGAGCCCCAGTGCAAGTTCCTAGAGCAGGAACTATTTGCTCCCTAGAAGAATGGCCAAGAACAAAGAGAAGCAAAAAAAACCCCAAATAAACAAAACAACAAAAAAGCAGTTTTCCAAGATCTGACTTTTTTTTTTAACTGGAGCCATCCAGCCAATACACAAGACTATATCTCATTAAATGTGAGATTTTATTATCAGTCCATTCTTGGAATTTTATTTTACCCTACTGAATGTGAGACTTAACTACAATAGAAAAAATAATTTAAAAAAACCCCAAAACAACAGCCCTGGCTGTGAAAATCCACCAGTCCTTGGCAATAAAAGGACTACAGACATGCTGCTTTAATTCTTATGTGAAAATGTGCTAAATGGGCCTTTTAAAAACACCATCCCCTTCCTGCTGTCTGACACCTGATATTAATGGTTTTCATTTCAACTTAAGGAACGTATATGAAATTGTTTGTTGTTACAGCAGTCTAAGAGATTAAGAGAATCTGGCCATGTACAATCAAATAAATATAGAACTAAAACAGGCTCACTTTTGTATTCAGGTCCAACAAAGACTATTAATGCTCATAGCAGAAACTTGATATTTTATTTGAATAATTGACATTATTTAAAATAAAATTCACTTTACTACAGAACTCTGGTAAAATTTGTTTTAAAGTAAATACAATTAAAACACCCATAAAAACTTTGACTGCAAAAGTTTAACTGAGGCTGGAAATCAGTACAAGATCCCCTTCACACCTGGCCTGTTGACATAACTGGTGTTTCGTCTGTCCTCTAGCCACTCGCCACATGTGGCTGACCCGAACAGCCTGCAGCAGCAGCAAAATGACCCTTGCACCAGGTTTTGCTGCACCACCAGCAGAATCCAGTAGTCTCATCAGCATGAAGAGCTGCCCAGCCACATGCCATGCAGAAAAGCTGCTGACACAGGCTCTGGGGTTGGCCATCCACACTTCCCAGGGGTGCTCTGGCAGAGCCAAGCCACTGCAGGAGCCACAAGGTCAGCCGAAGAAAGCTGCAGCCCTAGGACATGGGAGTATCTTCAGCTCCTATTGCCTGACATACTGTAGGATCCCAGAAAGAAGTCACCCTCAAAACAGTGCAACAACCACAGCAGCACCTTTCATCCCACCAGGTCTCCAGCCACCTGCAGGCAGCTGCCATGGAGGTGACTGACAGCTCTTCAGCATCAGAGTCCTTACCAGGCTGCTGCTGCCCAGAGCCATTAATAGGCAGCTCAGGGGGTCTCTGGCTCAAAACACCACCAATTTTGGCTCTGCCTCTACAGTTCTCACAAGCCTTTCCACAAAAACACTCAAGACCTAAGTATCTGGCAGCAGCTAGCACAAGAAGGCAGAACAACCTCTGACAAAAGTTAAAGCAGTGCGAAGTGCCACATACATAAATCAATCTGATCTCAGAGCCCAAGGAAAAGCCCTAAGGGTCTCAAGTGTGACTGGTGATGCAGTTGTCATCTCACCATCTATCAGCAGGGTAGAGCTCAGCCTCACATCAGCTATCAGCAGAACCTCCCCACATCCAGATTGTTTGCAACTTGACAGGAGAGAATGACAGTACCAGCATCCTCCACTAACTTCTCCAGCATGGGTCCTTCCCACAGGCTGCAGTTCTTCATGAACTGCTCCAGTGTGGGTCCCTTCCATGGGGTGCAGCCCTTCAGGAATGGACTGCTCCAGCACAGGGACCCCACAAGGTCACAAGTCCTGCCAAAAAACCTGCTGCAGCATGGGCTTCTCTCTCCATGGGGCCACAAGTCCTGCCAGGAGCCTGCTCCAGTGTGGGCTTCCCACAGGGTCACAGCTTCCTTAGGGGCACATCCCACCTGCTCTAGCATGGGGTCCTCCATGGGCTGCAGGGTGAATATCTGTTCCACTGTGGACCTCCATGGGCTGCAGGGTGAATATCTGTTCCACTGTGGACCTCCATGGGCTGTAGAGGGACAGCCTGCCTCACCATAGTCTTCTCCACAGGCTGCATGGGAATCTCTGCTCTGGCACCTGGAGCACCTCCTTCCCCTCCTTCTTCACTGACCTTGGTATCTGCATAGTTTTTTCTCTCACATATTCTCACTTCTCTTTTCCAGTTACTGTTGCACAGCAGTTTTTTCCCCTTCTTAAATATGTTATCACAGAGGCACTACCACTATCGCAAATTGGCTCAGCTTTGGCCAGCAACGGGTCCATCTTGGAGCAAGCAATGCAACAGAATGCTCCCAGCAGTGACAGCAAAGCACTTTGAGTTTTGTTTTCCAGCTTTTCTGATTAATCAAGAATCCCATTTCCTTGTTTCAAACTGTCACATTTCTCACCTGGGAAGGAAAAGCTGGGCCACTGTTTTACCTGCACCCACAGAGGCAACAGCTGCTGATCCACCAGCTGCTGAATGTCCTTCATAGACAAATTTTGATTTCAGCCCCCACCACTATAAGCTGGTGAAGCTCAGTGCTACAGGATATGATGCAAGGCCATCTGCCCTGATCCTACTCATCATCCATCTCCACTTGCCAGCTACATCTCTCCTCAATTTTTTCCTTTATTTTTAATTACTTTTTTTTAAAGGTATGTAATTAACATAGTTGAGCACTTCATAGAGAATTCCAGGAGTTAACACTGAACTCAAATTAGATGTTTTGGTCATATACAGTTCACAACATAATGGAGACAAATGCCATCTCCTTCAGAGTCCTAAAAACTCCTACTGAAAAAAATTAACTGAGGCAATGAGCCAAGTCATTTTCCCCTCCTGAAGTCCAATGCTCCCAGATCCATGCTGTAACACGAGTTTGGATCCCCAGGCTTAGTTGTCGCAGCAAAACAAAAATAAGCCACAGAAAAAAGCAGCACATTCCACCACTGCAGCTGACTGCAGTGAGAGACATCAATTGTTCCTCCCAACACAGTGTTCATGCATGCCTACAAGAGCAGGCAGCACCTGGGCAGGCAAGATTCATCAAGTTCTTAATCTGCAGAAACCAAAGAGCATGAGAGATGGGAACGATGACACTGGGAGTTATATTTGATGGTTTTATTAGTTGTTCTTCTGCAGAATCAAAGTATTTAGCAAATTACTTCAAAGATTCCTCAAGAATGCTGATATTGTATATATTTAGAACTTGAACAATGTACAAAGTAATACTTTGAACTTAAAAACAACTTAAACCCTGATTTCTAGTACTAGATCTTATTATGCAATTCTATAGGAGTGTGAGAAATGGAACTAATGCAGTATATTTGTTTTAAAGGAAGTGCTTGAAAGAAAGCTCCTGCATCACACTGGTTATTATTTAAAACAAAAAGATAACTGATTTCCTATCAGGGAAATATCCTACAAACTTGGGGGATTAATACTGAGCTCCAGCTCTCTGCCTTCAGGTTCAAGAACCAACACAACTTACAGGTTGGTCCAGGTAGAGTTCACAGCTTACTTGTTTCAAGAGAACTTACACATCACTCAGCATTGGACACTCATGTCTGGCAGAAGTGTTTGATGCATGGGTAAAAAACCAAACCAAACAACCAAAAAAACCCAACACCTCCCCTCCCTGAAACAGCCTCTTTCTTTATGCATAGCGACAGTTTCTGAACCAGTGTTTTACTAAGTTACAGACTAACTTTCAACTAAAAAAACCCCTCCATAAGTAATTTGGTACAAGCAGACATGACACCATGAAAGCAGTTTCAAAGAACCAAAGCATTCTAGTTTCAGAACCAACATAGTATCTTATGTCCAACTCCAGTTCAACAGTTCAACCACTCCCATCTCTACCTATGTACAATTCCAGTAGAGGCTGAGCAGTCTAAACTCTCTGTGGCCAAGCTGGAAAAAGGAAACTTAGTAAGGGACACTTAAAAAATTTAATTTAAGAAAGAAAGTTGACTTTCAGTGGAAAGAGAAATGCTAGAGTGATACATGCAGGTGGTCTTGCTCAGTCACTCTCCCTTGTATGTGAAAAGCTGGACTCTTTCCTGCCAAGAGCAAGTCACACTGGATGTGGAGGTGGCAGGGCTGGTCCTGCTCCATTGCATGCCAAGAATCCAGGAATGTGTTCAGCTGGCTCCTGCACGGGCCATTAGATCTTCCAAAGCATTGTGTTGGTCGTTGTTATGTAATAAGACCTCCTTAATGTCTTTTAGTTCAAAGCCCATTTCTTTAAATTGACTCATTTGTTGAAGAAGTTCTGTGATCTGAAAGACACACAGTCCATTATTTGCAAAAGAGGATCAGTGCTTGGTGGAGGTTTAGCACAGAGCCAGTCTTCAGCAACTAGACACCCAATGGGGTGGATTCCTACTCCCCAAGTACAGCCCATTCCAGCTCCATTTGGAGAAAGTCCACTCACACCAAAGCCAGCAGAGCTCTGGGTGCAGTAGCCCAGGGAGTCTCACCTGTGTTGGCAGTCCTGCATTTCTAAAATCCTCTTCATCTAGGGCACCAAAGCTCAGTCTGTGGGAGTGTCTCTCCCAGTAGCAAATTTATCATCCTGGCCTAATTTGGACTCTGATTTATGTCACCCTGCTCCCCCATCTAGTAGCTACTGTTGCATCTGATTTTTTTTTTAAGTTACTTTGACTTTGGGAACAGTACAGTAGTCCTTGCTATCAAATGGCTTTTCAGATCTAGGGCAAACTTGGGGTATTATCACAAATCCTATTGGACACACTATACCATACTAATCAACATTGACCATGAATCCTCCATGAGATTTGGGGAAAAAAAAAGAAGAGTAAAGTAACAAGAAGCGAATCAACTGATCAGACTTTTATGAACCCTCTGCCATTTACAGGGCCTTCATTCTACTTAAGGGGGGGGAGGGAAGGGAACAAACAAAACCAAAAAACCCAAAACACCCCCCCAAAAAAGAACAACCCTCTCAAAAAAAAACAAACAACAGGTTATGCATTTCCTGAACTCAGTCACTTCTCCCATCTTCACACTGTTCCTCTGCAAGCTCACCACTAAGTCCAAGAAAAGTAGTAAGGCATATATATGTCGGGTGGGGGGGGCGACTGGGTTCATCACCTCTAAAGATTTCATATGAAATCTCTAAAGATTTCATATAACGACTTGGCACAACAGGCTGGCAAACTTTTTAAAAGATCCTGCTGTCCTCCGCCCTGGCTACCCACTCCTGCCTCTGTATTTCTGATGCTGGTAAAACAGCCAGACAGTAAACCAGATCCCAAACCCCAGATTTTCCAGCTTCTTCCAGAGCAAGCCCTAACCCAATTTGCTGTGCAGCCTGGTAGACACATTTGTACAAGAGAAAATTCACAGTGAGGGAGGGCTGGCAGGGTTTGAAAGATAATTGGTGATAAAGGTGATCCTGCTCCTCTGCTCTCGTGAGACCCCACTTGGAGTACTGTGTACAGTTCTGGTGTCCTCAACATAAGAAGGACATGGAGCTGTTGGAGCAAGTCCAGAAGAGGGCCATGAGGATGATCAGGGGACTGGAGCACCTCCCATATGAAGACAGGCTGAGAAAGTTGGGGCTGCTCAGCCTGGAGAAGAGAAGGCTGTGTGGAGACCTCATAGCAGCCTTCCAGTATCTGAAGGGGGGCTACAAGGATGCTGGAGAGGTACTCTTCATTAGGGACTGTAGTGATAGGAGAAAGGGGAATGGGCTCAAAATTAAACAGGGGAAATTCAGGTTAGATATAAGGAAGAAGTTCTTTACTGTGAGGGTGGTGAGGCATTGGAATAGGTTACCCAAAGAAGTGGTAAATGCTCGATCCCTAGCAGTGTTCAAGGCCAGGTTGGACAGAGCCTTGGGTGACATGGTTTAGTGTGAGGTGTCCCTTCCCATGGCAGGGGGGTTGGAACTAGATGATCCTTTCCAACTAGATGGTCCTTTCCAACTCTAACTATTCTATGATCCTATAATTTGCTGCTTCTGAAATTAACTGTCTCTGTACCAAGTACCTTGCTCACAAGAGAACTTTGGGTTCAGAGCATTACAACCAGAATAAGCAGTGTCTTTAAAAAAATCCTGTCCCCATATACATCCAAGTGAGTGATAAAGCAACACAGAAGAATTCTAATGCTTTAAGCACATATCCACTTTATCACTGCAAGGATGTCCTTCAGCAGTCAGTTTTGGAAGCAAGTCAGCATTACCATGAAAGCCAGAATTACATCAGCCAGAGGAACTGCTGCTGGAATTTCCCATCACTGCAAATTCTCTCTATGGATTAGCACATTGCACACTCACCTTCTCCTCTGAACACTGATGCATTTCCAAAGCTGCTTCAACAAGAAGTGGATCAAAGCCCTTCTCACAAAGCTGTTCATGTGCAAACAGGTAATCCAAAACCTGTGGGGAATGAAGAAAAGAAACTGTGTTGGCAGAGTGGCATTTGCAGTGTGCGGTTGAATACCATCTCTGTACACACAGAGGGGCTGAGCATGACTCCACCCCAGGCTTTACCAGGGACTGAGATAAAGTCCTTCCTAGTAGAGTTGGGATGCTCTTTATGCAAGAGCTTGTTGAGAGAAAACAGATGAGCCCTTCTGTCCTCCTGTGCTCTCCCACCAGCTCTGAACGTCATCTTCCACTGTAGTCAAAAGTTTAATCATGCTTTTTATACTACAAGTTTTTAAAATGAAACTGTAGGTGCAGCAGTCAAGATGTGTCAGCTTTTAGCTTCCTCTCAGACAACTGCAAGAGCTGATGCAATCTTCAGATTTTTTCAAGCAGTCAGCCTTTTAAGATCAACTCAGCATACTGGTGAGTGAGCTGCAAATCCCAGCTCACACGTCCAAAAATTGCTGTCAAATTTCTTATCCATCCTCAGCTTTGAGAGGTACAGGGAAAGATCAGGTAGATAATGTTAGGTATGCTGCCTGCAAATACAGCAAGACTAAAAACCACCCTCCTAAAGGACATTTTTTCCATTTGATACTACAGTTCACACCAGCACGCAGATTAAACTGTTCCCAATGCATAGGTAGGTGGGCAGATCAGCTCCACAAGCAGAAGTCCCTGGAATGCCCCTCCTCCCTAGACACAGTCCCACTAGGCAAATGCTCTGTGCAGCACAGCCTGCCTAGGGTCATCACAGAGCTTGGCCACAGTCTCCTCACTTCACAATGTTTGTTTGAAGTGGATCCAGGCCCCAGAGCCATGTTTCACCCTGCAGCGTTTTGTGCTTTGTGACCTGGTTTTAGCAAGTGTTTGAGCAGCACAAGGCAGGAAGCACCACAACCAGGGCATGCAAAAGAAAGTTGGTCAATGGTGTCCCCTGAGAGCCTTTCAGGGGTAAGCCTGCAGGGGCCAATCTCTCTACAAGAAGAGATGTCGGCATCATAACCCCTTGTGCTCAGAACAAGGTAAGTTGATTGGGCTTTTTTGTCACACAACACTAAGCATGGTGTAGAGCCACACTAAACTTCCTTCAGATGGTTTTGTGGCTCCAGGGAAGGCCCAGTACCTCTCTCAGCTTCATGTGGAGTTAAGGGTCCATCCCAAGCTCAGAGCAGCTCCAACCTAGCATCCCACAGGTATGGCTGACTCAAGCAGTCTCTCATCAGAAACACACACAGACACTCTTTTATTTGGTTTTGGGAGCCTTTACTGACAGGTGACAGCTTCTCTAGTGGTTAATATTGCAGCAGTTACAGGCTGCAACCCCTTCTTAGAATAAAAGTATTCTCCCCATCCATTTTGCAAACCCAAGGTTGTTTCTCAGCAGAATTAGCATCCAATAAAGGGTTTATTTCCTGTTGCACAAGCTCTTACCTGGTCTATGTTCTGTCTCTTCTTCTTCATGGCTTTCAGGACATTCTCAGGCGAGTACCCCATGCTGATGACTGTCTCTACGCACTGCCTCTCACTAGCAGAGAGGGCCTGCTGTAGCTCTGGAGCAGGGCCACCTGACCAGTTTGCACGGCTGGTGTTATTGGGCACTTTAGACACTGGGAAATTTTGGTGTGTTACCTAAAGGGGAAAACCCAGAGGCTAAGGTAACGGTCGTCTTCTGCATCCCCAGATCCTGTTTCTGGCTAGTGCAGCACCAGGATACTGTAATATGTAATTAATCTGAGAGCCTTTCTATACTGTCCTTGGGAAGTTATTCAGTGTTAGAATGAAACCAAGCAGTGCACACAGTCTGACTCCCACTATACTCTTTTTACCCTTAAAACAACTATCAAAAACACAGATTCTTCACAATATACCCTCTCCTATCAGTGGAGGAAAACCTTTCAATACCAAACCTTACAATATAGTCAAGCCCTGTACCTCAGAGGAAACATGGAGGTTGTTTCCTTCACCCCAAGTTTACCTGTCAACTTTGAGTACAGAAAGTCATAGGAACGCTACTTCTGGAGATTTTCAGTAACATGATCCAGTGTACGCAGGTACTTGGGAACTTACCACAGGGATTTCTGTTTCCTTGCAGTCTGGGTGTACCTGCTGGACAACGCAAGAATAGGATAACTATAAACATTATGCACCAGTGAGCAGAAAGCTGGGGGAGAAGAGGGTTTTATGAGAGATATCTGGGAATAAGTCGACTATACTAGGGAGACTTGTGGGCTAATCAGGCTTCCACATGTGAGATGCAGATGTCACACAGTTGCATGTAGGTATAGTCATCATAAGGACTGTTTCTTCTCTCAGCACTCTACAAAACCAGATTATACTCCAATAAAGATGTGTCCCCCCTCATAATAACTGTAAGCTTGCTTATTTTGTCACTGTGACTGCTACTTGTTCATACAGCTCAACGTAACATGCTGGCTCCTGTTCAGCTTGACCCAGTTCTATGCAGCCTGAATGACTGATAATTTTAAAGTCATTGCCTAGAGACTTCCCTTGATTTTTTCTGACCATGAGAAGGGGTAAGAGAAGCATATACCCCTTTTCTACTTGCAAAGCACTGCATTTCATACACCATATATGAGTCATGTGACACACTGGCTAAAAAGAGCACATGATTTTTCTACCAACACCCAGCACTTGGTCCCATTCCCAGTACACCAACAGGGCTGGGTAGTGTTCCCTGTTTCACACCTGCTCTGTTTCTGCAGAACCAGGCTGCCAGAGGGCAGACCCAACCCATTGCTTCGTAATACTTTGCCCCATCAAATCTTCACATTTCAATTCATCCATTTAAAAGTCTTCCTGCATTTTAAATCAAACTAGAAAAGACTGCAAGAAACTGCTTTGGACCAAGAGCCTCAATTTATTGCCTTTCCTTAATACCTTATTAAGCCAATATAGATTGCTTGAAAGTTTGTCCACTTGCTTCAGAAAAGCCTTCTTTGGGCCAAAACTAAACTCACACACACCCCACCCCAAAAAAACCCCCACAAACAAACAAACACAACCCAACAACACAAAAAAAACACCAAAACCACCCTACCAAACCCCCACACAAAACACAACCAAACACCACACAAAAAAACCCAATAAAACCACCAAACCAACAAAAAACCTGTTTATAGAAAACCAATTCTGAGAATATAAATTAGTATTTTGGCAAATGCTATCTGGGGGGGGGGGGGAGAAGGGCTTTGTACTGCATTTCCACCCATTTTCATCTCCAGGATGAAAACTTAGAAAATTTATTTTCTAGGAGACAAAGCCTGAGAAATCAATTCCAGTAGAGGAGGGAAACACCTAAAGAAATTGCAGGGGACAAAGCCAGGACTGGTCACTCAGCAGCCATGCTCCCTTACATCTCAAACTTGCATTTCAGTGCTCTTCAAGAAGCAGACGTGCAGTGCTTCCAGTATGTCCTTGCACACCGTGCCTACTTTTAGGGACTTCATACAGAGGCCAGGAACCCTGCCTACAGCTGGTGTGCCGACACACATCACACTACTGCAGCAGTAAATAATCTGAATGGTCTACCAGGAGTGTCCCATCCTATCAGAACCAGAGTTTTCTGTAAATAAAATGCAGCATACTAATCAGGTCTCTGATCAGTTTTGTTTAATTCCAACCTGTTGTCTTCACTAGTCATTTCTCCCTCTGCCCGCGCTGCAAAAAGCAAACCAGTGAGCTTCAAGGAAATATACTCAGAGGAGAGGGGACCACCCAGGACAGAATCAGTGCAGCCTCAGAAAAATGACATGTTTGTTTCCATTTAAAAGCCTCTAGATCCAATTCACTGGTAAAGCATAAACTCCAGGGGTAACTCCAAATCCAAAGCTACAATTTCTAGTTTTGGGAGAAAAAAAATTATATAATTGAATCACTGGAATATACTCAGGCATATATTTGCCCTGAGGCTTTCTAAAAGAAAAACCCAGGCTTATTCTTGTGTAACCTTGAAGGGATACATGACCCTTCTGCTCCCAGCCACAGAGATGTCTGACTTCCTTCTATTTTCATACTGAGGATTTTTGCTACATTTACTTCAATTTCTTGCAGCTCAGCTGCCATTTTCCACCCATTGGGACCATATTTTGGAAATATGAAACAAGTATGCTCTGAAGTCTTGGAACTGAAAGAGAAAGAACTAGTTCCATCAGCATACCTATTTCTTGGTTTGCTACTTCCAAAGCAGAAAGAGTTTTAAATTAAGATCTTTATTACTTCTCCTAGTAAGCCTATTTTTTGTTTGTTTATTAGTTTCTATCTTCCCTTACAGCATTCTTGAGAATATACCTTCCCCCTCAGTCTTTAATAAGTTTTAATCCAGCATAGAGGTTTGAATAATTAGAGTGAAAATTTGGCCATCTGAATGCCATAGTTGCAAATGATCTTTCATGCTAATCCCTGGGAATGTGTCATAGTTCAAGGTTTTACCTCTGAGCTACATACAGTCATAAAATTGCCTTTCAAACCTGTGACCTGTAGCAGTTTGGAATTGCTCAGCACATTGCTGCTTCTACCAGTTTACTGTATTAAATTTCTTCTAGTGATCAATAAACAGCTGTTCTACTGTGCTCTGACAAATACACGAGTTGTCAGAATACTGTATTTTACAACTGATAACACATTTACCTAAGCCTAAAAAGAGGAGAAAGAAGAGGAGAGAAGCAGTGTCACTTGTTTCAGAGCACATGGTGTCACACAAAAAACCCCTAGAGTATGCAAAAGTAAGGCCAAAGAAGCACTTCTTATATTGGACAGAAGAAGTCAGATTATTTTAGAGCCACTAGAAGATCTGACTACAGTTTCCACTAGGCTTCATAAATATTGGTGTCCAGATCTTAGGTTCCACAAAAAGTCCATAAGCTTACTCAAATCTCTGCTCTTAGTCACAAACAAAGACAACAGCTAGTATGAAGTGTCCCCAAAGTAATTTTTGAACTTGCTACAAATGTGAGGAAATGAAGCGTCAAACTCCTATCTCAGAGCTGTACAGCAACCAACTGTAACATTAGTCATCTGAGATGATCCTCAAGACTTCTTTTGTTATCCACAAAGCAATCCTTCTACCCTCCTTTACAAGGAAGAGGGTAAATACCAGATTTCAGACCACCATAATTTTCATCCTTTTAAAGTTTAGATTTTTAAAGGATCTCAGGAAGACAAAAGAAATAAAATAAAAAAACCCCAACCAAAACAAAAACACAACCCCCCAAAATAACCCCAAAACAAAAACAAAACCAAACAAACCCAACAGACAGACAATTCTTTCACTGCAGGTCAACTGCAAGCACTTTTTAATACATTATTGCTTCATTTCCTTGAAAAGCCTGTATTTCCCAGAAAATAAGCAAGCTGAGGAACAAATCTAGCAGAGATTTCACTCAAAACCTAAGAGCAGTTCAGAATCTGATATATCTCAGTTAGATAAGACAGTATGCAGGACTGTACAAAGATGTCATATGCTTACCTCAAAGGTGTGCAACTATGAACAACAAGAGCTGAAAGTCACCAGAACTGGTCTAAAAATAGCAGATGTGGGGGAACCTGCAGAATAATAATCTGAGGTTCAGAACTGCCAGCATGAAGACCTGTCTGATGATCAATTTGCCACGTAAATGAAGAGGAACTACCACCCATGATCTATACATTATTCCCATTAAATGAACCTAAAATCACAGGACATTTTAGAAACATTTGCCTATGCACCTCTACATCTCCCCAGGAACCCCAATTCTAATCCACTGCATGTTTACCATAGTCACTGTACTTTGAGATGATTCTTCTATACAAACTGCTGACACAGCCAGGGAAGGCAGCCGGGAGAAAGAGGATAATGTTGATGTCTCCATGCCACTATCCTCACTTGGAGAGGAAAGACCAGCCATGTGGTGTCCATTCAGTTCATTAGCTTTACTCTGAGCACAGGTCTGCAAAGAGCTGAGAAAAGTGCCATTGTGGAGACAGGTAGTGCTCTGGAAAGTGCTTGTGAGGTTTGATGATTTTTGATCACTCTCATTGGAGTCAAGTTTAGGAAAGGACAAGGATTTTATATTGCTTGCTGAAGTGATAGGGGACAGGGATACTTTGGAAGACAAGGACATCTTTTCATAGTTTCCCAACTGCGGTAAAGCGATAAAACCATTGGGTTTGTGAAGGGGCTTGAAGTCCAACATGGCCCTTTCTACGGATGCCAGAACTTCCTCATCTTGCAGCACAGACTCAGACCCTCCTTTGGGCAAAGTATTATCTAACAGCTGGGCAACAATTGGTCCAGTAGTACCAACATGAATTTCAAGAATATTTTTTAATTCCTCCTTATCATCAAGAGTTTTTAATTCCAGCTTGTCAAATGGGTCTTCTTCACATTCAAAATCAGCTGGGTTGAAGTCTGCTTTTGGATGAGGTGGACTGAGAACCTTTTGCTTCACAACACTGCTGTTAGCTGGTGTGGGAGTAAGAATATTATTGTGTTGAAGGCTAGCAAGGATGGGGTTAATAGGAGAAGGCATGGCCTCAGGGCAAGGTCCTTCTGAGAACCCTACTATGTTGCTGGCCTCTGGAGCTGATTTTGAGTTTGCTAGTGCTTCTTCTGCCTTGCATTCAGCTTCCTTCTGGGCAGCTTGGATTTTTTTGGCATCTTCAGCCCATTTGATTGTTTCCTTTTCCAGTGAGAAGTCATACTGATCAAGGTGGAGAGGAAAGGAGAGGAGAAAAAAAGAAAATTATAAGGATCATATGTTGCTGTTAGAAGTAGTAGCTAAGTAACACAGAATAAGAGCTACATGAAATACATGGACAAGCATCAATTTTTTCCCAGCATCTCTTCTAACCTGCTGTTGTGGTTTAAGTCCAGCTGATAACTCAGAACCACTCAGCCACTCGCTCACTCCACCACCCTCCTTCCTCCCCCAGCTCCCAGAGGGATGGGGAGGAGAATCAAAAGAATGTAACTCCCATGGGTTGAGATAAGAACAGTCCATAACTAAGGTATAACACAAAACCACTACTGCTACCACCAATAAAAATAATGATAAGGAAAATAACAAGGGAAGAGAAAACAGCACACCACCCGCTGACCGATACCCAGCAGTGATCTAGCCCTTATAGGAAACTGCCCCCAGTTTCTATACTGGGCATGACGTGCTATGGTATGGAATACCCCTTTGGTTAGTTTGGATCAGGTGTCCTGTCTCTGCTTCCTCCCAACTTCCCCTCCTCCCTGGCAGACCATGAGACTCAGAAAGTCCTTGGCCAGAGTAAACATTACTTAGCAACAACTAAAACCATCGGTGTTATCAGTGTTGTTCCCAGGCTGAAAGTCAAAAACACAGCACTGCACCAGCTACTAAGGAGATAAATGACTGCTGCTGCTGAACGCAGGGCACCTACAGACTGGCAAAGCTAGAAGACATGAGAAGCAGTTTGTTTTGCCTCCAGCAAGAAAACCTGGTTATAGTCTCGATTAGAATATTATATTTTGCCTCTTTCATACATTTAGTTTTGCTTTACAGCTACTGATCATCCCATGATCAATTTCAGAGCTGTCCTGGATTCAGCTGTAACAGTTATTTTTCTCCTTCTTAGTAACTGGTGCAGTGCAGTGATTTTAACTTTAGTCTGAGAACAATGCTGATAAAACACCAATGCTGGGTTGGGTATCCATCAGCGGGTGGTGAGCAATTGTGCTGTGCATCACTTGTGTTTTCTGAGCTTTCATTTCTTCTCTTGTTGCTTCCCATTAGCATTATTGTTGATATTCTCTCTATTATAACTATATTATACTGTACATCAGTGATTAAGCTGTTCTTATCACAACCCCTGGGGTTTACATTCTTTCAGTTCTCCATCCCGCCCAGAAGGAGGGGAGGAAGGTGGGGGGATGAGCAAGTGTCTGTGTAGCGCTGAGTTACCAACTGAGTTTAAAATAGGACAGTCTCTTGTAGTGGCCAACACGGGGCACAGAGGATTGAGATAACGACAGATCTGACCAGGGTGTGTCAAAACAAATTTCTTAAAAGCATTCACTGTGTTAGATTAATAGTCACTGGTCACAATGTGAAGACTAAGAGTAGACTGTCCTGGCCTGAATGAAGTTACACCACCATTGAGTGCTGCCCTACCAGACATGCTGGAACTTCAATATGAACTGGAGTCAAAGTTAGCCAAGTGGTATGCCACAACTGATATTCCAATGTGTTTTTCTCAATCCCTTTGGCAGCAGAGTGCAGGACACAATTCACTTTCCCTTGAAGGGGCGTCCAGTATACTTGGAATCGACTGCCCCAGGGGTGGAAACACAGCCCTACCATCTGCCATGGACTGAGCCAGACTGCACTGGAACAGAAGCAAGCTCCAGAACACCTGCAATATATTAATGACATTATCGTGTGGGGTGATACAGCAGAAGTTGTTTTTGAGAAAGGGAAGAAAATAATCTAAAACCTTCTGAAGGCTGGATTTGCCATAAACCAAAGTAAGGTCAAGGGACCTGCACCAGAGATCCAGAATTGGGGAATAAAATGGTGAGAGGGATTTCGCCAGATCCCCACATGTGATCAGTGAAATAACAGCAATGTCTCCACCAACTATTGGGGCTGTTCAGCCTGGAGAAGAGAAGGCTGCGTGGAGACCTCATAGCAACCTTCCAATACCTGAAGGGGGCCTATAGGGATGCTGGGGAGGGACTCTTCATTAGGGACTGTGGTGAGAGGACAAGGGGTAATGGGTTTAAACTTAAACAGGGGAAGTTTAGATTGGATATGAGGAAGAAATTCTTTACTGTGAGGGTGGTGGGGCCCTGGAATGGGTTGCCCAGGGAGGTTGTGAATGCTTCATCCCTGGCGGCATTCAAGGTGGGGTTGGACATAGCCTTGGATGGCATGGTTTAGTGGGAGGTGTCCCTGCCCATGGCAGGGGGGTTGGAACTCGATGATCTTGAGGTCCTTTCCAACCCTTACTATTCTATGATCTATGATCTAACTAATAAGAAAGAAACAAGCTTTCTTAGGTGTTGTGGGGTTCTGGAGAATGCACATTCCAAATTACACTCTGATTGTAAGCCCTCTCTATCACGTGACCTGGAAAAAGAATGATTTCAAATAGGGCCCTGAGCAACAACAAGCCTTTGAGTAAATTAAATGATAGTTCATGCAATAGCCCTTGGACCAGACCCCAGCAGAGATCCGTCCCTTCTGGGTAACTCCCCCCAGTTTATATACTGGCCATGATGTGCTGTGGTATGGAATACCCCTTTGGCTAGTTTGGGTCAGGTGTCCTGTCTCTGCTTCCTCCTGGTTTCTTGTTCCCCTCCTCACTGTCAGAGCATGAGAGACTGAGAAGTCCTTGATTAGAGTAAGCGGTAGTTAGCAACAACTAAAACATGGGTGTGGTATCAGCATTGTTCCCAGACTAAAGCCAAAAATACAGCAATGCACTAGCTACTAGGAAGAAAATTAACTCTATCCCAGCTGAAACCAGGACAGATACATAACACAATGAAGACAGCAATATGACATTAGAGTCTCCTTTAGCTCTCCCACACCAGCTTAACTGGGTGGAAATATTTGAATTAGGAAAATCAGGTAGTGATTTAATGGTTATAATTAAAAAGCTATGATGTAGGAAAATTGAGATATTATGCTCTCCAGTGGATGAGTTTCAGGGCTGAAAAAAAGGGGGGCTGTGTGGCAAAGTAGAACCATCTACAGTAGTCTGTCACAGCTGAAATGAAAATAATCACTAGTTTGGATTGACCAAAGCAAAGAATTTATCCAAATGATAAAATTACATTTCCTGGATTACAACTTGCTTTTGGAGATTAGATTTTCAACATTTATGCTACAGCAATTGATTTTAAGATACCAAGAGTTTATGGTAACAGAGACATGCTCCTCAAAGACCTGGAAGTCATCTGTACCAAGCTGTAGCCTGTTTGCTCTACAGCTGGGAAAGAATTCCCACTCGTAACTGCACAGAATACAAGAACTGGAAATTTATGTCTTCATCCCACTATTGTGAGAACCCATAAAATATGGTCATAAAAATACTTGCTACCCTCAAACAAGATTCTGCAAGTATGCGATAACATAGGTGTATCAATTCTTACTGCTTTTGACATAAAATGCCACTTAAATTCAGTCAGGGTAACATATAGACCTATTATACAAAAAAAAAAATACGCCTTTTTTTGAAGATCCACTAAAATAAGTGCTATTAGGCTTTTTAAAAGTGATATCAAATAGAAACATTTTACACAGCCTATCATTTATTATCTTTCTATACATTCTAACAGACCTCCTGCAACTACTGCCTTGCATATGAAATGACACAAAAAATGAACATGAGCCGGCAGTGTGCGCTTGCAGCCCAGAAGGCCAACCGTATCCTGGGCTGCATCAAAAGGAGTGTGACCAGCAGGTCGAGGGAGGTGATCCTGCCCCTTTACTCTGCTCTCGTGAGACCTCACTTGGAGTATTGCGTGCAGTTCTGGTGTCCTCAACATAAAAAGGACATGGAACTGTTAGAACAAGTGCAGAGGAGGGCCACGAAAATGATCAGGGGACTGGAGCACCTCTCGTATGAAGATAGGCTGAGAAAGTTGGGGCTGTTCAGCCTGGAGAAGAGAAGGCTGCGTGGAGACCTCATAGCAGCCTTCCAATACCTAAAGGGGGCCTATAGGGATGCTGGGGAGGGACTCTTCATGAGGGACTGTGGTGAGAGGACAAGGGGTAATGGGTTTAAACTTAAACAGGGGAGGTTTAGATTGGATCTGAGGAAGAAATTCTTTACTGTGAGGGTGGTGGGGCCCTGGAATGGGTTGCCCAGGGAAGTTGTGAATGCTTCATCCCTGGCTGCGTTCAAGGTGGGGTTGGACATGGCCTTGGATGGCATGGTTTAGTGGGAGGTGTCCCTGCCCATGGCGGGGGGGTTGGAACTCGATGATCTTGAGGTCCTTTCCAACCCTTACTATTCTGTGATTCTGTGATTCTGTGACCAATAAGACTAACATTTGAACACTTGTGCAAACTGTGACTACTGTGACTACAACTACTGGGACTCAGTTTGGGAGGCCAGGTCCACAGGAGTTTGATGGAGCTGGTTAACAAAGAAAGGGAAGAGCTGCTTTGGTAGGAGACTTGCCAGGCTGGTCAAGACATCCTTAAACTAGATGTGTTGGGGGAGGGGGGCATCGATTCATCCCAACACACCCAGTCAGTTGCCAGAACCTATAATAAATGCTTGGAGCAATGTAGAGAAATTTCAGCCGCTCCAGTCCATGAGTCGGCTGTATTTAGAACTTGGCTCAGATGCCTTTATAACAAACACCCGTAGTATGGTGAAGAAAAAAGAGGAATTAGAGATGTATGCAAGGCTACAGGGATATGACAACAGTGGCATCACAGAAACATGGTGGGATGGCTCCGATGACTGGAGTGTTGGAATGGAAGGTTATAGGCTCTTTAGAAAAGACAGGCCCGGCCGATGGGGAGGGGGAGTAGCTATCTATCTCAGCAATAGGCTAGAGAGTATGGAACTGTCTGGGGACAGGAGTTCAGTCAATAGAGAGTTTGTGGGCCAGGGTCAAAGGGAGAACAGAAATGGGGAAAATAACTGTAAGGATATGTTACAGACCGCCGGATCAGGAGGACTCTGTGGATAAAGCACTCTATAGACAGATAGGAGCAGCCTCATGCTCACAGGCCCTTGCCCTCATGGGGGACTTCAACCACCCTTATATCTGTTGGAGGGACAGTATGGCCCAGAACAAGCAATCCAGGAGGTTCCTGGATTGTGTGGAAGACAACTTCCTTCTGCAAGTAATAGAGGAGCCGACAAGGAGAGGTGCCATGCTTGACCTCGTGCTAACCAATAGGGAGAGGCTGGTTGGGAATGTGACGCTCCAGGGCAGCTTTGATTGCAGCGATCATGAGATGGTTGAGTTCAAGATCCTCAGGACAGTGAGAAGGGCATGCAGCAAGCTCACTGCCCTGGACTTCAAGAGAGCAGTCTTTGGCCTCTTCAGGAGCCTTCTTAGTAAGGTTCCATGGGATATATCCCTAGAGGGCAGGGGAGCCCAAGACTGCTGGCTGATATTCAAGGATCACCTGCTACAAACATAGGAGCGATACATCCCAACTAGAAGGAAATGCAGCAAGAGGGCCCGGAGACGTCCTTGGATGGATAAGGACCTGCTGAGCAAAATTTGAAGGAAAAAAAAAGCTTTTAAAAGGTGGAAACAAGGACAGGAGGCCTGGGAAGAATACAGGGATGTTGTCCGGGAAGCTAGGGACCAGGTCAGGAAAGCTGAGGACTAGTTAGAATCAAATCTGGCAAGGGAAGTGAAAGATAAAAGAAAGGGCTTCTATAGGCATGTAGCAAACAAAAGACAGACTAGGGATAATGCGGGCCCTTCTGGAAGCTATCAGGAGAACTAGCTATCCTGGATTTGGAGAAGGCTGAGGTTCTCAGTGACATCTTTGCCTCAGTCTTCACTGGCAAATACTCTAACCACACCACCCAAGTCTTGGAAGGCAGATGCAGGGACTGTGGGAATGAAGACCTTAGACCCACTGTAGGAGAGGATCTGGCTCGAGATCGTCTTAAAAACCTGAATGTACACAAGTCATAGAATCATAGAATAGTTAGGGTTGGAAAGGACCTTAAGATCATCTAGTTCCAACCCCCCTGCCATGAGACAGGGACACCTCCCACTAAACCATGCCATCCAAGGCTATGTCCAACCCCAACTTGAACGCAGCCAGGGATGAAGCATTCACAACTTCCCTGGGCAACCCATTCCAGTGCCTCACCACCCTTAAAGTAAAGAATTTCTTCCTCATATCCAATCTAAACTTCCCCCATGGGACCTGAAAATTCATCCGTGGGTCCTGAAGGAGCTGGCAAATGAAGTTGTTAAGCCACTGTCCATCATATTTGAAAAATCATGGCAGTCAGGTGAAGTTCCCCATGACTGGAAAAAGGGAGATAAAAACCCCATTTTCAAGAAGGGGAAAATGGATGAGCTGGGGAACTACAGACCAGTCAGCATCACCTCTGTGCCTGGCAAAATCTTGGAGCAGATTCTCTTGGAAGGCATGCTGAGGCACATGAAATGCAACGAGGAGGTTGGTGAAAGCCAGCATGGCTTCACTAAGGGGAAGGTCCTGTCTGACCAATTTGGTGGCCTTCTATGATGGGGCTACAGAACTGATGGACAGGGGTAGAGCAGTTGATGTCATCTACCTGGACTTGTGCAAATCGTTTGACACTGTCTCACATGACATCCTTGTCACTAAGTTGGAGAGACATCAATTTGATAGGTGCACCACTCGGTGGATAAAGAACTGGCTGGATGGCCGCACGTAAAGAGTTGTGCTCAATGGCTCAATGTCCAGCTGGAGACCAGTAACAAGTGGTGTCCCTCAGGGATCGGTGTTGGGACCGTTCTTGTTCAACATCTTTGTCGGTGACATGGACAGTGGGATTGAGTGCGCCCTCAGCAAGTTTGCCGATGACACCAAGCTGTGTGGTTTGGTTGATATGCTGGAGGGTAGGAATACCATCCAGAGGGACCTTGACACGCTTGTGAGGTGGGCTGATGCCAACCTGATGACGTTTAACCACGACAAGTGCAAGGTCCTGCACCTGGCTCAGTGCAATCCCAGGCACTGCTAAAGGTTGGGCAGAGAAGAGATTCAGAGCAGCCCTGCAGAGTAGGACTTGGGGGTGTTGGTTGATGAGAAACTGAACATGAGCCTGCAGTCTGTGCTCGCAGCCTGGAAAGCCAACTGTATCCTAGGCTGCATAAAAAGAAGCATGACCTGAAGGTCAAAGGAGGTGATCCTGCCCCTCTACTCTGCTCTCGTGAGACCTCACTTGGAGTATTGTATACAGTTCTGGTATCCTCAACATAAAAAGGACATGGAGCAGTTGAAGCAAATCCAGAGGAGGGCCACAAGGATAAGGGGGCTGGAGCACCTCCCATATGAAGACAGGCTGAGAAAGTTGGGGCTGTTCAGCCTGGAGAAGAGAAGGCTGAGTGGAGACCTCATAGCAGCCTTCCAGTATCTGAAGGGGGCCTACAAGGATGCTGGGGAGGGACTCTTCATTAAGGACTGTAGTGATAGGAGAAGGGGTAACAGGTTCAAACTTAAACAGGGGAAGTTTAGATTGGATATGAGGAAGAAGTTCTTTACTGTGAGGGTGGTGAGGCATTGGAATAAGTTGCCCAAAGAAGTGGTAAGTGCTCCATCCCTGGCAGTGTTCAAGGCCAGATGTGATGGAGCCTTGGATGGCATGGTTTAGTAGGAGGTGTCCCTGCCCATGGCAGGGGGGTTGAAACTAGATGATCTTAAGGTCCTTTCCAACCCTAACTATTCTATGATTCTATGATTCTACTTGCAATTTACAGCAGCACATATTGGGGGCTAGGGGTGAGGGGGAAAGGAGCAGAAAGGCAATACTTCACTTACCTGGGCTTCTCTGACAAGCTGAGATGAATTAGGGAGGCAGAAACCAATGGGTAATCCAAGCTTTGCTGGGGTTTTGAATTTGTCTCCTATCTTAAATGGGACATCATCGAGATAACTGAAAGGCCCTAAGATCAAAAGCAGAAATTGTATCAAAAACTCTCATGAGTTTAATGTGTTCAAGTAAAGACTCACATCTCTCTATTTAAGATCTATTTTATCTCTGCTGTCCCATCACCACCAGATGACTGAATACGAAGGGAGTTGCTTGATCAGAAACACATCGAATCTGTTTGGACTTCATTGCCTCAGTTTTGCAGTTATTTTGTGGGTGGCACTTTTCTCCCCTTAATGTTCTAGATTAAAACTATTTTAAAAAAACCCAACACACTAAAACCACACAACACTCCAATACAACAACTGAACAGATTTTGAAGACAATGTGCCCAATGTTTTAGCTTCCCTTGTGTAGGCATATTCTTTATGCCTACACAACTGGAAGCTGAAGCTCTCCTGAACACTGTATTCTGTTATGTCTCTATAAAAAGATCCATCATTTTTGTCATGTACAAAACAGGCTTTAAAATAACCCAGATTTAGAGCAGCTATGACAAAGTAAAATCCAGGTTTTGACACACAAGTAGGAAGTAGCATTTGGACAAAAGTGGTCACAAGGGCAAAGCAACCCAAAGTCCACTTTACAAGTGGTCCCAAGCTCCACATTAACCAAAACATAGTGAAACAGCTCAAGACTATTTAGCACAGCAAATCTGACTTAATCAGCTGCCATAACCTTAAGGTCCTTTCCAATCCTAACTACTCTATGATTCTATGATTTGTGATCACAAATCACAGACTCACTTCATGGCCCTCCATCTGTCCTTTATATCTATCACTTACACGTGGCATTTAAAAAGTATTTTAGGACAAAAGTCTTTCTTCAAGCATCCTGCAAACTCATGAGGCAGAATCACTTAGAGCTCAACCACCTCCAAGAAGCCAGACTATAGGTTTGTTTTCCCTGAGCATTAGAAATCACACAATATAAATTGCGCTCAATTTCTCAGTTAACTAAAAGGGGATTCTTGGATCACTGATCTAAGCTTTTGGAATTAACAGGCAAGGTTTCTGGCTGCATATAACATCCTGAAGCATTCCTCTAGCACTCATTTGTAACTTTGAGTGTTATGGATCAAAAAAACCCACATTAGTATCAACATTAGGATGGTGTTCAGTGACAAACCTCTTCCTCAGTGCAATGTGACCTGCCATTTTTATCTGACTCATTTTCATACCCAGATGAAAGTTTAAGTACTGTTTGTGTTCCTTTACTGTTGACTCACCTAAAACAAGGCAGTCATAGGCTCCAAAAGGATAAACAGCTTTCAAAACCAGGAACATCCTGTTAATTTGGAGTTAAATGTTTATGTGCTGTCATCACTTGAGCTCTTACACTATGCACTGCACAGGCTGGTCCCAGAGTTATGTTAAGACACAGGTGTGTCATGGTTTAAGCCCAGTCAGTAACTCAGGACCATGCAGCTGCTTGCTCACCACCCCCCTCTTCCTCCCCCCAGGCAGGATGGAGAGAAGAATCAAAAGAATGTAAACCCCTCAGGTTGAGATAAGAACAGTCCAATAAGTAACATATAATACAAAACTACTACTACTAATAATAATAATGACAAGGCAAGTAACAAGGGGAGAGAATATAAAACTAAAAAGGGAAAAATACCCAAGCATTAAACACAAGTGATGCCCAACACAATTGCTCACCACCCGTCGACTGAAATCCAACCCAACCTGAGCAGCAATTGGTCAGTTTATATACTGGCCATGACATGCTGTGGTATGGAATACCCCTCTGGCTAGTTTGGGTCAGGTGTCCTGTCTCTGCTCCCGCGTGGCTTCCCGTGCTCCTTCTCACTGGCAGAGAAAGAGAGACTGAAAAGTCCTTGATTGGGGTAAGCATTACTTAGCAACAACTGAAACATTGGTGTGGTGTCGTCATTATTCTCAGACTAAAGCTGAAACAGAGCACTGCACCAGCTACAAGGAAGGAGAAAAATAACTGCTACAGCTGAAACCAAGACAGCATTCACCCCCTATTCCATACCACTCATGTCATGCTCAAATCCCACGTTTCAATATACCATTGCTTTTTGCTTTTTTTCTCTCTCTCTCCACGCACACACAGAGAGATCATTCCTTAGTCCATGGACCATCCCTAAAAAGTTTCCTGAGTTCATTCAGTCCATGATGTCAGGCTTCATCTGCTGTAATAACCTTTAAGGGCAGGAGAGATGGTGTGTGGTGTTTGACTGTTGCCTGCTTATGACACCGCTGAGCTCGTCTGGTTTCACAGTTCATTCTTAGTTTGGGTGATGATCGGAGAGAAGACAGGTTCAGTAGATGGTGTCCTGAGGACAGTACTGGGAAACTCATGCTGCTGCTGCCGGCTTATCACGAGTTTATTCTCTGCTACGATCACAACAGCATATATTTTCTTTCAGGGCCCAGAGTGGCAGAGATGGGCATTTAGCTGATGGGCTAGAGAAGCGTTATATAGCAAACAACAGCATATAATCGAGTTCATCGGCCGTTTTCACCCGAAAAAAAATCCCCTTGAGGTAAACACTAGACTTCCCCATAGACTCATAGAAACATAGAATAGTTAGGGTTGGAAAGGACCTTAAGATCATCTAGTTCCAACCCCCCTGCCATGGGAAGGGACACCTCCCACTAAACCATGCCATCCAAGGCTAAGTCCAACCTGGCCTTGAACACTGCCAGCGATGGAGCATACACAACATCCCTGGGCAACCCATTCCAGGGCCTCACCACCCTTACAGTAAAGAATTTCTTCCTCAGATCCAATCTAAACTTCCCCTGTTTGAACCTGTTACCCCTTCTCCTATCACTACAGTCCCTCATGAAGAGTCCCTACCCAGCATCCCCATAGGCCCCCTTCAGGTATTGGAAGGCTGCTATGAAGTCTCCACACAGCCTTCTCTTCTCCAGGCTGAACAGCCCCAATTTTCTCAGCCTATCTTCATACAGGAGGTGCTCCAGTCCCTGATCATCCTCGTGGCCCTCCTTTGGATTTGTTCCAACAGATCCATGTCCTTTTTATATTGAGGGCACCAGAACTGCACACAATACTCCAAGTGAGGTCTCACGAGAGCAGAGTAGAGGGGCAGGATCACCCCCTCGACCTGCTGTTCATCCTCCTTTTTATGCAGCCTAGGATACAGTTGGCTTTCCGGGCTGCAAGCACACACTGCTGGCTCAGGTTCATGTTTTCATCGACCAACACCCCCAAGTCCTTCTCTACAGGGCTGCTCTGAATCTCTTCTCTGCCCAACGTTTAGCTGTGCCTGGGATTGCTCCAACCCAGGTGGAGGACCTTGCACTTGGCAGGGTTAAACATCATCAGGTTGGCATCAGCCCACCTCACAAGCGTGTCAAGGTCCCTCTGGATGGTATCCCTACCCTCCAGCATATCAACCAAACCACACAGCTTGGCGCCATTGGCAAACTTGCTGAGAGTGCACTCAATCCCACTGTCCATGTCACCCGCAAAGATGTTGAACAAGAACGGTCCCGACACTGATCTCTGAGGGACACCACTTGTTACTGGTCTCCAGCTGGACATTGAGCCATTGAGCACAACTCTTTACGTGCGGCCATCCAGCCAGTTCTTTATCCACCAAGTGGTCCACCTATCAAATTGATGTCTCTCCAACTCAGAGACAAGGATGTCATGTGAGACAGTGTCAAACGATTTGCACAAGTCCAGGTAGATGACATCAACTGCTCTACCCCTGTCCATCAGTTCTGTAGCCCCATCATAAAAGGCCACCAGATTGGTCAGGCAGGATTTCCCCTTAGTGAAGCCATGCTGGCTTTCACCAACCTCCTCGTTGCATTTCATGTGCCTCAGCATGCCTCCCAGGAGAATCTGCTCCAAGATTTTGCCAGGCACAGAGGTGAGGCTGACTGGCCTGTAGTTCCCCAGCTCATCCATTTTCCCCTTCTTGAAAATGGGGGTTATATTTCCCATTTTCCAGTCGTCGGGAACTTCACCTGACTGCCATGATTTTTCAAATATGATGGACAGTGGCTTAGCAACTTCATTCACCAGATCCTTCAGGACCCGTGGATGGTTTTCACCAGGTCCCGTGGACTTGTATACGTTCAGGTTCCCAAGATGGTCTCGAACCAGATCCTCTCCTACAGTGGGCCCAGGGTCTTCATTCTCGCAATCCCTGCGCTTGCCTTCCAAGACTTGGGTGGTGTGGTCATAGCATTTGCCGGTGAAGACTGAGGCAAAAAAGTCATTAAGAACATCAGCCTTCTCCAAATCCAGGGTAGCCAGTTCTGATAGTTTCTGGAGGGGCCCACGTTGTCCCTAGCCTGTCTTTTATTTGCCTTATGCCTATAGAATCCCTTCCTGTTATCCTTAACATCCCTAGCCAAGTTTAATTCTAACTGGGCCTTAGCTTTCCTAACCTGGTCCCTAGCTTCCCAGAAAACATCCCTGTATTCTTCCCAGGCCGCCTGACCTTGCTTCCACTCTTTTATAAGACTCTTTTTTCCTTTGAATTTTCCTCAGCAGGTCCTTATCCATCCAAGGAGGTCTCCTGGCCCTCCAGCTAAACTTCCTTCTAGATGGGATGCATCGCTCCTGAGCCTGCAGCAGGTGAGCCTTGAATATCAACCAACAGTCTTGGGCTCCCCTGCCCTCTAGGGCTACATCCCATGGAACGCTGCTGAGCAGGTTCCTGAAGAGGCCAAAGTCTGCTCTCTTGAAGTCCAGGGCAGTGAGCTTGCTGCATGCTCTTCTCACTGTCCTGAGGATCTCGAATTCAACAATTTCATGATCGCTGCAATAAAGGCTGCCCTGGAGCGTCACATTTCCAACCAACCCTTCCCTGTTGGTGAGGACGAGGTCAAGCACGGCACCTCTCCTTGTCGACTCCTCTTTTACTTGCAGAAGGAAGTTGTCTTCCACGCAATCGAGGAACTTCTTAGATTACTTGTGCCACTTTCTGGATTGCCTGTGCCACTTTCTGGATTGCCTGTGCCACTTCCTGGATTCTTCACCTGGTTGCTCCTATGGTGGGACAATGGGGCCGACAGTCACGAACTAGAAAGTAGGGAATGACTGTATGAAGATAGGCTGAGAAAATTGGGGCTGTTCAGCCTGCAGAAGAGAAGGCTGTGTGGAGACCTCATAGCAGCCTTCCAATATATGAAGGGGGCCTATAGGGATGCTGGGGAGGGACTCTTCATGAGGGACTGTAGTGAGAGGACAAAGGGGTAACGGGAACAAACTTAAACAGGGGAAGTTTAGATTGGATCTGAGGAAGAAATTCTTTACTGTAAGGGTGGTGAGGCCCTGGAATGGGTTGCCCAGGGAAGTTGTGAATGCTCCATCCCTGTCAGCGTTCAAGGTGGGGTTGGACATAGCCTTGGATGGCATGGTTTAGTGGGAGGTGTCCCTTCCCATGCTAGGGGGGTTGGAACTAGATGATCTTAAGGTCCTTTCTGACCCTAACTATACTATGATTCTATGAAAAGTTTACCAATGGGCTTTTGGCATTGCTGCTTTGGAGACAGAGGAAATTGAGCAGCTGTTCACCTTGCCTGGTCTCTCAGAAGATCCTTCTGTTGTGGGGTTGCTGAAGGTCGAAGAACAACAAGTGACCATCTCAACCACCACAGTGGTCCGGCGGCAATATCGCACCAAGTGAGACTACCTGATTCCCATCCATTACCTGACCCATAGACTGGAGAGCCAAGGAGTGTTCAAAAGGACCCGCTCACCCTGCAATAGCCCCATATGGCCAGTGCAAAAGCCTAACGGAGAGTGGAGAATAACAGTAGATTATCGTGGCCTGAATGAAGTCACATCACCCTTGAGTGCTGCCGTACCGGACGTGCTAGAACTTCAGTAAGAACTGGAGTCCAAGGCGGCCAAGTGGGATGCCACAATTGATATTGCCAATGCATTTTTCTCAACCCCTGTGGCAGCAGAGTGCAGGCCACAGTTCGCTTTTACTTGGAGGGGTGTCCAGTACACTTGGAACGGACTGCCCCAGGGGTGGAAACACAGCCCTACCCTCTGCCATGGACTGAGCCACACTGAACTAGAACAGGGGCAAGCTCCAGAACACCTGCAATACATTGATGGCATTATCGTGTGGGGTGACACAGCAGCAGAAGTCTTTGAGAAAGGGAGGAAAATAATCCAAATCCCGCAAAAAGCTGGATTTGCCATGAAGCGGAGTAAGGTCAAGGGACCTGCACAGGAGATTCAATTTTTGGGAATAAAATGGCAAGATGGACGTCGCCAGATCCCCACAGATGTGGTCAACAAGATAACAGCAATGTCTCCACCAACTAACAAGAAAGAAACACAAGCTTTCTTGGGTATTGTGGGGTTCTGGAGAATGCACATCCCAAATTACAGTTTGATTGTAAGCCCTCTCTGTCATGTAACCCGGAAGAAGAATGATTTTAGATGGGGCCCTGAGCAACAACAAGCCTTTGAACATATTAAATGAGAGATAGTTCATGCAGTAACCCTTGGACCAGTCCTGACCTGCCAAGATGTGAAAAACGTGCTTTACGCTGCAGCTGGGGAGAATGGTCCCACCTGGAGCCTCTGGCAGAAAGCTCCAGGGGAGACACTAGGTCGACCCCTTGGCTTTTGGGGTCGAGGATACAGAGGATCCGAGGCCAGCTATACCCCAACCAAAAAAGAGATACTGGCAGCCTATGAAGGGGTTCGAGCTGCTTTGGAAGTGACTGGCACTGAAGCACAGCTCCTCCTGGCACCCCGGTTGCCTTTGCTGGGCTGGATGTTCAAAGGCAGGGTCTCCTCTACACATCATGCAACCGATGCTACATGGAATAAGTGGGCTGCACTAATTACACAACGAGCTCAAATAGGAAATCCCAGTTGTCCAGGAATTCTAGAAGTCATCATGGACTGGCCAGAGGGCACGGATTTTGCACGGTCACCAGAGGGGAGGAGGAGATGCATGCTGAAGAATCCTCACTGTACAATAAACTGTCAGAAAGTGAGAAGCCATGTGCCTTGCTTAATGAAGGGTCCTGCCTTATTGTGGGAAAGCATCGGAGATGGAAGGCAGCTGTATGGACTCCCCTACGACAAGTTGCAGAAACTGCTGAAGGAGAGGGTGAATCGAGTCAGTTTGCTGAGGTAAAACCCATCCAGCTGGCCTTGGACATTGCTGAACGAGAAAAACGGCCAGTACTTTATCTCTATACTGACTCATGGATGGTGGCAAATGCCCTGTGGGTGTGGTTGCAGCAATGGAAGCAGAGCAACTAACATTGCAGAGGTAAACCCATCTGGGCACAGTGCACTGTGGCATGATATCGCTGCCCGGGTGCAGAACCTGGTGGTGAAGATAAGCCGCGTAGATGCACATGTACCCCGGAGTCGGGCTACTGAGGAGCACCAGAACAACCAACAGGTGGGTAAAGCTGCTAAGATTGAAGTGGCTCAGATGGACTTAGGTTGGCAACATAAGGGTGAATTATTTTTGGCTTGGTGGGCCCATGACACTTGAGGCCATCAGGGCAAAGCCGCAACACATAGATGGGCTTTGATCGAGGGGTGGACTTAACAATGGACACTATTGCCCAGGTTATTCATGACTGTGAAACATGTGCTGCAATTAAACAAGCCAAGCGGTTAAAGCCTCTTTGGTACGGAGGCCTGGCAGTTTGACTGTATCACACTCCCACCCACCTACCAAGGCATGCACCAT
Organism: Amazona ochrocephala; assembly: GCA_039720435.1. Lineage (NCBI taxonomy): Eukaryota > Metazoa > Chordata > Aves > Psittaciformes > Psittacidae > Amazona > Amazona ochrocephala. The sequence goes on from CM077908.1 coordinate 26,960,881, forward strand.
GTGCTTACCACGGTGGAAGCAACCACTGGATGGCTGGAAATATACGCTGTGCCCCATGCCACTGCCTGGAACACTATCCTGGGCCTTGAGAAACAAATTTTGTGGCAACACGGCACCCCAGAGAGAATTGAGTCAGAAAATGGGACTAATTTCCAGAACAACCTTATAGACACTTGGGCCAAAGGGCATGGCATTGAGTGGGTATATCACACCCCTTACCATGAAACAGCCTCCGGGAAAATCGAACAGTACAATGGGCTGTTAAAAACTACACTGAGAGCAATGGGTGGTGGAACTTTCAAACATTGGGATACACATTTACCAAAAGCCACCGGGTTGGTCAACACCAGAGGATCTGTCAACAGGGCTGGCCCAGCCCAGTCAGAACTTTTACATACCATAGAAGGGGACAAAGTTCCTGTGGTGCACATAAAGAATTTGCTGGGGAAGACAGTCTGGGTTATTCCTGCTTCAGGTAAAGGCAAACCCACTCGTGGGACTGCTTTTGCTCAAGGACCCAGATATACTTGGTGGGTAATGCGGGAAGATGGGGAAGTCAGACGTGTACCTCAAGGGGATTTGGTTTTAGGGGAAAACAGCCAATGAACTCAACTGTATGCTGTTGCCTGCACTTTTATAGCCCACCAACCAGATGTCTTCAGGTCACCAGCAACTGGCCCTGACTTCCCTCCGACCATCATTCCAACAAAGAATGAACTTTGACGAAACCAGACGAGCTCAGCAGTGACCAGAAGAGTTCTGCCGTGTCATCATCAGGCAACAATCCAGCACTGCACACCGTCTCTCCTGCTCTGAAAGACTGTTACAAGAGATGGAGCCCGACATCATGGAACGGATGAACTCAGCAGCTTTATAGGGATTGGTCCATGCACTAAGGAATGATCTCTCTCTCTTTGTGTGTGTGTGGACGTATAGATATATATGAGACAAGAGTGATGGTATATTGAAAAATGTGGGATCTGAGCATGACGTGAATGGCATGGAATAAGGGGTGGATACTGTCCTGCGTTCAGCAGTAGCAGTCATTTTTCTCAGTCTTAGTAGCTGGTACAGTGCTGTGTTTTTGACTTTCAGTCTGGGAACAGCGCTGATAACACCGATGATTTTAGTTGTTGCTAAGTAATGTTTACTTTCTGAGTCTCATGCTCTGCCAGGGAGGAGTGGAAGCCGGGAGGAAGCAGAGACAGGACACCTGACCCAAACTAGCCAAAGAGGTATTCCATACCACAGCACGTCATGCCAGTATAGAAACTGGGGGCAGTTACCCGGAAGGGCTAGATCACTGCTCGGGTCGGGCTGGGTATCGGTCGGCGGGTGGTGAGCAGTTGTATTCTCTTCCCTTGTTATTTCCCTAATCGTTGTTATTATTGGTGGTAGCAGTAGTGATTTTGTGTTATACCTTAGTTACTGGACTGTTCTTATCTCAGCCCGTGGGAGTTATGTTCTTTCGATTCTCCTCCCCATCCCTCCGGGAGCGGGGGGAGGAAGGGTGGTGGAGTGAGCGAGGGGCTGCATGGTTCTGGGTTGCCAGCTGGGCTTAAACCACGACACCTAAGTACTTGCCCATACAGTCCCACACACCTTGCCACTCATGACTGTCCAGCCTCGGGAAAAATCTCTTGGTGGTATTCTTAGATAGTTGTTTAACCTTAAACAAGACCTGAACCATATTCTACAAAATGATGGTTCCCAACAAAAGGAGCAGGTTGGTTTCAAGGGTATTCAAAGGATATTCAAAACCTTTGAAAATTCTCAGATGCCACTGTAAATAGCCTGGTGGGAGAGGGGAAGGTGTGGGAGGATATCTCCTCCATAGGTTGGTGCGGGGGATATGGAACAACGCAACACCGATCAATGTGATCAAACGCTGAACACTTTATTGTGCACAAACGCTTCTTTTTATAAGAAAGTTTCAGAACACTATAACACTCTATCATACTTGATTGGTTAGTTCAGCTTAACTACGTATTAGCAACGGCTTACTGATTGGTCATATTTTTAAAATGTCTATAAATGTCCATAAATGTCCATAGTGCCAGGCAAGCAGAATTTTTCCTCGTTCTGCAACTTGCAGTTTGCTTTAAAGGCGAACAGTTCTTGCTGATCTTGCTTCGTGACATCCTGTCCAGACTTTCTTGCAAGCTGACTTCCTCTTCATGCTTCCTCTTTTTGTTAGCACACACTTGTCCTCTGTTTCCTCCTCAAACCACAACATTTCACAAAGCCCTTTGCTCATAGCACGAGCTCAGCTAAATCAAAGGCTGGATTGCTCACATCTCTGTTAACTGAAAGAAATGCTTCCACAGGTTGGCCCTCTGGGGGGTGAGTGTGTGTGTAAAGATGTGTAATTATTAATAGTTCCTGTTAGATGGCTCCCAAAGTATAGAGGTGATGGCAGTGCAGAGAACATATACCAGATCAGTTTCATGATCAATAATTCTATCGTATTGCAAGCCACTATCATAAGGTGCAAGGAAATTAGAACCTTAGCCCAGTCCCCAAAGCCACTAAATGCCAAAACAGGGAATGCTGGCTGCAAATAAGGTGTGACATAACGAAACTCTGAGAGCAAGCGCAAGAACTCTGAGAGCAAATAAATCAGCATTGTGACCAGTGGCTATTAATTCAACACAATGAATGCTTTTAAGAAATTTGTTTTGACACACCCTGGTCAGATCTGTCATTATCTCAACCCTTTGTGCCCCATGTTGGGCACCACAAGGGACTGTCATGGTTTAAACCCAGTTGGTAACTCGGCACTATGCAGCTGCTCGCTCACACCCCTCCCCCCTTCCTCCTCTCCCTCTGGGCAGGATGGGGAGGAGAATCAAAAGATCATAAACCCCAGGGGTTGAGATAAGAACAGTTTAATGACTCAAGTACCTTAGACTACTACTACTGCTTCTAAGGGAAGTAATAAGGGGAGAGAATATAAAACTAAAAGGGGAAAGGAAAAGGCAGTAAACACAAGTGATGCACAGCACAATTGCTCACCACCTGCTGACCAATACCCAGCCCGACCCAGGCAGCGATATCATGCCACAGTGCGCTGTGCCCAGATGGGTTTACATCTGCATTGCCAGTTGCTCTGCTTCCATTGCTGCAACCACCGGCACAGGGCATTTTCCACCATCCGTGAGTCAGTACAGAGATAAAGTATTGGCCATTTTTCTTGTGCAGCAATGTCCAAGGCCAGCTGGATGGCTTTCACCTCGGCAAGACGATTCACCCTCTCCTTCAGTAGTTTCTGCAACTTGTCATACGGGACTCCTTACAGCTGTCTTCCATGAGATTGTCTTCGGACTCTCGGAGTTGACGAATCAGGTCATCCACTGTTGGTGGTGCTTCGTCATGTGAGGTTATTGCTGCCAATGAGTGGGCATATGATGATGGTGCACTCCGTGTAAATTTCTGCCACATGGGTCGTGTACATTCGACTTCATCTGGATCTACGAGTGCATTCCTCGCATCCAGCCTGCGACAGATCCTCTCTACAATGGCTGATTCCCTCAGAGACTGGATGCCTTTCTCTAATGTAGTCCACTTGGCCGAACGACTCATAACATCATCCTTGTAGGGAAACCTTTCCTTCACAGCTGCCACGAGCCGCCTCCAAATGCTGCAGGACTGTTTCTCAGTCAGCACTGTTCTCAGACTAAAGCCAAAACACAGCACTGTACCCCATACTAGGAAGAAAAATAACTCTATCCAAGCCAAAACCAGGACATAATTGCATCTTGAATAGAACTCTGATACAAAAACCTTCAAGCACACATTAAGAAACACAACAATTGTTTTAGGACATTTGATGCCAAGTCTTTCTGAAGCATAACACTGATGCAGATAATATTCACATTGTTCCAGCCCAATCATAACAGTACTAGTCTAGTGAAGTTAAAGTTTTATGAAGAAAGCCAAGAACCCTTCTGTTTTTTAAGTAGATGAACCTTCTGCCTAAACACACTGATGGGCAAGGACGCAAACAGTTTTAAATTTAAATTCTAAAACACTAAACAAAAAAAAAAATAAAGTATTATGCAAGCCACTGTTTCAATCTTCACATGTTCAAGTGAAGCTTGAAGCCTTTAATAATGTTTTTTTCAACTGTTACTTAATATGGCTGTTATCAGCTTTATCCTTCTTGCAATTAAAAGCATGTTGTGGAAGTTCTCAGAATAGCCCTGGCAAAGCTACCCGTCAGTCTCATCTCTGACACCATGTACTGTATGATATTCCTGGCCCAAGGATCTATGATGAGATTTCTCTCCACTTCAGCATAATGCAGAAATCACTGGCAAACTCCTAGAAAGTGTCCTCCAGTTTGGTAGCAAAATGGAAACATTTCAGATAAACCCAGTTACCAGTTATGAATGTGGAACAGTTTTGAAACCAAGTAGAACTTATTTGTTGACACACAAGCCACACATAATTTTCAGAAATTGGAGTTGAAATCTTTCAAGTTGTATAGTGACTGACAACACAAAAGCAATATTAATACACTGTGCTCGGTATAATGCACACTTTTTGTGCAACAGATGAGAGATGCATTTCTAGATACCACTAATTACTACAACTTCAGCTTGAACTGCCAATTATTCAAATGACAAGAGGGCATTTGAAGTTACATGTTTAGGCATAGTTAAACGCATATGCTAAGAATACTTTTCAAGACAGGAAAAGAGTTCCTTCCTCTCCATCCATACCTTATGTTCTGATTTTCATTGCCATCTGAACATGGTCCTGAGCAACCTGCTCTAGGTGGCTCTGCTTGAGCAGGGGGTTCGAACATGACTATCTCCAGAGGCCCCTTCCAAGCTTAAACATTCTGTGATTCAAGTCCTCTAACCTCCAATGAGCAGCTCAACAGTAAGTACAAGAGGTGCCTCAACTACATTGACTGATTTCATCAGCCCGCCAGAGACACTGAGATGAAGGTAGCTATTGGGCTAGATGCTTTACAGTAAGCCAAAATTTACTTGGTGGGATTAATTCCTAACAATCCTGGAGAAAACTGAAAAAATTGCCCTACTGATTTCTTAAGACATAGAATCATAGAATCATAGAATAGTTAGGGTTGGAAAGGACCTTAAGATCATCTAGTTCCAACCCTCCTGCCATGGGAAGGGACACCTCCCACTAAACCATGCCATCCAAGGCTATGTCCAACCCCACCTTGAACGCCGACAGGGATGAAGCATTCACAACTTCCCTGGGCAACCCATTCCAGGGCCCCACCACCCTCACAGTAAAGAATTTCTTCCTCATATCCAATCTAAACTTCCCCTGCTTAAGTTTGAACCCATTGCCCTTTGTCCTCTCACTACAGTCCCTAATGAAGAGCCCCTCCCCAGCATCCCTATAGGCCTCCTTCAGGTATTGGAAGGCTGCTATGAGGTCTCCACACAGCCTTCTCTTCTCCAGGCCGAACAGCCTCAACTTCCTCAGCCTATCTTCATACGGGAGGTGCTCCAGTCCCCTGATCATCCTCGTGGCCCTCCTTTGGACATGCTCCAACAGTTCCATGTCCTTTTTATGTTGAAGACACCAGAACTGCACACAATACTCCAAGTGAGGTCTCACGAGAGCAGAGTAGAGGGGCAGGATCACCTCCCTTGACCTGCTGTTCATCCTCCTTTTGATGCAGCTGAGGATATGGTTGGCTTTCTGGGCTTTGCAAGCGCACACTACCGGCTCATGCTCATTTTCTCATCAACCAACACCCCCAAGTCCTTCTCTGCAGGGCTGCTCTGAATCTCTTCTCTGCCCAACCTGTAGCTGTGCCTGGGATTGCTCCCACCCAGGTGTAGGATCACAGATCTAGAGCTCTGCCTTTGATCCCAGGGTCAGATGTGGAGCTTTTCATCTCTAGGTAGCAACTTCCACTCAAACCAGCAGTGACCACAAAGTCTGGACATTTGAGGATCCACTACTGGTGTGATGAAAATGCAGAACTGAGCCTTGTGCCCCAAGATGCAAGTGAAGGAAGGCTTTACAGGAACACTTCAAAGGAATAACAGCTTTTCTGGTGTCACTGCCTTACTTGAGCGGGTCTTCTATGCCAACCTGCTGGTCTCAGCCCCTCCATGGAAGCTGATGTAGAAGCAGCAGCAGATTGCTCAAGCCAGGCAGTCAGTCACACTAGAAAAGCTGTGAAAAGCTGATCATCTGAGGCTACGAAAGAGTTTCAGGTGCAGGGGGCTGAAAACACTACTAGTGCCAGCCCCACCTCACCTCTCAGCAGAGATGTCAAAGGGAGGTTTCTCCCTGCACTACAGCTGGCACTGGCTGGTGTCCAACCACCCCTGCCACAGGTAAAGTGATGAGGAAACTGGTTACCATCCTGCATGCCTCCATGCATCCTGCAGCAGGGCCCCAGCCCAGGCTACAGCAGCATCAGGACCATGATGCCTCCATCAGACTGCAGAGTGGAAGCATCCTGCTAGGTAGAATCATTTCACCCCTAACGAGGCTGGTGCACACAGCAACATTCCTCAGTGACTGCCATTCTCTGAGCAAACATGTTCCCAATCCAACAGAAGCAGCCACCCCACCACCATGAAGGTGGTGGGACAGGGGAGTTGTGCTGTGGAGACCACCTGCTCTGGTGTTCAGCCCTCATTCCCCAGACATAGAATCATAGAATCACAGAGTGGTTTGGGTTGGAAAGGACCTTAAGATCAACCAGTTCCAACCCCCTGCCACAGGCAGGGACACCTTCCACTTGACCAGGTTCCTCCAAGATCCATCCACCCTGGCCTTGAACACTGCCAGGGATGGGGCAGCCACAGCTTCACTGAGCAGCCTGTGCCAGAGCCTCACCACTGTGGAATAATTAGGAAATGTGGGATAATTAGGAATTAAATTTATACTTGAAATGCAGCATTGTCCACACATAAGGGAAAAACGGACTTTCAGGGCCTCTCAGGGCGAGATGCAGCCACACCTGGTATGCCAGAAATGTGCACTCCACAGCGGTTCCTGTGGCAACACGGATGGAGGGTGGAGCAGGGTGGAGATCTTGCGGCTACTCTCTGTCCTAAAGATGGGAACTAGGTGGTGCAAGAAACTGATAAGCTGCATACTTGCTACCCTGAGCCAGCAGCCTGTCATCTTTTGACAGAATGCCGTCCTCAGTGTGAACTTTGCTTCATTATGTCATTATAATGCATTTACATGCTAAAATACACTCCCATCTCCAATGCAACCCCCCTCCAAAATGAGACCACCCCTCTCTGACCATGCGCTCTGAATTTTTGGTGTCATATACCTTTAAAGCGAAGCGAGAGAGATTTGCACCAATAGCAATAAAGGTATGTATGACTAGAGTCACTCAAGCTCCACCTTGAAGGTGAAAATAATATAAAATGACCGAAGAGAGGGGGGAATATTGGGGAAGATACCATCGTGGGCGAGTCAAGGAAGATAATATCAACAGACTCCTGGGACCGGTCGACGGACTGGACCTCTCTTCCCCCCCCATAGGGACACCTGTGGGTAAGACTTGCACTGTATCCAGTGCTTCCCTGGGAAAACTTAGAATCTCTAGAGTTACTTTTACTGTCACCTGTATATTTTAGAGTCAGGCTGTGTTAAGTTCATCGAGTGCTTGTATCCATGTAACTATTATTCACATGTACTTTTGCAGACAGTATCTATCACTGGCAATCCATAAGAACCTGTACCTGTTGCATCAATAAACTGCACTGTTTCAGTAACTGATCGTAATTTTCTCACTGAACGCGACCCCATCTCTTGGTGTGGCCGTGACGGTTCATGAGCACAACTCGACTGGCAGTGTGTTGCACTGTCAGTGAATCCAGTGCAGTGAAGTTCGAAATAGCGAACACGGCCGGACTGATAGCTGCCACTGATTTTCCCCCCTTTAACGCAACAACCACCATCACAGGGAAGAACTTCTGCCTAAGATCTCATTAAACTAATGTCGTGGTTTAAGTCTCTATAAACTCACCCAGTCACTCTCTCACTCACTCCCCACTCTTTCTTCCCCCAGTCCCGGGGGAATGGGGAGGAGAATCAAAAGAATGCAACTCCCACAGGTTGAGATAAGTAGTTTAGTAACTGAGGTATAACACAAACCACTACTGCTACCACCAATAATAATAATAACAAGAGAAATGCAAGGGAAGAGGATACAACTGCTCACCACCCGACGACCGAGTTGTGAACTGAAAAAAAAAAACTCTTCCGGGTTCCGGCCCCCAGTTTTTTTTTACATCCTGGGCATGACGTGCTGTGGTATGGAATACCTCTTTGGTCAGTCTGGGTCAGGTGTCCTGTTTCTGCTTCCTCTCGGCTTCCCCTCCTCCCTGGCAGAGCATGAGACTCAGAAAGTCCTTGGTCAGGCCAAAACATTCTAAGCCGTAACTATAAACATCGGTGTAATCAGTGCTGTTCCCAGGCCGAAAGTAGAAAACACAGCACTGCACCAGCTACTAAGAAGGAGAAAAAATGACTGCTGTTGCTGAACCCATGACAACGAACAATAGTGTGTGTGCCTTTAACATAGTAGAATAAACCAAACTGTTCTAATTTACTAATATGTAGAGAGAAAGGAATGTTTGGCTGATGGGGGAAAGAACATCACGGGACTGATAACAACTAAGGAGACAGTAAATAAGACTAAGGATTGTGGGTGTAAATGTGAAGGATTTCTGAGTTAGACTAGCTCCTGCGAAAGCTTTGAGATAGCTGAGGAATGTTGATGAGAAAGTTTTGGGAGTATTGTGGGCAAGATAAGAAGGAAGAGAGAAGCGAGAAGTGAGCAGCCAATCAAGGCAACCAGTGAGCAAGGTATCCACCAATGAAGAAGTGAAGTTACCCACATGGGTGGTGCTAACGAACCAATTGTATTAGCCGCTGATACACGCGGGTACTTCGGAAAGCCTATATCAACCCTGGACCTTCAGACAATAAGCGATTTCGTTTCATCACCAGAAACGGGGTCCGTGCCTTAGTCTCCACAAAGGATGCCAGCCTTCAAGGTAGCAGAGTGGTGCCCAGCATGGAGCGAGACTGGAACAGAACAGAAGCAAGGACATACCAGCCGCTAACTCAGCACTATGACCTTGCAAGTGTGTGCAAGCACTGAGGTCATTCAGTAAACCCAGTGAGGAAGACTATCAACAACCACCAAAGACTCCCACTCAGCAAGAAAGTGCATGCATTAGGATGCATATAGGATGCATTCATATTTACATTAGGATGAAAATATTATAATTAATACCTGGAAAAGCTATGAATATGTATGGTATGCTATCTATGTAGCCACTGCCGGCAAGTATCAGATGCACTCACCTCTGCGAAATGATTTGCATGTGCGCCCAGCGCTGCAATAAAGAACGACTACTTTCTAAAACTCCAAATTTAGTCTTAGAGAGTTTCTCTGACCGACTTTTATGGTAACAATTTGGTGCCCGAACAGGGACCCTCTGCCATGTTTCCCACGGATCTGGGGAGTCTCTGGGACCTTCACGCCGGCGTCGGGGGTGTTTCCCTGAAAGGAACCACAGCCCCCCGGACCTACTCGGGACCTTGGTAAGACCCCTGATTTTGTTTCTTTAAAAAGGCATTCTTTCTGGTCCTTTTCCACATAAGGCGCAGGGGACGCCCTGCGCGGTGGGTAAAAGGTATTTTGGTTTTGGTTGTCCAGACTTTGGTATTTGGTGGAGGTCAGGATAAGGCCCATTTAGAATTAAACTTGGCTAGGGATGTTAAGGATAACAGGAAGGGATTTTATAGGTACATTGCCGATAAGAGACAGGTTAGGGACACCGTGGGCCCTCTCCAGAAGCTATCGGGAGAACTGGCTACCCTGGATTTGGAGAAGGCTGAGGTTCTTAATGACTTCTTTGCCTCAGTCTTTACAGGCAAATGCTCTGACCACACCACCCAAGTCTTGGGAGGCAGACGCGGGGACGGTGAGGGTGGGGACCCTGGGCCCACTGTGGGGGAGGATCTTGTTCGGGACCACCTTAGGAACCTGAATGTATACAAGTCCATGGGACCGGATGAAATCCATCCAAGGGTCCTGAAGGAGCTGGCAAATGAAGTTGCTAAGCCACTGTCCATCATATTTGAAAAATCATGGCAGTCAGGTGAAGTTCCCGATGACTGGAAAAAGGGAAATATAACCCCCATTTTTAAGAAGGGAAAAATGGATGAGCCGGGGAATTACAGACCAGTCAGTCTCACCTCTGTGCCTGGCAAAATCTTGGAGCGGATTATCCTGGAAGCCATGCTAAGGCACATGAAAACCAACAAGGTTGTTGGTGACAGCCAGCATGGCTTCACTAAGGGGAAATCCTGCCTAACCAATCTGGTGACCTTTTATGAAGGGGCTACGGAACTGATGGACAGGGGCAGAGCAGTTGATGTCATCTACCTGGACTTGTGTAAAGCCTTTGACACTGTCTCCCATGACATCCTTCTCTCTAAGTTGGAGAGACATCAATTTGATAGGTGGACCACTCGGTGGATAAAGAACTGGCTGGATGGCCGCACGCAAAGAGTAGTGCTCAGTGGCTCAGTGTCCAGCTGGAGACCAGTAACGAGTGGTGTCCCCCAGGGATCGGTGTTGGGACCGGTCTTGTTCAACATCTTTGTGGGTGACATGGACAGTGGGATTGAGTGCGCCCTCAGCAAGTTTGCCGATGACACCAAGCTGTGTGGTTCGGTTGATACATTGGAGGGAAGGAATGCCATCCAGAGGGACCTTGACACGCTTGTGAGGTGGGCTGATGCCAACCTGATGAAGTTCAACCATGCTAAGTGCAAAGTCCTCCACCTGGGTCGGAGCAATGCCAGGCACAGCTACAGGTTGGGCGGGGAGGAGATTGAGAGCAGCCCTGCGGAGAAGGACTTGGGGGTGTGGGTTGATGAAAAAATGAACATGAGCCGGCAGTGTGCGCTTGCAGCCCAGAAGGCCAACCGTATCCTGGGCTGCATCAAAAGGAGTGTGACCAGCAGGTCGAGGGAGGTGATCCTGCCCCTCTACTCTGCTCTCGTGAGACCTCACTTGGAGTATTGTGTGCAGTTCTGGTGTCCTCAACATAAAAAGGACATGCAACTGTTAGAACAAGTCCAGAGGAGGGCCACGAAGATGATCAGGGGACTGGAGCACCTCTCATATGAAGATAGGCTGAGAAAATTGGGGCTGTTCAGCCTGGAGAAGAGAAGGCTGTGTGGAGACCTCATAGCAACCTTCCAATACCTGAAGGGGGCCTATAGGGATGCTGGGGAGGGACTCTTCATTAGGGACTGTGGTGAGAGGACAAGGGGTAATGGGTTTAAACTTAAACAGGGGAGGTTTAGATTGGATCTGAGGAAGAAGTTCTATACTGTGAGGGTGGTGGGGCCCTGGAATGGGTTGCCCAGGGAAGTTGTGAATGCTTCATCCCTGGCGGCGTTCAAGGTGGGGTTGGACATAGCCTTAGATGGCATGGTTTAGTGGGAGGTGTCCCTGCCCATGGCGGGGGGGTTGGAACTCGATGATCTTGAGGTCCTTTCCAGCCCTTGCTATTCTGTGATTCTGTGATTCTGTATCACTGCCTCCAAAGGGGATATTCTGAAAAGGTCCCCATTGGGTTGCATTTTTCAACAATCCGGAATCTGGGTGGAGGTCAGGACACTGCCTCCATAGGGGTTTTGAAGAAGTCCCCATTGGGTTGCATTTTGCAATATTCGAAACAAATTGGTGAACCCCCAGGTGGCTTGGTCACTCGGGAGACTGAAACAAAGTGGTGGACCCCCAAGTGGCTCGGTTACTCGGAAGACTCTGGCAAAATACTGTAACCAATGGTGGATGTTATTCTTGAGATGAGAAGGAAAGTGCGTTGAAGTAGCTGATGCAGAAATGTTTTTCACTTTGAGAAATCATCGGGAAAGGCAAAAGGATTGTAGTTTTCATTTTTCACACCAAGACCTTTTTTGTCCTTGGAGAAAGATAGATAGTAAAATTCGCTTAAACACTGTTGCTCTTCGTACAGAATAGGACAGTTATGAACTAAACATTTGAGGAATGTGGAGGAGGATTTGGATTTGATGGTAGCCCCTGTCATGGTTTAAGCAGAGCCGTAACTAAGAAAACCACGCAGTTTCTGTCTCACTCCCCCCCCTTCCTCCCCCCCTGCTCCCAGAGGGATGGGAAGGAGAATCGAAAGAATGCAACTCCCACAGGTTGAGACAAGAACAGTCCAGTAACCAAGGCACAACACAAACCACCACTCCCACCACCAATAATAATGATAACGGAAGTAACAAGGGAGGAAAATACAACCGCCCACCACCCGCCAACCAATACCCAGCCCGACCGAGCAGCGATCCAACCCCTCCGGGTAACTGCCCCCAGCTTATATACTGGGCATGACGTGCTGCGGCATGGAATACCTCCCTAGCCAGCCTGGGCCGGGTGTCCCGTCTCCGCTTCCCCCCGTCTCCCACCCCTCCCCGGCAGAGCACGAGACTCAGAAAGTCCCCGGTCAGACCAAACACTACCGAGCAGCAACTGAAAACATCGGTGCCACCAGCACTGCTCCCAGGCCGAAAGCCAAAACCACAGCACTGCACTAGCCACCAAGAAGGAGAAAAACGGCTGCTACTGCTGAACACAGGACAGTATCCACCCCATTCATGTCATACTCAGATCCCTCATTTTCAGTATACCATCACCCTTATATCATATATATACATATATGTATACATCCACACACACGCAAAGACAGAGAGATCATTCCTTAGTGCATGGACCAATCCCTATAAGGCTGATGAGTCCATCCGTTCCATGATGTCAGGCTCCATCTCTTGTAACAGTCTTTCAGAGCAGGAGAGGCCATGTGCACTGCTGGATCATTGCCTGCTGATGCTGATCGTTCCTTTACTGCAGAACGCGTCTGGTTTCGTCAAAGTTCATTCTTTGTTGGGATGATGGTCAGAGGGAAGTCAGGGCCAGTCGCTGGTGACCTAAAGACGTAGTTGGTGCACTATAAAAAGTGCTACATAGCAGGCAACAGCATACAATTGAGTTCGTTGGCTGTTTTCCACTAAAATCAAATGCCCTTGAGGTACACACTGGACTTCCCCATCTTCCCGCATTACCCACCAAGTATATCTGGGTCCCTGAGGAAAAGCAATACCACAATTGGGTTTGCCTTTATCTGAAGCAGGGATAACCCAGACTGTCTTCCCCAGCAAAATCTTTATGTGCACCACAGGAACTTTGTCCCCTTCTATGGTATGTAAAAGTTCTGACTGGGCTGGGCCAGCCCTGTTGACAGATCCTCTGGTGTTGACCAACCCGGTGGCTTTTGGTAAATGTGTATCCCAATGTTTGAAAGTCCCACCACCCATTGCTCTTGGTGTAGCTTTTAAGAGCCCATTGTATGGTTCGATTTTCCCAGAGGCTGGTGCATAGTAGGGGATGTGATATACCCACTCAGTGATGTGGTCTTTGGCACAAGTGTCTATAAGGCTGTCCTGGAAATGAGTCCCATTGTCTGACTCAATTCTCTCTGGGATGCCGTGTCGCCATAAAATCTGTTTCTCAAGGCCCAGGATAGTGTTCCGGGCAGTGGCGTGGGGCACAACATATGTTTCCAGCCATCCGGTGGTTGCTTCCACCATGGTAAGCACATGGCGCTTGCCTTGGTGGGTTGGTGGGAGTGTGATATAATCAGTCTGCCAGGCCTCGCCATATTTTCACTTCACCCATCGTCCACCAAAACAGAGAGGCTTTAACCATTTAGCTTGCTTAACTGCAGCAAGTTTCACATTCATGAATAACCTGGGCAAGGGTGTCCATTGTTAAGTCCACCCCTCGATCACAAGCCCATCTATATGGAGCATCTCTGCCGTGATGGCCTGAAGCGTCATGGGCCCACCGGGACAAAAATAATTCACCCTTATGTTGCCAATCTAAGTCCATCTGAGCCACTTCAATCTTATCAGTTTTATCCCCCTGTTGATTGTTCTGGTGTTCCTCAGTGGCCCGACTCTTGGGTACGTGAGCATCTACATGGCATACCTTCACCACCAGGTTCTGCACATAGGCAGCAATATCTTGCCACAGTGCAGCATCCCAGATGGGTTTACCTCTGCGTTGCCAGTTGCTCTGCTTCCACTGCTGCAACCACCCCCACAGGGCATTTGCCACCATCCATGAGTCAGTATAGAGATAAAGTACTGGCCACTTTTTTCATTCAGCAATGTCCAAGGCCAGCTGGATGGCTTTCACCTCTGCAAACTCACTTGATTCACCCTCTCCTTCAGCAGTTTCTGCAGCTTGTCATCAGGGACTCCATACAGCTGCCTTCCATCTTCGATGATTTCCCACAATACAGTAGGACCCATCAGTAAAGAAGGCATATTGCTTTTCACTTTCTGACAGCTTATTATATGGTGGGGCCTCTTCAGCAGGCATCACCTCCTCCTCTGGTGACATTCCAAAATCTTTGCCCTCTGGCCAGTCCATGATGACTTCTAGAATTCCTGGACAACTGGGATTTCCTATTCGAGCTCATTGTGTAATTAGTGCAGCCCATTTACTCCATGTAGCATCGGTTGCATGATGTGTAGAGGAGACCCTGCCTTTGAACATCCAGCCCAGCAAAGGCAACCGGGGTGCCAGGAGGAGCTGTGCTTCAGTATCTATCACTTCCGAAGCAGCTCGAACCCCCTCAGGCTGCCGGTATCTCTTTTTATGTTGGGGTATGGCTGGCCTGAGATCCTCTGTATACCTGACTCCAAAAGCCGAGGGGTCGACCTCGAGTCTCCCCTGGAGCTTTCTGCCAGAGGTTCCAGGTAGGACCATTCTCCCCGGCTGTGGTGTAGAGTACATTTTTAACATCTGGCCAGGTCCGGACTGGTCCAAGTGCTACTGCATGAACTATCTCTCGTTTAATTTGCTCAAAGGCTTGTTGTTGCTCAGGGCCTCATTTAAAATCATTCCTCTTCCGGGTCACATGATAGAGTGGGCTTACAATCAAACTGTAATTTGGGATGTGCATTCTCCAGAACCCCACAACACCCAAAAAAGCTTGTGTTTCTTTCTTATTAGTTGGTGGAGACATTGCTGATATCTTGTTGATCACATCTGTGGGGATCTGGCGATGTCCATCTTGCCATTTTATTCCCAAAAATTGAATCTCCTGTGCAGGTCCCTTGACCTTACTCCACTTTATGGCAAAACTGTCTTTCAGCAGGGTCTGGATTATTGTCCTCCCTTTCTCAAAGACTTCTTCTGCTGTATCGCCCCACACAATAATGTCATCAATGTATTGGAGGTGTTCTAGAGCTTGCCCCTGTTCCAGTGCAGTCTGGATCAGTCCATGGCAGATGTAGGGCAGTGTTTCCATCCCTGAGGCAGTCGGTTCCATGTATACTGGATGCCCTTCCAAGTAAAAGCAAACTGTGGCTTGCAGTCTTCTGCCAAAGGAATTGAGAAAAATGCATTGGCAATATCATTTGTGGCATCCCACTTGGCTGCCTTTGACTCCATTTCATACTGAAGTCCTAGCATGTCCGGTACTGCAGCACTCAAGGGTGGTGTGACTTCATTCAGGCCACGATAAGTCTACTGTTAGTCTCCACTCTCTGTTAGACTTTCTCACTGGCCATATGGGGCTATTAAAGGGTGAGCGGGTCCTACTGATCACTCCTTGGCTCTCCAGTCTATGGATCAGCTTATGGATGGGAATCAGGAAGTCTCCGTTGTTATGTTATTGCTGCCAGTGCACTGTTGTGGTCGCGATTGGCACTTGTTGCTCTTCGACCTTCAGCAACCCCACAACAGAAGGATCCTCTGAGAGACCAGGCAAGGTGGACAGCTGCTCAATTTCCTCTGCCTCCAAAGCAGCAATACCAAAAGCCCATTGGTACCCTTTTGGGTCTTTGAAGTACCCTCTCCTGAGGAAGTCTATGCCAAGGATGCATGGAAACTCTAGACCATTCACAATAGGGTGCTTTTGCCACTTCCTCCCAGTCAGGCTGATTTCAGCCTCCAGTACAGTCAACTCTTGGGATCCTCCTGGCACTCCAGAAATACAAATGGGTTCCACCCCTTGACAGCTTGATGGCATCAGGGTACACTGTGCACCAGTATCTACTAGAGCCTTATACTTCCATGTGACTGATGTGCCAGGCCATTTGATCCACACAGTCCAGTAAATCCGATTGTACCCTACCTCCACCTGGCTGGAGGCAGGGCCTCTCTAATAGTCATCACAGCATTGGACACTCAAGTCTTGTAGAAAGGGATTATTCTTCTTTATCACAGGAGCTGGAGTAAAATCAACTCTTCCACTCCATCTGGGAACTTGCTACCCAGAGACTGAAGCCCCAGCTTTCATGGCATGATCATCTTTGACCCTTGTTGTCCTCTTCAATTCACGCACCCATTCCTCCAGAGCTGAGGTAGGTTTTCCGTCCCACTTCTTCATGTCTTCTCCGTGATCCTGCAGGTAAAATCATATGGTGGCCCATGGCGTATACCTTCTATATCTTCTCTCTCGAGCAGTAGGATACCTTTCGTTAATAGCTGAGACGTGCGTTGGTACACGTGAGGAGCTGGATAGATCATATAGATCATCCCTCAATTGTTTGAACTCCTGGGACAGTTTTTCCACAGCTGCGATGATGGAAGGGGTGAGATTCTCTTCGAACTCTCGGAGTTGATGAGTCATTTCATCCACTATTGGTGGTACTATGTCATTCCAGGTTACTGTTGGCAATGAATGGGCATATGATGACAGTGAATTCCGTATATATGTGAGACCTCATAGCAGCCTTCCAGTATCTGAAGGGGGCCCACAAGTATGCGGGGGAGGGACTCCTCACCAGGCACTGCAGCGATAGGACAAGGGGCAACGGATTCAAACCCAAACAGGGGAAATCCAGACTGGACACAAGGAAGAAGCTCCCCACCGTAATGGTGGTGAGGCACTGGAATGAGCCGCCCAAGGAAGCTGCGAATGCTCCATCCCCGGCGGCGCCCAAGGCCAGGCCGGACAGAGCCCTGGGCGACATGATCCAATGTAAGGTGTCCCCGCCCACGACAGGGGGGCCGGAACTCGCCGATCCCAAGGTCCTCCGCAACCCCAACTATTCTACGATTCTATGATTCTATGCTCTGATGCATGTTCCCAGAAATGTTTCAAATGATGGTGGAAATGTGTTCGAGTCACCGATTATGAATATGTATTAGTAATATAAAAATTAATAATAAATATAATTAATATAATACAATATTGTATTATTGTGGGTTATAGTGCATCAGGTATCAACTAGGAATTGGTTACTGTATATATGGGGTCATAAGATAAGCTCCAGAGTAAAATTGGAATGTTTAGGAAAAACTGTTGGCTCTAACTCCCCCCCAGGAAAGCAGGAAATGGGGGAGCGGCCCAGGAGGAGAGGAAAGAAGGATTACATGGAAAGGTTTGTGAACAGAATCCACAGGTTGCTCTGGAAGAGGGAATGCTCTCAGAATCAAAATAAACACCTGAGATTTAGTGGAATATCAGGACAGGCAGAGAAAACTATTACTTTCAATGAAGATTGAGGAGGACTGGGGGAAGATTTGAAACCCTCCCCAGCAGAACGAACTCCTGGCCACAGTTAGGTTGGGGATGAATAAGATAAAATTTCTTATAGAAACAGAAGATACTAATTCTGTTACAAATACTTGTAATGGGCAATTACAATCATAGAATAGCCAGGGCCGGAAAGGACCTCAAGATCACCCAGCCACAACCCCCCTACCATGGGCAGGGAAGCCTCCCACCAAACCATGTCACCCAAGGCTCCGCCCAACCCCGCCCCAAACACTGCCAGCGAGGGAGCACCCACAACCCCCCCAGGCAACCCACTCCAGTGCCTCACCACCCCTCCAATAAAGAATTTCCTCCCCACATCCAATCCAAACCCCCCCCGTCCAAGTCTGAACCCACCACCTCCCGTCGTACCGCCGCAGGCCCCCATGAAGAGTCCCTCCCCAACACCCCCATAGGCCCCCTTCAGGTACCGGAAGGCTTCCATGAGGTCTCCACGCAGCCTTCTCTTCTCCAGGCCGAACAGCCCCAACTTTCTCAGTCTATCTTCATATGGGAGGTGCTCCAGTTCCCTGATCATCCTCGTGGCCCTCCTTTGGACTTGCTCCAACTGTTCCATGTCCTTTTTATGTTGAGGACACCAGAACTGCACACAATACTCCAAGTGAGGTCTCACGAGAGCAGAGTAGAGGGGCAGGATCACCTCCTTAGTCCTGCTGTTCATCCTCCTTTTGATGCAGCCCAGGGTACGGTTGGCTTTCTGGGCTGCAAGTGCACACTGCCAGCTCATGCTCATATTTTCATCGACCAACACCCCCAAGTCCTTCCCCGCAGGGCCGCTCTGAATCTCCTCTCTGCCCAACCTGTAGCTGTGCCTGGGATTGCTCCCACCCAGGTGCAGGACCTTGCACTTGGCATGGTTAAACTTCATCAGGTTGGAATCAGCCCACCTCACAAGCCAAGGAAGTTGCTCCACCCCTCAGAACCAGTACTGTGACAGTATGTCCTGGGTTCAGCTGTAGCAGTCATTTTTCTCAGTCTTAGTGATATAAGGAAAACAAGTGCCAGGAAAACATAGGGTTAAAACACTCTTAATTTAACTTAGGTCTAAGAGAATAAGGTTTGTGTTGTAAGTCTGTGGTGTGATAACAGAATTTAGTAGTCTTACTAACAAGAGTGAATTATTTCTTTTCATCCTTCTAATGAGTGAATTCTTTCTTACCATCCTTCTAATTTATCAGTTAGTTTGGAGACAGTGACTCCCGAACATCTGCTAGCTTGGGATACTTCTTGTCTCCCCATCCTGTCCTGCTTGCAATAAATTTTGTACGAAGGTCACACTGCTCTAAATCTTTGCCAGCTCTCCGAAACTTGCAGATACGGCTGGTTTCAGCTAATTGTGAATTACTGGGGCATCCAACTGTGCCAAAGGTGAAAAGTGCACCCTGAGGAAGACTGCTTACTTCATCTTGAAGACCCCTGCCCATATGAGGAAGACTACTTACTTCATCTTGAAGACCCCTGCCCACGACCATCGGAGGGCAGTGCGCAAGCGCCAAAAGGGAGGAGACTTATGATAATGATTACCTAAACTAATTGTAATATCCCCACGGCTTTCTTGGGAACCTAATGAATATGCATGTTTGTGTGTAATAAATATCTGCTTGCTTAACCCCTCGGTGTGCAAGTTAGGAGGAATGATCCCCCTTGCACCCGGTGCCGTAATAAACATACCTGCTTTATAACTCTCTTTGAGTTGTAGAGTCTGATTCCGTGCTTCATTAGTAGCTGGTACAGTGCTGCGTTTTTGACTTTCAGCCTGGGAACAACGCTGATAACACATTGATGCTTTTAGTGGTTGCTAAGTAATGCTTAATCTGATCAAGGACTTTTTCAGTCTCTGCCAGTGAGGAGGGGGATGGGAAGCCGGGAGGAAACAGAGACAGGACACCCGACCCAAACTAGCCAAAGGGTTATTCCATGCCACAGCACGTCATGCCCAGTATATAAACTGGGGGGAGATACCTAGAAGGCCCAGATCGCTGCTCAGGTTGGGCTGGGTATCAGTCGGCAGGTGGCGAGCAACTGTATTCTCTCTCCTTGTTATTTCCCTTATCATTATTATTACTGGTGGTAGTAGTAGTAGTAGTTTTGTATTATACCTTAGTTACTGGGCTGTTCTTATCTCAACCTGTGGGATTTACATTCTTTCGTTTATCCTCCCCATCCCTCTGGGAGCTGGGGGGGGAGAAGGGAGGGAGTGAGTGAGTGGCTGTGTGGTTCTGAGTTACCATCTGGGCTTAAACCATGGCACAGTGTCACTGGTATCATTAGTAAGAGGGTACACAAAAGGGTAGACATTAACCAGCCAGTTTACAGCACCATTTGTTTCAATTTTGTTATTTTTAAGCCAGAAGCATGTTCTACCACACTGCACTGTTTTGAGAAATATTTGAGACAGGCTGAATTCTAGCTCTGAGCAGTGTCTCTGTTAATCTAATTTAGGAAGCAGGAGAGAGATAAAAACAAACTGAAAAGTCAAGCAGTTCAGAGTATTCATAGATACAAGAGAAAAACTGCTGAAGTGCTAGCAGCTATCTAATAAAGAAATTAGTCATGCAGCAGTACCACTGGGCCACAGCAAAGACGACCATCTAAAAATTAAGTTTTGATAGGCTATTTTTATTAATCTGTAACAATGTATTTAAGTGAGGCATTTCCTATTCTGTACTTCAACTTTACACTTGCACGACTGAATAAAAATCTCAAGGAAAAATGGAATTCCCTGGGGCCCTCTTATCTGAAAGACTATCCAGGAAGATTAAGGCTGAGTTTCTAAAAGTAGAAGTTTCTATAGCATGAAAAATCATATTAGAACTTTCACATGAACCTCCCAGTACTGCCCTGAATGATTGTTTTGAAGAAGCTACATTACATACAACAAAGTGAACTTTAATGTTCTACAGAAATATTAATCCTTCCAAATTACACCCCATTTTTTAAAAGATAAGCACATATGCAAGCAAATAATTTTTATTATACCAATCATCTGCATGACACTACGTATCTCAAATGTAGAACATATTCTCTTTTTCCACTTGCTTGCTGAACCAGGTTAGTCTGATTTAGGAAAAAATTTACTGCTGAGCAAAATGCAAGCATGGCTCAACGATATATTACAGGTTTCCCTTTTGATCCAACTTCCTACATGACTTCCATAGAAAGGAGCTACAGATCAAGTGTCCACCTTAGCAAACATCAGATTAGTATCACAACAGCAGTTCAGCTTGAATTTTAAAGGGGGAAGTAGGGGAAGGGGAAGGTGGTATTCTGCCATGAAGGAGTGGGGAACACAGGCTGAATTTCAGTTTAACTAGAGAACAGGCACAGCATCAGGAAGCAGCTATGCAAGAAGGAATCCAAAGCACTTAATTCCTAGAAAAAAAATACTCAGACTAAACAAATTAGTCTCTATGGACTGTCTAAGCAGGGACATTAGTCAGCAGCAAAAGTAGGATTCATCCTATTGAACTGACAGAGATGTCAAGTTTCACTTACCATGAGAGTCAGA
Source organism: Amazona ochrocephala (assembly GCA_039720435.1). Taxonomy (NCBI): domain Eukaryota; kingdom Metazoa; phylum Chordata; class Aves; order Psittaciformes; family Psittacidae; genus Amazona; species Amazona ochrocephala. The sequence goes on from CM077908.1 coordinate 26,982,034, forward strand.
TCCCAACTTCTTAGAAGCCATTTAGAGCCTGAAAAACATTTTAAAACAGCTTTAACAACTTTATATATGTAACAGCATAAGCCTATGTAGTTCTACAGCATCTTATCTCTGGATTATGGGACATGTTGCAGATGCTTGCTTATCCTGTTCCCAAGATAGATAAGCAAACTTATTTTATACCTCAGAACTGACTGACCAGACAAGTAACTTAGCTCAAGGTCTGACAATCTAAATGGAAAAACGAAGAATAAAATGGAAAAAAAAAAAAAGAGCCAAGAAGCAGCCAGATTGATCAGGAAGTCTCCAGATCACTATGCTCAGAGACTACTGTCCTAGCCCCATGGGACACTTCCTCCCCTGGCATTAATAGCCTTTCCTACTGGAAATACCACACTGATCCTCTTCAGTGTAATCCCCGTTGCCCTAAAAAGGGATACTATCATATTGGGGACACAGTCAGTTAGCCAGTGTAGCACTTGTCTAGACACACTGGGTAATGCATAGATAACAAGTATACAATAAATAGTACCATTAGGAAGATATTTTCAGACACACAAAAGAAAACAATGCTAATGATAGCCCTCATCCACTGCCCATAGAGATTTAATAAACAACTTAATGTGTATGTCTGGCATCCAGGGAGTTTTGCAGTAATATATCAGTCTGGAGTTGTATAAAGCCTTGGATGCCTGGATGTGTCCTCAGTGTCACAATATCCCACATAAGCAATAAGAAACTTGCTTTTGTTGGCAGTCCTGTAGTAAAATCCCAGTACAGACCAGGCACCTGCATTAACTTCAAGGTGCAGTGGAAAAAATTATTCCTCTACCATATGCAACACTGTATTTTAACTACAGAACTAGCTAAGGTACATCAACACCAAGCTAATCACGAAATGCACCATTTCCAGAGAGAGTCACACTTTAGATTCAGGTAGCATTTGAGTTTATAGCACACTAGCTCTTCCTGATACACTGAGAGCATGCACTTAAGATATGATTACTGCAGAAGGCACTGTCAGTAAACAGAATTGCTAAGCACTGCACACAGTGACGCTAGAACAGGCTGCCAGCCACATTTCATCACTTTCTTTCCAAAAAGGGTTTAATTAAAATAGTGTCCTCTGACTAATCAGATTTGATGGGTTATTACAGGCATCTTATTGTTACTCTGTCCTGCTGGCTGGAGAGAAAAAAAAGAATAAATTCTGCATACAGTTAGAAGGCTACTGTTGTTACTAGAAAAGAGAAGGCTGCGTGGAGACCTTGGAGCAGCCTTCCAGTATCTGAAGGGGGCCTACAAGGATGCTGAAGAGGGCCTCTTCATCAGGGATTGTAGTGACAGGACAAGGGGGAATGGGTCCAAACTTAAAAAGGGGAAGTTCAGGTTAGATATAAGGAAACATTTCTTTACTATGGGGGTGGTGAGGCACGGAAACAGGTTGCCCAAAGAAGTGGCAAATGCTCCAGCCAGTGTTCAAGGTCAGGTTGGAAAGAGCCTTAGGCAACATGGTATAGTGTGAGGCATCCCAGCCCATGGTGGGGGGGTTTGGGATTGGATGATCTTAAGGTCCTTTCCAACTCAAATCATTCTATGATTTTATGTTGCTACTATGCTTCTGGGCCTGAACAGTATTTGCTAAGCCAAAGCTATTACATTGTGCAGTAAAGATATGCTTACCTTTGTTACCACCCTTAGAGATAACAGAATAGAATCATAGAATACCTAGGGTCAGAAAGGACCTTAAAGATCACCTAGTTCCAAACCCTCCTGCCATGGGCAGGGACACCTCCCACTAAACCATGCCATCCAAGGCTCTGTCCAACCCCACCTTGAACACTGCCAGCGATGGAGCATTCACAACTTCCCTGGGCAAACCATTCCAGTGTCTCACCAACCTCACAGTAAAGAATTTCCTCCTTATATCCAATCTAAACTTCCCCTGTTGAAGTTTGAACCCGTTACCCCTTGTCCTACCACAACACTCCCTAATGCAGAGCACCTCCCCAGCATCCCTATACGCCCCCTACAGTTACTGGAAGGCTGCTATGAGGTCTCCACACAGCCTTCTCTTCTGCAGGCTGAACAGCCCCAACTTTCTCAGTCTATCTTCATATGGGAGGTGCTCCAGTTCCCTGATCATCCTCGTGGCCCTCCTCTGGACTTGTTCCAACAGTACCATGTCCTTTTTATGTTGAGGACACCAGAACTGCACACAATACTCCAAGTGAGGTCTCACAAGAGCAGAGTAGAGGGGCAGGATCACCTCCCTTGACCTGCTGGTCACGCTCCTCTTGATGCAGCCCAGGATATGGTTGACTTTCTAGGCTGCAAGCACACACTGCTGGCTCATGTTCATTTTCTCATCGACCAACACCCCCAAGTCCTTCTCCACAGGGCTGCTCTGAATCTCTTCCCTGCCCAACCTGTGGCTGTGCCTGGCATTGCTCTGACCCAAGTGTAGGACCTTGCACTTGGCATGGTTAAACTTTAATAGGATGGCATCAGACCAGCATGCCAAAGCCCCTCTGGATGGCATTCCTTCCCTCCAGCATATCAACTGAACCACAACTTGGTGTCATCAGCAAACTAGCTGCGGGTGCACTCAATCCCAGAGTCCATGTCACCCACAAAGATGTTGAACAAGACAGGTCCCAACACCGATCCCTGAGGGACACCACTCATTACTGGTCTCCAGTTGGACAGTGAGCCATTGAGCACAACTCTTTGCACGCGGCCATCCAGCCAGTTCTTTATCCACCGAGTGGTCCACCTATCAAATTGATGTCCCTCCAACTTAGAGACAAGGATGTCATTTGAGACAGTGTCAAACGCTTTACACAAGTCCAGGTAGATGACATCAACTGCTCTACCCCTGTCCATCAGTTCCGTAGCCCCAACATGGAAGGCCACCAGATTGGTCAGGCAGGATTTCCCCTTAGTGAAGCCATGCTGGCTGTCACCAAGCACCTTGTTGGTTTTCATGTGCCTTAGCATGCCTTCCAGGAGAATCTGCTCCAGGATTTCCCCAGGCACAGAGGTGAGACTGACTGGTCTGTAGTTCCCCGGCTCATCCATTTTCCCCTTCTTGAAAATGGGGGTTATATTTCCCTTTTTCCAGTCGTCGGGAACTTCACCTGACTGCCATGATTTTTCAAATATGATGGACAGTGGCTTAGCAACTTCATTTGCCAGCTCCTTCAGGACCCGCGGATGAATTTCAGCCGGTCCCATGGACTTGTGTACGTCCAGGTTCCTAAGATGGTCTCGAACCTGATCATCTCCTACAGTGGGCCTAGGGTCTTCATTCTCACAGTCCCTGCGTCTGCCTTCCAAGTGCCAATTGTGACCACAACAGTGCACCGGAGGCAACATCACACCAACCAAGACTCCCTGATTCCCATCCATAAGCTGATCCATAGACTGGAGAGCCAATGAATGATCAGATGGACCAGCTCACCTTTTATTAACCCCATATGTCCAGTGCAAAAGCCTAACGGAGAATGAAGACTAACAGTAGACTATCAGGGCCTGAATCAAGTCACACCACCCTTGAGTGCTGCCGTTCTGGACATGCTAGAACTTCATTATGAACTGGAGTCAAAGGCAGCCAAGTGGGATGCCACAATTGATATTGCCAATGCATTTTTCTCAATCCCTGTGGCAGCAGAGTGCAGGCCACAGTTCGCTTTTACTTGGAGGGGTGTCCAGTACACTTGGAACAGACTGCCCCAGGGGTGGAAACGCAGCCCTACCATCTGCCATGGACTGAGCCACACTGAACTAGAACAGGGGCAAGCTCCAGAAGACCTGTAATACATTAATGGCATTATCATGTGGGGTGATACAGCAGCAGAAGTCTTTGAGAAAGGGAGGAAAATAATCCAAATCCCGCAAAAAGCTAGATTTGCCATAAAGCAGAGTAAGGTCAAGGGACCTGCACAGGAGATTCAATTTTTGGGAATAAAATGGCAAGATGGATGTTGCCAGATCCCCACAGATGTAATCAACAAGATAACAGCAATATCTACAGCAACTAACAAGAAAGAAACACAAGCTTTCTTAGGCGCTGTGGGGTTCTAGAGAATGCACATCCCAAATTACAGTTTGATTGTAAGCCCTCTCTGTCATGTAACCCAGAAGAAGAATTATTTTAAGTGAAACCCTGAGCAACAGCAAGCCTTTGAACAAATTAAATGAGAGATAGTTCATGCAGTAGCCCTTGGACCAGTACGGACCAGACAAGATGTGAAAAATGTGCTTTACACCATAGCTGGGGAGAATGGTCCCACCTGGAGCCTCTGGCAGAAAGCTCCTTCAGGACCTGCCAATGGATTTCATCAGGTCCCATGCACTTGTGCACGTTCAGATTCCTAAGATGGTCTCGAACCAGATCCTCTCCTACAGTGGGCCTAACGTCTTCATTCTCACAGTCCCTGCATCTGCCTTCCGAGACTTGGGTGGTGTGGTCAGAGTATTTGCCAGTGAAGACTGAGGCAAAGAAATCAGTAAGAACTTCAGCCTTCTCCAAATCCAGGGTAGCCAGTTCTCCTGATAGCTTCTGGAGAGGGCCCACATTGTCCCTAGTCTGTATTTTGTTTGCTACATACCTATAGAAGCCCTTCCTATCTTTCACATCCCTTGTCAGATTTAATTCTAACTGGGCCTTAGCTTTCCTGACTAAATCACATTTCTAACCAGCCCCTCCCTGTTGGTGAGCACCAGGTCAAGCATGGCACCTCTTTTTCGGCTCCTCTACCACTTGCAAGAGGAAGCTGTCTTCCACACAGTCGAGGAACCTCCTGAATTGCTTGTGCTGGGCCATACCGTCCCTCCCAACAGCAGCATGTGGCTGCTCCTATCTATCTATAGAGAGCTTCATTCACAGAGTCCTCCTGATTGGGCGGCCACTATCACATCCCCACAGTAATGTCCTTTATTGCACTTCTCCCTTTGACCCTCACCCACAAAGTCTCTGTTGCCTGATCACCTGTCCCAGGACAGGGGTCCATACTCTCCTGCCTATCACTGGTGTAAATAGCCTCACCCCCTCCCTTTCTGCCTGGCTGTCTTTCCTAAAGAGCTTATAACCTTCCATTTCAACACTCCAGCCATAGGAGCCATCCCACCATGTTTCTGTGATTCCAGCAATGTCATATCCCTATAGACGTGTACACATCTCAAATTCCTCTTGTTTATTCCCCATACTATGGGCCAAATCCCTGAGCAAGAGCATGACAAGGAAAAAAGCTTGCTGGTGGGAAGAGTGTGGAGCTATAAGCAAATCCCATCTCTTCTTGTTTGAGCCTGTATTAAGGTAAACAGGAATGTGTGCACCTTGCAGAGAGAAACAGAATGCGTCCAGCTCTCCACTCCTTCCTCGTATCCACCATCAGCTGGAAGAGCCTGCGTTCTGCCTGACTGCTTGTGGTATGGGGCAGAAGCAGCCATCAGTGGAAGAAGTCCATTCTTCATCAGTCCCCAGGCAGCAGGGCTTGTTCTGCAAGGTGCTGAGCACCCCAGCCCACTGCAGGCCACTAAATAATTTGATGTAAAGAACGGTACAAGAGGCAGCACCTTCATAACTAAGAATGAAAAAATCCATTTGATTTGCTAAGTGTCTTCTGGTCTTAACAAAATGCCCCTACCAGGTGCCAGTAAAGGTGAGGGACTTTGAAAGGTGTTTCTACAGCTGCTTCCAAGCTCCCTTATAAATTTTAAGTGTTGCTTGCTGCTTCCTCTTTGCTGATGCTCTAAATAAAGTCTTACAGGGTTGTGGTAGAAACAAGAATGTGATGTTTGAAGATAAATGGCTTGCTGTCTCCTTCTGTTTCAGGAGGGAGATATCTGGCCAAATTCTTCACTTGAAATCAATGTGATCTTTAAGCCCAAAGAAGCCAGAGTCTTTCAAGAGAAAGTCTACTGCAGCATCTCAGGTACAGCTCCTTCCTCCTGCTCCTGTTCCCACAGTGGAGGCACAAATACTCTTCCAGCCCACTCGGATCTCGTGTAGTTCTGGAGTGCTCAGCAGTGCAGTGCTGGCATGTGCTCCTGTCCCTGTGGTTTCCAAGTGGTCTCCTGTCCAAGGCCAGGGTCTGGGATGCCTGGCTCTGGATTCCTGATCCCAGAACAGTCAAAGCAGTGAAGGGATAAGCTTTCCTGACATGGGTTTGCCAGCATTTGCTCTGCTGGGAGGTGTCTGTAAAGGACAGAGAGCTACACAGCAGAACAGCTTTTAAAGGACTTATTTCCAAAGCCTTACTTCAAACCAGCTAATAGATGACTGCAGCCCTATCACGTCACCTTTGATCTCCACACTCCAGAACAGTTATGCTGAAGGGTATCTGTGGGAATGGTGCATAGCAACTTACATTTTCGTCTGATGCTTTATTGCACATTTTAAAATGACAAAGAATACACTCTACTACATGTAAACTTTTTCAACACCTTTCCTGGGCTAGGGAAACAAGTTAGTTACATAATACTACAAGGTTTTCTTACAGCCACCTACAAGCTCTCTTCTATAAACATAGACCTCCTTCTCCCCATTCCCTCATTCTTGGTTCTAGCTAACCCTTTAAAGAGAGGATCAGGGCTACAAGTGCCTAAAAGTTATAAGCAACTTGAACATCAGCAGCCACTGAAGCAACCTGATGTGAGCTATTCCCTTCCCATCTGTATGTTAATTTTTCACTTAACACTGAGGCAAATAGGGCAACATTCTTAAAACCAGCCAGCCAGAGCAACACAGTATACCAGAGCCCAGGATGAGGGCAGAGTGATGATAGAAGGATATGGGGGAAACAGGGAAAAAAAAACAGCAACAAAAAAACACCTAAAAAAAAAAACAACAAAAAAACCTCTAAAAAAACCCAAAACAACACAAAAATGCAGAAACAGAGAAATAACAGGACAAAACTGATGACAGAAACAACTGTCACAGAGACATGACAAGCTAGAAAGGCTTGAAGGGACAGCATTAAGATGACCAAGACATTCTACCTGGCCTGCCACTTAAACGTGAATGACTACTTCGCTGTGCTGCCACACAAGAACACAGAAGACCTTGACTTAGTGCAGTCAAGCAATAGCAAAGGGATAGTCTCATCAAGAGATGATGAAAAAAAATTACTACCAGTAGTGACTCATGAACTTCTGGGAAGTTCAGGTGTTTGTTTCATTATTTCCACGTTCCTTATATTGGTGTTTTCTCTGAAGTTTATATCTACATTGCTTTTCTTCTGAAAGATCTCTGACTGGTCAAGTCAGAAGCATTCCATCACTAATGGTATCTGGAACAGCTTTCTCAGTGATAGCTCAAGCCAATAACTATTTGTCAAGAAGAACTGGTCTCTTGATATATCCCTCATTTTGGGGTGCAAGTATGTCTAGATTCCAGATCACATGAATTCTCTGAAGTAACTCCCACCTAAGACTCATATAAATGAGAAATGTACTTATTTATGGGACAGAGGAAAACAAAATGCCTCAAGTTACTAGCCATAATAATTTCAGCACATCTATGATGTTAAGATCAGGTCTCTTCTCTGGTAAGTTCCATTTTCCCCGCTAATACATATTGGGTCGTCTAAGTACAGAACTGAAAATGCATCAATTGACTTCAAAAAACTACAGAAAACCCCACAAAAAAACAAAAAAGCCCTTCTAAAAGAGGTTTTGCTGCCTATATTACATTGATGAACTACTACTGATTTTACATTGAAAAATAGTGAAAAGCAGTCCAATTCAAGTGACTGACTGCTAATGCATCATAGGTGTTCCAGATTGACAGTGGTTTAAGTTTTTACTATAACCACTTCTTTCAGTGTAAGTGAAAAAGATACAACCAACACCAGGATTCTGTATATAGCCTCACAACAAAAATAGAATTAGACAGTGCCTGTTCCCAAGATAAAAAAAAAAGTTAAGATTCTCATATCAAAACATCCACCTATGTACACAATCAATTATTGCTACGCAACTGAGATCTCTTATGGAGATCTTGTCTCTAAATTGGAGAAACATCAATTTGAAAGGTGGACCACTCAGTGGATAAAGAACTGGCTGGATGGCCACACACAAAGACTTGAGACCAATGGCTCAATGTCCGGTTGGAAAACAGTAATGAGCGGTGTCCCTCAAGGGTCAGTGTTGGGACTAATCTTGTTCAACATCTTTATTGGCGACATGGACAGTGGGATTGAGTGCGCTCTCAGCAAGTTTGCAAAAGACACCAAGCAGTGTGGTTTAATTGACATGCTGGAGAGAAGGAATGCCATCCAGAGGGACCTTGACACGCTTGTGAGATGGGCTGATGCCAACTTCATGAAGTCTCGTCAAGCCAAGTACAAGGTCCTATACCTGGGTCGAGGCAATCCCAGGAACAGCTATAGGTTGGGCGGAGAAAAGGCTCAGAGCAGCCCTGCAGAGAAGGACTGGGAGGTGTTGGTTGATGAGAAACTGTACATGAACTGGCAGTGTGCGATCGCAGCCCAGAAAGCCAACCATACCCTGGGCTGCACCAAAAGGAGTGTGACTAGCAGGTCAAAGGAGATGATCCTGCCCCTCTACTCTGCTCTTATGAGACCCCACTTGGAGTATTGTGTACAGTTCTGGTATCCTCAACATAAAAAGGACATGGAACTGTTAGAACAAGTCCAGAGGAGGGCCAAGAGATGATCAGGGAACTGGAGCACCTCCTGTATGAAGACAGGCTGAGAAAGTTGGGGATGTTCAGCCTGGAGAAGAGAAGGCTGTGTGGAGACCTCACAGCACCCTTCCAGTATCTGAAGGGGGCCTATAGGGATTCTGGGCAGGGACTCTTTCATAGCGGCAGGACAAGGGGAAATGGGTTCAAACTTAAACAGGGAAAGTTAAGATTAGATATAAGGAAGAACTTCTTTACTTTGAGGGTGATGAAGCACTGGAATGGGGTGCCTAAGGATGTTGGAAATGCTTCAACCCTGGCGATGTCCAAGGCTGGGTATGAAAGAGCCTTGAGCAAAAGCGTTTAGTGTGAGGTGCCCCTGCCCATGGCAGGGGGGTTGGAACCAGATGATTGTCCTGGGTTCAGCAGTAGCAGCCATTTTTTCTCAGACTTAGTAGCTGACGAAGCACTGTGGTTTTGACATTAAGAGGGGAATAACACTAATAACAGTGATGTTTTCAGTTGTTGCTAAATAATGTTTACTGTTACCAAGGACTTTCTGAGGCTCATGTTCTGCCAGGGAGGAGAGGAAGTCAGAAGGAAGCAGAGACAGGACACCTGACCAAAACTAACCAAAGTATTATTCCATACCACAGCAAGTCATGTCCAGTATATAAACTGGGGGCAACTACCGGGAAGGGTTAGATCACTGCTCGGGTCGGGCTGGGTATCAGTCAGCAGGTGATGAGTGGTTGTATTCTCTTCACTTGTTATTTCCATTATCACTATTATTATTGGAGGCAGCAGAAGTGGTTTTGTGTTATAAAAAGAGCAACCAGTACAGTGAAGAAAGATGAAGAACCAATGAACTTACTACATGGGACAACATCTGAACAAGAGTTATTACTACATGAATAGAGGAAGAAGAGGTGACTTCTTGACCCCAGACCTCAACCAAGCTACCGAATATGTAAACAGATTTTACCCATCAACCAGGGGAACACATCATCACCTGGTAGCTCCAATGCTGGAACAATGGGGCTGACAGTCATGAAATAGAAGGTAGGGAAGCTAAGCAGCTGGGATCACTTGCTAGGGAAGGGGGAATTGACAAAGCAAGTGCAAAAGAGCATGCAGATGCTCAGGTGCCCAAGAGTCGGGCCACTTAGGAACACCAGAACAACCAACAGGTGGGTAAAGCTGCTAAGATTGAAGTGGCTCAGATAGACTTAGATTGGAAACATAAGGGTGAATTATTTTTGGCTTGATGGGACCATGACACTTCACGCCACCAGGGCAGAGATGCAACATACAGATGGGCTTTGATCAAGGGGTGGACATAACAATGGACACTATTGCCCAGGTTATACACAACTGTGAAACGTGCTGCAATTAAGCAAGCTGAGCGGTTAAAGCCTCTTTGGTATGGAGGACTATGGCTGAAATACAGATATGGGGAGGCTTGGCAGACTTAACTATATCACACCCCCACCAACACTTAAGGGCCTTTCCAAACCTAACTGTTCCATGATTCTATGAGACTGACAGTAAAAAGCTGATAACAAAAGTTTACTATAATAGAAATAACATTGAGTTTTCATTTACTGCAGTTTCCAAATAGATTAATTACCCCAAAACCTGCAGAAACTGTTTCCACTGAATTTTGGCTTTAGTTTGAGAACAATGCTGATTGATAACACATGGATGTTTTAGTTGTTGCTTAGTAACACTTACCCTGATCAAGGACTTGTCAGTCTCATGCTCTGCCAGTGAGGAGAGGCACAGGAAGCGGAGAGGAAGCAGTGACAGGACACCTGACCCAAACTAGCCAAAGGGTTACTCCATACCTCAGCACATCATGCTGAGTATATAAATTGGGGGGGAGTCACCCAGAAGGGACAGATGGCTGCTCGGGTCGGGCTGGGTATTGGTCAGCAGGTGGTGAGCAATTGTGCTGTGCATCACTTGTGTTTACTGCCTTTTCCTTTCCCCTTTTAGTTTTATATTCTCTCCCCTTATTACTTCCCTTAGAAGCAGTAGTAGTAGTCTAAGGTACTTGAGTCATTAAACTGTTCTTATCTCAACCCCTGGGGTTTATGATCTTTTGATTCTCCTCCCCATCCTGCCCAGAGGGAGAGGAGGAAGGGGGGAGGGGTGTGAGCGAGCAGCTGCATAGTGCCGAGTTACCAACTGGGTTTAAACCATGACAGTCCCTTGTGGTGCCCAACATGGGGCACAAAGGGTTGAGATAATGACAGATCTGACCAGGGTGTGTCAAAACAAATTTCTTAAAAGCATTCATTGTGTTGAATTAATAGCCACTGGTCACAATGCTGATTTATTTGCTCTCAGAGTTCTTGCGCTTGCTCTCAGAGTTTCGTTATGTCACACCTTATTTGCAGCCAGCATTCCCTGTTTTGGCATTTAGTGGCTTTGGGGACTGGGCTAAGGTTCTAATTTCCTTGCACCTTATGATAGTGGCTTGCAATACGATAGAATTATTGATCATGAAACTGATCTGGTATATGTTCTCTGCACTGCCATCACCTCTATACTTTGGGAGCCATCTAACAGGAACTATTAATAATTACACATCTTTACACACACACTCACCCCCCAGAGGGCCAACCTGTGGAAGCATTTCTTTCAGTTAACAGAGATGTGAGCAATCCAGCCTTTGATTTAGCTGAGCTCGTGCTATGAGCAAAGGGCTTTGTGAAATGTTGTGGTTTGAGGAGGAAACAGAGGACAAGTGTGTGCTAACAAAAAGAGGAAGCATGAAGAGGAAGTCAGCTTGCAAGAAAGTCTGGACAGGATGTCACGAAGCAAGATCAGCAAGAACTGTTCGCCTTTAAAGCAAACTGCAAGTTGCAGAACGAGGAAAAATTCTGCTTGCCTGGCACTATGGACATTTATGGACATTTATAGACATTTTAAAAATATGACCAATCAGTAAGCCGTTGCTAATACGTAGTTAAGCTGAACTAACCAATCAAGTATGATAGAGTGTTATAGTGTTCTGAAACTTTCTTATAAAAAGAAGCGTTTGTGCACAATAAAGTGTTCAGCGTTTGATCACATTGATCGGTGTTGCGTTGTTCCATATCCCCCGCACCAACCTATGGAGGAGATATCCTCCCACACCTTCCCCTCTCCCACCAGGCTATTTACAGTGGCATCTGAGAATTTTCAAAGGTTTTGAATATCCTTTGAATACCCTTGAAACCAACCTGCTCCTTTTGTTGGGAACCATCATTTTGTAGAATATGGTTCAGGTCTTGTTTAAGGTTAAACAACTATCTAAGAATACCACCAAGAGATTTTTCCCGAGGCTGGACAGTCATGAGTGGCAAGGTGTGTGGGACTGTATGGGCAAGTACTTAGGTGTCGTGGTTTAAGCCCAGCTGGCAACCCAGAACCATGCAGCCCCTCGCTCACTCCACCACCCTTCCTCCCCCCGCTCCCGGAGGGATGGGGAGGAGAATCGAAAGAACATAACTCCCACGGGCTGAGATAAGAACAGTCCAGTAACTAAGGTATAACACAAAATCACTACTGCTACCACCAATAATAACAACGATTAGGGAAATAACAAGGGAAGAGAATACAACTGCTCACCACCCGCCGACCGATACCCAGCCCGACCCGAGCAGTGATCTAGCCCTTCCGGGTAACTGCCCCCAGTTTCTATACTGGCATGACGTGCTGTGGTATGGAATACCTCTTTGGCTAGTTTGGGTCAGGTGTCCTGTCTCTGCTTCCTCCCGGCTTCCACTCCTCCCTGGCAGAGCATGAGACTCAGAAAGTAAACATTACTTAGCAACAACTAAAACCATCGGTGTTATCAGCGCTGTTCCCAGACTGAAAGTCAAAAACACAGCACTGTACCAGCTACTAAGACTGAGAAAAATGACTGCTACTGCTGAACGCAGGACAGTATCCACCCCTTATTCCATGCCATTCACGTCATGCTCAGATCCCACATTTTTCAATATACCATCACTCTTGTCTCATATACATATATACGTCCACACACACACAAAGAGAGAGAGATCATTCCTTAGTGCATGGACCAATCCCTATAAAGCTGCTGAGTTCATCCGTTCCATGATGTCGGGCTCCATCTCTTGTAACAGTCTTTCAGAGCAGGAGAGACGGTGTGCAGTGCTGGATTGTTGCCTGATGATGACACGGCAGAACTCTTCTGGTCACTGCTGAGCTCGTCTGGTTTCGTCAAAGTTCATTCTTTGTTGGAATGATGGTCGGAGGGAAGTCAGGGCCAGTTGCTGGTGACCTGAAGACATCTGGTTGGTGGGCTATAAAAGTGCAGGCAACAGCATACAGTTGAGTTCATTGGCTGTTTTCCCCTAAAACCAAATCCCCTTGAGGTACACGTCTGACTTCCCCATCTTCCCGCATTACCCACCAAGTATATCTGGGTCCTTGAGCAAAAGCAGTCCCACGAGTGGGTTTGCCTTTACCTGAAGCAGGAATAACCCAGACTGTCTTCCCCAGCAAATTCTTTATGTGCACCACAGGAACTTTGTCCCCTTCTATGGTATGTAAAAGTTCTGACTGGGCTGGGCCAGCCCTGTTGACAGATCCTCTGGTGTTGACCAACCCGGTGGCTTTTGGTAAATGTGTATCCCAATGTTTGAAAGTTCCACCACCCATTGCTCTCAGTGTAGTTTTTAACAGCCCATTGTACTGTTCGATTTTCCCGGAGGCTGTTTCATGGTAAGGGGTGTGATATACCCACTCAATGCCATGCCCTTTGGCCCAAGTGTCTATAAGGTTGTTCTGGAAATTAGTCCCATTTTCTGACTCAATTCTCTCTGGGGTGCCGTGTTGCCACAAAATTTGTTTCTCAAGGCCCAGGATAGTGTTCCAGGCAGTGGCATGGGGCACAGCGTATATTTCCAGCCATCCAGTGGTTGCTTCCACCATGGTAAGCACATGGTGCATGCCTTGGTAGGTGGGTGGGAGTGTGATACAGTCAAACTGCCAGGCCTCCGTACCAAAGAGGCTTTAACCGCTTGGCTTGTTTAATTGCAGCACATGTTTCACAGTCATGAATAACCTGGGCAATAGTGTCCATTGTTAAGTCCACCCCTCGATCAAAGCCCATCTATGTGTTGTGGCTTTGCCCTGATGGCCTCAAGTGTCATGGGCCCACCAAGCCAAAAATAATTCACCCTTATGTTGCCAACCTAAGTCCATCTGAGCCACTTCAATCTTAGCAGCTTTACCCACCTGTTGGTTGTTCTGGTGCTCCTCAGTAGCCCGACTCCGGGGTACATGTGCATCTACGCGGCTTATCTTCACCACCAGGTTCTGCACCCGGGCAGCGATATCATGCCACAGTGCACTGTGCCCAGATGGGTTTACCTCTGCAATGTTAGTTGCTCTGCTTCCATTGCTGCAACCACACCCACAGGGCATTTGCCACCATCCATGAGTCAGTATAGAGATAAAGTACTGGCCGTTTTTCTCGTTCAGCAATGTCCAAGGCCAGCTGGATGGGTTTTACCTCAGCAAACTGACTCGATTCACCCTCTCCTTCAGCAGTTTCTGCAACTTGTCGTAGGGGAGTCCATACAGCTGCCTTCCATCTCCGATGCTTTCCCACAATAAGGCAGGACCCTTCATTAAGCAAGGCACATGGCTTCTCACTTTCTGACAGTTTATTGTACAGTGAGGATTCTTCAGCATGCATCTCCTCCTCCCCTCTGGTGACCGTGCAAAATCCGTGCCCTCTGGCCAGTCCATGATGACTTCTAGAATTCCTGGACAACTGGGATTTCCTATTTGAGCTCGTTGTGTAATTAGTGCAGCCCACTTATTCCATGTAGCATCGGTTGCATGATGTGTAGAGGAGACCCTGCCTTTGAACATCCAGCCCAGCAAAGGCAACCGGGGTGCCAGGAGGAGCTGTGCTTCAGTGCCAGTCACTTCCAAAGCAGCTCGAACCCCTTCATAGGCTGCCAGTATCTCTTTTTTGGTTGGGGTATAGCTGGCCTCGGATCCTCTGTATCCTCGACCCCAAAAGCCAAGGGGTCGACCTAGTGTCTCCCCTGGAGCTTTCTGCCAGAGGCTCCAGGTGGGACCATTCTCCCCAGCTGCAGCGTAAAGCACGTTTTTCACATCTTGGCAGGTCAGGACTGGTCCAAGGGTTACTGCATGAACTATCTCTCATTTAATATGTTCAAAGGCTTGTTGCTGCTCAGGGCCCCATCTAAAATCATTCTTCTTCCGGGTTACATGACAGAGAGGGCTTACAATCAAACTGTAATTTGGGATGTGCATTCTCCAGAACCCCACAATACCCAAGAAAGCTTGTGTTTCTTTCTTGTTAGTTGGTGGAGACATTGCTGTTATCTTGTTGACCACATCTGTGGGGATCTGGCGACGTCCATCTTGCCATTTTATTCCCAAAAATTGAATCTCCTGTGCAGGTCCCTTGACCTTACTCCGCTTCATGGCAAATCCAGCTTTTTGCGGGATTTGGATTATTTTCCTCCCTTTCTCAAAGACTTCTGCTGCTGTGTCACCCCACACGATAATGCCATCAATGTATTGCAGGTGTTCTGGAGCTTGCCCCTGTTCTAGTTCAGTGTGGCTCAGTCCATGGCAGAGGGTAGGGCTGTGTTTCCACCCCTGGGGCAGTCCGTTCCAAGTGTACTGGACACCCCTCCAAGTAAAAGCGAACTGTGGCCTGCACTCTGCTGCCACAGGGATTGAGAAAAATGCATTGGCAATATCAATTGTGGCATCCCACTTGGCCGCCTTGGACTCCAGTTCTTACTGAAGTTCTAGCACGTCCGGTACGGCAGCACTCAAGGGTGATGTGACTTCATTCAGGCCACGATAATCTACTGTTATTCTCCACTCTCCGTTAGGCTTTTGCACTGGCCATATGGGGCTATTGCAGGGTGAGCGGGTCCTTTTGAACACTCCTTGGCTCTCCAGTCTATGGGTCAGGTAATGGATGGGAATCAGGTAGTCTCACTTGGTGCGATATTGCCGCCGGACCACTGTGGTGGTTGAGATGGTCACTTGTTGTTCTTCGACCTTCAGCAACCCCACAACAGAAGGATCTTCTGAGAGACCAGGCAAGGTGAACAGCTGCTCAATTTCCTCTGTCTCCAAAGCAGCAATACCAAAAACCCATTGGTAAACTTTTCATAGAATCATAGAATAGTTAGGGTCGGAAAGGACCTTAAGATCATCTAGTTCCAACCCCCCTTGCCATGGGCAGGGACACCTCCCACTAAACCATGCCATCCAAGGCTATGTCCAACCCTGCCTTGAACGCCGACAGGGATGAAGCATTCACAACTTCCCTGGGCAACCCATTCCAGTGCCTCACCACCCTTACAGTAAAGAATTTCTTCCTCAGATCCAATCTAAACTTCCCCTGTTTAAGTTTGAACCCATTACCCCTTGTCCTCTCACTACAGTCCCTAATGCAGAGTCCCTCCCCAGCATCCCTATAGGTCCCCTTCAGATACTGGAAAGCTGCTATGAGGCCTCCACACAGCCTTCTCTTCTCCAGGCTGAACAGCCCCAATTTTCTTAGCCTATCTTCATACGGGAGGTGCTCCAGGCCCCTGATCGTCCTCGTGGCCCTCCTCTGCACTTGTTCTAACAGTTGCATGTCCTTTTTATGTTGAGGACACTAGAACTGCACACAATACTCCAAGTGAGGTCTCACAAGAGCAGAGTAAAGAGGGGGGGGGGGGGATCACCACCCTCGACCTGCTGGTCACGTTCCTTTTGATACAGCCCAAGATACGGTTGGCTTTCTGGGCTTCAAGTGCACTCTGCCGACTCATGCTCATTTTTTCATCGACCAACACCCCCAAGTCCTTCTCCACAGGGCTGCTCTGCATCTCTTCTCCGCCCAACATGTAGCTGTGCCTGGGATTACTCCGATCCAGGTGCAGAATCTTGCACTTGTCATGGTTAAACGTCATCAGGTTGGCAGCAGCCCACCTCACAAGCGTGTCAAGGTCCCTCTGGATGGCATTCGTGCGGCCATCCACCCAGTTCTTTATCCACCGAGTGGTCCACCTATCAAATTGATGTCCCTCCAACTTAGAGACAAGGATGTCATTTGAGACAGTGTCAAACGCTTTACACAAGTCCAGGTAGATGACATCAACTGCTCTACCCCTGTCCATCAGATCCATAGCCCCAATATGGAAGTCCACCAAATTGGTCAGGCAGGATTTCCCCTTAGTGAAGCCATGCTGGCTGTCACCAAGCACCTTGTTGTGTTTCATGTGCCTCAGCATGCCTTCCAGGAGAATCTGCTCCAAGATTTCCCCAGGCACAGAGGTGAGGCTGACTGGTCTGTAGTTCCCCAGCTCATCCATTTTCCCCTTCTTGAAAATGGGGGTTATATTTCCCTTTTTCCAGTCGTCGGGAACTTCACCTGACTGCCATGATTTTTCAAATATGATGGACAGTGGCTTAGCAACTTCATTTGCCAGATCCTTCAGGACCCGCGGATGGATTTCATCAGGTCCCGTGGACTTCAGGTTTCTAAGATGGTCTCGAACCAGATCCTCTCCTACAGTGGGCCCAGGGTCTTCATTCTCACAGTCCCTGCATCTGCCTTCCAAGACTTGGGTGGTGTGGTCATAGCATTTTCCGGTGAAAACTGAGGCAAAGAAGTCATTAAGAACCTCAGCCTTCTCCAAATTCAGGGTAGCCAGTTCTGATAGTTTCTGGAGGGGCCCACGTTGTCCCTAGCCTGTCTTTTATTTGCCTTATGCCTATAGAATCCCTTCATGTTATCCTCAACATCCCTAGCCAAGTTTAATTCTAACTGGGCCTTAGCTTTCCTAACCTGGTCTCTAGCTTCCCAGAAAACATCCTTGTATTCTTCCCAGGCCGCCTGTCCTTGCTTCCACCGTTTTTAAGCCTCTTTTTTCCTTCAAATTTTCCTCAGCAGGTCCTTATCCATCCAAGGAGGTCTCCTGACTCTCCTGCTGAACTTCCTTCTAGTTGGGATGTATCGCTCCTATGTTTGTAGCAGGTGATCCTTGAATATCACCCAACAGTCTTGGGCCCCCCTGCCCTCTAGGGCTTTATCCCATGCAACATTACTAAGCAGGTTCCTGAAGAGGCCAAAGTCTGTCCTCTTGAAGTCTAGGGCAGTGAGCTTGCTGCACGCCCTTCTCACTGTTTGAAGATCTCGAATTCAACCATCTCATGATCGCTGCAATCAAGGCTGCCCTGGAGTGTCACATTTCCAACCAGCCCTTCCCTGTTGGTGAGGACGAGGTCAAGCATGGCACCTCTCCTTGTCGGCTCCCCTATTACTTGCAGAAGGAAGTTGTCTTCCACACAATCGAGGGACATTCTGGACTGATTGTGCTGGGCTGTACCATCCCTCCAACAGATATCAGGGTGATTGAAGTCCCCCATGAGAACAAGGGCCTGCGAGCGTGAGGCTGTTCCTATCTGTCTATAGAGCGCTTCATCCATCGAGTCCTCTTGGTCAGGCGGTCTGTAACAGATCCCCACAATAATGTCTCCCATCGCTGTTCTCCCTTTAACCCTGACCCACAAACTCACTGTCGACTGCTCACCTGTCCCCAGACAAGAGTTCCATACTCTCCAGCCTATCCCTAACATAAATAGCAACTCCCCCTCCCCACCTACCAGGCCTGTCTTTCCTAAAGAGCCGGTAACCTTCCATTCCAACACACCAGTCATAGGAGCCATCCCACCATGTTTCTGTGATGCCTATGATATCAGACCCCCGTAGACGTGCACATATCTCTAATTGCTCTTGTTTGTTCCCCATGCTACGGGCATTTGTGTAGAGGCATTTGAGCTGAGATCCAATTGAAGCTGTTTCATTGGCTGGAGCAGCTGGAATATCCCTACATTGCTCCGAACGTTTACTATAGGTGCTAGCAACCGACTGGGTGTGTTGGGATGGAATGCTGCCCCCCTCCCCCAACACATCTAGTTTAAAGCATCCTTAACCAGTCTGGCAAGCCTCCTACCAAATCCACTCTTCCCTTTCTTTGTCAGACCAGCTCCACCAGCCCCCAGTAGACCTGACCTACTAAATTGAGTCCCATGTTCTAGATACCCAAACCCCTGACTATAGCACCACCCTTCTAACCATTTATTAACCTGGCCAATCCTCCTTGCCTTTTCAAGGTCCTGCCCTGTATCCTGGAGAATTGACGAAAAAACAATCTGAGCTCCAGGGCTCTTAACCACCTCTCCCAGAGCTGTGTAGTCCTTCTTTATGTTCTCCAGGCTACTGCTGTCTATATCACTAGCACCCACATGGATCACTAGAAGTCAGTAATAGTCAGTGGGACTGACTAGAGCAGGCAGCCTCTCTGCAACATCCCTGATCCGTGCTCCTGGTAGGCAACACACCTCCCTTGAGCCTGGGTCAGGCCGACAGATGGGTGCCTCTG
The DNA here is from genome assembly GCA_039720435.1 of Amazona ochrocephala. Lineage (NCBI taxonomy): Eukaryota > Metazoa > Chordata > Aves > Psittaciformes > Psittacidae > Amazona > Amazona ochrocephala. The sequence goes on from CM077908.1 coordinate 27,001,132, forward strand.
TTCCTTTCAGAGTAGAGTCCCCTACTACTACGACCCGCCACTTTTTATGGCAGCACCAGTAGTGATCTTCTTTACCAGTGCATCAGCCGGTTGTTCCTGGTGCGATCGTGTTTCTTCATCAGCCCCCTGCAGGACAGCAAAGCGGTTCTGGGTGGGGACAACAGATGTAGGAGGAAGCCCCTTGCTTTTAATTTTCCTCTTCCTCCTTTTTTTATTATTTTTTTCTGTTACTGTTTCCCAGCTTCCTGGGTTAGCGGCCTCCTTTCCTGCATGAGCGACAGTGGACACTTGAGGCCCCTGCACAGTCTGGTCCTGGAGCAAGCAGTGCTGCTTCCTCTCAGCTTCCCTGACATCATGCAGCCTAGTAACAGCATGCCGCAGCTCAGCCACCTGCTGCAGGAGGACCTCCACCAGGGAGCAGCAAGTGCAGCCCTGCCCACTGTGCACCCTCCCCTCAGGACACCAGTGCAGGTCTTTGAAGTACCCTCTCCTGAGGTAGCCTATGCCAAGGATGCATGGAGCCTCTGGACCAGTCATAACGGGGTGCTTTTGCCACTTCCTCACAGTCAGGCTGATTTCAGCCTCCAGTACAGTCAACTCTTGGGATCCTCCTGTCACTCCAGAAATATAAACGGGTTCCACCCCTTGACAGCTTGATGGCATCAGGGTACAGTGTGCACTGGTGCCTACTAGAGCCTTACACTTCTGTGGGACTGATGTGCCGGGCCATCTGATCCACACAGTCCAGTAAATCCAACTGTCCCCTACCTCCACCTGGCTGGAGGCGGGGCCCCTCTCATAATGATCACGACACTGGTCACTTACGTCTTATTGACAGGGATTAGTGTTTATCGCAGCAGCTGGAGTAAAATCAGCTCTTCCACTCTATCTGGGAACCTGCTCACCAGAGACTGAAGTCATAGCTTTCATGGGATGATCATCCTTGACCTTTATTCTCCTCTTTAATTCACACACCTGTTCCTCCAGAGCTGAGGTACGTTTTCCATACCACTTCCTCATGTCTTCTCCATGATACCGCAGGTAAAACCATAGGGTGGCCCGTGGTGTATACCTCCTATATCTTCTCTCTCAAGCAGTAGGACGCCTTTTGTTAATAGCTGAGACATGGGTTGGTACACGTGGGAAGCTGGACAGATCGGATAGATCATCTCTCAATTGCTTGAACTCCTGAGACAGTTTTTCCACAGCTGAAATGATGGAAGGGGTGAGATTGTCTTTGAACTCTCGGAGTTCACTAATCAGTTCATCCACTGTTGGTGGATCTATGTCACTGCAGGTTATTGCTGCCAAAGAGTGGGCATATGGCGACGGTGCATTCCGTGTAAATTTCTGCAATATGGGTCGTGTACATTTGACTTCATCTGGATCTATGGGTGCATTCTCGGCATCCAGCCTGGGAGCGATCATAGAATCATAGAATAGTTAGAGTTGGAAAGGACCTTAAGATCATCTAGTTCCAACCCCCCTGCCATGGGAAGGGACACCTCCCACTAAACCATGCCATCCAAGGCTCTGTCCAACCCCACCTTGAACGCCGCCAGGGATGGAGCATTCACAACTTCCCTGGGCAACCCATTCCAGGACCTCACCACCCTTACAGTAAAGAATTTCTTCCTCAGATCCAATCTAAACTTCCCCTGTTTAAGTTTGTACCCGTTACCCCTTCTCCTATCACTACAGTCCCTTATGAAGAGTCCCTCCCCAGCATCCCTATAGGCCCCCTTCAGATATTGGAAGGCTGCTATGAGGTCTCCACACAGCCTTCTCTTCTGCAGGCTGAACAGCCCCAATTTTCTCAGCATATCTTCATACAGTCATTCCCTACTTTCTAGTTCGTGACTGTCAGCCCCATTGTCCCACCATAGGAGCAACCAGGTGATGAATCCAGAAAGTGGCACAGGCAATCCAGAAAGTGGCACAGGCAATCCAGAAAGTGGCACAGGCAATCCAGAAAGTGGCACAGGCAATCCAGAAAGTGGCACAGGCAATCCAGAAAGTGGCACAGGCAATCCAGAAAGTGGCACAGGCAATCCAGAAAGTGGCACAGGCAATCCAGAAAGTTCCTCGATTGTGTGGAAGACAACTTCCTTCTGCAAGTAATAGAGGAGTCGACAAGGAGAGGTGCCATGCTTGACCTCGTCCTCACCAACAGGGAAGGGCTGGTTGGAAATGTGACACTCCAGGGCAGCTTTGGTTCCAGTGATCATGAGATGGCTGAGTCTGAGATCTTCAGGACAGTGAGAAGAGCATGCAGCAAGCTCTCTGCCCTAGACTTCAAGAGAGCAGACTTTGGCCTCTTCAGGAACCTGCTCAGTAAGATTCCATGGGATGTAGCCCTAGAGGGCAGGGGGGCCCAAGACTGTTGGTTGATATTCAAGGATCACCTGCTGCAGGCTCAGGAGCGATGCATCCCATCTAGAAGGAAGTTTAGCTGGAGGGCCAGGAGACCTCCTTGGATGGATAAGGAGCTGCTGAGCAAAATTCAAAGGAAAAAAGAGGCTTAAAAAAGGTGGAAGCAAGGTCAGGCGGCCTGGGAAGAATACAGGGATGTTGTCTGGGAAGCTAGAGACCAGGTTAGGAAAGCTAAGGCCCAGTTAGAATTAAACTTGGCTAGGGATGTTAAGGATAACTGGAAGGGATTCTATAGGCATAAGGCAAATAAAAGACAGACTAGGGACAACGTGGGCCCCTCCGGAAGGTTGAACCGGTCTTGTTTAACATCTTTGTCGGTGACATGGACAGTGGGATTGAGTGCGCCCTCAGCAAGTTTGCCAATGACACCAAGCTGTGTGGTTCGGTTGACGGGTAAAGTCTTTCTGCATATTCCTTAGCTCGGTTGAGGTGCGGGGTCGGGAAGTCACCTCTTTGTCTTCTTCCTCTGATTCACGTAATAATAACTCTTGTTCTGATGCTGTCCCGTGTAGTAAGTGCATTGGTTCTTCATATTTCCTCATCTTTCTTGCCTCTATTTTTGCTTTTCCCCTTGCGTACAGGGGCAACCGATATTGGCACGAACTGGTCCTCTGGTTTAGCTGCAGTGATTATCACTGTGGTTGCAGTGGCTGTAGTATCTGTTGTCAGGGCTTGGGTTGCTGCTGTATTTGTCACTGGGGTTGGTGTAGTTGCTGTGCTTGGAATCGGATTACCTGCGTTGTCCGTTGTAGTCAGAGTTTGAGTAGCTGCTGCCCTTGTCACTGGGGCTGGTGCAGCTGCTGCGCTTGGAGCTGGAGCAGCCGCGCTTTCTGTTGCGGTCAGAGTTTGAGTAGCTGCTGTACTTGTCACTGGGGCTGGTGTAGTTGCTGTAATTAAGAGTTGGAGTAGCTGCCTTATCTGTTGTAGTCAAACTTTGAGTAGCTGCTGTACTTGTCACATGGGTTGGTGTAACTGCTGTATTTGGAGTTTGAGTAGCTGCGTTGTCTGTGGCTTTGCCATCAGATCCAGAGACATTTTCTTCCCTTTGAAGGTGCTGGATAGTGTTGAACAGGGCTCTGTAAGCATAGGCCAAGCCCCAGCACGTTGCCATGATTTGTCCCTTTCTGCTATGACCAGGATGACAACACACCTCATTTAAGTGTTTTACTAATTTTTCTGGATCTTGCACTTGTTCAGTGGTGAAGTTCCAAAGCACAGGAGGAGCCCACTGGCCTAGATACTTGCCCATACTATCCCACACACCCTGCCACTCATGACTGTCCAGCCTCGGGGAAAATCTCTTGGTCCTCCTATATCATTGTCTAACCCTAGACAAGGCCCAAACCCAACTCTGCTTAACTTTGGAGATCAGACGAAATGGTCGTGGGTAAAACACACTCCGTATGTGCGCTAACATGCTGATCCCCATCACAATCAGCAGGCAGGCCTTAAGGGTATCCAAAGGCCATTCGAAACCTTCAGAACTCTCAAGTGATGCTGTGAATAGTCTGAGGCGGGGGGGGGGGCTGGGAATGTAAGGGAATGTCTCCTTCATAGGCTGACCACCTGAGGAGGGGAAAAAAGATGTGTAATTTCTAAACACTTCTATTATATACCTCCCAAAGTATAGAGGTGGTGACCACACTGGGAACGCAAGCCAGATCAGTTTCATGATCAATGAGTCTACTGTATTACAAGTCATTACCATAAAGTAAAACGAAACAAGAACCTTAGCCCAGGCCCCCCAGTCGATAAACACAAAAACATCAAATGCTGGCTGTAAGTAAGGTATGACATGCTGAAACTCTGAGATCAAGAGCAACAACTTTGAGATCCAATAAATCAGCATTGTGATGAGTGACTATTAATCCAAAATGATGAATGCTTATCACAAACATGATCAGACACACTGGTCAGATCTGTCGTTATCTCAATCCTTCGTACCCCACGTTGGGCACCACATACAGATCTCGTGATTTAAGCCCAGCTGGCAACCCAGAACCACACAGACCCTCGCTCACTCCACCACCCTTCCTCCCCCTGCTCCCGGAGGGATGGGGAGGAGAATCGAAAGAATTTAACTCCCACGGGTTGAGATAAGAACAGTCCAGTAACTAAGGTATAACACAAAACCACTACTGCTACCACCAATAATAATAACAATAAGGTAAATAACAAGGGAAGAGAATACAACCGCTCACCATCTGCCCACTGATACCCAGCCCAACCCGAGCAGTGATCTAGCCCTTCCAGGTAACTGCCCCCAGTTTCTGTACTGGGCATGACGTGCTGTGGTATGGAATACCTCTTTGGTCAGTTTGGGTCAGGTGTCCTGTCTCTGCTTCCTCCTAGCTTCCCCTCCTCCCTGGCAGAGCATGAGACTCAGAAAAGTCCTCGGTCAGAGTAAACATTACTGAGCAGCAACTAAAACCATCGGTGTTATCAGCGCTGTTCCCAGGCTGAAAGTCAAAAACACAGCACTGCACCAGTTACTAAGAAGGAGAAAAATGACTGCTACTGCTGAACCCAGGGCACTAGGTGTCGTGGTTTAAGCCTCTATAACTCACGCAGTCGCTCTCTCTCTCACTCCCTCTTTCTTCCCCCCAGCTCCCGAGGGGATGGGGAAGAGAATCAAAAGAATGCAACTCCCACAGGTTGAGATAAGAACAGTTTAGTAACTAAGATATACAACAAATCAGTACTGCTACCACCAATAATAATAATGACAAGAGAAAATATAAGGGAAAAGAATACAATCGCTCACCACCCGACACCAAGCCCGACCCAGCAGCGAACCCCCGCAGTGCACCCCCCACCCTTCCGGGTCTCTGCCCTCTGTTTTTACATCCTGGGCATGACGTGATGTGGTATGGAATAACCTCTTTGGTCAGTTTGGGTCAGGTGTCCTGTCTCTGCTTCCTCCTGGCTTCCCCTCCTCCCTGGCAGAGCATGAGACTCAGAAAGTCCTTGGTCAAACCAAAATATTACCAAGCAGTAACTGAAAACACTGCTGCTATCAGCGCTGTTCCCAGGCCCAAAATCAAAAACACAGCACTGCACCAGCTACCAAGAAGGAGAAAAATGACTGCTACTGCTGAACCCAGGACACTAGGGCAGTGAGACCCTCCAGTGCTTTGGAACTTCACCCCTGAACAATGTGAAATCCAGAAAAACTAGTAAAATACTTGGGAAAAGGTACGCTGTCATCCTGGCAATACCAGAGAGTTACAAATAATCACAATGGGCTGGGGTCTGGCCTATGCCTACAGAGCCCTGCTCAACACTATCCAGTACCCTCAAGGGGAACAGAAGGTCTCTGGTTCTGATGCAAAGTAACAGACACTGCAGCCACTCCAACCCCAGTAGCAGACACTGCAGCTGAACCAATCCGTGCCACTATTAGTTGCCCCTGTACAGAAGAGGAAATGCACACAAAAAACAGCTCATGTAGTGAAAGGGGACAAAGCAGGGCCAGCACACAAAACCGATGAAGAGGCAGAACCAGAGAGAACTTTTCAATCCCTGTCCCCGAGTGAGCTGCAGGATATACAAAAAGATTTTGGCCATCATCCAGGTGAGCACATTATCACCTGGCTGCTCCAATGCTGGGATAATGGAGCTAGCAGCCTGGACTTAGAGGATAGGGAAGCCAAGCAGCTGGGATCACTTTCTAGGCAAGCAGGCATTGACAAGGAGATTGAAAAAAGGATACAAACCCTCAGCCTCTGGAGGTGACTCCTATCAGCCATGAGGGAAAGGTATCCCTTCAAGGAAGATGCATGCAACCCAGGGAAGTGGACAAAATGGAGAGAGGTATCCAGTACCTGAGGGAATTAGCTGTACTAGAGCTGATTTATTTTGACCCAAACAATGCAGTTACCCACAGATCTACCCAGAGTCCAGTGTGCACAGGTCATGTGGCAGAAAGTGGTACCAAGTGCACCATTGTCATATGCCAATTCACTGGCAATACTGACCTGGAAAGGCTCAGGCACACCAGCGGTGAATGAATTAGCCTGCCAACTCCGGTAATACGAAGAAAATCTCTCTTCCTCCATACAGTCTTATTTCTCAGCTGTGGAAAAGCTGTCCAAGCGTTATGAGAAACTGCTGCAGACATTCAATGTGGATAGATCCTATTCCCACCTTGTATAGGCCAGTATCTCAGCCACTGTGAAAGTCTAATGGGGAGTGAAGACTAACAGTAGACTGGGGTGGCCTTAATGAAGTCACACCACCCTTGAGTGCTGCTGTACCGGACGTGCTAGAACTTCAGTAAGAACTGGAGTCCAAGGCAGCCAAGTGGGATGCCACAATTGATATTGCCAATGCATTTTTCTCAACCCCTGTGGCAGCAGAGTGCAGGCCACAGTTCGCTTTTACTTGGAGGGGCGTCCAGTACACTTGGAACGGACTGCCCCAGGGGTGGAAACACAGCCCTACCCTCTGCCATGGACTGAGCCACACTGAACTAGAACAGGGGCAAGCTCCAGAACACCTGCAATACATTGATGGCATTATCGTGTGGGGTGACACAGCAGCAGAAGTCTTTGAGAAAGGGAGGAAAATAATCCAAATCCCGCAAAAAGCTGGATTTGCCATGAAGCGGAGTAAGGTCAAGGGACCTGCACAGGAGATTCAATTTTTGGGAATAAAATGGCAAGATGGACGTCGCCAGATCCCCACAGATGTGGTCAACAAGATAACAGCAATGTCTCCACCAACTAACAAGAAAGAAACACAAGCTTTCTTGGGTATTGTGGGGTTCTGGAGAATGCACATCCCAAATTACAGTTTGATTGTAAGCCCTCTCTGTCATGTAACCCGGAAGAAGAATGATTTTAGATGGGGCCCTGAGCAACAACAAGCCTTTGAACATATTAAATGAGAGATAGTTCATGCAGTAACCCTTGGACCAGTCCTGACCTGCCAAGATGTGAAAAACGTGCTTTACGCTGCAGCTGGGGAGAATGGTCCCACCTGGAGCCTCTGGCAGAAAGCTCCAGGGGAGACACTAGGTCGACCCCTTGGCTTTTGGGGTCGAGGATACAGAGGATCCGAGGCCAGCTATACCCCAACCAAAAAAGAGATACTGGCAGCCTATGAAGGGGTTCGAGCTGCTTTGGAAGTGACTGGCACTGAAGCACAGCTCCTCCTGGCACCCCGGTTGCCTTTGCTGGGCTGGATGTTCAAAGGCAGGGTCTCCTCTACACATCATGCAACCGATGCTACATGGAATAAGTGGGCTGCACTAATTACACAACGAGCTCAAATAGGAAATCCCAGTTGTCCAGGAATTCTAGAAGTCATCATGGACTGGCCAGAGGGCACGGATTTTGCACGGTCACCAGAGGGGAGGAGGAGATGCATGCTGAAGAATCCTCACTGTACAATAAACTGTCAGAAAGTGAGAAGCCATGTGCCTTGCTTAATGAAGGGTCCTGCCTTATTGTGGGAAAGCATCGGAGATGGAAGGCAGCTGTATGGACTCCCCTACGACAAGTTGCAGAAACTGCTGAAGGAGAGGGTGAATCGAGTCAGTTTGCTGAGGTAAAACCCATCCAGCTGGCCTTGGACATTGCTGAACGAGAAAAACGGCCAGTACTTTATCTCTATACTGACTCATGGATGGTGGCAAATGCCCTGTGGGGATGGTTGCAGCAATGGAGGCAGAGTAGCTGGAACGCAGAGGTAAACCCTCTAATTTGGGCTGCCGCACTGGGGCATGATATAGGTGCTTGGGTGCAGAACCTGGTGGTGAAGGTACACCAGGTACATGATCATGTACCCAGGAGTAGGGCCACTGAGGAACACCAGAACAACCAACAGGTGGGTAAAGCTGCTAAGATTGAAGTGGCTCAGATGGACTTAGATTGGCAACATACAGGTGAGTTATTTTTGGCCAGGTGGGCCCCTGACACTTGAGGCCATCAAGGCAGGGATGCAACATATAGATGGGCTTTGATCGAGGGGTGGACTTAACAATGGACACTATTGCCCAGGTTATTCATGAAAAAACCACTCTGCTATGGAGGACGATGGTTGAAGTACAAATACGGGGAGGCCTGGCTGGCTGACTGACTGTATGTCTCTCCCACCAAACCGCCAAGGCAAGTGCCATGTGCTTGAAATGGTGGAAGCAACCAACAGATGATTGGAACTAGATGATCATAAAGTCCTTCCCAACCCTAACTATTCTATGATTCTATGTCTTCAAACATAAGCTGTGCCGCACACCACTGACCTGGAACACTGTCCTGGGCCTTAAAATAAGTCTTGTGGTGACATGGCATCCCAGAAAGTATTGAGTCAGAGAATGGGACTTATTTCCATAGTAACCTTACAGACACTTGGGCCAAAGAGCGTAGAATCATAGTATGAACTAAGTTGGAAAAGACCTTTAAGATCATGTTGTGGTTTAAACCCAGCCAGTAACTAAGTACCATGCAGCCACTTGCTCACTTCCCCACTTCTCCCCCCACCCCCCATACTCCCAGAGGCATGGGGAGGAGAATCGAAAGAATGTAAATCCCACAGGTTGAGATAAGAACAGTCCTGTGACTAAGGTATAATACAAAGCCACTACTACTCCCACAAGTGATGCACAATGCAATTGCTCACCACCCACCAACCAATACCCAGTCCAACCGGAGCAGCGATCTAGGCCTTCCAAGTGCCTAACCCCAGTTCATATACTAGGCATGACATGCTGTGGTATGGAATACCCCTTTGGCTAGTTTGGGTCAGGTGTCCTGTCTCTGCTTCCTCCTCGGCTTCTTGTACCCCTCCTCACTGGCAGAGCATGAGACTTGAAAAGCCCTTGATTGGGGTAAGTGCTACTAAGCAACAACTAAAACAGTGGTGTGTTATCAGCACTGTTCTCAGACTAAAGCCAAAACCACAGCACTGCACCAGTTACTAAGAAGGAGAAAAATAACCGTTACAGCTGAACCCAGGACAGCATCCACCCCTTACTCCATACCATTCATGTCATGCTCAGGTCCCATATTTTTCAATACGCCATAGCTTTTTGTCTCTTTGTATATATACACACACGTATATATATGTATACACACACAGACAGGTATCATTCCTTAGTCCATGGATGGACCATCTCTATAAAGTTTGGTGAGTTCATTCAGTCCATGATGTCAGGCTCCATCTGTTGTAGCAGTCTTTCAGGGCAGGAGAGACAGTGTGTAGTGTTGGACTGTTGCCTGCTTATGACACCGCTGAACTGAGCAACAACAAGCCTTTGAACATATTAAACAAGAGAGTTCATGCTGTAGCCCTTGGACCAGTCCAGACCTGGCAAGATGTGAAAAATTAAACGAGAGACAGAAGATGAACTTTTTATAAATTCACATTTAACTACTGTAGGAATTAGGTGACCTTTTTAAAACAGACTCTCTTTCTGTAACAGTCCTATCACAAGCAAAAAGCATTTGCAACTAACATCTAAGGACAGCCTGCCTTCTGAACTCAGCAAATAAGGGGATAGCCCAGGTTACATTAACTTCAAGAGCAGATACAGGGGTTTAGAGTATAGTTTCTATGCGTGACTGTTACCCAAGTAATTCAAAATAGCATCTAGACAGGAAAGGGGAGGGGGGAACCCCCAAATAAACAAAACCACACAAAACCAAAAAAAAAAACCAAAAACAAAAAAAAAACACAACCAACACACCAAATCATCTGTGTTACTTCTTGAGATTAGCTTCACTAATCTAGAAGCTACTTCAGCAAGAAAAGGGTGGTAAACTAGAAATAAACCCACCATCTGCCCATCCTTAATTTACAACAGAAACAAGACAAATTTGTATAATAAATTATAGCAGAAAATATAAATATGCTGGGCAGCTCCTACATTCTAGGAAAAAAGTGAGGAAAGATGATCCAGCACTCATACCACCAGTGAGGGAAATAATAGTCTCACAACCATAAAAAAAAAAAAAAAAATATCACAGAATGGTTTGGGTTTGAAGGGACCTTAAAGCTCACCCAGTTCCAACCCCCTGCCATGGGCAGGGACACCTTCCACTAGACCAGGTTGCTCCAAGCCCTGTCTGTCTAACCTGGCCTTGAACACTTGCAGGGATGGGGCAGCCACAGCTTCTCTGGGCAACCTCTGCCAGTGCCTCACCACCCTCACAGGGATAAACTTCCTTCTGTCTAATCTAAATCTCCCCTCTTTCAGCTTGAAGGCATCCTCCCTTGTCCTGTCCCTTCAGGCCCTTGTCCAAAGCCCCTCTCCAGCTTTCTTTTCGGCCCCTTTAGGCACTGGAAGCTGATCTAAGGTCTCCCCGGAGCCTTCTCTTCTCCAGCCTGAACAACCCTTTTTGAATGGGAAAAACTGATAGCTAGAGGAAGTTGCTAGCTTCTGCAACATGATATGCCACTTAATTCTGCTCTTTTAGTAAAGATGTATGAAAAACAGTGAAATATGCTGCTTATTTAAAATGTATGTCTGGAACCCTGAGCAGCATAAGCTAATTAAAATGCTGCTGTATTTGTTGCAGTTATACTTCAATAAGAAGCTGACTTGCTATTTTATATATTTGAAGTCGGCTAAAATACATATGTACTGCACTGTACAAGAATAATGGGACCAGTGTTACACTACTACCGATTCATCAATTTTTCCTCTTATACTAGGGTCACATGCACTACACACTCTTGCCACCCATTTAAGATTTTCCCAGCAAAACTCAATATGGTACTGACAGAAAATACAGCCTATTAACTATTCCACCTACAAACAACTCTGCTTGCCCTGCAGGAAACAGGCTAAAACCTTGAACTTGGCATAGAAGCTGCTGCTTCAAATCCCAATTGCACCCAATGAAAATCCAGAAACTATGCTTGTATATATTGGAAAAGGATGTGCTTGTATGAGAACTCTTTGTAATTCTATATTAATAGATGATGTTACTATGAATATTATTGATCACACTAACCTTTGCATTTGTAACTTCACTAACATTATTGGGTGTGACTTCAATTATTCAGCTCCTGTTACTTCTCAGCAATTGTTGCGATCAAGATACACGCTGTATAATGACTTGTTATTCACTCCTATTGGGATGAATCTCACATTGGTGAGGAAGCTGCTACACCATGAAGACTTGAAGCAGTTGCTGACCCAGGCCAAGGAAAGAGGACAAAGAACTCTGATCACTGTCCACCATGATACCGAAGAAGTTCATCAGGTGTTGGAAAGAGTCCAGAAAGATGCAGAGCCTAAATGGTGGGACACTCTCTTTGGATGGTCACCAACTGCCACAGGCATTCTGAATAGGATGCTTCACCCTGTTGTGATTTTGTTAATACTTACTGTATTAGGATTTGTCTTGACAATTGCTTTGTATATTAGACTTTGGATTATGTTAAAACACTTAACTAATTTAGCATCCCCACAGGATGTATATGTCCTTAGCAATCTTCACTCAAAAAGTGTATGGGATGTTCCAACTTCCTTCTAAATATTGTAAAGCTTGAGTGACTATAGTCACGGGGTGGATTATGTGGAATAATTAGGAAATTTGGGATAATTGGGAATTAAATCTATATTAAAAATGCAGCATTGTCCACACATAAGAGAAAATGGACTTTCAGGGCCTCTCAGGGCGAGATGCAGCCATACCTGGTATGCCAGGAATGTGCACTCCACAGCGGTTCCCGTAACAGGCGGAGGATAAAGTGAGGTGGAGATTTCGTGGGTATGCTCTGTCCTAACTTCAGCAGATAAAACAGGAACTAGGTGGTACAAGAAACTGATAAGCTGCATACTTGCCATCCTGAACCAGCAGCCTGTCATCTTTTGACAAAATACCGTCCTTAGTGTGAACTTTGCTTCATTATAATACTAAAATACACACCCCTCTCCAGTGCGACCCCCCTCCGAAATAAGACCACCTCTCTCTGAGCATGCTCTCTGAATTTTTAGTCTCATATACCTTTAAATCGAGGCGAGAGAAATTTTCACCAATGGTAATAAAGGTATGTATGACTAGAGTCACTCAAGCTCCACCTTGAAGGTAAAAATAATATAAAATAGCCCAAGAGAAAGGGGGATTTTGGGGAAGATACCATCGTGGACGAGTTGAGGAAGATAACATCAACCGACTCCTGGGACCGGTCGACGGGCTGGACCTCTCTATCCCCCTCCATAGGGATGCCTGTGGGTAAGACTTGCACTGTATCCAGTGCTTTCCTAGGAAAAACTTAGAATCTCTATAGAGTTATTCTTATTTGTCACCTGTATCTTTTAGAGCTAAGCTGTGTCAACTTTATCAAGCGCTTGTATTCATGTAACTATTATATGCATGTGCTTTTGCAGACAGTATTTATCACCGGCAATCCATAAGAACCTGTACCTGTTGCACCAATAAATTTAGTTAATAAGTCATACTGTTTTGATATCTAATTGTCACTATCGGTAAATCCAGACCATTAGAGGTTCGATATAAGCGGACACGGTCGGGTTGAAACCCGGACCATTAGAGGTTCGATATAAGCGAACGCGGTCGGATTGGCTCCCAGACCAGTAGAGGTTCGATATAAGCGAACGCGGTCGGACCGATAGCGGCATATCCGAAAGTAAAACAAGGGGTTTGTCTTCCCCCCCCCCCCCTCTTTAACACAACAATTACAAAACCAAAACATAAGCAAATGAGCTGCTTGCTGTGTTGTATAGTAGAAAACTTCAGTGACCTACACCACCTGAAGACAGAACATTCAAATCCTGAGCAGAAACATCTTCCTTGCAATCTCTTGATTTTTTTTTTTTTTTTTTTTTGAGTTCTCAAACAGCAAAGGCCCCTCTACTTAAGGCTGCTTAAATGGAAATACAGTTCAGCCTATAATCCAACAATGGACTGAAATGTTCAGGAATGGAAGCCACAAGCAAAAGGGAACAACCAGAGTCAGTACATCTGTTAAACAAAGATCTTTCTATGTGTGCAGCTGCCACAGCTGAGGTGACTAACAGTGAAGATACACAAACACGCAGAGAATCCTCACCCTCTGAGAGGGAAACCAGAGTAGATCACTGGATGAGATGGCCCCACGACCATCCAACAATCATACCCACAGCTTTTCCCTCCTCAAACGTCTATCAGACTGGCAACAACCTGGGACTGCTAACAGTACAAAGATCTATCTTAGTGGACCATCATTAATATGACAAAGCAGCAATTTATTTTTTTTTTTAAAGTGGAAAGACTACAAGTTGACCATTCCTCAACTGAGATATCAGATTTCCTCCTGTAACCTGAGAATCAGTCCCAGCCTGCCTCTTTTATAACCCATATGTCCAATTCAATTCGGCTTACTTTAGTAAATAAATCCAGTGCTGCCTAATAACAGAAGAGGAGCATTTACATTCCTGCAGTAACATAAAGTTACAGGAGAACTATGCCTTGAAGAAGGATTGTAGTAAAATAGATACACAACTTCTCTCTTTCCCTTCAAGCTGGGAGAGATCACCTTTACATTACTCAGTAGAATCAATTTATCCAGAGTATAGCTAGATCCCTGCACTAAATACTGGTGTATGTCAAATGTTCATCTCCTTGGGAGAGGGGAGAGAAGGCAGTGAGGGAAAAGGTAGAACTTCTTCATTAGTCCAGTATCATAACACATACAGAACATCCCAAGAAACAGGCAGACCTTCAGAACTGTATACTACTTGCATATGCAATATGGAAGCTCAGGTATTAAAAGGATGACGTTATTATGTCACACAAACAGATGCAGCACAGCCATTCTGTCAACTAAGTGCATCCTTCCCCAGCTCCAAAAGCAGCTTAGACCACCTAGCCATTCATGCCACATCCAACTTCTTCACCTTTGTCTACTCTCATTTATCTTGCATCTTACATGCTTGTGGATTCTTTAAGCTGTGTTTCTTAAGGCTTTTCCAGTTGAAGACCTTCACATAGAAGAGATTACAGAACGTAACAGCAACCTGATCTAGTTGAAGATCATAGAATGGTTTGGGTTGGAAAGGACCTTAAGATCATCTAGTTCTGAATCCTGCCATGTGCAGGGACACCTCACACTAGACCATGTTGCCCAAGGCTCTGTCCAACCTGGCCTTGAACACTGCCAGGAATGGGACACTTACCACTTCTTTGGGAAACTCATTCCAGTGCCTCACCACCCTCACAGTAAAGAACTTCTTCCTTATATCTAACCTGAACTTCCCCTGTTTAAGGTTGAACCCATTACCCCTTGTCCTGTCGCTACAGTCCCTAATGAAGAGTCCCTCCCCAGCATCCTTGTAGGCCCCCTTCAGATACTGGAAGGCTGCTATGAGGTCTCCACTCAGCCTTCTCTTCTCCAGGCTGAACAGCCCCAACTTTCTTAGCCTCTCTTCATACAGGAGGTGCTCCAGCCCCCTGATCCTCCTCATGGCCCTCCTCTGGACTTGCTCCAACAGCTCCATGTCCTTCTTATGTTGAGGACACCAGAACTGTACACAGTATTCCAAGTGGGGTCTAATCTAATAATTTAAAAGACAGAAAACCCCCAATGCTCAGTTTCTCTTAGGAGACCTCAACGCAAGACTACGCTGACTGCAAAAGGTCACTAGGGACACAGAACATGAGTTTATTCAAACCAAGTCAGAGGGGAAAAGCATTAAGCAATGTGCTTGCAGACCAGAGAGGATTACCTACCTAAGTAGTTAGCACACAAAACCTGTGAGTTCAGGCTTGTATTGATCAACTGCAAGCACAGTGATCAACTGTAGTGGTACATGCTGTGAGATCAATAGCACTGCCTTCCTAGTTATCAGAGCAAGCAGACACAATACAGGTAAGGGAAACCAACCTTCAATACGCCCTAGAAGACCTACTTTTTCAAACAAACAAGTTTTTTATAATTTGTCAAGAACTTTTTTTTGCCTTTTCTTCAAACAGTAGTTTTCAAAAACATCTCCCAGAGCTTTTCAATTACAAACTCCACTAGACTTTCTTCACGCTGACATGGATCTGAACTACACTGATTCAATTTAAATAGATAGTAATATCTTTAGGTAGAGATCCCTGTAAAATAACAGCTGAAGCTCTGGAATTTATCGTTGAAAAGACTGGGAATGTACGTTAGAAATAAAATGCCAGAGAATGCTGGACAGAAGTTCTGTCTAATAAGCAAAACTAAATTTCTTGCAGATCAGTTTATCAAAATATTCAGCCCAGCACCAACTGTAAAATACAAGAACAGACTGATGGCAAAGACTTATGAAATAGAGACTGGACAGTGACAACAATATTGAATGCCCCAACTTATCAATACCTAAAGTTTGTGGAAGCAGCACAAAACCATAAGCTTATACAATTAAAAAGGAGGAGGACAAGAAAGGTGATGCCTTCTATGGCATTACAGCACTTTTGCCACCAGCATCAGCCAAAACACCTCTAGCTGCCAGTGTGACAGAATTAGATGAGGTGGTCTGCCAGATTGGTCCAGAAACCTGACTCCTATTCTGTTAGAGACTTTTGTCTCTAGGATAAGCACTATACACTGCAGAACACCATGGGAACAATATAGATGCAGCTCTTCCATGTGTTTTTGATGATTTTTAATCATTAAGATTTTTCTGTCTACCAACATCAACTATAAAATAAGTCTCCCAGCTGATCAGTATATTCTCTATACTGACATCCCGGTTTACAGACTGGGGTTAAACCATGACAACTGAGCAGTATACTCTTAAAATATTCTGAAAATTTAAGTTTAACTCATTAGAGATAAACTAACATTTATTCATTCACATATCTTATAACCTGGCATTTCCTTGATTTTCCCTTTGACCTTTCAGGTGGTTGTGCTTTAAGCCCAGCAGCCACTCACTCACTCCCCCCCCCTTATTCCCTACACTCTCCTGGTGGAGCAGGGAGGAGAATCTAAAGAATTGTTCTCAGACTAAAGCCAAAACACAGCACTGCACCAGCTACTAAGAAGGAGAAAAATAACTGTTACAGCTGAACCCAGGACACAGATACTTTAGTTTCAGCTTATACTTAACTTATGCAGCGTGTCCAATCTTAGAAGCAACTTCTTCCCCAATTCATTTGTTCTGCAGTGCATGCAAAGGGGGTAAAAAAGTAGTATCAAACTTGCAGGCCAGATCCAGCTGGTGAGACCAGAAAGGTGGAAGCAAAACTGAAAGTGATTGCAAGACTAAACCCATGAGCTTGCAAAAGCTAACTTTAAAGATCACACGTTTTGTTTCCCCCTATCCATAGTATTAAAGTTTTGCCTAAAAGGTTTAAGTCACCCAATTGTAATGATTACCTAAAGCATGACTGCCACTTCCAAATCACAGCTTTGAGTGTACAGAAAACTGAAGCCATTAAGTAGCAGTACTACGATTGTACTGCAACCTAACACCATCCTGCACGTGGCCTTGAATAAATTGGTCCAACTCTGCTATGCTGCTACCACACACACCATCTCAGCCCCATTCTCTTCTGCATAGCTAGTAAAGTACTACACATATGGAGAGTTCTGTATGGAGAGTAGGAGGCCATGACAGATTTTACCCCCCACTTCCCTGAGCAATACTGCTGCAGAGCAGAAATGCCAGGGACGTCATCCCTAGAAAGCCAGCACTTGCAGGAGTGCCTGCACAGGGGCAGAAAGTCTCATGCACTGAAGATAAGGGAAGGCAAGGAAAGGGTCTGCTAATTGCAGTACTGCCTCTTCCTCTTTTTCCTTAACACCCTAGATCACACTTGGAGTAAGATCCCCCCCCCCAGCTTCTGCAAAAGCCTCTTAACCCCATAACATGCTGTGAGATGCAGTATGCCTTCTGAGTAGCACAGCTTTTATTTTTTAACTTTTTTTCTCTCTTCCTTCTTATCAATTTTTAAGTGATATGGGGAATAAAAACACTTGATTAGGTAATCACTCATTTAACAGAATCACAAAATCATTAGGGTTGGAAGAGACCTCTGGAGATCATATAGTCCAACCCCCCTGCCAAAGTAGGGCCACCCAGACCAGGTTACACAGAAACATGTCCAGGTGGGTTTTGAATGTCTCCAGAAAGGGAGACTCCACAACCCCCCTGGGCGGCTTGTGTCAGGGATCTGCCACCCTGTTGAGGTAAAGAAGTTCTTCCTCATGTTGAGCTGAATCTTCTTGTGGTTTAGTTTATGGCCATTGCTACTCATCCTGTCCCTGGGCACCACTGCAGAGTCTGGCACCATCCTCTTGGCACCCTCCTTTGAGATATTTATATGCATTAATGAGATCCCCTCTCAGTCTTCTCTTCTCTAGACTAAACAGGCCCAGCTCCCAGTCTCTCCTCATAAGAGAGATGATCCAGACCTCTGATCATCCTTGTGGCCTCTGCTGGACCCTCTCCAGTAGCTCCTTGCCTTTCTTGTACTGAGGAGGCCAGAAATGGACACAGTACTCCAGATGTGGCCTCACTAGGGTTGAGTAGAGGTGGAGGATCACCTCCCTCAACCTGCTGGCCACACTCCTCATGATGCTGAACTACTCTCTAGCAAGTCAGCCCCCAACCTGTACTGGTACTTGGGGTTCTTCCTCCCCAGGTGAAGTACCCTACGCTTGCCCTTGTTGAACCTCATGAGGTTTCTCTCTGCCCAATTCTCCAGCCTATCAAGATCCCACTGAATGGCAGCACAGCCTTCAGGTGTATCAGCCACTGTCCCCAGCTCTGTATCATCAGCAAACTTGCTGAGGGTACACTCCAGCCCTTCATCCATGTCACTGATAAACAAGTTGAATAAGACTGGACCCAGTATTGATCCCTGGGGAACACCACTGACTGCAGGCCTCCAACTGGATTCTACTCTGCTGATCACAACCCTCTGAGCTCTGCCATTCAACGAGTTCTCAATCCACCTCACTGTCCATTGCTTGGTGATGACCTCCAGAATGACCTGTTCCATTACCTTCCCAGGGATGGAGGTGAGGCTGGCTGGCCAGTAGTTTCCCAGGTCCTCCTTCTTGCCCATTTTGTAGATGGGTCACATTGGCCTTCCTCCAGCCATTTGGCACCTCTCCCATTCTCCATGATTTTTCAGAGATGATGAAGAGTGGCAGAGCAACAACATCTGCCAGCTCCCTCAGTACCCCTGGGTGCATCCCATCAGGGCCTATTGATTTATGGGTGTTAATTCTGTCTAGCCTATCCCTAACCCAACCCTCTACAATCAGGGGGAAGTCTTCCTTTCTCTGGCCTTCATTGATAACCTCTGAGGTCTGGGACTCCTGAGGGCCATTCTTAGGGGTAAAGACTGACATAAAGAAGGCATTCAGTAATTCTGCCTTCTCTGTGCTTCTGTTACCAGGACACCAATCTGATTCAGCAGCAGCCCCACATTTTCCCCATCTTCCTTTTGCTGATGATATACTTGTAGAAGCCCTTCTTGTAGTCATAGAATCATAGAATAGTTAGGGTTGGAAAGGACCTTAAGATCATCTAGTTCCAACCCCCCTGCCATGGGAAGGGACACCTCCCACTAAACCATGCCATCCAAGGCTATGTCCAACCCTACCTTGAACGCTGCCAGGGATGAAGCATTCACAACCTCCCTGGGCAACCCATTCCAGGGCCTCACCACCCTCACAGTAAAGAATTTCTTCCCCATATCCAATCTAAACTTCCCCTGTTTAAGTTTGAACCTGTTACCCCTTGTCCTCTCACCACAGTCCCTAATGAAGAGTCCCTCCCCAGCATCCCTGTAGGCCCCCTTCAGATATTGGAAGGCTGCTATGAGGTCTCCACACAGCCTTCTCTTCTGCAGGCTGAACAGCCCCAATTTTCTCAGCCTATCTTCATTCTAGAGTGGGCCTTGGCCTTCCTTGTCGCATCCCTGCATACCCTGATGATGTTCCTATAATCCTCCTACTTGGCCTAGCCCTTTTTCCACATCCCATAAATTTCTTTCTTGTGTTTGAGATTTCCTAGGAGCTCCCTGCTCATCCATGCAGGTCTCTTGCCCCCTTTGACTGAATTCTTCATCATGGGGATACACTGGTCTTGGGCCTGGAGGAAGTGGTGCTTAAATACTGACTAGCTCTCTTGGACTCCCTTCTCTTCTAGAGCCTTATCCCATCTATTTATTTCCATCTATTATGATTTATTTTATTTATTAAAAAAACAAAGCAATCCTAAATAGATTTTGAGCTATCAAAACTCAGGAAGACAGATCTTGAATTATACTAAATAGCTTCATAAATGTGTTACGTGTTTTACTTCTAGCACTGAGCTAGAACATAACACAAGGCATTATCAGGAAGTTAGAAACTACAAAACTTTAGTATTCTTACAGCAGTGTATACACCCATGGTATGTCTGCATCTCAAATGCAGAGAAAAATATGATCCTCTTCCCCATTCAAAAGCAAAACAGCTAACTGGAAAAGATCCAGAAACAACTAACATGCATAAACAGAGATGCAGAAGGCCAAGACCCATTAAGTAAACTAAAGTTTGGCTCTTCAGCCTACAAGAAGACTGAATGCAATAGAAATCTGGTCACAAACGGCATAGGAAAGATGAGTACTTGAGTTTTCAGAATGCAAGAATCAGAAATTAACAAATTACCTGACAGCAGACTTGACAAAAGCCTACACACACATGCACACACAACCACCCCCCAAAAGCAGATGTTCTGGTTCTTCACAGAAATTTTGATTGCCATAGGAAGAAATTTGCTTCCAAGCATTATAGGCACTAACTATTTACTCAAATTTCTACAGTAATCAGCTCTTAGAAAGCAAATTCATCAAGGGTTATTAAGCAGAAAAGTATTCCCTTGACTCAGGCAGACCCCAAAATTGCCAGAAAACATAAGAGTGTAAGGAAAGGAGGAGCATCACTCTACTTGCCCGACCTCCCTCTGTTTCCCAGAGTCTAGCCCAGGACAGAGCATCAAGACTCCATCCCTATGAGCTGACCGTGCAGGTTCTCACTTCCATTAAACTGTACCTTCAAAAGCACTATTGAGACGCTGTGAAGGTGGAGCAAAGCCTTACACAAACACAGCACCCACAGGCTCACTCCTCTCTATGTCTATGGGGAGCAGCCCCCAGCCTGCGAGCCCCCCGCTGGGAGACCAGTAGCCCCACAGCCTCCCTGCCGACACTTCACATTTGCTGAATCATGACAGGGGCACAGACACCCTCGCCCCAGACGAGAAGAGGCGGCAGCAAAGTTTGTCCCGACAGCGGGGCAAAGGCCCCAGAGAGCAGCTAGCTGCGCCCCCTTGTTCAGACCCTACTACAAGGGAGACTGAGAACAGGACCAAGGCACCCCCACCCCCTACCGGCCCGCTCATTACCTGCGCGGCGCCTGGCGGCTCTGGCTATCCCCCTGCAATCACTACTCGCCCCTATGAAACCCACACCATATTACCACTTCCAGTCCCACAACCGGACGACGCCATCTTATCTATCTACCGTCCACCTCACTTCCGTTGCGACGCGCCTAGCATTACATCACGAGGTCACCTGCCCCCATCAGCCCAATCGGGGAATGGTCGTGGTGATGTTACCTCAACGAGGGGAGGGAAGGGGAGCTCAGCTCAGGGGAGCTCAGCTCAGGGGAGCTCTGCCTCCTTCCCTGAAGGGTAAGGCAGTGGTGTGGTGGGTGGTGACTCTGGTTCAGGCCCTGTTCTGGGGTGAGAGGGGCAGGAGGTGCTGGAGGAGCCCCTGAGCAGAGGCCCTTGTCTTTGAGGTTTGTTAGATGAAAAAAAAAAGGCATAAAAGAAGTACCTTCTTTATCAGGATCTTTTGTAGTCTGCCTGCATGTCATGTTTTTTTTTTTTTCCTCTCTTCCTTATTCTTTTCTCTGCAATGTCACTTGCAAAACAGCAATCATTAGGTTTGGGTCATTCTAAGTTTTGCCCCTATAAAAGCATAGGAAGACTTGCATATAAGCCATGGGGACACAAGGAAAAACATCCATCCACATCAGTTTTAAACTGGTGTGATTAAATACAAATATTCTATATGCCCTTTAATTCCCCTGCAATAAGGGAGTTTTCTAGGGGAATAGAGCACCTCAAAGTTTGACTAAGCACCTTATCGTGCACCAAGTAACATGCACCAGACCCTCATAGTCACTTGTGGAAGCCAGGTGATAAAGCCAAGCTGTCTGCTAGTTAAATGAGTCTCTCTAAGGAAAACCTGGGATGAAGTTTTGTAAAGCAAAGCTGGTGCCAGGCCTTAGCTCCTCCAGGCTGGCTGTGGAAGGGTTGGAGGTGTTTTATGCTTGTGGTCAGATTTTCCCACAGGAGAGATGGAGAACTTAAGTATAAATTGTGTGTGCTACAATCAACAGGAATATTCTCACAGGCTGGCTCTCAGCGGAGGATACCAAACCTGCATATTCTGCTGCTTCAAGTTGACAGAGGATCCTTCCCATGTCTCCTCAGCGCTGTGGCATCAGTTACTCCTCCTCACTCTCAGACCATGATATAGTTGATTTTTGTCTCACATAAGCAGCACAGGCTGCCAAAATAACGCCTGCCCTGCCCTGCCAGCATTGCCCATCAAGCTTCAGTTGCTCAAAAAGTAAATGAAGAATTAAAAGTTAGCCTGCACCTCTCCTATGCTTAAATTGACAGGGCCTGGAGAGGCCGCCAGCCAACCTTACGGATACATGCAGGTCAGCGAATGGACATGGAGGGAGGCCGGGAATGGACATGAGGCTTCACTCTGAGCAGTACCACCTCCACCAATGCCACTCTGACCCCAACGGGGCCACGCTGCCTGGCAACCGCAAAGGGGGCGGGCAAGTTCGCCGCCCTGCCTCCTCCGATTGCTAAGAAATTAGGCTCTGGGGGGGGTGAAGGAGCTGTTGCAAAGACGCGACGTGACTGCTGTCAAAAAAATTCTGGGGAAGATGTCATGAAGCGCGGTCGGTGTGGTCTGCGGCGGAGACAGTGCCCGGGTCCAGCTCTCGGCACTTATATGCCCTGTCCCCTAGCGGCTACCTCGTGCTCCATGTTGGGCCCAGGCCGGGCTCTCGGCCTCTCCTTCACTTCCTTCTATGGCCCGGAAAACAGTTAGCAGGAAGAGGAAAGCAGCGGTGGCCGTCACCCTCGCAGAGCCCGGGGGGCTCCAGGGGGATCAGGTAGGTCAGGGGAATGGGGAAACGGGTGTATGGAGGTGGGTTACAAGGTGGTGCTTGGGAGGAAGGTTGACCCTGACTGGGGGTTGCCGTGTCCCGATGCCTGGTTAGGGTGCGGAAGGGGGGTGGAGTGGGGTGTTGGGTGCCTGGGGAAGGTGTCCTGGTGGGGGGATGCGGAGTAGTCTTGGTTCCGATGGTGGGGGGATGTCTCGGTGCGATGCAACTGGGCATTCGTTGTTCCCGGCGTCGGGGGCTCTCCCGGGTTCCTGCCGCCCTCTGCTCGGCGCTGTCCCCGTTGGTTTCAGTCGTTCGGCCCGTAAGCGCCGGGGCCCCGCTGTCCCTGGGCTGAGCGATGCTGCGGGGTAACTTCAGGCCGGGCCGGAGGAGACTGATAAACGATGTGGTCGGTATCGGGCGGCCCCTGCAGTGTCACCCATAAACCTGCCGAATTAACGGCGGGAGGCTGACAGGGCTGTTCTATTTAAAGAGCTTCTCCGCTTCCTCTTCTTTCTATAAGCATCTGGCGTCTCAACAGTGCCGAATCGGTGTGAACTGTTTTTAATGTCATCTCAGTGTTGCTTCTTTAGCAAACATTTATGTTTATTTTTATGTTGCTGAGAGTTGTATCGGCTTTTACAAGTTAATCTTTGGTGTAGTTTTCCATTGGTAGTTTGGAAGACTTCAGTATTTTGCTGAGACTGTCTTTGAATTTAAAAAGATCATGTATCTTGGGCTGTGTCCAAAAGAGCGTCAAGGGAGGTCATTCTGTCCCTCTGCTCTACTCTGGTGAGACCTCACCTAGAGTACTGCATCCAGCTCTGGAGTCCTCAGTGAAGGAAAGACATGGACCTGTTGGAGAGGGTCCAGAGAAGGGCCACAAAAATGATCAGAGGGATAGAGCACCTCCTATGAGGAAAGGTTGAGAGTAGAGTTGGGGCTGTTCAGACTGGAGAAGAGAAGGTTCCAGGAAGACCTCTTAAAAGGGGCCTATATGAAAGATGGGGAAAGACTTTTTAGCAGGGCCTATTGCGACAAGACAAGGGATAATGGTTTTAAACTAGAAGAGGGAAGATTCAGCCTGGATGCAAGGAAAAAAATATTTACAAAGAGAATGGTAAAATACTGGCACAGGTTGCCCAAAGAGGTGGTAGATGCACCATTCCTGGAGGCATTCAAGGCCAGGCTGGATCTGGGCAACCTGATCTAGTTGAAGATGTCCCTGCTCATTTCAGGAGGGTTGGACTAGATGACCTTTGAAGGTCCCTTCCAGCCCATACTATTCTATGATTCTATGTCTTTACGTTTGTTCTAGTTGCTTTATCTAATTTTCATGCTTCTTTTCTGCAGTATGGGTGGGATTGCTCAGTTCACAAAAGGAAAAGGCTCCCCCTGGTGAAGAGGTCCCTGGTCTACTATCTGAAAGGTAGAGAGGTCAGGATGCAGAATGAGTCCAGCTATCACCACTTGTTGCATGGATACACAGCCCAGCAGCTTCCCAGTCTCCTGAAGGAAAGAATTCTACCTCGGAACCCTTAATAAAGTGTTTGCTTCTCAGTGGCTGAACTACCGACAAGTGGTGTGTGGGACAAAATGCAACACAGTAAGTGCTACCTTTCTCTTACCTTGGTTAATTATTGCACCTCCACCCCCAAATGATGCTTATTATAATTGAAGTATGTAGACTGCCAAGGAAAACATTAGGAAACAATTAGGAGCACAGTCCTAATCATGCGCAGTTTTGAATCAGGGTAATACTTAACCATTGTCCATTCTCATCTGAAAATATGATATTGTACAGATGGCTGCAAACCAAAACACCAGGCCAGTACCTCAGGCAGCATTTGTCTAGTCTGCATAGAGCGATTTACATCTGTTTGCGGGATAGAGAGCAGCAATGGGGTTGGATTTT
This sequence comes from Amazona ochrocephala, assembly GCA_039720435.1. Classification (NCBI taxonomy): domain Eukaryota; kingdom Metazoa; phylum Chordata; class Aves; order Psittaciformes; family Psittacidae; genus Amazona; species Amazona ochrocephala. The sequence goes on from CM077908.1 coordinate 27,025,592, forward strand.
TCTTCTTGTCCTGCAAATGGTGAGTTAATGAGTGGTGCTAGCTTTGCTAAATGGTAGCTATCTGCCTGGCAGAAGTTTCTAGTAAGATTCTTTTTCTCATTATGCTCAGTCTTGTACAGTTTGGCTTTATGCATGGTTCTGTGCTGATGAATTTGAAAAGTTGTTACAAACGTCAAAACTGTGGTTAAATTCCAGATATTCTTCAGGGTACCTAGAAATGTTCCAAGCTTAAAAAAATAATTTCAGATCTTCAGGATCTTTTCCTTTGTTTTTTTCACTTTGTGATTATTTAATTTTTTTTTCTCTAAATCTATTTTCAGTGTTCAAATAACTTCCCTTGCTTATGTACCTTTGTATGCTTTAGCAAAAATTGAAATCTCTTCAGACTCTTAATGTTTCAGATCCAAAGCATCACTTTATAGGAGAATATTAAAATAATGTCCTATGTGATTAGTAAATGGAGGAGATCATACTTCTTAGGTGATGTTCTTTCTGCTGGAGTTAGTAGCCCAACTTCATTGGTGGAGGTTGCAGTTTCATGTGTTACCGCAAAAGATGGTCGAAGAAACTCTCCAAGACTCGATTTGGAGTTTTAGAAAGCAGGCATTCTTTATTGCAGCGCTGGGTGCACACACAAATAATTTCGCAAAGGTGAGCGCACCTGGGGTCTACAAGCAGCATCTGTATATCCAACACACTTATGCATGTTTACAACCTTTCCAGGAAATGTTCTACATTAGATTTCCTGAAACTAATTGTAATATTTACATTCTAATTACGCATGCTCTTTTCTTGCTGGGTAGTGGTCTTGAGGGGTCTCTGATGGTCATCGGTAGTCTTCTGCTGATTGATCTTTGTGCTTATGCATGTGAAAAGACTTGTGAATTACTTAACAGTTGTGTCTGTGTTTTAGGTTAGTTCTGATTTGTTCCTCATCTTGAAGAACTGGCCCCATCTGTCTTGGTCATTCCTTTCTTATCTTCACAGGCTACCCTTGGTTTATACATACCCCAGGGACACACGGGTCCATCTTGCTCTCAACAGAGTGGTCCCAATTTACAACTCAGCATTTTAGCTTATGCATGTATGAAGTTCTCATTTAATTAGTGCAAAATCCCAAATTTGGTCTTTGCAAGTTGGTTATTGCCATGGAAATTAATTGCATGTTGTAAGGTATGTATAGATCTAGCAGCTCTTAAACCTCAAAGTATATCAGTTGGTGTGATTGCTTCTTTGCCTTGAGGTTTTTTTGTTTTGGGTTTGTTTGGTTGGTTTTTGTTTAGTTGGTTTTTTTTTTTTTGGGGGGGGGGTTGTGGTTTTGGTTTGGTTAGGGTTTTTTTGTGGTGGTTTGTTGGGGTTTTTTTTATTTGGTGGGTTTTTTTGGTGGGTTTTGTTTGTTTAGTTATTTTTACAGAAGCTGTGCTCAGTGATCTGACTCGCAAGGGACTGGTATTTTAATTTTTGATATTCTGTTGTTATTCCTACTTACATAGAAGGTTTTAATGCACTAGCTTTTAAGAAGCAAGGTCTAGCTGTATAAACAAAATAGTCTTAACTGAAATAGAATCTCTCTGCCTTCTTTCTCCACGTGTGTTCATCGCTCTGGCTGGTCAGCAGCCAGCACTGTTTGTGGAACAGCTTACAGGACACAAGCTTTCTGAACTCTTGCTTGCTCTATGCGGGGGATATGGAACAACGCAACACTGATCAATGTGATCAAACGTTGAACACTTTATTGTGCACAAACGCTTCTTTTATAAGAAAACTTCAGAACACTGTAACACTCTATCATACTTGATTGGTTAGTTCAGCTTAACTACGTATTAGCAACGGCTTACTGATTGGTCATATCTTTAAAATCTCTATAAATGTCCATAGTGCCAGGCAAGCAAAATCTTTCCTCGTTTTGCAACTTGCAGTTTGCTTTAAAGGCGAGCAGCTCTTGCTGATCTTGCTTTGTGACATCCTGTTCAGACTCTCTTGCAAGCTGACTTCCTCTTCATGCTTCCTCTTTATGTTAGCACACACTTGTCCTCTGTTTCCTCCTCAAACCACAACATTTCACAAAGCCCTTTGCTCATAGCACGAGCTCAGCTAAATCAAAGGCTGGATTGCTCACATCTCTGTTAACTGAAAGAAATGCTTCCACAGCTCTAGTAAGATGACTGTGTGTTTTATAGAGCTGCAACAATGTTGCTGTGTTCTGTAACTTCTGTAGTTCCAGCACTGCTACAGCAAAGATAAATGGGCAAGTGCATTGTTAACGCAACCTAGCAGAAAATTGTTTGGGACCAAACAGTTGTCAAACTGAAGAAGGATTCAACCATATTGTTGTTCCCACTGCATACGCTGCAATGAATTAAGTGTATGCTTCTGCAGCTAGACTTAATGTTACAGATAGGCCTTGTCTTTTAGTAAAGTAAAATATAATGATTATGAAAGAAGCCACTTAAGCACTGTGAAAAATTATATGAATTATGAATACTGTAATAGCTTTAGCTTGATTGCTTTGTGTTCACATTTGAACAAATGGAGTGTTAAACTCTGTGCTCTAATTATAAGATTTTCTCTCTCATCTCCTGAGTAAGTGACCTAATAAAGAATTCCTTCACTAGTTCTCATACACTGAAGTTGTAGCATTTAAGTTGGGAGTAAATCTAAGACGACTTGGCTGGTTTTAATGGAGTTTGCTGCATTGGAGTTGCATGTAATTAAAACTAATGCAACAGAAAAATATTAACCATAGCAGTTATTTTAATTAAAGCTTGAATGTGTGTCCTGAGTTCAGCAGTAGCAGTCATTTTTCTCAGTCTTAGTAGCTGGTGCAGTGCTGTTTTTGACTTTCAGCCTGGGAACAACGCTGATAACACCAATGCTTTTAGTTGTTGCTAAGTAATGTTTACTCTGACCAAGGACTTTCTGAGTCTCATGTTCTGTCAGGGAGATGGGGAAGCTGGGAGGAAGCAGAGACAGGACACCTGACCCAAACTAGCCAAAGGAGTATTCCATACCACAGCACATCATGCCCAGTATATAAAGTGGGGGCAGTTATCTGGAAGGGCTAGATCGCTGCTGGGGTTGGGCTGGGTATCAGTCAGCAGGTGGTGAGTGGTTGTATTCTCTTCCCTTGTTATTTCCCTTATCATTATTATTATTGGTGGTAGAAATAGTAGTTTTGTGTTATACCTTAGTTACTCGACTGTTTTTATCTCAACCTGTGGGAGTTACATTCTTTTGATTCTCTTCCCCATCCCTCCGGGAGCTGGGGGAGGAAGGGGGTGGGGGGAGTGAGTGAGCATCTGCATGGTTCTGAGTTACCGGTTGGGCTTAAACCACAACAGTGTGGCACTGAGTGCTTTTAGCATTTTATTTTATAAATTGCCCTTGGCTATGCCATGCAAAAGATTAACTGTTTTTTAATAACAAACCAAAAAATACATTCTTGTCATAGAGGAGTAGGTTTGCTTTTAGTCGTGTGATAGTACTCCTCACTATAAACGCTGAAGAGAATATGGAGCTCTGTCAGTTGCTCATTTTTAATGAGGTTTATAACTTGCTTAATTATTTGGGATAACTTTCTATCCTTAAAAATATCCCTGGGTATGATTGTATATATGAAATTACTTTATTGTTCTCTAGTGGATTCTGGTGCTCACATTTGGCCAGCTGTAAATCAAATATTTGGGTTTCTTAAATGTGTGTTCTTTTTAATAGATTTAGAATTATGGAACCTATACAAGCATTTAAGTGTCTAAAAAATCAAATGCAATCACGTGGGCTTTTCTGAGGCAGGATTCATATTTGCAAGTATCTCCTTGATATTGTATGCAATGGGCTTCTTAATGTTTTTCAAATTCAAATGAGTGAGTGGGCAAACCTCTGTGAGGTACAAACATTTAGGGTGTATCACCTATCATCTAAATTACTAAAGGCTGATACAATGAAGTCTCAGAAGATGCTGTCTGTAATCAATATTTTCTGTTCAAGTGTCCCAGAAGAACTTTGAGACTTATGTAGGAGACAAGCTTATGGCAAACAAGACCACAAGATTGCTGAAGTGTTGTTTTTTGTTTTGTTTTTGTAGTTCTTGTTGTTGGGTTTATTTTTGGTGTGGTGGTGATTTTTTTTATTCTATTTCAGGAAATGATGAAGAATAAAGCAGCTTCTAAGAAGAATTTCCAGTAATTATTTTGCAGCTTCTTTGGTCCCTTAGTTCTCTGTATGTGTTAAGACCTATTCTTTTGCTAACTGTGAAGTTAAGGGTGTAAAAAATACAACAGCTGTAATTCATTCCCTAAATACAAAATACAAGGTTATTAGTTTCCAGTTAACTGAGAATATAATTGCTTGGAATCTAATATTTTTAGTTGTCTGTGTCCCGTCCCTTCCTCCCCCCCTTGTTTTTTTTGTTTTGTTGTTTTTTTTTTCCTCTCCAGGCAGGCCTGATATGTATATTTGTGTTTAAAAAAATTCCTGACTGAATGCTCTCTTCTGGTTTCTTGGATGGCTTTTCCATGACATGAATGGGTTGCTTTCTGAATGCTAGCTGATACCTTTTCTCTCTTTGGTAGATTCATAATGTTGTTTTGGATGCCCTGCTGTAAAGCACCAGCTCTTGTTTCTTCTTAGAGACTTCAAATTTGTTCAAGAGATCCCATGTCTGTTCTGTGCATCTGATACAATTATAACCTAGTCTTGTAGTTCTGATGTTATAGTGGTAAGAATGCAATGCACAGTTACTCTTCCATCTGTGAACATGGACTCTCTATGTGGGAAAATTATTTCCGCTTGCTTTGCAAGTTAATGTATCTTTTGGCTTTGCATATGTAATGAAGAATCAAGATGACTACTTGTTTCTGATCCCAGGGAGGGAATGAAAAGTCATGCTCCTGCAGTTTGTAACTAATCAAAGTCCACTGAACAGTGACCAAAACTCAATGTAAATTAACTTCTGATACCTGTAATTGATGCCTCCACCTTTCTTTCAGTGGCTTATGACTAAATAGCCAGGTATTGTTTCTTGTCTCAAGAGTATTTGGTTTTCTGTCAACTGCATGTGTCTGTATTCAGTCTTGTTGACGCAGAAGTCCCGGACACAGCACACAGACCAATATGATCAGGCTGTGCCAAGTTTATTGCGCAGATAGCTCAGTATATATAGGCACTCTACTTGTCTATCATTAACACACACAAGTCTAATTGGATACATGCATTGTTCACACGGCTAAATACCAAATAGGATTCACTCAGTAACAGCTTAATGATTGGTTAACTATTACAGCATATGCTTCAAGGTTACAGTTAACATTCCTCCTTTGCATATCTCTCTCAGTAGTTTTCCGGGCTAACTTTCCCAAGGCTTCTGCACGTACATGAACTTTAGTAACCCTCAGGCGAGGCCTCAGTGCCTGCGGGTCACTACCTTACAATTGTCAAGCAATTGTCTGGATTGCTCACATGCCCATTCACAGTTAGATAGCTCTCCACACAGTCTGGTATTTTTTTGTGCCAGATATGGTGTGGGTGGTAGAGATGCCCTTTAGCAGGTGAAGTCCCTCACTTCTCCATCCTTTGCCATCTGTCCACATGGTTTAACTGTCTGCCAGCCTCCTGACATTAAACACAGAGGGCAAGGCACAAATAAAAACAAATGTGATTTTGGCAGTGAACAAATTCAAGGATATCGAAGTGTGTGCCCATTAACTAGTAGTGCTTCAGAGTTTCACAGCAAGGTAGAGTGCCTGATTATGTGGTCTTGTCCCTGGGAATGTGAGTTCAGAGTCAAGTCAACTCACTGTCTTCTCTTACCGCTGCTCGCATCTCAGATGTTTCTTTATATCATGGATTGTTTATCTTTGGACCCTTTCAAGGACATGTGAGGCCATTACCCACTTGTGTTTCTTGTACTGCACAACCTGTGAGTAGGTTTTGTGCCAATATGAATGCATGTTCTGATCTCCATGGGAAGGGAGACATACCAGTTTGATAGCTTAAAGAGTCCATGTTTCATTTGAGGCTTGGCTGGAGTGCACAGAGTTCTGCCTGGGGATGGATGAGGAGTCAATTGAGAGCTTATGGGTCAGGATTAAAGGGAGAGCGAAGACAGGGGACATTACAGGGGGGGTCTGTTACAGGCCATCTGACCAGGAAGATGGAGAAGATGAGGCTCTCTATAGACAGATGGGTGTGGCCTTGTGTTTACAAGCATTTGTATTCATGGGGGGCTTCAACCACCCCGATATCTGTTGGGGGTACAACACAACAGGGCACAAGTAATCCAGGAGGTTCCTGGAATGCACTGATGATCACTTCCTTCTCCAAGCAATAGAGGAACCAACAAGGAGGGGGGCTATGCTGGACCTTGCCCTCACCAACAGGAAGGGGCTCATAGGGAATGTGAAGCTGGAGGGCAGCCTTGGCTACAGTGACCATGAAATGGTGGAGTTTGAGATCCTTAGGGTGGTGAGGAGGGTGCACAGCAAGCTCGCTACCCTGGAGTTCAGGAGAGCAGACTTCAGCCTCCTGGGGCATCTGCTTGGAGAAGTGCTATGGGAGAAAGCCATGGAGGGAAGAGGAGCCCAAGAAAGTTGGACAATATTCAAGGATCACCTTCTCCAAACTCAGGAGTGATGCATCCCAACAAAGATGCAGTCAGTCAGGAGGCCTGTGTATTCTCTTCCCTTGTTATTTCCTTTATCATTATTATTATTGGTGGTAGCAGTAGTGGTTTGTATTATACCTTAGTTACTGGACTGTTTGTATCTCAACTTGTGGGAGTTACATTCTTCTGATTCTCCTCCCCACCCCTCCGGGAGCAGGAGGAGGAAGGCGGGGAGTGAGGCCGTGTGGTTCTGGGTTGCCGGCTAGGTTTAAACCACGACAGTTCTTCGTGGCGCCCAGCGTGGGGCACGAAGGGTTGAGATAACGACAGATTTGACCAGAGTGTGTCTAATTGTATTTGTGACAAGCATTCATTGTTTCAGACTAATAGTCACTTGTCACAATGCTGATTTATTGGATCTCAAAGTTGTTGCTCTTGATCTCAGAGTTTCAACATGTCGTACCTTACAGCCAGTGTTTGCCGTTTTAGTGTTTATCGACTGGGGGGCCTGGGCTAAGGTTCTTGTTTCGTTGTACTTCATGGCAATGACTTGTAATACAATAGACTCATTGATCATGAATCTGGGCTCGTATGTGTTCCCAGTGTGGTCATCACCTCTATGCTTTGGGAGGTATATAATAGAAGTGTTTAGCAATTACACATCTTTTTTCCCCTCCTCGGATGGTCAGCCTATGAAGGAGACATTCCCTCACAGCCTCCTCCCCCACCAGACTATTTACAGTGGGAGTAGCTTCTGGAAGATTTAAAGATCCTGAATATCCTTTCAATGCCCTTGAAAGCACCTTGCTCCTCTTGCTGGGAACCAGCTTGTTGCTGCATATGCTCTCTATGTTTTGCCTATGGTGTGACCACCCTGAGAATGCCCGATCTTGCCTGATCGTGGAAGCTAAGCAGGGTCTGGCTCAATTCTTGCCTAGGATTAGACAATGATATAGGAGGACCACCAAGTTACTGGACTGTTCTTATCTCAACCCGTGGGAGTTACATTCTTTCGATTCTTCTCCCCATCCCTCTGGGAGCGGGAAGAGGAATGGGGGGAGTGAGCGAGCAGCTGCGTGATTCTGGGTTGCCGACTGGGTTTAAACCACAACAGCCTTGTGTAATAAAAGCATAGAATCATAGAATCATAGAATAGTTAGGGTTGGAAAGGACCTTAAGATCATCTAGTTCCAACCCCCCCTGCCATGGGAAGGGACGCCTTCCACTAAACCATGCCATCCAAGGCTATGTCCAACCTGGCCTTGAACGCCGCCAGGGATGAAGCATTCACAACCTTCCTGGGCAACCCATTCCAGGACCTCACCACCCTTATAGTAAAGAATTTCTTCCTCAGATCCAATCTAAACTTCCCCTGTTGAAGTTTGAACCTGTTACCCCTTCTCCTATCACTACAGTCCCTAATGAAGAGTCCCTCCTCAGCATCCCTATAGGCCCCCTTCATATATTGGAAGGCTGCTCTGAGGTCTCCACACAGCCTTCTCTTCTGCAGGCTGAACAGCCCCAATTTTCTCAGCCTATCTTCATACAGGAGGTGCTCCAGTCCCCTGATCATCCTTGTGGCCCTCATTTGGACTTGTTCCAACAGTTCCATGTCCTTTTTATGTTGAAGACACCAGAACTGCACACAGTACTCCAAGTGAGGTCTCACAGGAGCAGAGTAGAGGGGCAGGAGCACCTCCCTTGACCTGCTGGTCACGTTCCTTTTGATGCAGCCCAGGATACAGTTGGCTTTCTGGGCTGCAAGCACACACTGCCGGCTCATGTTCATTTTCTCATCAACCAACACCCCCAAGTCCTTCTCCACAGGGCTGCTCTGAATCTCTTCCCTGCCCAACCTGTGGCTGTGCCTGGGATTGCTCCAACCCAGGTGTAGGACCTTGCACTTGTCATAGTTAAGCTTCATCAGGTTGGCATCAGCCCACCTCACAAGTGTGTCTAGGTCCCTCTGGATAGCATTCCTTCCCTCCAATGTATCAACAGAATACTGTGGCTCAGGGTGGTACCCTTTGTTTTTCTTCCAATTGATTTGTATAGAATCATAGAACAGTTAGGGTTGGAAAGGACCTTAAGATCATCTAGTTCCAACCCTCCTGCCATGGGAAGGGACACCTCACACTAAACCATGCCACCCAAGGCTCTGTCCAACCCAGCCTTGAACACTGCCAGGGATGAAGCATTCACAACTTCCCTGGGCAGCCAATTCCAGTGCCTCACCGCCCTTACAGTAAAGAATTTCTTCCTCATATCCAATCTAAACTTCCCCTGTTTAAGTATGATCAACTAAAAGGTAGGGCTGCCTGTTCCTCTGCTGTTCCGTCTGCAGCAGCAGCAGCAGAGAACATAAGAATTTATGTGCTGCCTTGAAATGGCATTTCATAGGCTTGGTTTTTAATCTCACTGTATAAAGCCAGTGCTTTCAGTTAAAGATGCTTGGGAAAGGCACTTATATTTAATGAATTGGTAATACTTGTTTGGTGTTTTGTTTTGTTGTTTGTTTGTTCCCCCTCAACTGTTGCTGAAAGGCAGGTCAAAAAATGGAACTAGACTTGGTGGAAGAGCCTGGCAAACCATTCTGCTCTCAGTATTATATACAAGAGAAGGATAGATTTTGCATTTCAGACTCTGATCCTCAGATACTTGATTCCTTGCCATAGTCTTTACTTTTGGCAAATTGATTAATGAAGTTCCTTAGTCAATGAAGTGGGGCTGTTTCTTGATTAACTTGATCATAAGCAGTTTGAAAAGGGGACAGCCACATAGTAACTGTATGGGAGCCATTTGCTAAAATGACTTGTCTCCACTTCTGCAAGCCAGAAGAAAAATAAGCATACAGCTAGTAACCTCATGGGATGTGAAAAGTAGGGTTAGATCATAAAGATTCATGGCTATGACAACAGTAGTACTTAACCATGCCTTGATCCCCAAGTGATAACACTGTTGTAAGCTGTACATCTCAGTTGCTTTAAAAAAAGTGTATGGGGGGGGGGGGGATTTCTCTGTCATATCATCCAGCCTGTTTCCTTGTCAGAACAAGGTTGTCCTGCAGAGAGCATGATATTCTCCATTTCTCACAGATGAAATGTGGTCCTTGGACTTCTGGCAGATGCCCAAAGCAGTCATGGCTTGGTAAATCCTGGATGTTATTTGGCAAGCTAATGGCTGACATGCATATGTTTTACTAGCAGGAAGAAACAAATTATGTGCAAAGCTTAAAATCAAGGGACAAATATGCACAGTTCACTGTTTGGAGGTTGGGGGGGTTACTGCATCCAGGAAAAGTTTTTGTGACTGGTTTTCAGTTTCTGTATAATGAGTAGCTGGAGAAGTTCTTATTCCTGCTTGAGATAAAGGAAGAAAAAAAACAACTGTATAGTTCAGCTATCGGGTCTTTGTCAAGACTCTTAGAGGCCAGGCTGCTTTGGAGTTATTTGCAAGTGTCCTTTAGAGTAGCAAAGGTACCAGTTTGCTTGGAAGTAGGCTAATTTCTGTCTGTTTTCTTCAGATTTGTTGTTGTATGCTGGTTTTGGCTGCACTTGTTTAAAAGCAGTGTCCTGGGTTCAGCTGTAGCAGTCATTTTTCTCCTTAGTGGCTGGTGCAATGCTGTTTTTGACATTAGCCTGAGAACAGTGCTGATAACACTGATATTTTTAGTTGTTGCTAAGTAATGTTTACTCTGATCAAGGACTTTTAGTCTCATGCTCTGCCAGAGAGGAGGGGCACAGGAAGCCAGGAGGAAGCAGAGACAGGACACCTAACCCAAATTAGCCAAAGAGGTATTCCATACCACAGCACGTCATGCCCGGTATGTAAACTGGAGGCAGTTACCCAGAAGGCCCAGATTGCTGGTTGGGTCGGGCTGGGCATTGGTCGGTGGGTGGTGAGCAATTGTATTCTCTCGCTTTGTTATTTCCCTTATCATTTTTATTATGGTGGTGGTAGTAGTGGTTTTGTATTATACCTTAGTTACTGGGCTGTTCTTATCTCAACTGGGATTTACATTCTTTCAATTCTCCTCTCCATCCCTCTGGGAACGGGGGGAGGAAGAAGAGGGGATTGAATGAGCGGCTGCGTGGTTCTGAGTTACCGGCTGGGCTTAAACCACAAGCAGTCAGATATTTTATGCTTTTACTGTAGTGTCATGTTATTCAATTTTTCTGCATTCTTAACTGGGTGCCTGTCTTGTTTCTTAACATTTTTCCCATTTTGGCTTTAGAAGTGTCTAACAACTGTTTGGTTTAATTTGGCTTCTGTTTGCTGGATTTACAGGGAAGATTTCTTGGCAATCAGTGACGCAGCTTGCAAGCATGAGCTTCTGGCTTCCTGTCCTGCCCCAGCTGATGCAAAAGTCTTAGCATATGCAGACAGTGCTTGCTTATTTCATTCTAGGGTGGCAGTGGTTGTTTTTTAAACTACCCCCAGTGTGCCAGGTTTCTTACCAAGCAAGGGAAGAAGTTGCTGTTTAAAACTTTACAGCTGAAACTACAAAGCCCATCCCTTAATTGTATGAAATTTCTTGTCCTAAGGAGCAGTTGCTGTTCTGGTTACAGTAATGCTGTGCAACTGGAGGAGGAAAGTGAAGAAATGACAAAGCAATTCAAGGGCTGATGATGGATTAGAGTGGGGTACAAGCAGATGAAAGCACTACAAGAAATATGTCCTGTTACTGCTTCTGAGAATATTTTAATTTGGAAACTTGTTATAGGAAAAAGATGTTGATGTTTGAAGAACAAGGGCAGAAGTGTGAGGGTCTGATGCTTCAGCACTGTGTGTTTCCAAGTTCTTTACCTTTTCAGCCCAATTGGTTTAGAGCTTATCTAAAGGAATTTTGCAAATTTGTAAGTTTTTATTCACCTAGTATGAAACATGGATGTATGATAGTGGTGTCAGACTGGAGAATGTGAAGGGTTTTTAGTTTTGGCCCTCATACCTGTTGAGATGCTCTTTGAAGTGTGAATCTCTTACAGGTGAAACACAGTTTTCCTTAGTCTGTGGACATCCTGAGCTGTGTATGCATTTTCATAATTAGCACTTCTGGTGCCAGCTTTAAGACCTGCAAATGACACTTACAAGCCTTAATCTTAGATACTTAACTGTTGATTTTTCCAGTAATTGAAGGAGGATAGGGGAGGGAATTGGGATTTTCTGCTGGAAGGAAATGCTGAGGAGGAAAAGACATATGCACTCATGGGGAAGGACAAGGGAGGATGAAAGAAGAAGGAATTATGGGTCCTCATCCTACAGTGCAGGTGTTAATTTTCAGGGACATGGTTAGGGCAGATGCGGCGGGAGATCATGGACAATGCAGCAACGACCAATGTGATCAAACGTTGACAATTTATTAAACGCAAGCACCACCTTTTATAGAAAAGTTACAAAGTACTGGAACAGTCGATAATTTATGAAATGTCCATAGCGACAGGCTCCTGTTTTGCAAGCAAGGTTTGCTTTGTGGTAACCTGATCTGGCACCGACATCCTGCTCAGTGCCTTTGTGGTAACCTGATTGCGGGTGCTCAGCGCCTTTGTGGTAACCTGATTGCAGCACCACTGATATCCTGCTCAGTGCCCCCCCAAGGCATCTTCATGTCGGCATGTAGGCATCCTTTGTTAACCCTTTCAATAGCCTATGAAGCCCTCCGCTCACTACTCGAGTGAGGCTAAGTCAAAGGTTGGATTGCTCACATGTTCACTCTCAACAAGAAACACTCCAACAGGCAGAGGGGCTGCTGTGTGCATCATGTTTTTACCAACTGTCTTAGGCAGTGAACTGCATTGTAAGGCTTGGGAGAGAAGTGAGGAGTGCCTCCCTCCTACTCAGCTGCACTTCACCTGTTGCCTGACCCCACACCCGTGTGCAAAATAGAGAACTAAACATGAAAATTCAGTCCCTGTAGGAACAGTTATCTGTGCAAGACTGCTGTTTGCAGAGGAAGATCAGTTGCAGGTTGAAGATAGTGTATAATTCTAGACATGGCACATGGTGATGAATGGATTTTGGCTTTCTCTGCAGAATGAGTTTAACATACCATACTTTATCAAGTTTTGATTTGACATATTCTGCTAGTTCAGTACACCAAGAATAATAGATAAGCTGCTAAATTTTCTTGGGGTTTTGATGCTTATTAAAGAAACTGATCTATAGTCTGTGAGAGTTCACCAAAACCAACTTATATATAACTCCTCTCTGAGAACATTTAGATTTCTCTCCTGTCCTTCTAGAAATGTCTGACAAAGGATTTCAGAGCAATTTCCTTGAGGTGTGTATTTTTACAATTGCACTGAATTTTCTTGGGTTGTTTTTTTGTTGTTGTCTTCTTCATCTTCACTTCTGAAGGCTTTGAGACAATGTTCTTCGGTTATAGAAGGAACAAACTTAAGGGGTGGGAGGGGAGGATGGAATTTAATTATAATCCTGAGCTGTGATTCTATATCACTTTTCTTAGAGCCAAGTCAGCTTCAGATCCTCCATTTCCTTGTTTCACTCATGTTCCCTCTTTTATACCTGTTTGACTGTTAGTGCAGCCATGCTCTGAACATCTGTGAAATGATTCAGCACAAGAGCCTCCCAAATGAAAGTGGGCTTTGGCAAGTGATGTAAACCTTTGTTTTGGTTTAGATTGTAATGGTCATGTATGTTTGAACTGACATAATTTTGAGTATAATCATGTCTGTCTGAAGAGTTGTAAGACTTTATACCTGAGTTTTCTGCTGAGGGGGGAATAGTGACATAGAGCTCCAACTTCTAGTCTTTTTGCAGGATGAGATATGTAGCTGCATATCTTTTTTTAGATGTTTGCACTGGCAGTACTATATTTAGTTACTGTTCTCTGTGTATCACCAGAAAATAAACTCCAGTTATATACATTTATAAGGTGTTTGTCAAAGCCAAAACTCCATGGTAAGTATCTTATCTGGGAGGCATGACTTGTGCTAAGTCCCCTGGGGCTTACTGCCTGTTTTGAGGTGGGTCTCTTGCTGTCGTACAGGGAAACTGGAAAACAATATTGTTTTGTCCCAGTATTGAACAGGGAAAAGTTTTAGATTTGAGGGTTTTGTTAAATGGGAAACGTCTCATGACAAATTTCTCTGTTCCAGTGCTATGCAAGCCAAATGGGATGATTAAAATAAAACCCACTGTAATTTAGCGTAGTTGTTTAAAGAAGGAATTTATGCATTTTTCAGCAATACTTGCAGCATTTGTGGATTCCAACTTAAAGAATGTTAGTTCAAAATAGGGAGGACATTTGACCATTTTGTTTTTCTGATCTGTTTGATCATTTCTTACATCTCCTGCTTTTTTCCCCCAGTTATTTGTAGTAGATGTCCAGACTGGTCAAATTACCAAGATTCCTATTCTGAAAGATCGTGAAGTCGGCATGGTGAACCAGCAGGGATGTGGTATTCATGCTGTTGAGCTCAACCCCTCAAGGACCCTTCTGGCCATTGGTGGAGACAACCCCAACAGTCTTGCAGTTTATCGTCTGCCTACACTCAGTCCTGTCTGTGTGGGAGATGTAAGTGGGAATATTTGGGGAAAGTTTATTCTGTCACAAGAATGCTTGAAGTGCCTAATGTCAGAGTCAAGGTTTAGATTTGGGAGTCTTGTAGTGGAGAATGAATTTCTGAAAGCTTGAAAACTTTCCTGATTAAATTGTCTTTTTTGACAATATATCTTAAATATGAGTACATAAACATGAGAGATGATTCTCAGGGTTCTGAATCAGATTTCTTCTTCCTCACCCTCATTCATATCTACTTCAGATTACTTTTAAGCATTGAAAATGTCATAGAATCTTAACTGTTAAAGTCTAATTGTGGTGATGACCTCTGAAACCACTTTTAGTGAAAAAACTCTTTTGAGAAATTGAAGAGATTATATAAATTGTTCAAATTTTGCCTTTCTCCAGTGCAGCTTATGTATTATTCCAGAGGTGAAACTTGGCTTTGAGGATTAGCTCTAACCCAGTGGCTTATGGCAGTTTGATTAGACTCTGATGCTACTTATATTTCTGAAACATCATGAGGCCTTTTTAAAAAAGCCAGTTCTCCTGAGTTCAGCTGAGTTCTCAACCCGTGGGATTTACATTCTTTCGATTCTCCTCCCCATCCCTCTGGGAGTGGTGGGGGAAAGAAGGGGGGGAGTGAGCAAGCGGCTGCATGGTTCTGAGTTACTGGCTGGGCTTAAACCATGACACCAGTCTTAAAAAGACTGAAATGAGTATAGTGGTGTCCTGTAAGCATTCCTCTTATTTCTCAGTTTTAATTCAGGAGTTAATAGATGTTAACTGCAACAGCAGAGGTCAGGTCAGAGTTTCTGCTGTAGCAGATAACCAGCTGAAGAAAGGCCTGACTAAAGAATTGTATGACTTGTTTGTGTGCTGCTGCAACTCTTCAGCTTTTTTTTATGGTCTTTTTTTCTCCACAGGTTTCTCACCTGCTAAGATTCTTGAATTAATAGTCTTGAAAAATTAATCTCTAGGTCATATATTGTAAACATAATGTTTTGGCTACTTTTTATAGTAGGGATGTGAATTTGGGGAAATAAAAATATATAAGTATGTAGCTACTTATCTATTTTTTTTTTTAGGATGGACATAAGGACTGGATATTTTCAATTGCATGGATCAGTGATACTATGGCTGTTTCTGGTAAAGTAATTCCCCCCCCCCAATTTTATAAATGATGTACAGCACTTGATAGGTTTTACAGAAGCACCTTTATCAAGGCATTTGAAAACACTTGGAACTACTTTACCTATTTAAAACATTTTTGGTCTTAGTACAATGCTTTGCTTTGTTTTATTTGTAAGGCCCTGGTGTGCATTTGATTTTAGGGTTTTTTTCTTCCTAGTATTAGAGAGAATACTACTGTCCTTACAGTAGAGGTTGCCATGAGAAGGTGTCTAAACGCAGTGAGTTAAAGGGAAGGATTCCACACAAGAATAATTTCTAGACAGGTGTTTGTTATAATTTAATAACTTCAGAATACAGTAGAGCAGTATCAGTTTTCTGAAATCCTATGAAAGTGATTAATGAAAACTCTGTTTTATCGAGCTAAACTCTGTTTTATCAAGCTATCAGTAAAGTGGTGTGTATATATATGCACGCATATTATGGTATTTAATACAGAAGGGTGTAATAAAAAAGGTCAGTTACTGACTTTTTAGTAACTAGTTTGATAATGAATGTAACTTCATAAAGTATTACTTCAGTAAAGGCAGCAATACTAATATGCTGTTGCATTAATGTAGTAGTTTACTGTCTGTCTGTGCTGACAGGGTGTAGTATTCCATACAGGAAGGTGTCAAACTGCATGTGACAGAAAACTGTAACGGTCTCGTATAAAAATCAAATACGTGAATTGTTAGTTCAGGGGATTTTTTTTGTTTGGTTGGGTTGGGTTGTTTTGTTTTGTTTTTTTGTTGGGGAGGGGGGGTTGTTGTTGTTTTTTTTTCCAGAAACAAAAAGCTAATCCTGGAGTTTGATTTTTGAATTTAACATAAAAGTTGATCCTTGCAACTCTCCAACTCAAATATCTGCATTTAAAAAAATAAAAAATTGTCACACTGTGGAGGGAAGAAATTTAGGTACATGCTAAATCTGTCCAAGCCTAGAAGTGAGTTGCCTTAGGACCTTGGATTAAGTCTGTGTTGCTCTATGAACCAAAGACATTTAGCTTTCTTCATCCAGTATTGTTGCTCTTATTGATTCATATTTTTGATTAATATCTTTAAATTCAGTAGAAAAATAGTGAGTTCTTGCTTGTTTGGCCTCAGTTCTTGTGTTACATTCTTTAAATAAGAGGTTGGGAAAAAAAAAACAAAAAAACAAACAAACAAAACAAAACCCCAAACAACTTTAAAAATAGATTTGATACAAATTGGTACAAATCATGGTTTGAAATGGCTTTCCGTTCAGTTCACAAATGTGTGTGTGCATATCCATAAGCATACTGCCAAAAATCAAATGATCCAAAATTGGTGTAAACCCAATTGAGTTTTCTTGGCAGTTTCTGTATTGGCTTAACGGACTCTGTCAATCTCAGCCTTGGTAAGCTAGGCTGAATGCATAGGCTATTCAGTCACTTCTGAATTTATTCTACATGTGAATCTCTAATGGTGATTGTTGTATAGGATTGTGTTTTTTGATGCATCATTTTGAAAACAGATGAGGTGATCTAGTTGCTTGGAAACCATGTAGACAAACCAGTTGACAATGAATTCACAATGTCATGAACTTTAGAGTTCAGTAAAATCATGGTTTTGTTAATAATGATTAATGTATAGGCACCAACAGTGTGTTAAATTAGATTAAGTTAATAGTAATAGTATCCTTTCTTTCAGATGCTATTGTTTATTGCAGTTAATTTTTTTAAAAGGGGAATTATGTATATGTGAAATGCTGTTATGGACTATTTATTCAGGTTCCCGGGATGGTTCGATGGGTCTCTAGGAAGTCACAGAGGATGTGTTATCCAAAAGTGATGCCAAACATAATCTTAAGTTCCTGTCTATGCCCACATAATACACAGGGCTCTGAAGGATATCCCAAAGGAGAACACCAATCCTGACAACTGCAAAGTCCGAGCATTGGCTTTCAACAATAAGAACAACATCAGTAAGATAAGCAAGACAGTTGAGAAATCCTAAAACTGTCTGTATATATTAGAAAAAGAAAAATAGTAATTAAATCAAATATACCAGAGAAGCAACCAATTTTTTTTCCCTGATCCTCTTTCTCATGAGATGATTGTCTTTATCTTCTATGTCTGCTTCTGCCCCAAGTGTTTGAAGTTCAGTAGAAAGAAAAATAATAATAATAATACTGTTTTCAGAAGGAACAGTTTACCTGTGGGTTTGAATTTAGACTTGCACCATAAGAAGGGGAGACCAGAAATGTTTACAAGAAGCAGATGAAGGACCAAAATGCCTCTTGCAGCTTGGATCCCGCTCTTGAGTGCTCTTGCTGCTTTCCTTCACCTTTTGTGAAGACCAGCTAACATTCAGTCAGTTGCTGTTTTGATGGCTGAATTTTTACTGGATTGCTCAGCAAGTGAGGTGACTGACACACAGGGTAGGCACCAGTGCTTACTTTGGTGTTATTTTGTTGGTGTTTGACAAACAGTAAATATTAACCTCACCCATGTTGATCTCTTGTTATTAATAGAGATTAATTGTACTGGGGCAAGTAGGAGTAGAGATTCATTCCCCACTACTTCTCTTTCTCCCCTCAAAGAACAGAGGAGGTCTGAAGCAAAGGTGGGTGTGCTATCAGAAGCATGGTGCTCCTCCTGCAGGCTTTATTTTTCACTGTAGCTGTTAATCTGCTGTGATGGAGCCAGTGTAGCTTTTTCAGTAGAGTAGTACCTGGAAATGAATGTTTACTTCAGGGTCAGAATCAGCGTGGGAGCTGCTGCAGAGAATTGCCCAGCTTGTACTGTCTAATAATTTATTATTTGATTGTCTAATTCTGTATTTTTGAAAGTTATTTTTGGTTATTTACTGTTTCATTAATTCTTATTCTAGCTGGCACATTTGTGCTATATTGTGTTCTATCAAGATCAATATAAAATGAAAAGTTATCTTAAGCATGTACAGGATTACAGATGAGTTCAATCTGGAGTATGCAGCATGACTAGTAGAGAGTGTGAGTTTGTAAGGACATAAGAACATCTATAATACAGAAACTAACGTACTTTTCTTTTTTTTTTTTTTTTAATAGGAGCTGGGAGCTGTATCCCTAGACGGGTTTTTTTATCTTTGGAAAGCAGAGCACACACTATCAAAGGTGCTTTTCTGTTTGTTGGGGTTAAATTTCAAAAATTACCTATCAGTTACAGCTGTTCATCTCCTTTAAATGCTTGAAGAAAGAGCAGCAGCACTTATAAAACACTGAAAAGCTTCATGTGAAATGAAATGTCATAAAAATTACAACTTAGGGAGAGAAACTTCCCACTCACCTTATTTTGGAGGGTGGGAGGTGTTCTTCACTTTCTGCCAGTTCTGGGTGAGCTGAAGTGAACAATTCCGTAGAGTATAATGGATATCAGTGTTCATAGAATCATAGAATCATGGAATAGTCAGGGTTGGAAAGGACCTTAAGATCATCTAGTTCCAACCCCCCTGCCATGGGCAGGGACACCTCCCACTAAACCATGCCATCCAAGGCTAAGTCCAACCCTGCCTTGAACACCGCCAGGGATGAAGCATTCAGAACTTCCCTGGGCAACCCATTCCAGGGCCTCACCACCCTTACAGTAAAGAATTTCTTCCTCATATCCAATCTAAACTTCCCCTGCTTAAGTTTGAACCTGTTACCCCTTGTCCTCTCACTACAGTCCCTAATGAAGAGTCCCTCCCCAGCATCCCTATAGGCCCCCTTCAGATATT
Organism: Amazona ochrocephala; assembly: GCA_039720435.1. Lineage (NCBI taxonomy): Eukaryota > Metazoa > Chordata > Aves > Psittaciformes > Psittacidae > Amazona > Amazona ochrocephala. The sequence goes on from CM077908.1 coordinate 27,044,601, forward strand.
GGAAGGCTGCTCTGAGGTCTCCAAGCAGCCTTCTCTTCTGCAGGCTGAACAGCCCCAATTTTCTCAGCCTATCTTCATACGGGAGGTGCTCCAGTCCCCTGATCATCCTCGTGGCCCTCATTTGGACTTGTTCCAACAGTTCCATGTCCTTTTTATGTTGAGGACACCAGAACTGCACACAATACTCCAAGTGAGGTCTCACAAGAGCAGAGTAAAGGGGCAGGATCACCTCCCTCGACATGCTGGTCACATTCCTTTTGTTGCAGCCCAGGATACGGTTGGCTTTCTGGGCTGCAAGTGCACACTGCCGGCTCATGTTCATGTTTTCATCGACCAACACCCCCAAGTCCTTCTCCACAGGGCTGCTCTGAATCTCTTCCCTGCCCAACCTGTAGCTGTGCCTGGGATTGCTCCGACCCAGGTGTAGGACCTTGCACTTGGCATGGTTAAACTTTAATAGGATGGCATCAGCCCACCTCACAAGCGTGTCTAGGTCCCTCTGAATGGCATTCCTTCCCTCCAATTTATCAACCGAACCACACAGCTTGGTGTCATCGGCAAACTTGCTGAGGGTGCCCTCAATCCCACTGTCCATGTCACCCACAAAGATGTTGAACAAGACCGGTCCCAACACTGATCCCTGAGGGACACCACTCGTTACTGGTCTCCAGCTGGACATTGAGCCATTGAGCACTACTCTTTGCGTGCGGCCATCCAGCCAGTTCTTTATCCACCGAGTGGTCCACCTATCAAATTGATGTCTCTCCAACTTAGAGACAAGGATGTAATTTGAGACAGTGTCAAAGGCTTTACACAAGTCCAGGTTGATGACATCAACTGCTCTACCCCTGTCTATCAATTCTGTGGCCCCATCATAGAAGGCCACCAGATTGGTCAGGCAGGATTTCCCCTTAGTGAAGCCATGCTGGCTGTCACCAAGCACCTTGTTGGTTTTCATGTGCCTCAGCATGCCTTCCAGGAGAATCCGCTCCAAGATTTTGCTAGGCACAGAGGTGAGACTGACTGGTCTGTAATTCCCTGGCTCATCCATTTTCCCCTTCTTGAAATTAGGGGTTATATTTCCCTTTTTCCAGTCGTCGGGAACTTCACCTGACTGCCATGATTTTTCAAATATGATGGACAGTGGCTTAGCAACTTCATTTGCCAGCTCCTCCAGGACCCACGGATGGATTTCATCCGGTCCCATGGACTTGGATACATTCAGGTTCCTAAGATGGTCTTGAACCATATCCTCTCCTAGAGTGGGCCCAGGGTCTTCATTCTCACTGTCCCTGCGTCTGCCTTCCAAGACTTGAGTGGTGTGGTCAGACCATTTTCCGGTGAAGACTGAGGCAAAGAAGTCATTAAGAACCTCAGCCTTCTCTAAATCCAGGGTAGACAGTTCTCCCGATAGCTTCTGGAGAGGGCCCACGTTGTCCCTATTTGCCTTTTATTTGCAGTGTACCTATAGAATCCCTTCCTGTTATCCTTAACATCCCTAGCTGTGGAGACTAAGGCACGCACCCTGTTTCTGGTGATGAAACGAAATCGTTTATTATCTGTAGGTCCAGGGTTGATATAGGCTTTCCGAAGTACCCGCGTGTATGAGCGGCTAATAGAATTGGTTCACTAACACCCCCCACGTGGGTCTCTTCACTTCTTCATTGGTGGATATCTTGCTCACTGGTTGCCTTGATTGGCTGCTCGCTTCTCGCTTCTCTCTTCCTTCTTATCTTGCCCACAATACTCCCAAAACTTTCCCATCAACATTCCTCAGCTATCTCAAAGCTTTCCCAGGAGCTAGTCCAACTCAGAAATCCTTCACATTTACACCCACATCTCCCCCTTTTTGTTTTTCTAAAGACCTAACCTTCTTTAGCATTTTATCCTGTTTATCTTGCTCACAATTTAGCAGATAGGGAACAAGAAACCTAATACAAAGGAAAATATCAGTACAAGAAGTAAAGTTTTACATTTCTACTGTTCTACCCTTCTTGTAAGTGATACAGTAGTGATGCTACTATTAGACCAAGGTATCTCTGCTAAACATTTATGAAATGGCTGTGTTACTAACTATGCTGAATTACAGAGTTGTTTGGCTCAGTGTTCTAGTTAAGTTCACCCATATGTTGAAGCTATTCCAGGGCGTCCGTTGCATTGTCAACATCGATGTGCTGCTGACTACCCCTGGATTCTGCTTCTGTAACCACAGGATGGTTCAAAACAGGCTGCACCAGCCGTGCGGGTATCCACCAAGGACCATGATCTGTGGAGACACAAGCATACCCGAGTCACCAGGTTATTAGTGGATGCGGTCCTTCTCAGAGAAGCATTTGTGGTGATTTTACCCAAACCTTCGGTTGATGAACCCCTATGGGATTAGGCAAAATTTTGTTGTGCGACAGGATATGTACAGGGTGTAGGGGAATAGTGAAAAAACAATCTTTAAGGTCCATAATGACAATGTTCCAATTCTTTGGTATCATGGTTGGGGAAGGCAAACCTGGCTGTGTGGCTCCCATGTCCTCTATGACATTGTTAATTGCACGAAGGTCATGTAAAAGATGCCATTTCCCTGATTTTTTCTTAATTACAAATACTGGTGTGTTCCAGGGACTTGTGGTCGGAACCAAGTGTCCCAACTTCAATTGTTCTGTTACCAATTCTGTTAAGGTGTGGGTTTTTCCAAATTTAGGGGCCATTGGTCAACCCACACTGTTTTTTCTGTCAGCCACTTTAGTCTGATTGGAACATTCTCATCAATGACCCCAGTTAAAAAGGCGATGTTGCTATCAAGTCTCCCCACATGCTTAAGACATCCCTTCCCAAAAGGTTAAAAGGACAGTTCATTATATATGGGCGGAGGTTCGCAGTGCGCCCTTCAGGATCTATTATCTGGATAACCGATGCACTTTGACGTGGTGTTGATATTCCTCTTATTCCTGTTAGATCCGTTGCTGATGAAACTGTCTCCCAATTTGATGGCCAAGAGGAGGCGCCAATGACTGTAACATCTGCTCCGGTGTCCAGTAGGCCTTTAATTTTGATAGTGCTGGGTTTATGCTGGGGGTTTCGCAATTCACATTCGATGATTGGCTGCTGTTTTGCTAACGACTGTGTCCATAAAGAGTGTGGCTTATCAGTAGGTCCAAAGCCACCTGTTCCCCTGCACCTGTTTTCCTCCGAGGGAGCATTTACTGTACGTGCATGGAATAAGAAAAGTTGGCATATACGTTCTCCCGCGGAGACTGTTACAGGTGGGGATGGGGTCCAGACCATTGCTTGTACTTGTCCTTCAAAATCAGCATCAATTACCGCAGGCGAAACAAAAAGACCCTGTAAGGTAACACTAGAGCGCCCCAGTAATAAGGCACTAAATCCATTACCCAAGGGACCTTTCAGTGCAAGCGGCACCTTTTGCACTTTGGTGTCTGCTATGTTTACTTCCATTGCTGTGGGGACATCCACTGCGGCACTTCCGGGGGTGGAGGAGCGGAGGCGTGCCAGACCCATGTCGTTGGCGAATTGGGATCGTGTGGGGCGGAGACTTCTTGTGTCTGCGCGCGGCTCCGCGACGCGCTCCGCCTCCCGTTTCCAGACCGGAAGTAGTTGCCCGTTGGCATGGTACTTTGATCGGCAGTGATTAGCATAGTGACGCCCCTTTTTGCAATGTGGACAAAGGTTCGGGTCGCCATCTTGGCTCGCCTGGGGGCAGCAACGCTTAAAGTGGCCGGGTTTGCCACACCTAAAACACAGCCTCTGTGTAGTTTGCAAAGCTGCGGCTAAATGCCCCGCTAAATTTTCGTTAACGTGGTCTATTGAGCCAATACGATTACATGCTTCAATCATATCCATCAAAGTAGGATTTTTTAGCATACGCAACACCTTCTGACAGTCCGGGTTTGCATTCTCTATTGCTAGTTTCAGTAATAAGGCATCTTTGGCAGCATCATTCTCTACTTGCTTATCGATAGCCGTCTCCAAACGATCTATAAATTGCATATACGGCTCGTCTTCTGCCTGTTTGATACCCGTGAATGCTTTTACGGATTTCCCGACATCTGGCACTTTAAGCATTGCCTTAAGCGCTAGTTCTGCTGACTAGCGTAAAATCTCTGGGGCCAGCCGAGCCTGTAGCTGCGGCGTGTTAACAGGAGGATCCCCCATCAATTGCGCAATTCCGGCCCCCACGAGAGGGTCGCCGGGATTCCGACCAAGATTCCCCATCGCTGCTATATCGCATCGCTCCCGCCAATCTGACAAAAATCGCTTTCTGGGTGGGGGTGAACAGCATTTCGGCAATGGCTTTGATATCAAACGGAGTCATAAGGTCTCCCTGTAAAGCAGTCTGTAAAAGGCTCCGAGTATATGGTGAGGCTAGCCCATAGTGCATAACAGTCTTTCTCAGTTCTTTAATCAGTTCCCATCTTATCAGTTCCCGGTCATTAGGTTGATTATTTCGCATTATTACAGGAAATGCTACATCGAAATGCTATATCAAAATGCTCCCCGTCCGCTGCAGCATCATATTGCAATTTTTGCCAGCGTTTACGAGGGTCATAATCTTCTCCACCCCAAGCGGCTACGGGGAGTACCGAATGGGGGGGGGTGCGTTGGGGGGGTTTGCCGGCGGGGGGATCACGGTGGGGAAGATTGCGGTGGGGGGGTTTGTCGGGAGGGTTGCAGTGGGGGGGGGGCACTGCCAGGGGGGTCACTGCCAGGGGGGTCACTGTCTGGGGGGGGCCATGTCTGTTAGTGGTGGCGCAGATGGCACCACCGGCTCCGGAGGGGCAGCGGCAGTCAGTTTGTTACGATAGTCAGCGACTGCGCCCCGCGATGGGCTCTGCAGCTTGCTAAGAGCCGCATAGAGTAAGTGCCATGGTGCTCTTTGCGGAAAAATGATTTCCTCCCTCCTGCCCGCAGCCTCCCAAAGAGTCTCTTTAGCTGAATCCCACTGCTCCAGCTGAAGCGCCGTCTGAGAATCGACATCAAATCCCTGCCCCTTAAGTCATACAAGCAGGGCACGAATAGCCTTTTCATCGTACGTAAAGCCCTGTTGCTTTAAAATGTACTTTAGCAAAGAAACAATAGCCTTTTCTTCCGCAGACATCTCCGATCCCATCTTCCTGACCGCTCACCTTTTTCAAAGGTGCTTATTCTCCCGGGAGTGCAGCTCTCTGGTTCGCTGTTTTAACTCGTTCGGTCAGGTTCTCCACCAGGGCTCTTCATCCACCTCTAAAGTCCCTGTTCGGGAGCCATTTGTGGAGACTAAGGCACAGACCCCGTTTCTGGTGATGAAACGAAATCATTTATTATCTGAAGGTCCAGGGTTGATATAGGCTTTCCGAAGTATCCGCGTATATGAGCAGCTAATAGAATTGGTTCGCTAGCACCACCCACGTGGGTCTCTTCCCTTCTTCATTGGTGGATGTCTTGCTCACTGGTTGCCTTGATTGGCTGCTTGCTTCTCGCTTCTCTCTTCCTTCTTATCTTGCCCACAATACTCCCAGAATTTCCCATCAACATTCCTCAGCTATCTTAAAGCTTTCCCAGGAGCTAGTCCAACTCAGAAATCCTTCACATTTACACCCACACCTAGCCAAGTTTAATTCTAAGTGGGCCTTAGCTTTCCTAACCTGGTCCCTAGCTTCCCGGACAACATCCCTGTATTCTTCTCAGGTCGCCTGACCTTGCTTCTACCTTTTATAAGCCTCTTTTTTCCTTCGAATTTTGCTCAGCATGTCCTTATCCATCCAAGGAGGTCTCCTGACCCTCCTGCTAAACTTCCTTCTAGTTAGGATGCATCGCTCCTGAGCTTGCAGCAGGTGATCCTTGAATATCAACCAACAGTCTTGGGCCCCTCTGCCCTCTAGGGCTGTATCCCATGGAATCCTACAAAGCAGGTTCCTGAGGAGGCCAAAGTCTGCTCTCTTGAAGTCCAGGGCAGTGAGCTTACTGCACACTCTTCTCACTGTCCTGAGGATCTCGAACTCGACCATCTCATGATCGCTGCAATCAAGGCTGCCCTGGAGCGTCACATTTCCAACCAGCCCTTCCTTGTTGGTGAGGACGAGGTCAAGCATGGCACCTCTCCTTGTCGGCTCCTCTATTACTTGCAGAAGGAAGATTCATCCTTCAAAAACATTTGGGCCCGCTCCTTCCCAGCTGGGGAAGGGGCACAATCATATTTTTGCAGCAGTTTATCCATGGAAATCCAGCCGACTACGCCAATTTTCTGTTGCATTAAAAGGGGAAGAAAAGCAAACCCCTTGTTTTATTCTCCAATATGCAACTACCAGTCCGACCGCGTTCGCTTATATCGAACCTCTACTGGGGCAGATACCACTCCGACCGCGTCCACTTGTATCGAACCTCTACTGGTCTGGATTTACTGATAGTGCACCACACTGCCCAGTCCAATCAGCTACAGCTACCAATCTGACCGCGTTCGCTTATATCAAACCTTTACTGGTCCGGATACCAATCCGACTGCGTCCGCTTATACCAAAACTCTCCTGGTCTGGATTTACCAATAGTGGCGATTGGCTATCAAAACAGTGTGGTTTATTGATTGAGTTTATTGAGGCAACAGATACAGGTTCTTGTGGAGAGCTATTTGGCTGTGAACGGGCATGTGAGCAATCCAGACAACTGCTTGACAATTGTAAGGTAGTGTGATAAATGTAAACAGTTAATTTGCTGATAAATCGTAATAAACTTGAATGATTAATTTCCCAGTTAAGCAAGGCGTGCACGTTAAGCTTGATTATCGTAGAATCGTAGAATCATAGAATAGTTAGGGTTGGAAAGGACCTTAAGATCATCTAGTTCCAACCCCCCTGCCATGGGAAGGGACACCTCCCACTAAACCATGCCATCCAAGGCTATGTCCAACCCTGCCTTAAACGCCACCAGGGATGAAGCATTCACAACCTTCCTGGGCAACCCATTCCAGGGCCTCACCACCCTTACAGTAAAGAATTTCTTCCTCAGATCCAATCTAAACTTCCCCTGTTTAAGTTTGAACCCGTTACCCCTTGTCCTCTCACTACAGTCACTAATGAAGAGTCCCTCCCCAGCATCCCTATAGGCCCCCTTCAGGTATTGGAAGGCTGCTATGAGGTCTCCACACAGCCTTCTCTTCTCCAGGCTGAACAGCCCCAATTTTCTCAGCCTATCTTCATACGGGAGGTGCTCCAGTCCCCTGATCGTCCTCGTGGCCCTCCTCTGGACTTGTTCTAACAATTCCATGTCCTTTTTATTTTGAGGACACCAGAACTGCACACAATACTCCAAGTCAGGTCTCACAAGAGCAGAGTAAAGGGGCAGGATCACCTCCCTCGCCCTGCTGGTCACGCTCCTTTTGATGCAGCCCTGGATACGGTTGGCTTTCTGGGCTGCAAGCGCACACTGCCGGCTCATGTTCATGTTTTCATCGACCAACACCCCCAAGTCCTTCTCTACAGGGCTGCTCTGAATCACTTCCCTGCCCAACCTGTAGCTGTGCCTGGGATTGCTCCGACCCAGGTGTAGGACCTTGCACTTGTCATAGTTAAACTTCATCAGGTTGGCATCAGCCCACCTCACAAGTGTGTCTAGGTCCCTCTGAATGGCATTCCTTCCCTCCAACGTATCAACCGAACCACACAGCTTGGTGTCATCGGCAAACTTGCTGAGGGTGCCCTCAATCCCACTGTCCATGTCACCCGCAAAGATGTTGAACAAGACCGGTCCCAACACCAATCCCTGGGGGACACCACTCATTACTGGTCTCCAGCTGGACATTGAGCCACTGAGCACTACTCTTTGCATGCGGCCATCCAGCCAGTTCTTTATCCACCGAGTGGTCCACCTATCAAATTGATGTCTCTCCAACTTAGAGAGAAGTATGTCATGCGAGAGAGTGTCAAAGGCTTTACATAAGTCCAGGTAGATGACATCAACTGCTCTACCCCTTTCCATCAGTTCCGTGGCCCCTTCATAGAAGGTCACCAGATTGGTCAGGCAGGATTTCCCCTTAGTGAAGCCATGCTGGCTGTCACCAAGCACCTTGTTGGTTTTCATGTGCCTCAGCATGCCTTCCAGGAGAATCCGCTCCAAGATTTTGCTAGGCACAGAGGTGAGACTGACTGGTCTGTAATTCCCTGGCTCATCCATTTTCCCCTTCTTGAAATTAGGGGTTATATTTCCCTTTTTCCAGTCGTCGGGAACTTCACCTGACTGCCATGATTTTTCAAATATGATGGACAGTGGCTTAGCAACTTCATTTGCCAGCTCCTTCAGGACCCACGGATGGATTTCATCCGGTCCCATGGACTTGGATACATTCAGGTTCCTAAGGTGGTCTTGAACCAGATCCTCTCCTAGAGTGGGCCCAGGGTCTTCATTCTCACTGTCCCTGCGTCTGCCTTCCAAGACTTGGGTGGTGTGGTCAGACCATTTTCCGGTGAAGACTGAGGCAAAGAAGTCATTAAGAACCTCAGCCTTCTCTAAATCCAGGGTAGCCAGTTCTCCCGATAGCTTCTGGAGAGGACCCACATTGTCCCTAACCTGTCTTTTATTTGCAATGTACCTATAGAATCCCTTCCTGTTATCCCTAGCATCCCTACCCAAGTTTAATTCTAAGTGGGCCTTAGCTTTCCTAACCTGGTCCCTAGCTTCCCAGAAAACATCCCTGTATTCTTCCCAGGCCGCCTGACCTTGCTTCCACCTTTTATAAGCCTCTTTTTTCCTTCGAATTTTCCTCAGCAGCTCCTTGTCCATCCAAGGAGGTCTCCTGGCCCTCCTGCTAAACTTCCTTCTAGACGGGATGCATTGCTCCTGGGCCTGCAGCAGGTGATCCTTGAATATCAACTAACAGTCTTGGGCCCCCTGCCCTCTAGGGCTTTATCCCATGGAACCCTGCTGAGCAGGTTCCTGAAGAGGCCAAAGTCTGCTCTCTTGAAGTCCAGGGCAGTGAGCTTACTGCATGCTCTTCTCACTGTCCTGAGGATCTCAAATTCAACCATCTCATGATCGCTGTTATCAAGGCTGCCCTGGAGCATCACATTTCCAACCAGCCCTTCCCTGTTGGTGAGGACAAGGTCAAGCATGGCACCTCTCCTTGTCGGCTCCTCTATTACTTGCAGAAGGAAGTTGTCTTCCACACAATCGAGGAACCTTCTGGATTGCTTGTGCCGGGCAGTACCATCCCTCCAACAGATATCAGGGTGGTTGAAGTCTCCCATGAGAACAAGGTCCTGCGAGCATGAGGCTGTGCCTACCTGTCTATATAGCGCTTCATCCACCATCTCCCCTTGGTCAGGCGGTCTGTAACAGATCCCCACAATAATGTCACCCATCGCTGTTCTCCCTTTAACTCTGAACCACAAACTCTCTGTCGACTGCTCACCTGTCCCCAGGCAGAGTTCCATACTCTCCAGCCTATCCCCAACATAAATAGCAACTCCCCCTCCCCGTCTGCCGGGCCTGTCTTTCCTAAAGAGCCGGTAACCTTCCATTCCAACGCACCAGTCATTGGAGCCATTCCACCATGTTTCTGTGATGCCTATGATATCATGCCCCCGTAGACATGCACACATCTCTAATTCCTCTTGTTTGTTCCCCAGGCTACGGGCATTTGTGTAGAGGCATTTGAGCCGAGATCCAATTGAAGCCGGCTCATTGGCTGGAGCAGCTGGAATATCCCTACATTGCTCCGAATGTTTACTATAGGTGTTACCAACCGACTGGGTGTGTTGGGATGGAATGATGCCCCCCTCCCCCAACACATCCAGTTTAAAGCATCCTTGACCAGCCTGGCAAGCCTCCTACCAAATCCACTCTTCCCCTTCTTTATCAGACCAGCTCCACCAGCCCCCAGTAGACCTGGCCTACTATATTGAGTCCCATGGTCAAGGTACCCAAACCCCTGTCTATAGCACCACCCTTCTAACCATTTATTGACCTGGCCAATCCTCCTAGCCTTTTCGAGGTCCTGCCCTGTATCCTGGAGAATTGACGAAAAGACGATCTGCGCTCCAGAGCCCCTAACCACCTCTCCCAGAGCTGTGTAGTCCTTCCTTATGGTCTCCGGGCTACTGCTATCTATATCAGTAGCACCCACATGGATTACTAGGAGTGGGTAATAGTCAGTGGGACCGACTAGATCAAGCAGCTTCTCGGCCACATCCCTGATCCAAGCCCCTGGTAGGCAACACACCTCCCTTGAGCCTGGGTCAGGCTGACAGATGGGTGCCTCTGTTCCTTTCAGATTAGAGTCCCCTACTACTACGGCCCGCTGCTTTTTCCTGGCAGCACCAGTAGTGATCTTCTTTACCAGTGCACTAGCTGGTTGCGCCTGGTGGGAGCACTGTTGCTCATCAGCCCCCTGCAGGACAGCAAAGCGGTTCTCATCAGCCCCTTGCAGGACAGCAAAGCGGTTCTGGGTGGGGACAACAGATGTAGGAGGAAGACCCTTGCTTTTAATTGCCCTCTTCCTCCTTTTCTTGTTGTTTTTTTCTGTTACTGTTTCCCAGCTTCCTGGGTTACAGCCTCCTTTCCTGCATGGGCAACAGTAGACGCTCGAGGCCCCGGAACAGTCTGGTCCCGGAGCAAGCAGTGCTGCTCTCCCTCAGCTTCCCTGATGCCTTTCAGCCTGGTAACAGCTTCCTGCAGTTCAGCCACCTGCTGCAGGAGGACCTCCACCAGGGAGCACAGAGTGCAGCCCTGCCCGTTGCTCACCCTTCCCTCAGGACAGCAGTGCAGGTGCTCTCTACACCGCGAGCTCTGCATTGCAGCCTCCCTTCCCATCGGCTCCGTTTGGGTGCCTACACTGGCCACCGCCAGGGCAGCCAGAGCAGAGCTCCCAGACCGAGCCTTTCTCATATGGCGAGTGTTCACCATCCTGCTCACCACCCCGCTCGCCTGCCCGTGCAAACTGCCTCGAACCCGCCCTGGTTGCCACGCTCTGGGTCTCTCGCGCTCCCTGGGGCAGGTTTTTAACCAGTCAGGTCTGCCGCTGCTCCTCCTGGCACCGCCCGCTCTGAGTCAGCTGCTCGCCTCCACTGAGCTGCAGGCTCCGGGGCAGGCCTTGTCGAGGACTTGAGGCTCCCTCAGTGCAAGTTGCTGCTCCGAGGTGAAGCTCGAAGACACCGCGCCTCCCCCCGATCAGGCCCTGCAGGCTTCCCCTCTCGAGACAGTCACCTCAGCAATGTGATATAACAAGACTATGATTCGTGTTAAAAAAAGTGATAGTTTGTTATAAAATATGGTGAGGAAAAATTATGAAATGAGAAACCATTAATAATTAACTATACGAAAAACTGAGTTGTTATATCCACATTGCTAAGGCAACGTTAATGAAAGTCACCATCTGTAACTTCATTGAGTATAAGCAAGTATTTAAAAAATATGGGATTAAAATACTTTTAGTTTAACTTAGAGAACAATGTAAGCTTGTGAAGTGGAAATAGCCCTTTTACAATGCTACAAGTCTGTGAAGTGGAAATAGCCCTTTTACAATGTTTGTGTTGTAATTCTGTGATGTGATAATGAGATTTAGTAGTTCCCCTAAAAACAGTGTCTCCCATAAATCTGCCAACTTTGGGTACTCCTCATCCACGCATCTGGCCTGCTTATCGCTTGTTTGACAACCACACTGCTCTAAATTTTAGCCAACTCTCAGAAACTTGCAGACATGGCTGATCTTTAGTTAATTGTGATGACTGAGGCATTCGACCTGCTAAAGGTGAAAAGTGCGGCCTGAGGAAGACCACTTACTTCATCTTGAACACCCCTGCCCACAGGAGGAAGACTTCTTACTTCATCTTGAAGACCCCGGCCCACAATTATCAGAAGTCAGTGCGCAAGCGCCAGAAGAGGAGGGGGGTTATGATAATGAGTACCTGAACTAATTGTAATATCCCCGCTTCTGTCTTGGAAACCTACTGAATATGCATGTTTGTGTGTAATAAATACCTGCTCGCTTAACCCCCCGTGTGCGTGTGGGTGGAGGAGAGACTCCCCGCGCACCCAGCGCTGCTTTGCTTACTACCTCTTTGTATTATTTTACAATAAATTACTTTTTTTTTATAATTTGGGCCTTGATCATTTATAACAGGTAGTAACCCACAGGCATTGAGGCCTCGCCTGGGGGTTACTAAAGTTCATGTACATGCAGAAGCCTTGAGAAAGTTAGCACAGAAAGCTACTGAGAGATGTGCAGGAGGAACTGATAACTGCAACCTTGAAACATATGCTGTAATAGTTAACCAACCATTAAGCTGTTACTAACACTTAGCTGAGAGATATTAACCAATTATATATTAAGCAGGACACCAAGTAGAATGGAGGTGGAGAGCACTATGCGCGTGGACAGAGGGTCTATTCTGTATTTAGTCGCGTGAACAATGCATGTATCCAATTAGAGTTGTGTGTGTTAATGATAGACAAGTAGAATGCCTATATATACTGAGCTATCTGCGCAATAAACTTGGCACAGCCTGATCATATTGGTCCTGTGTGCTGTGTCCGGGACTTCTGCATCAACAGGTTCTTATAGATTGTCGGTGATAAATACTGTCTGCAAAAGCATGTGCAAATAATAGTTACATGGATACAAGCGCTTGATAAAGTTAACACAGCATAGCTCTAAAATATACAGGTGACAGTAAAAGTAACTCTATAGAGATTCTAAGTTTTCCCAGGGAAGCACTGGATACAGTGCAAGTCTTACCCACAGGTGTCCCTATGGGGGGGGGGAGAGAGGTCCAGCCCATCAACCGGTCCCAGGAGTTTGGTGATGTTATCTCCCATGATAGTATCTTCCCCAAATATCCCCCTTTCTCTTGGGTCATTTTATATTATTTTTATCTTCAAGGTGGAGCTTGAGTGACTCTAGTCATACATACCTTTATTATTAGTGGTGCAAATCTCTCTTGCTTCACTTTTAAAGGTATATGACACCAAAAATTCAGAGCGCATGCTCAGAGAGGGGTGGTCTCATTTTGGGGGGGGGTCCCATTGGAGATGGGAGTGTATTTTAGCATGTAAATGCATTATAATGACATTATAATGAAGCAAAGTTCACACTGAGGACAGCATTCTGTCAAAAGATGACAGGCTGCTGGCTCAGGGTAGCAAGTATGCAGCTTATCAGTTTCTTGCACCACCTAGTTCCCATCTTGTACTGAGGCTAGGACAAAGCGTAACCGCAAGATCTCCACCTCGCTCTGCCCTTCGTCTGTGTTGCCACAGGAACCGCTGTGGAGTGCATATTCCTGGCATACCAGGTGTGGCTGCATCTCACCCTGAGAGGCCCTGAAAGTCTGTTTTTCCCTTATGTGTGGACAATGCTACATTTCAAATATAAATTTAATTCCTAATTATCCCACATTTCCTAATTATTCCACAGGGGGGATGATCTATGTGTAGGTAGTATTGCTGGGGCATCTCCAGTTCATGTCTGGATAAAGCCTTTGTTCAGTGCTCTTCTCTCTTCTACATAGTAGGTGGATTTTTTAAATTTTTTTTTTTTATTTTTTGGCGTGGTGGTGGAGGCACTTAAGTAATATTAATTCCCAAGATACTGAGTGTTTCAACTTTCAGTTGTTCTCACTGGGACTTGGAGTGATGCAGCACCTCTAGAAAGTAGGCTGTTAATTGATTTGTGGACTAAAATCTGGGTTAACTTTCAAGTGCTTTGAAGCATTACCTGATTGTGTTTTCCACTTCCAAATGCACCTGCTGAACATGGCAAGTCCACGTTAACTTCAGATCATTGATATACAAAAGCACGTCAGAGAAAGGTTGTCACTTAGTAAGACTGAAGCTGGGGCAGATTTTTACCTGGTATAACCATGTAACCCTGTCTGGTCTACATGACATGGTAGCTAATGCTTTCCAGTGCATCTTGCAAGTGTTGATTTTCTTAGCAGTTGTATAGGGAAGTGCAGGCCATGGACTAGTTCCTTATCTGTGAGAGCAACTGCTTTCTGTTTGGCTGGCATGCAATGCAATGTTGTGTGCCCTTGACTTCATATTCTGAAGGCAGCAATGTTAACTTAGTGGACAAAACTTGTGCAGCTTGGACTCTGTGTCTCCTCTTTGTGTAGGACATGCTACTACGTCTTCATGTCCTCCTGGGATACGTAGAGCCTCCTTGCCTCTCAGAAGTAAGGCTTGATTTGCTGACCCAAGTAGTCCAGGTCCACAGGTGGTAGAGTGCTGAGAATGCAGGACAGCTTACTGTGATCAGTTCTAGTGACAGCAGCTGGCACATGGATGTAGCTGGCATAAGTTGTTCTTTTCCCCTCCTGTTTGAATGTTTCTTTAGGCTGTAATTCAGTGGTATTTTAAAGAGGGCTTAAAAAGCCCTAGGGTTTATAACCTGGTGTCATAGAATAGAATCATAGAATAGTTAGGGTTGGAAAGGACCTTAAGATCATCTAGTTCCAACCCATCTGCCATGGGCAGGGACACCTCCCACTAAACCATGCCACCCAAGGCTCTGTCCATCCTGGCCTTGAGCACTGCCAGGGATGGAGCATTCACAACTTCCCTGAGCAACCCATTCCAGTGCCTCACCACCCTTACAGTAAAGAATTTCTTCTTCATATCCAATCTAAACTTCCCCTGTTTAAGTTTGAACTCATTACCCCTTGTCCTCTCACTACAGTCCCTAAGGAAGAGTCCCTCCCCAGCACCCTCGTAGGCCCCCTTCAGATACTGGAAGGCTGCTATGAGGTCTCCACGCAGCCTTCTTTTCTCCAGGCTGAACAGCCCCAACTTTCTCAGCCTATCTTCATACGGGAGGTGCTCCAGTCCCCTGATCATCCTTGTGGCCTTCCTCTGGACTTGTTCCAACAGTTCCGTGCAGGAAGGAAAAGCATAGATGTGGTGGGGTTTAATCTGTGTAGAAGAATTGTTTGGGATAGAGTACTTACACAGAACAAACCTTTTGCATAATAAATAAAGATGAGATGACAGGATATATTGCAAATTGCCATCTCCTACATGCAGAATCTCCCTAAGACTATTTTCAATGGATCCTCGTTTAGCTGAGGCTTCAGATTTAGATTTTGCAAAAACAAAATGTACTCCTTTTAATCAATCTGAAGGCATAACTGAATTGCCCTAGAATGTTTTGTTTGTACTGGAAACTTGTAGCTTCCCATGTGCTGTTGTAACATGGTAGTGTTTGGTTGTAGGATTCTTAGTCTGTTTTCATAACTGAGTGTCCTGGGTTCAGCAGGAGCAGTCATTTTTCTCCTTTTCAGTAGCTGGTGCAGCACTGTGTTTTTGACTTTGGGCCTGGGAACAGCGCTGATAACACCAGTGTTTTCAGTTACTGCTTGGTGATGTTTAGGCTGGCCAAGGACTTTGTGAGTCTCATGCTCTGCCAGGGAGGAGGGGAAGCCGGGAGGAAGGAGAGACAGGACACCTGACCCAGACTAACCAAAGAGGTTATTCCATACCACAGCACGTCATGTCCAGGAGGTAGAAACGGAGAGGAGAGACCTGGAAGGGTGGTGAGGGTGCACGGTGGGGGGCACTGGTGGGGGTGCACTGCGTGGTCGGGCTTGATATTAGATGGTGAGAAATTGTATTCTTTTCCCTTGTATTTTCTCTTGTCATTATTATTATTGGTGGTAGCAGTAGTGATTTGTGTTATACCTTAGTTACTAAACTGTACTTATCTCAACCTGTGGGAGTTGCATTCTTTCGATTCTCCTTCCCATCCCTCCAGGAGCGGAGGGAAGAAAGAGTTGGGAGTGAGTGAGAGAGCGGCTGTATGGGTTTGAGGAGCTTAAACAACGACACTGAGTAAAGTGCTAAAAGTTTGGATGATTTTGCCAAGGTGAGTAACTCCAGAGAGGACATCTTCAGCACTGGAGCGTGGGGAAAACACAGCGTCCAGGAGCCTCAATTCTCAGTGGCAAGAGCCACCGAGGGAGCCTGAACACCTCAACCGGCAGCTCAGCTGATGTGAGCAGCTGACTCCCAGGGGGTGGCGCCAGGAGGGACGGCACCAGCCCTGAGTGGTTAAAACACACCCTGGGGAGCGTGAGAGACCAGGAGCGCGGTGAATAGGGTGTGCCACGTCAGCAAGGGCAAGGCACAGCAGTTTGAGCGGGCAGGTGAGCCGTATGGTGAGCACTCGCCTTAGGGCCAGGGCCCAGTCTGGCAGCTCTGCTCTGGCTGCCCTGGTGATGGCCAGCATCAGCACCCACACAGAACTGATGAAATGGGAGGCTGCAGTACAGAACTTGGAGTGTAGAAAGTGCTTCCACTTCTCTCTTGAGGCAAGGGTAAAAAATGGGCAGGTCTGCACTTGCTGGACCCTGGTGGAGGACCTCTTGCAGCAGCTAGCTGAGCTGCAGGAGACTGTCAGTAGGCTAAGAGATATCAGGGAAGCTGAGAGGGAGTTGGACTGCTTGCTCCAGGCCAGGATTGCTTGCTCCAGGCCAGAACTGTGCAGAGGCCACAAGCGTCCACCCTAGCACATGCAAAAAAAGAGGAGGGACTTAATCCAGGAAGCTGGGAGATAGTTAAAAAAAAAAAAAAAAAAAAAAAAAAAAAAACCAAAGCAACAAAAAAGGAGGAAAAAGACAATGAAAAGCAAGAGGCTTCCTCCAAAATCCAACATCCCCACCCAGAACTGCTTCACAGTTCTACAGGGGGCTAATGAGGAAATGACTACTGCACCAAATGAACCAGATGATGTACCAGTAAAGAGGATCCCTACTAGTGTCTCCAGGAAAAAGTGGTGGGTCATAGTAGTAGGCTACTCTACTTTGAAAGGCACAGAGGCACCCATCTGTCAGCCTGAC
This sequence comes from Amazona ochrocephala, assembly GCA_039720435.1. Classification (NCBI taxonomy): domain Eukaryota; kingdom Metazoa; phylum Chordata; class Aves; order Psittaciformes; family Psittacidae; genus Amazona; species Amazona ochrocephala. The sequence goes on from CM077908.1 coordinate 27,061,412, forward strand.
CCACTCTCAAGGGAGGTGCATTGCCTACCTGGGGCTCAGATCAGGGATGTTGCTGAGAGACTGCCTCGTCTAGTAAGTCCTGCTGACTATTACCCACTTCTTGTGGTCCATGTGAGTGCTAGTGATATTGACAGCAGTAGTCTGGGAATCATTAAGGAGGACTACAGAGCTCTGGGAAAGGTGGTTAGGGGCTCTGGAACTCAGATAGTTTATTCATCGATCCTCCAGGTCAAAGGGGAGGACCTTGAAAAGGCCAGGAGGATTTGGAAGGCTCATAAATGGTTAGAATGGGCAGGGACACCTTGCACTAAACCATGTCACCCAAGACTCCATCAAACCAAGACTTCAACACAGATGCACTGATGGAGCATTCACAACTTCCTTGGGCAACAGTGAGGTGGTTGGTGACAGCAAGCATGGCTTCAGTAAGGGCAAATTGTAGAATACTTAGGGTTGGAAAGAACCTTAAGATTATATAGTTCCAACCCCCCTGAACACTTTCAGGGATGGATCATTTATCACTTCATTGGGCAACCCCTTCCAGTGCCTCACCACCCTCACAGTAAAGAACTTCTTCCTCATATCCAATCTAAACTTCCCCTGTTTAAGTTTGAACCTGTTACCCCTTGTCCTATCACTACAGTCCCTAATAAAGAGTCCCTCCCCAGCACCCTCGTAGGCCCCCTTCAGATACTGGAAGGCTGCTCTGAGGTCTCCACACAGCCTTCCCTTCTCCAGGCTGAACAGCTCCAACTTTCTCAGCCTGTCTTCATACAGGAGGTGCTCCAGCCCCCTTATCGTCCTCATGGCCCTCTTCTGGACTTGTACCAACAGCTCCATGTCCTTCTTATGTTGAGAACACCAGAACTGTACACAATACTCCAAGTGAGGTCTCATGAGAGCAGAGAAGAGGGGCAGGATCGCCTCCTTCAACCTGATGGTCTCACTCCTTTTGATTCAGCCCAGGATACAGTTGGCTTTCTGGGCTGCAAGTGCACACTGCAGGCTTATGTTAAGTTTGTCATCAACACCCCCAAGTAATTCTCCACAGGGCTGCTCTGAATCTCTTCTCTGCCCAACCTGTAGCTGTGCCTGGGATTGCTCCAACCCAGGTGTAGGACCTTGCTCTAGGCTTGGTTAAACTTCATAAGTTTGGCATTGGCCCACCTCACAAGCGTGTCAAGGTCCCTCTGGATGGCTTTCCTTTTCTCCAGCATATCAACTGAACCACACAGCTTGGTGTCATCGGCAAACTTGCTGAGGGTGCACTCAATCCCACTGTCCATATCGCTGACAAAGATGTTGAATACGATCGGTCCCAACATTGACCCTCAAGGGACACCACTCATTAGTGGTCTCCAGCTGGACATTGAGCCGTTAACCACAACTCCTTACATGTGGCCATACAGCCAATTCTTTATCCACCGAGTGGTGCATCCACCAAATTGATGTCTCTCCAGTCTAGAGACAAGGATGTCGTGGGGGACAATGTCAAACGCTTTGCACAAGTCCAGGTAGATGATGTCAAGTGTTCTGCCCCTGTCCATCAGTTCTGTAGCCCCATCATAGAAGGCCACCAAATTGATCAGGCATGATTTCCCCTTTGTGAAGCCATGTTGGCTATCACAAATCACCTTCTTGTTTTCCATGTGCCTTAGCATGCTTTCCAGGAGAATCTGCTCCAATATTTTGCTAAGACTTTGGGTGGCATGGTCAGAGCATATGCCAGTGAAGACATATAAAACACATATCATAAGTCATTAAGAACCTCAGCCTTCTCCAAATACAGGGTAGCCAGTTCTGATAGCTTCCGGAGAGGGCCCACATTTTCCCTAGTCTGTCTTTTATTTGCTACGTACATATAGAAGCCCTTCCTGTTATCTTTCATATCCCTTGCCAGATTTAATTCTAATTGGGCCTTAGCTTTCCTGACCTTGTCCAATGTCCTGTATTCTTCCCTGGCCGCCTGTCCTCGCTTCCAGCTTTTATAAGCTATTTTTTTCAATCTAAGTTTCCTCAGCAGCTCCTTATTCATCCACATAGGTCTCCTGGCCCTCCTGCCCCATTTCCTTCTGGTCGGGATGCAACACTTCTGAGCTTGGAGCAGGCAATCCTTGAATATTAACCAGCAGTCTTGGGCCCCCCACCCTCTAGGGCTTTATACCATGGAACCTTACTAGGAAGGTTCCTGAAGAAGCCAAATTCTGCTCTCTTGAAGTCCAGGGCAGTGAGCTTGCTGTGTGCCTTTTTCACTGTCCTGAGGATCTCGAGCTCGACCATCTCATGATCGCTACAACCAAGGCTGCCCTGGAGTGTCACATTTCCAACCAGCCCTTCCCTGTTGGTGAGGACGAGGTCAAGCATGGCACCTCTCCTTGTCAGCTCCTCTATTAATTGCAGGAAGAAGTTGTCATCCACACAATCGAGGAACCTCCTGGATTGCTTGTGCCGGGCCGTACCGTCCCTCCAACAGACAGGGTGGATGAAGTCCCCCATGAGAACAAGGGCGTGTGAGCATGAGGCTGTTCCTATCTGTCTATAGAGCACTTCATCCACAGAGTCCTCCTGATCAGGCGATCTGTACAGTTATCCCTACAGTTATGTCTCCCATCGCTGTTCTCTTTGACCTGATCCACAAACTCTGTTATCTGACCACCTGTCTCCAGATTTCCATACTTTGCAGCCTATCACTGACATAAATAGCAACTCCCCCTCTCCGTCTGCCCAGCCTGTCTTTCCTAAAGAGCCTATAAACTTCCATTCCAACACTCCAATCATAGGAGCCATCCCACCATGTTTCTGTGATTCCAACAATGTCATATCCCCATAGCCGTGTACACGTCTGTAATTCCTCTTGTTTAATCTGCATACTACGGGCGTTTGTGTAGAGGCACCTGAACCAAGTTCCAAATGAAGCTGGCTCATTCTCTGGAGCAGCTGAAATATCTCTTCATTGCTCCAAGCATTTATTATAGGTGCTGGCAACTGAATGAGAGCATTGGGATGGATCAATGCCCCCCTCCCTAACACATCTAGTTTATAGCTGCCTTGACCAGCCTGGCAAGTCTCCTACCAATGCAGTTCTTCCCCTTCTTTGTAGACCGGCTCCGCCAGCCTCCAATAGACCTAGTCTCTCAAATAGAGTCCCATGTTCTAAATAACCAAACCCGATTATGGCACCACCATTCTAACCATTTATGAACCTTCCAAATCCTCCTGGCCTTTTCAAGGTCCTCCCCTTTGACCTGGAGGATCGATGAATAAACTATCTGAGTTCCAGAGCCCCTAACCACCTTTCCCAGAGCTCTGTAGTCCTCCTTAATGATTCCCAGACTACTGCTGTCAATATCACTAGCACCCACATGGACCACAAGAAGTGGGTAATAGTCAGCAGGACTTACTAGACGAGGCAGTCTCTCAGCAACATCCCTGATCTGAGCCCCAGGTAGGCAACGCACCTCCCTTGAGCCTGGGTCAGGCTGACAGATGGGTGCCTCTGTGCCTTTCAAAGCAGAGTAACCTACTACTATGACCCACCACTTTTTCCTGGAGACACTAGTAGGGATCCTCTTTACTGGTACATCATCTGGTTCATTTGGTGCAGTAGTCATTTCCTCATTAGCCCCCTGTAGAACTGTGAAGCAGTTCTGGGTGGGGATGTTGGATTTTGGAGGAAGCCTCTTGCTTTTCATTGTCTTCTTCCTCCTTTTTTTGTTGGTTTGTTTTTTTGGGTTTTTTTGTTTGTTTTGGTTTTTTTTTTTTAACTATCTCCCAGCTTCCTGGATTAAGTCCCTCCTCTTTTTTTGCATGTGCTAGGGTGGACGCTTGTGGCCTCTGCACAGTTTTGGCCTGGAGCAAGCAATCCTGGCCTGGAGCAAGCAGTCCAACTCCCTCTCAGCTTCCCTGATATCTCTTAGCCTACTGACAGTCTCCTGCAGCTCAGCTAGCTGCTGCAAGAGGTCCTCCACCAGGGTCCAGCAAGTGCAGACCTGCCCATTTTTTACCCTTGCCTCAAGAGAGAAGTGGAAGCACTTTCTACACTCCAAGTTCTGTGCTGCAGCCTCCCCTCTCATCAGCTCTGTCTGGATGGCTACACTGGCCATCGCTGGGGCAGCCAGAGCAGAGCTCCCAGTCCTGGCTCTCATCCTGAGATGAGCGCCCACGTACCAGCACACCCTGCCCGCACCACGCCCTAGTTACTCCTGCTCCTTGGGGTGGGTTTTTACACACTCAGGGCTGGTGCCGTCCCTCCTGGCATCACCCCCTGGGAGTCAGCTGCTCACATCAGCTGAGCTGCTGGCTCCTGGGCAAGTCCTTTTGAGGACTTGAAGTTCCCTCCGTGGCTCTTGTCACTCGAAATTGAGGCTCCTGGACGCTCTATTTCCCGTCACTCCGGTATTGAAGGTGTCCTCTCTGTAGTTACTTACCTTGGCAAAGTCATCAAGGCTTGTTTTTATATCTAGAACCGTATTTTATATCTTTATATTTTCAAATGTAATCTAACTTCTAGTTTTCAGAACCTCAAACACAAAATACATCACCTTCTTTTAAAAATGTGCTAATCTCCTGTGATACTCAAAGTAAGAGAGATTTAATATTGTGCAGTTTAGAAACTGGTTTCCTGAGGTAATGCCATGGCAGGCACTTGAGTTCAATTTCCTGTATGTTATAAAGTAGTTAATGATTTTGTCTAACTTCTCTCTATTATCTTTTGTGTCACTGTGATGTAAATTTAAAAACTAATGAAACTTGATATCTTCCCTAACCTTTGTCTTTTCCCCCTCCAATGTTTGGTCCAAATGTCCTCAGAAAAAGCTTCAGGACAACTCTGATATCTTTAAGTTGATCTGTCTGAAGCTTCAAGGAGTATTAACAGCAAAGATCCCTTTTTAGCCTCGGGATGATACCTTCTGCTTTTCTGAAACAAGGTTTTGGGTTTGTTTGGCAACAATAACAATCTAAACTTTCCTTTAACAGAATCATGATGAAACCTGGTGGAATTATTTTTCTGACTTAAATTTCTTCCCAAATGCTGTTTACACCCACTGCTATGACTCTTCTGGAACAAAACTCTGTGGCAGGAGGCCCCCTTCCATCAGGACTTCATGGGAATTATGCTGGTCTCTGGAGCTAATGATAACTCTTTATAAGTGCTGATCTTTACACAGATTTCCACTTTTCTTTCCCCTTTTTTAACAACAAAATTGTGTGATTTCTGATTTATACAGAAGTTATTGTTTGGAAGAGTTTTCTGTTGTCTGTTGGTCTCCAACAGTCTTGTACATCTTTTTTAATCAGTTTTTTTTTTTGCTTTAACCTCCTTGATCCTTTATATGAAGGGGTTTTGAATATTGTTTGGGTTTTTTTTAAATTGTATTTACTCAAAATTACTCTTCCCCCACGTTTAAACTATCTTGGCCTTGTGCCCCCTCCCCTACTTTACTGTAAGGTAGGATTCCTTTCTTATAGAGTGGTTGCTCCTGGGCTTTCTGTGAAAGTCTAGGGACTGTGTGTCTGCAGATATTTTGTCAATTAATTACCTGCAGTGAGGACTACTTGTAATTAAAAAAAATATTAAAAATATCTATAAGAGATAAGCTACTACTTTATCTGCAGAGCCTGGCCCTGGCCTGGTTGATCTTATTTTTTAAAAGTACAAGTCTAATGACATTATTTATACATAGAGGAATACAGTAATTTTAAGCTGTACTCGTTGGAGCCCAGGGATGGATTCCCCAGGGGTACTGCCCATCAAGCCCAAACTGCAGAAGTGCAGAAGTTGTCAAAAGTGCATTTGTATTTGAATTGTAGCTTCAACAGTGCCACGAGCAAAAATTGATCTTCTGTTCCTTCTCTGCCTGTCCCAGGTATCAGCTTGCACAACTGGAGTTTGCATAGGCTGTTCTGCAGTATGGCTATTGCAGGGTGACATTACATTGAGGGCCTGCAGAGGTGCTGAGAGGAAATGGGGCCTAGGGACATGAGTGTTCTTGTCATTCAAAATGAACTTAATATATGCATTTTCCAGATGAGCCAGGATTCCTTAGAATGCTGCTGCAGTAGCTCATGGGTTCTTCATAAACTGCCTAAAACCCAGGACCTTTTTTTGTCCCACGTTGTGGAAGCTTTTCCCATTTTAGCTGTTCTGGTTGGCCATTTCCTCTAATAAGCTAATGGAATAAATAAACTTTTTTGGTTTTGTTTCTCCAAGTTTAAAGAGTGTATCTTGGAGTTGTCTAATGCAAGCTAGAAGCTTTCCATGAAGCAAGATTACTTGCTGTTAGCTCATGTTGTCCTGCTTGCTATAGGAGATGTTCAGTCTTCCCCAAATCCCCTGCTGCCTTCTGCATTCAAAGTCACTCAAACATCACATGGGACCTGGTGAAGAGAATAGGTCTGATGTCCTTCAGGTCCAGCTGTGAAGCATGTACATTCCAGGGTGATGGTCTTACCTAATACTTAGTTAAAATGCAGTACTCCAGGGTGCTCCTCCTAGCCTTTTGTCAGGCACCAAACTCTCTGCTTATTACTGCTGCCTCTGTTCTCTGCTGGGATGAAGGCCTTTCTGCTGCCCCTGTCACCAGTGGAGCAGAGCATGCCTGTACCACATTGCTTTGTTGCCAAATGAGCAGTTGGCTGAAGCTGAAAAGGCAGACAAGGCTGGGACACGACAATGAAATTTGGGCTTAATTTCTGGTTGGTAGTGGAGACTTGGGTGGAAATCCTGCAAGGAATGCAGTTCCCTCCCATCTGAGCAGAAAACCTGGCAAGAGAAGAGCTCTCCCAGTTCATCTGTCCCAAAAGTACCATTTACTCTCACTGACACGAGTGCTTCACAAACAGATCTTATTGCAGTGTTTCATAATTCTACTTCCCTTGTGGGTTGGTTGATTAAACAGTTGGTTTATGGTGCTGTGTGTGTGGCTATTTAGTCTTTTCTTTGAAAAGAGGTAAATTATATGCCATTGGGTAGTAAAAGAGCTCTCATTTTATTTAGAGTTGTTCATTGTTTTTTTTTAAAGATGTTGTAATGGTGCCTGTGTTTTTCTGTGCTGGCAATATACTGCTTTGGTTATTTTAGGGGTTTTGAAAAGTGGGAATATACAGAGAAAAACAAATATTGAAGTATGGCAGGATGTGTATTTCTAGGATTACTTCTCCAGCTACTATGTAAGATCACTCTGTCACAAAGAACATGTTCTGGGTTGGTTGTTTGTTTTAATTTGGACTTGGTTTGAGGCGCCTTTTTTTCCCTTCTCTAAAGAAACTAGACACTTGAGTCTGAGTGTCCTCCAGTTCTGCTGAAACAGCATCTATAGTTAAGCACTTAGTGTCACCAGTGCCAAAGGAAAACTCCTGGTTTAAAAATCCTAGTGCTGATGTTGACCTATTAATTGAAGCATATTCCAGGTCTGGGTGAGGGAACAAAAGGGATATTTGTATGGACTGAGTTTCAGCCTCCAAACACAGAGGGTGATCTTTCTGCAGAGTTATGGAATCTTAGAATACCAGGTTGGAAGGAACCTCAAGGATCATCAGGTCCAACCTTTCTTGGCAAAGCGTGAGCTAGACTAGTTGTCCCAGCACCCTGTTCAGCTGAATCTCAAGCGTGTCTAACATTGGGGAATCCACCACTTCACTGGGGAGATTATTCCAATGGCTGATTGTTCTCATTGTGAAAAATTTTCCTCTTGTGTCCAACTGGGATCTCACTGGGAATAACTTGTATCCATTACCCCTCATCCTTTCCATGTGACTCCTTGTAGGAAGGGAGTCTCCAGCTTCTTTGTAGCCACCCTTTAAATACTGGAACATGGTGATAAGGTGTCCCCTGAGCTGCCTTCTCACAAGGCTGACCAAACCCGGTTCTCTCAGCCTTTCCTCATATGGCAGGCTTCCCAGTCCTTGGAGCATCCTTGTCAGCAGATGATGTCAGCACTCTCTAGGTTACTGAAGAGGTCATCTTGGCACCCCTGAAAAGTGTCCCTCTCTGCTGACTCTGATCTCCATGTGTACCTCAGTGTACTCGGGTACCTCGCTACCTAAAGCCTGGCAGTGTGAGTGTCCAATTCCTTTTTTTTTTTTTTTTTTTCCTGCATAGGAAGCTTTGGACAATTCTCAGAAGAATCTGGATAATGATGTAAAATTCCTCAAGTCTGATGTGCTTCTGTGTATTCTGCTTTCAGGGTGCTTTCTTGCAAAGATAACCCCTCATGGGGAGGGAGCTATCCTCGTTGCTATATGAAAAGCCCCACAAAAAACTGGAAACAAACTAGATAGTGCTGCAAGCATGCAAACAAAATGGGCCAGAGAAAACTTAATTTCTAGTCTGTTTCAGTAGTTTTAAATGCTTGTAGTGATGCAGATGTTAAGTTTCAGAATATTTTGTGATTAGTCATATGTCACTTTTGGTCCAGTCAGTGTTAGAAATTGAGGCAGAGAAAGGTGATGATGTGCTAACTGTCCAAATATAAGTGATAAGAGAAATAGGATAAAAAGCCAGGTTTTCTTGATTTGATTTTTGTTGCCTTGCTGGTTTAGATATCAGAATTGAAGTCCAGGATTATGTTGAGAAAAGCAGGGGTTTCCCATCGAAGTGCAGGAATGGCTGTATAGTGAATCTCTCAGCTCTGCATGGAGGTGAGTTGGGTGCGCCTTGTTGTTCAAATGGCATATACCCCCACTATGCATGGAATTCAGTCTAGTGACTGCACTTCAGTTGGTTCTTGAATGGCTCACCGTGCTCTGCTGAGACCCAGTGGCATTTGCATTTTCAGGCCAGCTTATCTTATCCAATGTTTCTTATTTCCCTCCCTTGCTCTTTCCTGCCCTCTTGAATGGTCTTTTTGGGATCACCTCCTCCATCCCAAATCTCCCCAGTCTTTACTGTATCAATATTGTACTTACAGAGGTGACCTCTGTCGAGCAGAAATGGACTTGTTTGCATTTTGTCAAGCCATGCTTGAGATTATCAATTTGCTTTGTTTGGTAGGGTAGACCTTTGAGGCTGGCTCAGACTGTAGAACTGGCCAGTTGCCCTAGTACAGGTTTCACTAATGGAAGGATTACATAGTAATGGTCTATTCATGGGGGGAAACAGACTGGTTTATCTCACATTAGGCACCTGAAGGAGAGAAAAGAACTTTAATCATAACAGACGTTCAGACTTCCTGCTATTGACTTTTCAGTCATATGGGATCTTTTGTGCTGCTGGTGAGAATAAGCAGCAGTTAATTATACTGCTCAGCTCTTTTCAGTAGACTATCATGTGTCTTTGGGTATTACATTTCCAGTACTCATAATCACATATAATCAAGCTAGTGACTTAATTATGGGTTCAGTAATACCCAGTCTGTAAGTACTGGGTAGCAACCCTTCAGTAACAATTGGGTGGGATGCTGGGGAGGGACTCTTCGTTAGGGACTGTAGTGAGAGGACAAGGGGTAACGGGTTCAAACTTAAACAGGGGAAGTTTAGATTGGATATAAGGAAGAAATTCTTTACTGTGAGGGTGGTGAGGCACAGGAATGTGTTGACGCAGAAGTCCCGGACACAGCACACAGACCAATATGATCAGGCTTGTGCCAAAGTTTATTGCGCAGATAGCTCAGTATATATAGGCACTCTACTTGTCTATCATTAACACACACAAGTCTAATTGGATACATGTATTATTCACACGGCTAAATACCAAATAGGATTCACTCAGTAACAGCTTAATGATTGGTTAACTATGACAGCATATGCTTCAAGGTTACAGTTAACATTCCTTCTCTGCGTATCTCTCTCAGTAGTTTTCCGTGCTAACTTTTCCCAAGGCTTCTGCACGTACATGAACTTTAGTAACCCTCAGGCGAGGCCTCAATGCCTGTGGGTCACTACCTTACAATTGTCAAGCAATTGTCTGGATTGCTTACATGCCCATTCACAGTCAAATAGCTCTCCACAAATCCCCCTTTTTGTTTTTGAGCAATCCAGACCCGATTCACAGCACGAGATAGCATACTGACAATACACTTCCACAAACAACAAAAGATTAAAACAATAAGAATCAATACCATTAAAACTGTTAAAACTTGTTTGATTAGTACTCCTAGCCAACCACTAATACCCCAACCCTGTAATAATCTTTGAAACCAATCCCAATCCGAGAGCACTTGTAACTTTCTATGTATAGATTCAGAATGATCAGAAAGATTCATACAGCACATTCCTTCAAAATCTTCACATCCGTGACCTTGGGCTAGTAGTAAAAAATCAATTGCTGCTCTATTTTGCAGAGTAGCATGCCTTATACTATCTACATCTAATAAAAGATTACTTAAAGCTTCAGAAGTAGCATTAGTTTGTTTTGCAAGCCAACAACCTAGTCTATTTAAAGTAGTTAGTGTGTGAGCAATCCCGACTGAGGGGCCTATTCCAAAATTCTATGTGATCATTACGAAAACTACTAAAAGCGTGTGAACTTCTTTTTGCACGATAATTGCTTTTACGTCTGATTTGCAAAATTTGTGATTGATTTGGCATTAATAGGGTCAGTCGTGCTAAACTACATGGTCCTCCTTTTATGTGAGAAGGGATCCCTGGCCAGACACGATCCCCACAAACCAAAAAGTGACCACTAGGCAAGCTAATAGGATGGTTAGTAGCTTTAGATATGTTGCTGGAGGTATAATCACACCAAGAGCTATGGTTAGCATACACCGGCAGGGTGGCATTAACCCACCAAGCTCATGACTGATTCCTCCCAACATAATTGAAATATAGACAATAGTCCATTTTTACAGACCCTAATAATTCCAATTCTTCTGGTTCCAACGAACTCTTTGGCAGGTAAGGTATCCAGCCATCCCAGGCATCTACCTTTCCCGTGCCTTGTGCAACAGCCTGCTGAGCCGTTGGAACAGGCCAATTATCTATGGGCACAGCCACCAAACAAGTGGTGAATGGATTCTCTGGGGTACAGTTAAAATCCACATGATGATTATCAAAGTGGCTGATCTGACTGGTCCATATGTTCTTTCCATGGCCTCACCCACCGACTAGGGACCCATCGTGGTCCTTCACCTGTCGAAACACAAACATATCCTCTGCCAGATATTTTTACCTCTACTGCGCCTTTCCATTCTCCTGTTCGCAAATCTTTAAACTGAACTTTTGCTGCCTCAACCTTTTGCACCTTTGATTGTAATGATGTATGATGGATTACAATTGGTGGAGATTCTCGGTTCCCTGTTAAACGCAGATAATTTAATACATACAGAGCTTTTGCAAGACGTTCAAATGGCATCTGTTCTCCCTCTTTTTGTTTTTGCAAAAGCGATTTCAGGGTAGCATGAGCTCGCTCAACAATGGCTTGACCTGTGGGAGAGTGTGGAATACCAGTGGCTCTACGGATTCCCCACAGACTACAAAAATGTGCAAATGAATGTGACACATATGCCGGTGCATTGTCTGTTTTGATTTCTAAAGGAATGCCTAATGCAGCAATAGCAGCATGCATGTGTTTAATGACATGTTTAGCAGACTCACCAGTTTGAGCTGTGGCCCACATAGCATGAGAAAAGGTGTCAATGCTGACATGCACATATTTTAAATGGCCAAACTCAGCAATGTGTGTGACATCCATTTGCCATAGTTGTAAGGCAGCCAATCCTCTAGGATTGACCCCTAAGCCTAGACCAAAACCAATTTTTTGGCAGGAAGCACAAGACTGTACAATGCCTCGAGCGTCAGTAATAGGCAAGTTAAATTGCCGAGCTAACACCCTCGCTGATTGATGGAAAAAAATCATGTGAGAGACGTGCCTGTTCAAACAAATTAATTGTATGATTTGTCCATGTTGCAGCAACAAGTTGGTCTGCATTGTTGTTACCGATAGACAGACCATATTGGAACTGATGGCTACGAATGTGTGTGATAAAATATGGTGTTAGCCACTGGTTTAACAAATGTAGCAACTGCATTAAAAGCATATACAAGGTAGCGTTTTTGACAGTTTTAACCATCGCTCGCTCAAGGCGTTGCACTGTCCCAACAACATAGAGAGAATCTGACACAATGTTTAACGGTGTTTCTGGCCATTGCTGGAAAACCCATAAGACTGCTCTTAACTCCAGTGTTTGTAGAGAATCACCAAGATGACCTTGCAAAATATAATGTTTCCATTGGCTGTCTGTGTACCAAGTGGCAGCAGCTAGTTTAGATTTTCGCCCAGCATCAGTAAAAACTGTAAGCCCTTCTACTGGGGTTTCAGATCTGACTGGAATTTCTTCAAAAGTCTGGTCCTGTAAGATAGGTAAAAATTTTGTTGGAGGATAAGCGTTACTAAGTGTGCCTGGATATTCAGCAAGTGCAATTTGGAATGTCTCTGAAGTAGTCAGCAACCAGTTAAGATAATCCTGTACAATTGGAATGTAAATAACATCTGGTTCCCGACCCGCCATATCTATGATTCTTTTTCTGCCTTTTATTATCATGTTGGCAAAGAGTTCAATGCGGGTGCAGATGGTGTTTTTCGGCTGCAAGGATAAAAAGATCCACTCCAGTATTTTAAGGTCGTTATCATTTTGCTGTATAATGAGACCAAGTAAATGTTTTCTTTGAGCTGAGGAATTGACAATTAACAGGCGCAAAGGTAATCCTGTTATTTGTCTTTGCACTGTAGCTGTTAAAATTTTGTCTGTTACCTTTTCTAATGCTAATTTTTGTTCAGGTGTTAACTGTCTGCGGCTATTAGCATTAACAGAGGTGCCTAACAAAGACGTTAAAGGAGCTAAATCATCATTTGTGATTCCTGCAATTGATCTCACCCATTGTATGTTTCCCATGAGTTTTTGTGCATCAGTAAGAGTGTTAATTTCAGTGTGCAGTTTGATTTTTTGGGGACGTACGGTACTACCCGTAATTGTCCAACCTAAATATTGCCAAGGGCATTGCCGCTGTACTTTTTCTGGGGCTATGTGTAAATTTTTTGATCCCAGAGTATGTTGCAGTTCCTGCGAAATTTCAGTGACATCAAGTTTTTCTCCTGCTATGAGAATGTCATCCATATAATGGTACACTAAAAGGGATTGATGAGTCTGTCTAAAGGGTTGCAAAGCCCAGGCAACAAAAGTTTGACACAGAGTTGGTGAATTTTTCATACCCTGAGGCAAAACTACCCATTGGTACTGTTTTGCAGGTTCCTGCTTGTTTATGGCTGGCACAGTAAAAGCAAATTTTTCTGCGTCGTCAGGGTGTAATGGTATTGTAAAAAAACAGTCTTTCAAGTCAATAATTAATAAATCCCAATGTTCAGGAAGCATTACAGGAGACGGTAATCCTGGCTGTAAGGCTCCCATGTCTTGCATTACGGCGTTTACAGCTCGCAAATCATGGAGCAAACGCCATTTTCCTGATTTTTTGGGAACTGTAAAAATAGGAGTATTCCATGGGCTCGTAGATGGTGTTATATGTCCTGCATCCAATTGCTCTTGTACTAAATTCTGTATGATTTGCAGCCGTTCCTGCTTTAGCGGCCATTGGTCCACCCACACAGGAGTGGTGGTGGTCCATGTGAGTTTTAAAATAGGCTGCTCTACCATGGCCGCTGCTAAAAATTTTTAGTTATGAGACGTGCTCCCATTTGTGACAGGACATCTCGACCGATTAGTGCTACTGGTAAGTGCATTACATATGGGCGCGTTGTCACCACGGTGCCATCAGTAAAAGCAAAAGAAACTGGAGTTGAACTGATCATGGTTTGCTGAGTTCCCCCCACCCCGATCATGCTAGTGTGTGCCGGTAATAGTGGCCAATTTGCGGGCCATCTGACAGTCGGGATGATAGTAACATCCGCCCCTGTATCAATTAACATAGAAAGGGTTATTGATTGTCCGTTTTGATGGGTGATAATTATCTTTTCCTCAGGTTTCCCCTTTGCTATGTCGATTGCCAACATAATCTCCGGGGTACCTGTTGATCCAAATCCTCCTTGTCCCCTTTCACGAGTCTGGGCTTTTGGCACACAGGCTTGAAATGGTATTAATTGAGCAATTTTTGACTTTGCCGGTATGGTAAGAGGCGGGGTCAAGGTATATAACATGATTTTTATGACGCCGTGATAGTCCGAATCAATAAGTCCTGGCACCACAAATATACCTTTTCTAGAAACAGATGACCGACCAATAAGCAATGAACTTAATCCATGCCCTAACGGTCCCTTCTGGTCAGAATCAATTACTACGACTTCCGTGGAAGTCAGAGTAATGTCTACTGCTGTTGCCAGGTCCACTCCTGCGCTGCCGACTGTGGCGGCTGCGCAGCAGTCCAAGCACCCTGCATTTGTGTCGTCGCGCGCGGGTGAATTGCGCTCGACAACTTGTTTCCCGAGTTTTTGCACTCATGGGTATTGAAATAACTTCTCTTACAATGTATGCACCATTTCCGTGCCCGTGCAGTAGTTTGTCCGATCAGATTTGGATTAGGTGGACTCTTACAATTCCTTCTAAGATGACCTTGTTTCCCGCAATTAAAGCATTTTCCTACCCTTGGTTTTACAGCAGCTCCCACAGCTGCAGCCATTACAGTAGCTTTTTCTTGTTCGAGCATATGTTCAGCTGCCTCCAACAGATGTGCTGCATTTGACCCTCTTGGCAAATGACTGAGTGCCCTTTTCGTTTTCTCATTAGCATTATCAAATGCAAGCATATCCAAAAACTTACTTTTCATGATTTCATCTAAATCAGGATGCGCCATTATAGCGATGTGCAAGCGATCGATAAATTTGCTGTACGGCTCTGTAGGTCCCTACTGCACAGATGTAAATGCAGGCCGAACCTTATCATCAGGTATGCTAAGGAGGGCTTTAAAGGCTAAATCTTGACTCAATTGCAAGACTTCATGGGCAAATCGCACTTGCAAATCAAGCGTCACAAATGGTCCCACTCCCATTAACATTTGCGCTTGCACCCCGCATAATGGATCCCCCTGTTGTCGCGGTATTGCGGCAGCTCTATCACAAGCAGTTTGCCAGTTTTGATAAAAGTGCAACTGTTGTGATGGAGAAAGTAACATTTGTGCAACCATTCGAGAATCATACGGAGTGAACAAATGAGCAGAAAAATTATGCTGTAACAGCGATTGCGAGTACGGCGACTTCAAGCCATACTGTGAAATGGCACTTTTAGCTTCTTTTAAAATTTTCCAATCTAACGCTTCCCACACGCATTATCAGCTACAACCGGAAAAGCCATAGGCAATAATTGCCCCTCAACCAATGCATCACGAATTACCCCTCTCCACCTCGCGGATGGATTCCCAAGGCCCCCCAGACTGCCCCCCGCCCCAGCCCCGATCCCTGCCGAAGGCACTGGCGGCGCAAGAGGAGGGGGGGGGTTAAAACCGGGAAAGTTAGGCTGGCCGTCAGGCGGAGAAGGCGTCGACTTTTCCTGCACTTTGTCCAGCCGCACTTCTAAGGCCTCCAATTTTTCCAACAACTCGTGTAGCTGGACTTCTTTAAGTCCGTCGTCGTGGTTGTCGATCCGCTCGCAACGAGATGGCGGCTCTGATGGTGGTAAAGGTGGAAAAAGTTGCGATGGTCTCACCGATGACGGATCCCGTGAAGCGGCCACAGAGGCCGTGGATCTCTGCTGAGAAGACTGCAAGTCTTTGCTGGAAGATGAAAGTGGCGGCGGCAACGAATCAGCTACTTGTGTAGATGTCTCTGCGCTGGTTTGAGTCGGAGCCGAGTGACCCGATATTCCCCGGTCCCCTGCAGCTGTACGTCTTGGCGTTACAGCCGGTATGAGAGGCCCCGTAAAAAGCATGCTAGTAGCCGATCCCGACTCCCCCGTCGGAGTCAGCGCTGCAAACGCAGACGCCGCAGCTTTTCGCTCTGCTTGCATGTCTTTTAGAGAGTCAACAACCAATCTCCACACAGTGGGGTATTTGCTTGCCTCCTTGGACCCATTACTTATCTCTTCCCACAGCACTGCCCCAATTTTCTCCCAAGTTGCGATTTGAAAGGCAGCATCCGCTGAGGGGATCAACTCTTTTCCCTTTGCCCAGTGTAGCAAAGCTCTCAAGGCAGGCTCGTTATAATTCGTTCCTCTCACAGAAAGGATGTGTTGGAGGAGTTTCACCACTGCTGACTCTTCCCTGGACAGTGTGGACCCCATCTCCTCCCCGGCCGCTCACCTGATCAGGGCGAGATTCCCAAACTTTTTGAGCTAGCGACTTCCGAGTGCCGGGGCAGCACCCGATATCGACCGGCTTCTGCCCCCTCCTTCTTGTCGGTCTCGTCGGTTTTATCCAACGCCGATCTGAGGGTCCCTGTTCGGGCGCCACTTGTTGACGCAGAAGTCCCGGACACAGCACACAGACCAATATGATCAGGCTTGTGCCAAAGTTTATTGCGCAGATAGCTCAGTATATATAGGCACTCTACTTGTCTATCATTAACACACACAAGTCTAATTGGATACATGTATTATTCACACGGCTAAATACCAAATAGGATTCACTCAGTAACAGCTTAATGATTGGTTAACTATGACAGCATATGCTTCAAGGTTACAGTTAGCATTCCTTCTCTGCGTATCTCTCTCAGTAGTTTTCCGTGCTAACTTTTCCCAAGGCTTCTGCACGTACATGAACTTTAGTAACCCTCAGGCGAGGCCTCAATGCCTGCGGGTCACTACCTTACAATTGTCAAGCAATTGTCTGGATTGCTCACATGCCCATTCACAGTCAAATAGCTCTCCACAGGAATGGGTTGCCCAGGGAAGTTGTGAATGCTCCATCGCTGGCGGTGTTCAAGGCTGGGTTGGACAGAGCCTTGGATGGCATGGTTTAGTGTGAGGTGTCCCTGCCCATGGCAGGTGGGTTGGAACTAGATGATCTTAAGGTCCTTTCCAACCTTACCTATTCTATGATTCTATGATTCTGTGACATTCCTAAGGAAGCAGAAGCTACTTTGAAGTGTTGGCTTGAGTATCACAGTGAGGGTGGTGCTCACCCTCTTCACCAAGCACCTTATTCCTGTCAATTCCTCCAGTTTTCACCTTTGTACAGTGTCCTGGGTTCCGCTGTAGCATTCATTTTTCTCCTTCTTAGTAGCTGGTGCAGTGCTGTGTTTTTGACTTTCAGCCTGGGAACAATGCTGATAACACACCAATGTTTTAGTTGTTGCTAAGGAATGCTTACCTCAATCAAGGACTTTTCAGTCTCATGCTTTGCCAATGGGGAGGGGTACAAGAAGCCGGGAAGAAGCGGAGACAGAACACCTGATCCAAACTAGCTAAAGGGTATTCCATGCCACAGCACATCATGCCCAGTATATAAACTGGGGGGAGTCACCAAGAAGGCTCGGATCACTGCTGGGTATCGGTCAGCAGGTGGTGAGCAGTTGCACTGGGCATCACTTTTGTTTATTGTTGATTTTTTTCCTTTCCCCTTTTAGTTTTATATTATCTCCCTTTTATATTTCCCTTATCATTATTATTATTATTGGTGGTAGCAGTACTAGTATTGTATAGTACCTTAGTTATTGGACTGTTCTTATGTCAACCCATGAGATTTACATTCTTTCGATTTTCCTCCCCATTCATAGAATCATAGAATCATAGAATAGTTAGGGTTGGAAAGGACCTTAAGATCATCTAGTTCCAACCCCCCTGCCATGGGCAGGGACACCTCCCACTAAACCATGCCAAGAACTTGTTAGCCAAGTTTAATTCTAACTGGGCCTTAGCTTTCCTAACCTGGTCTCTAGCTTCCCAGAAAACATCCCTGTATTCTTCCCAGGCCGCCTGTCCTTGCTTCCACCTTTTTTAAGCATTTTTTCCTTCGAATTTTCCTCAGCGGCTCCTTATCCATCCAAGGAGGTCTCCTGACTCTCCTGCTGAACTTCCTTCTAGTTGGGATGTATCGCTCCTGAGCTTGCAGCAGGTGATCCTTGAATATCAACCAACAGTCTTGGGCCCCCTGCCCTCTAGGGCTGTATCCCATGGAACCTTACTGAGCAGGTTCCTGAAGAGGCCAAAGTCTGCTCTCTTGAAGTCCAGGGCAGTGAGCTTACTGCACGCCCTTCTCACTGTCCTGAGGATCTCAAATTCGACCATCTCATGATCGCTGCAATCAAGGCTGCCCTGGAGCGTCACATTTCCAACCAGCCCTTCCTTGTTGGTGAGGACGAGGTCAAGCATGGCACCTCTCCTTGTCAGCTCCTCTATTACTTGCAGAAGGAAGTTGTCTTCCACACAATCAAGGAACTTCCTGGATTGCTTGTGCCAGGCCTTACCATCCCTCCAACAGATATCAGGGTGGTTGAAGTCCCCCATGAGAACAAGGGCCTGCGAGCGTGAGGCTGTTCCTATCTGTCTATAGAGCGCTTCATCCATCGAGTCCTCTTGGTCAGGCGGTCTGTAACAGATCCCCACAATAATGTCTCCCATCGCTGTTCTCCCTTTAACCCTGACCCACAAACTCACTGTCGACTGCTCACCTGTCCCCAGACAAGAGTTCCATACTCTCCAGCCTATCCCTAACATAAATAGCAACTCCCCCTCCCCACCTACCAGGCCTGTCTTTCCTAAAGAGCCGGTAACCTTCCATTCCAACACACCAGTCATAGGAGCCATCCCACCATGTTTCTGTGATGCCTATGATATCAGACCCCCGTAGACGTGCACATATCTCTAATTGCTCTTGTTTGTTCCCCATGCTACGGGCATTTGTGTAGAGGCATTTGAGCTGAGATCCAATTGAAGCTGTTTCATTGGCTGGAGCAGCTGGAATATCCCTACATTGCTCCGAACGTTTACTATAGGTGCTACCAACCGACTGGGTGTGTTGGGATGGAATGCTGCCCCCCTCCCCCAACACATCTAGTTTAAAGCATCCTTGACCAGTCTGGCAAGCCTCCTACCAAATCCACTCTTCCCTTTCTTTGTCAGACCAGCTCCACCAGCCCCCAGTAGACCTGGCCTGCTAAATTGAGTCCCATGTTCAAGGCACCCAAACCCCTGACTCTGGCACCACCTTTCTAACCATTTATTAACCTGGCCAATCCTCCTAGCCTTTTTAGGGTCCTCCCCTGTATCCTGGAGAATTGACGAAAAAACAATCTGAGCTCCAGAGCTCTTAACCACCTCTCCCAGAGCTGTGTAGTCCTTCTTTATGTTCTCCAGGCTACTGCTGTCAATATCACTGGCACCCACATGGATCACTAGAAGTCAGTAATAGTCAGTGGGACTGACTAGAGCAGGCAGCCTCTCTGCAACATCCCTGATCCAAGCCCCTGGTAGGCAACACACCTCCCTTGAGCCTGGGTCAGGCCGACAGATGGGTGCTTCTGTTCCTTTCAGCGTAGAGTCCCCTACTACTACGGCCCGCTGCTTTTTCCTGGCAGCACCAGTAGTGATCTTCTTTACCAGTGCCTCTGGGAGCAGGGGGGAGGGAAGAAGGGGGGGGAGTGAGCAAGCAGCTGCATAGTTCTAAGTTATTGGCTGGGCTTAAACCACGGCACTTAGGCAGTAGCTTGCTCAATTGGAGCCTTGCTCACAGTCTCTCTGTTCATTTGACTCAGCCCTGGATGTCTCCCTGGACTATTATCTGCCTTGACTGTTAACCCCTTTTCAGTCTGAAAGGCTTTGCTCCTAGCTCATTCCAGCTCCATGAAGGATTTCATTCCTGTACTGTTGGCTATTTCAGTTCAGTGGCTTTTATTTTTCCTCGTTGTTTATTCTGGGGTTCAGTGCATATGTAAGAAATACTGACTTTTTCAGCTCTTCTGAACATCGTACAGGGCCCCACCCTGTTCGGTGTCAGAATTTGAAACAGAAGAACAGTAACTTAATATTTTTGTTTCTTTTTTAAAAATTGCTTTAACAGGTTTGTTCTAGTCCACAAAAAGTTGCAATATAAACTGGGGTTTTCTGTTCATCGATGCAATATGTGCCTCTTGACTATAATGCAAAAGTTGGTCTCTGTCTTTGTGTTTGCAATGGATGTAGTTTAACTGAAGACTGATTTAACTTGTCTCTTGCTCTTACATGTAATCATCTACACAGCAGTCCTTGCTGGTCTTTCCCAATCACCATACAGCACTATCCCTATGTAAAAGCAAAATGGGGAATGCATTGAACAGTGGAACCTGCTGAACTTCCTTAGTTTGAGAGACACACTGGAGAGATGAGTCCAGGTTCCATGTGTTTTAAATACAACTATAAACCAATGCAGCTACTCTCTCAGATCAGCACCACTTCCTACCTTTCCCTCCATTTAGATGGGAATTTAAAAGTAAACCCAGCAATATGTGATCCAGTTGATGTGCTTACGGGTGGAACATGGGGTTCTTGAATTTTGAGAATTGAAATTTCTCATGTGGAAGAACTCTGTGTGGGTGCAAGAGTTGGTATCTGAGATTACAGCTCTTTTGCCATCTTGCTAAATGCAGTCAAGTACTCAGGGCTCTTCCGACGATGACTGTGGTTAGAAAAGCTGTGAAGGTGCAATCTGGAACTGATCATTGTAGGTCATCTGTGTGTTGCTCAATTACATGGACAATGTAACAGTGACTTTTACAGATTACTTTCCATATGTCAGTCACAAATAGCTCTTCATTATGTGTTCGGAGAAAAACTATTAATAGACACATTTCCAGATCAAATTAACAGCCTAATTTTCCATCATGCATTAACTGGGTTACTGTGTTCACATGCCAGGAAAATGTTGCTCTTTGATAAAGAATGTTAGGGTATGTGGCAATAACCCATGCACTTTTCAAATACCTAGATCTGTATGTTCTCACCTGAGTATCGTTAACCACGCTGTAGTCTGACAAACGGATCTTTTACTACTGCCCTGTTATATAAATCATTGTAACTAACTGAAAGGGTTGATTTTTTTCCCATTACTTGAAGTTTTGTGATCTGAAAACTGGTGAACAAAAAGTATTTGTGCATCTTACTATGGGTATCATTAAATAAAATGTATTTGTATAGTGTGTTGGCTTGGCTGATGGTTTCCTCTATTTGCCAGTCATCCTATTGCAAGTAAATCCAGGGCAGTTTTGAGAGCAAGTGAGCTTGGGGCTCCTCCTGTAACACTCCAGCCTTTGTGTTGACATGACTGATTCAAAGGAAATAGTGATCTGTTGTTTTTCCTTCATGGATTAATATTCCAAGGGCACATTCTCAGCTTATTCCTGTTTTTTTGTGGTTTAGTTTTTTGTTTGTTTTGGTGTTTTTGTTTTGGTTTTTTTTTGGGGGGGGGTTATAGCTTAAACATCAGTCCTGTTCTTTATACAGCTGCAGTAACACTTCTAGCTTCCATAGGAAATGTATCTAATGGCAAAGTTATGACCGTTGCAATCTTCCGTCCTGGGTTCAGCAGTAGCAGTCATTTTTCTCCTCCTTTGTAGCTGGTGCAGTGCTGTGTTTTTGACTTTCAGCCTGGGAACAATGCTGATAACATCAGTGTTTTTAGTTGCTGCTCAGTAATATTTACTCTGACCAAGGACTTTCTGAGTCTCATGCTCTGCCAGGGAGGAGGGGAAGCCAGGAGGAAGCAGGGAACAGGACACCTGACCCAGACTAACCAAATAGGTATTCCATACCACAGCATGTCATGCCCAGTATGTAAAGTGGGGGCAGTTACCCGGAAGGGCTAGATCACTGCTCAGATCGGGCTGGGTAGCGGTTGGCGGGTGGTGAGCAGTTGTATTCTCTTCCCTCGTTATTTCCCTTATCATTATTATTATTGGTGGTAGCAGTAGTGGTTTTGTGTTATACCTTAGTTACTGGACTGTTCTTATTTCTACCTGTTGGAGTTACATTTTTTCGATTCTCCACCCCATCGCTCTGGGAGCAGCGGGAGGAAGGCGGGGTAGTGAGCAAACAGCTGCGTGGTTTCTGGGTTGCTGGCTGGGCTTAAACCACGATATCTCCTTCCTGTTCTTTTCTTCTGGTACCTAGTTTCTTCTGAGACAAAAGTTTACTTTTAACCACTTTATTTTTCTAAGAAGGAAATGCCTCTTAATGAGGTCCTTTCCAACCCTAACTATTCTATGATTCTATGATTCTATGATGGACAGCACAGATACCTACAGGTACGCAGTAAAGGATAGGACTAAGGGTTTCACTAAGACCTTATGTAGCAGAGCTACATCTGTAGCACTAGATCTTCTACTGTATTTTCATTGAATGAGAAAGTGAGGCCTCTGTACAGCTGTCTTATTACCCTGCCTAGAATTGGGAAAGTTATTTTTTGGAGAGGGGACTGTCCTTAAGATTGTTCTGGTTTCAGCTGGGGTAGAGTTAATTTTTTTCATGGTATCTGGTGCAGTGCTGTGTTTTGGCTTTAGTCTGGGAGTTATGCTGATAACACACTGATGTTTTAGTTGCTGCTATTAAATGCTTACCATAATCAAGGACTTATTAGTCTCTCAAGCTCTGCCAGTGAGGAGGGGCACAAGAAGCCAGGAGGGAGCAGAGACAGGACACCTGATCCAAACTAGCCAAGCATGTCATGCTGAGTATATAAACTGGGGGGAGTTACCCAGAAGGGATGTGTAGGTAGCTAGGGCTTGGCGGTCGGAAGATGTCGCGCTGTAACGGAAAGACAGAGCCCCTCTCCAGGTAGCTGATAGTGTTTAGCTTGAGACGTAAGCAGACGGAAGTGACGTTGTAAACCAAAGCTATATAATGCGGTGTCACTCTGCAATAAACGCCATTTGCCGTCCACCACATTGGTGTCTGCGTGCTGATGGACCCCGCGATCGCGAGTAGGTGATTGCCTGTGCCGTTTCCTGAACCAGGTCACCGCGCCTCCTAGAGGCAACAGGATGGGTTGCTGCTTTGTTCAGGCTGGATATCATTCAGCAGATGGTGAGCAATTGTATTGTGCATCACTTGTGTTTTCTGAGCTTTCAGTTCTTCTCTTGTTTCCCATTATTATTATTGTTGGTGTTCTTTCTGTTATCACTATATTTTGCTGTACTTTAATTATTAAACTGTTCTTATCTAAACCTGTGGGGTTATCATTCTTTCAATTCTCTTCCCCATCTTGTTTGGGGGGGGGGTGGGGGGGGAGGGGCAAGGGGGGAGTGAGCGAGCTGCTGCGTGCTACTGAGTTACCAACTGGGTTTAAACCATGACAGTCCCTTGTGGTGCCCAATGTGGGACCCAAAGGGTTGAGATAATGACAGATATGACCAGAGTGTGTTAAAATAAATTTGTTATAAGCATCCATTATTTTGGTTTAATAGTCACTGGCTACAATGTTGATTCATTTGCTCTCAGAGTTATCGTGCTTGGTCTCAGCTTCATTATGTCATATCTTGCTTGCAGCCAGTATTTCCTGTTTTAGCATTTATTGGCTTTGGGCCCTGGGCTAAGGTTCTCATTTTTTTGTGCTTTATAATAATTGTTGGTGATACGATAGAATTGCTGGTCATGAAACTGATCCGATATGTGTTCTCTGCGTTGCCATCACCTCTATACTTTGAGAGCCATCTAACAGGAACTACAAATATTCATACCTCTTCCTTTTTCTCCTCGGATAGCCAACCGGTGGAGGAGAGATTCCCCCACAACTCCCCCACCAGGGTATTTACAACAGCATTTGAGAATTTTTAAAGTTTTGAATATTCTTGGGGTGTTGAAACCAGCTTGGCCCTATTGCTAGGAATTGGTATGTTGTTGAATATGGTTCACATCTTGCTTAGGGTTAAACAGCTACATGTGGCTACTCCAATGCTCTGTGAGAAGCACTGCAGCTCAAAGGAGAAAGAGAGGGACTCAAACTTCAGCGACAAGGAGTTGGGCTACTTCAACCCCCAAGACACTCCCTGTATCTACTCAAATCCCAATGGCAAGCACTAGAGCTACTCAAACCCCAGCTGTGGCGGGAGATCATGGACAATGCAGCAACAACCAATGTGACCAAGTGTTGACCCTTTTTATTAAAGGCAAGCACCACCTTTTATAGGAAAGTTACAAAGTACTGGAACATTCCATAACATCTGATTGGATAACACCTCTTAGCCAACTGTTAGCAATAGCTTAATGATTAGTTGCAGCTTAGCAAGCAGGTTTGCTTTGTTAACCCTCTCAGCAGCCCACAAAGCTTGCCGCTCACCACCCGAGCGAGACCAAGCCAAAGGTTGGATTGCTCACATGTCCATTCTCAACAAGAAATGCTTCCACACTCGGCAACAAGCATTGGAGCTACTTCAAACTCCACAACAAGCACTATACTTACTCAAACTCTAATGACCAGTACCACAGCTACTCAAACCCTGGTAACAAGCATTGGAGCCACTTCAGTCTCCACAACAAGCACTGTACCTACGCAAACTCTGATGACCAATACCACAGCTACTCAAACTCCAGCAATAGGCACCGCCATTATTTTTATCCCCATAACAAGCACTGCAGCCACTCAAACCCCAGCTGCAAGTATGGTGGCTATTCAAACCGCAGCTGTTTTAATTCCTGTGAACAGTACTGCAACTACTCATACCCCGACAACAAACATGACAGCCACTCAGACCCTGGCAATGGGTGATATAACTGAATCAGAGAACCAGCCCATGTCAGTATCAGTTGCCCCTATACACAAGAGGAAATGGAAATGAAAAATAACTCAGAGAATCATAGAATAGTTAGGGTTGGAAAGGACCTTAAGATCATCTAGTTCCAACCCATCTGCCATGGGCAGGGACACCTCCCACTAAACCATGCCACCCAAGGCTCTGTCCAACCCCACCTTGAGCACCGCCAGGGATGGAGAATTCACAACTTCCCTGGGTAACCCATTCCAGGGCCTCACCACCCTCACAGTAAAGAATTTCCTCCTTATATCCAATCTAAACTTCCCCTGTTTAAGTTTGAACCTGTTACCCCTTGTCCTCTCACTACAGTCCCTAATGAAGAGTCCCTCCCCAGCATCCCTATAGGCCCCCTTCAGGTATTGGAAGGCTGCTATGAGGTCTCCACACAGCCTTCTCTTCTCCAGGCTGAACAGCCCAATTTTCTCAGCCTATCTTCATACGGGAGGTGCTCCAGTCCCCTGATCATCCTTGTGGCCCTCCTCTGGACTTGTTCCAACAGTACCATGTCCTTTTTATGTTGAGGACACCAGAACTGCACACAATACTCCAAGTGAGGTCTCACGAGAGCAGAGTAGAGAGGCAGGATCACCTCCCTCGACCTGCTGGTCACACTCCTCTTGATGCAGCCCAGGATATGGTTGGCCTTCTGGGCTGCAAGCACACACTGCCGGCTCATGTTCATTTTCTCATCGACCAACACCCCAAAGTCCTTCTCCTCAGGGCTGCTCTGAATCTTTTCTCTGCCCAACCTGTAGCTGTGCCTGAGATTGCTCCCACCCAGGTGTAGGACCTGTAGGACCTTGCACTTGTCATGGTTAAACTTCATGAGGTTGGCATCAGCCCACCTCACGAGCGTGTCAAGGTCCCTCTGAATGGCATTCCTTCCCTCCAACGTATCAACCAAACCACACAGCTTGGTGTCATCGGCAAACTTGCTGAGGGTGCCCTCAATCCCACTGTCCATGTCACCAACAAAGATGTTGAACAAGACCGGTCCCAACACCGATCCCTGAGGGACGCCACTCATTACTGGTCTCCAGCTGGACATTGAGCCATTGAGCACAACTGTTTGTGTGCGGCCATCCAGCCAGTTCTCTATCCACCGAGTGGTCCATGGAAAGTTCGTGAATATGTAAATAATTTCCTGGAAATTCTTTAAATATGCATAAGTATGCTAACTATATAGCTGCTGCCAGCAAGTAACGGGTGTGCTCACCTTTGCAAAATGATTCGTGTGTGCACACAGCACTGCAATAAAGAATGCTGCTTTCTAAAACTCCAGATTGAGTTTTAGAGAGTTTCTCTGACTGACTTTTGTGGTAACAATTTGGCACATGAACCGGGACCCTCTGCCTTGTTTCCCGCAGATCTGGGGTGTCTCTGGGACCTTCATGCTGGAATTCAGGGGAATTTCCCTGAAAGGAACCACAGCTCCCTGCACTGACTTGGGATCTCAGTAAGGTCCCTGATTTTATTTCTTTACAAACGCATTCTTTCTGGTCCCTTAACCCTGTTAGTCACAGGGGGTGCCCTATGCAGTGGATAAACTAGTCTGGTTCTACTTGTCTGGACTGTGGTATCTGAGTGGAAGTCAGGATCATGGATACCACTGTCTCCAAAGGGCGAGTCCTGAAAAGGTCCCCACTGGGTTGCATTTTGCAACACTGGAAACAAATTGGTGAACCTCCAGGTGGCTCGGTCACTCGAGAGACCTTGAAACAAAGTGGTGGACCCCCGGGTGGTTCAGTTACTCAGGAGACTGATAAAATGCTGTAATCAGTGGTGGCCATTGTACAAACTGGATTTTGGGGAAAAGTAGCCTGTGAACGGCGCCATTAATTATAATACTTTGTTACAATTGATGTTATACTTGTGATGAGAAGGAAAGTGGGATGAAGTAGATTATGCAAAAATGTTTTTCACTTTGAGAAATCATCCGGAATGTCAAAAGGATTGTAGTTTTAATCTTGCACCCCAGGACCTGTTAATATTATCCTTGGAGAAAGACAGTAAAATTCTCTTAAACACTGTTGCTCTTTGTGCAGCATAGGACAGTTATGTACTAAACATTTGAGGAATGCAGAGGAGGATTTGGATTTGATGGTAGCCCCCTGTCGAAGGGGTATTGTGAATAATGGGACCAAAGGTGCTGACAATGATAATCAAGCACAAGCACAAGCACAAGCACAAGCACAAGCACAAGCACAAGCACAAGCACAAGCACAAGCACAGGCACCAGAAAGGGAGATGTTAGAGGGGGCTGAAGGATTTAGCCCTACAGCAGGGAAAACTAAGTGAAAATGAGGGGAAACTGTGATTGCACCTTTAAGACCAGCTGTGGGCAATGATGGTCCAGTCACAATAAAGATTCCCTTTACCATTATATATTTGAATATTTGGTAACAAGTGGCTGGTAATTATGCATCGTGCTTTGAGAGTGTTGACAGGGATATCATTATTCACATGGCTCAGACCGCAGTAGAGCAACAAATAACAGCAGGCACATTGGCAGGTACAGGGAATCTTCACGTACCTACCGCATATCCTAACTGGGACCCTAATCGGGACCAGGATAGGCAGGCTTTGAAACAATAGAGGTGTATGTTATTCAGTATTATGAATACAGTCCCCAAGGCAGTGAACTGGTCTAAGCTATATGAAATAAAGCAAAATATAAATTAATTGCCTTCTGGATTCGTGGAAAGATTAAAAGAGGCAATGCGTAAATATCCTACTATTGATCCTGAATCAGAGGAAGGAAGGAGAGAATTAGGCCATTTAATAAAAGGTCAATCCACAGAAGATATAAGGGAAAAGGTACAAAAGCTTAAGGGGGAGGACCAATATGATTTGGGAAAAATAATGAATGTGGCCTGAGAGACCTATTGCAATCTGACCACTCTGATGCAAGTTCCCCAAAAAGGTGGTAGGGGTCGAGAATTTGGAACTACATGAACGGCATGCCTTTCTGGGAATGGGCAGATGGTGTTCCCTTTGGATTTCAAATTATGGACTGTTAGTAAAACCTCTGTATGAATTACTGAAAACTGCAGAAAGGAATGTTTTACAATGGGATGATTCAAGAAGAGCAGCATTTAAGCAGCTTAAGGTATTTTTAATGAAGGCTTCAGCCTTGGGGTTGCCTAACCCCACCAAGACTTTTGAACTGTTTACACATGAAAGACAGGGAGTAGCCCTTGGAGTCCTAGCCCAATTTCTAGGACCTGAGTGCTAGGAGGGCTGTGGCTTATTTCTCCAAACAGCTAGCCACTGCAAGCCACAGTTGGCCAGGATGCTTGAGAGCAGTGGGTGTAACTGTGATGATTATTGAAGCTCAAAAATTGACTTTGGGACAAAAGATGACTGTATATACTCCCCATTCAGTGCTGGCAGTATTGGAAAAATATTGCCACCGGTGCACTGTTGTGGTCGTGACTGGCACTTGCTGTTCTTCGACCTTCAGCAACCCCACAACAGAAGAATCCCCTGAGAGACCAGGCAAGGTGGACAGCTGCTTAATTTCCTCTGTCTCCAAAGCAGCAATACCAAAAGCCCATCGGTATCCTTTTGGGTCTTTGAAGTACCCTCTCCTGAGGTAGTCTATGATAAGGATGCATTGAGCCTCTGGACCAGTCACAATGGGGTGCTTTTGCCACTTCCTCACAGTCAGGCTGATTTAAGCCTCCAGTACAGTCAACTCTTGGGATCCTCCTGTCACTCCAGAAATAGAAATAGGTTCCACCCCTTGACAGCTTGATGGCATCAGGGTACACAGTGTACTGGTATCTACTAGAGCCTTATACTTCTGTGGGAGTGATGTGCCAGGCCATCTTATCCACACAGTCCTGTAAATCCGATTGTCCCATACCTCCACCTGGCTGGAGGCAGGGCCCCTCTAAAAGTCATCACAACATTGGTCGCTTAAATTTTCTTGACAGGGATTGGTTTTTATCAAAGGAGCTGGAGTAAAATCAGCTCTTCCACTCCATCTGGGAACCTGCTCACTAGAGATTGAAGCCGCAGCTTTCATGGGATGATCATCCTTGACCTTTGTTCTCCTCTTTAATTTACGCACCTGTTCCTCCAGAGCTGAGGTAGGTTTTCCATCCCACTTGCAGCCCAGAAAGCCAACTGTATCCTGGGCCGCATCAAAAGGGACGTGACCAGCAGGTCGAGGAAGGTGATCCTGCCTCTCTACTCTGCTCTTGTGAGACCTCACTTGGAGTATTGTGTGCAGTTATGGTGTCCTCAACATAAAAAGGACATGGAACTGTTGGAACAAGTCCAAAGGAGGGCCACGAGGACAATCAGGGGACTGGAGCACCTCCCGTATGAAGATAGGCTGAGAAAATTGGGGCTGTTCAGCCTGGAGAAGAGAAGGCTGTGTGGAGACTTCATAGCAGCCTTCCTATATCTGAAGGGGGCCTATAGGGATGCTGGGGAGGGACTCTTCATTAGGGATGCTGGGGAGGGACTCTTCATTAGGGACTGTGGTGAGAGGACAAGGGGTAACGGGTTCAAACTTAAACAGGGGAAGTTTAGATTGGATATGAGGAAGAAATTCTTTACTGTAAGGGTGGTGAGGCCCTGGAATGGGTTGCCCAGGGAAGTTCTGAATGCTTCATCCCTGTCGGCGTTCAAGGCAGGGTTGGACAGAGCCTTGGATGGCATGGTTTAGTGGGAGGTGTCCCTGCCCATGGCAGATGGGTTGGAACTAGATGATCTTAAGGTCCTTTCCAACCCTAACTATTCTATGATTCTATGATTCTATGATTCTATGATTCTATGATTCTATGTCTCCTCTGTGATCCCACAGGTAAAACCATAGGGTGGGCCGTGGCATGTACCTGCTATATCTTCTCTCTCAAGCAGTAGGACGCCTTTTGTTAATAGCTGAGACGTGGGTTGGTACACATGGGGAGCTGGATAGATCGGATAGACTGTCTCTCAATTGTTTGAACTCCTGGGACAGTTTTTCCACAGCTGAAATGATGGAAGGGGTGAGACTGTCTTTGAATTCTCAGAGTTTATGAGTCATTTCATCCACAGTTGGTGGTACTATGTCATTCCGGGTTATTGCTGCCAATGAGTGGGCATATGGTGACGGTACATTCGGTGTAAATTTCCTCCATATGGGTCATGTACATTCAACTTCATCTGGATCTATGGGTCCTTTCCCAGCATCCGGCTTGTGATAGATCATCTCTGCAATGGCTGATTCCCTCAGAGACTGGATGCCTTTCTCTAGAGTAGTCCACTTGGCCAAACGACTCATAAAAATCATCCTTGTAGGGAAACTTTTCTCTCACAGCTGCCAAGAGCCACGTCCAAAGGCTGAGGGACCATTTCTCTTTTGCAATTGCTTTGTCAATTCCCCCTTCCCTAGCAAGTGATCCCAGCTGCTTAGCTTCCCTACCTTCCAGTTTGTGACCGTTGGCCCCATTGTCCCAGCATCGGAGCAACCAGGTGATGATGTGCTCCCCTGGTTGACGGGTAAAATCTTTTTGCATATTTTGTAGCTCGGTTGAGGTCTGGGGTCAAGAAGTCACCTCTTCTTCTTCCTCTGATTCACATAATAATATCTCCTGATCAGATGCTGTCCCGTGTAGTAAGTGCATTGTTTCTTCATCTTGCTTCATCTTTCTCACCTCTTTTTTCTTTTCCCCTTGTGTACAGGGGCAACCGATATTGGCACGAATTGGTCCTCTGGTTTAGCTGCAGTGATTATCACTGTGATTAGGGTGGCTGCAGTATCTGTTGTCGGGGTTTGGATAGCTGTTGTACATGTTGCCGGGGTTGGTGTAGCTGCTGTGCTTGGAGTTGGAGTAGCTGCATTGTCTGTTGTGGTCAGAGTTGAGTAGCTGCTGTACTTGTCACATGGGTTGGTGTAACTGCTGTATTTGGAGCTGGAATAGCTGTGCTGTCTGTGGCTTTGCCATCAGATCCAGAGACATTTTTTTCCCTTTGAAGGTGCTGAATGGTGTTGAACAGGGCTCTGTAAGCATAGGCCAAGCCCCAGCACGTCACCCTGATTTGTCCCTCTCTAGTATGGCCAGGATGACAACACACCTCATTTAAGTGTTTTACTAATTTTTCTGGATTTTGCACTTGTTCAGTGGTTAAGTTCCAAAGCACAGGAGGGGCCCAGTGGCCTAGATACTTGCCCATACTATCCCACACACCCTGCCACTCATGACTGTCCAGCCTCGGGGAAAATCTCTTGGTCCTCCTATATCATTGTCTAACCCTAGACAAGGCCCAAACCCGACTCTGCTTAACTTTGGAGAACAGACAAAATGGTCGCGGGTAAAACACACTCTCTATGTGTGCCAACACGCTGATCTCCATCACAATCAGCAGGCAGGTCTCAAGGGTACCCAAAGGCCATTCGAAACCTTCAGTACTCTCAATTGATGCTGTAAATAGTCTGGTGCGGGGTCTGGGATGGTAAGAGAATGTCTCCTTCATGGGTTGACCACACAAGGAGGGGAAAAAAGATGTGTAATTGCTAAACACTTCTATTATATACCTCCCAAAGTATAGAGATGATGACCACACTGGGACCGCAAGCCACATCAGTTTCTTGTTCAATGAGTCTATTGTATCACAAGTCATTACCATAAAGTACAGTGAAACAAGAACCTTAGTCCAGGGCCCCCCAGCCATTAAACACTAAAACATCAAATGCTGGCTGTAAGTAAGGTATGACATGCTGAAACTCCAAGACCAAGACCAACAACTTTGAGAAGCAATAAATCAGCATTGTGACGAGTGACTATTAATCCAAAACAATGAATGCTTATCACAAATACGATTAAACATACTCTGGTGAGATCTGTTGTTATCTCAACCCTTCGTGCCCCACGTTGGGCGCCAAAAAGATCTGTCGTGGTTTAAGCCCAGCCAGCAACCCAGAACCACGAAGCTGCCCCCCTCCTCCCCCCCCCTCCGCCCCTGGAGGGATGGGGAGGAGAATTGAAAGAATGCAGCTCCCAGGGGCCGAGATAAGAACTCTCCAGCAACCAAGGAACAACACAAAACTACTACTGCCACCACCAACAACAACTATAAGGGAAATAACAAGGGAAGAGAACACAATCTCTCACCACCTTCTGACCGACACACATCCCAACCCGAGCAGTGATCTAGCCCTTTCGGGTAACTGCCCCCATTTTATATAGTGGGCATGACATGCTGTGGTATGTTATACCTCTTTGGCTAGTTTGGGTCAGGTGTCCTGTCTCTGCTTCCTCCTGGCTTCCCCTCCTCCCTGGCAGAGTGTGAGACTCAGAAAGTCCTCAGTCAGTGTAAACATTACTTAGCAACAGCTAAAAACATTGGTGTTATCAGCATTTTTCCCAGGCTGAAAGTCAAAAACACAGCACTGCACCAGCTACAAAGGAGGAGAAAAATGACTGCTACTGCTGAACCCAGGAAAACTTCAAAGACCCAAAATGATACTGATGGGCTTTTGCTATAGCTGCCTTGGAGATGGAGGAAATTAAGCAGCTGTCCACCTTGCCTGGTCTCTCAGAGGATCCTTCTGTTGTGGGGTTGCTGAAGGTCGAAGAACAACAAGTGCCAATCTCAACCACAACAGTGCACCGGTGGCAATATCACGCCAACCAAAATTGCCTGATTCCCGCCCATAAGCTGATCTGTAGACTGGAGAGCCAAGGAGTGGTCAGCAGGACCCACTCACACTTTAATAAGTCTAGTACAATTGGTATTGACTGCCCCAAGGATGGAAACACAGCCCTTCCACCTGCCATGGACTGATCCAGACTTCACTGGAACAGGGGCAAGCTCCAGAACACCTGCAATACATTGATGACATTATCGTATGCAGTGATACTGGAGAGGTTTTTGAGAAAAGGAATAAAACAGTCCAAATCCTGCTAA
The DNA here is from genome assembly GCA_039720435.1 of Amazona ochrocephala. Classification (NCBI taxonomy): domain Eukaryota; kingdom Metazoa; phylum Chordata; class Aves; order Psittaciformes; family Psittacidae; genus Amazona; species Amazona ochrocephala. The sequence goes on from CM077908.1 coordinate 27,093,912, forward strand.
AAGCTAGATTTGCCATAAAACAGAGTTAGGTCAAGGGACCTGCACAGGAGATTCAATTTTTGGGAATAAAATGGCAAGATGGACATCGCCAGATCCCCACAGATGTGATCAACAAGATAACAGCAATGTCTCCACCAACTAATTAATAAAACCACATACTTTCTGAGGTGTTGTGGGGTTTTGGAGAACTCGCATCCCAAATTAGTCTGATTATAAGGCCTCTCTTATCATGTTACCTGGAAGAAGAATGATTTCAAATGGGCCCCTGCTCAACGACAAGCCATTGAACAAGTTAAACGAGAGAGTTCATGCAGTAGCCCCTGGACCAGTCTGAACCGGGCAAGATGTGAAAAATGCTTCAGCTGGGGAGAATGGTCCTGCCTGGAGACTTGAGGTTGACGCCTTGGCTTTTGGAGTCAGGAATGCAGAGAATCCAAGGTCGGCTATACTCCAAGTGAAAGTGATACTGGCAGACCATGAAAGGGGTTGAGCTGCTTCAGGGGACCCACTGTATTATAAACTGTCAGAAAGTGAGAAGCAATATGCCTTGTTTACTGATGGGTCCTGCCATACATATTGTGGGAAAACATCTGTCATGGTTCAAGCCCAGCCAGTAACTCAGAACCACGCATCCGCTTGCTCACTCCCCCCCCCCCCCCCCCCCCGCTCCCGGAAGAATGGGGAAGCGAATCAAAAGAATGTAAATCCCATGGGTTGAGATAAGAACGGTCCAGTAACAATGGTATAAAACAAAAATACTGCTGCTACCACCAATAATAATGATAAGGGAAATAAGAAGGGGAGAAAATGTAAAACTAAAAGGGGGAAAAGGAAAAGGAAACAATAAACACAAGTGATGCACAATACAACTGATCACCACCCACCAACCAACACCCAGCCTGACCCGAGCAGCGATCTGGGCCTCCTAGGTAACTCCCCCCCGTTTATATACTGGGCATGATGTGCTGTGGTATGGAATACCCCTTTGGCTAGTTTGGATCAGGTGTCCTGTCTTTGCTTCCTCGTAGCTTCCCTTGCCCCTCCTCTATGGCAGGGCATGAGGCTGAAAAAGTCCTCGGTTGGAGTAAACTTTACTTAACAACAGCTAAAAACATGGGTGTGTTATCAGTATTGTTGTCAGACTAAAGTCAAAACCACAGCATTGCACCAGCTACTATGAAGGAGAAAAATGACTCCTGCAGCTGAACCCAGAACAGTATCCACCCCTTTTTCCATACCATTCAGTTCATGCTCAGATCCCATGTTTTAAAATGTGCCATCACTTTTTGTCTCATATATATACACATATATACACACACACAAAAAGAGAGAGATATAATTCCTTAGTCCATGGACCAATCCCTGTAAAGTTGCTGAATTCATTCAGTCCATAATGTCAGGCTCCATCTCTTGTACCAGACTTTCAGGGTAGGAGAGGCGGTGCTAGTGTTGAATTGTTGCCTGCTGACAATAATTGAGTTTATTGGCTGTTTACACCCAAAATTAAATCTCCTTGAGGTACACACCGAACTTCCCCATCTGCTCGCATTACCCACCATGTATATCCAGGTTCCTAAGTGAAAGCAATCACATGAGTGGGTTTGCCTTTACCTGAAGCAGGAATAACCAAGACTCCAGCAAATTCCATATGTGCACCACAGGAACTTTATCCCCCTCTACAGTACGTAAAAGTTCTGACTGGGCTGGGCCAGCCCTGTTGACAGATCCCCTGGTGTTGACCAAGCAGGTGGCATTTACTAAATGTGTATCCCAATGTTTGAAAGTTCCACTGCCCATTGCTCTCATTGTAGTTTCTAACAGCCCATTGTACCGTTCGACTTTTTTCAGAGGCTGGTGCATCATAAGGTATGTGATATACTCACTCGATGCCATGCTATACGATTGTTCTGGAAATGAGTTCAATTGTCTGTCTCAATTCTCTCTGGGGTGCCGTGTTGCCACAAGACTTGTTTCTCAGTGTTCATGATAGTGTTCCTGGCAGAGGCATGGGGCATAGCATATTTTTCCAGCCATCCGGTAGTTGCTTCCACCATGGTAAGCACATGGTGCATGCCTTGGAGGGTTGGTGGGAGTGTGATATAGTTAATGTGCCAGGCCTCCCCATATTTGTACTTCAGACATCATCCTCCATTCCAGAGAGTCTTTAACTGCTTGGCTTGCTTAATTGCAGCACGTTTCACATTCACGAATAATCTGGGCAATAGTTTCCACTTTTAAGTCCACCCCTCGATTATGAGCCCATCTATATGTTGCATCTCTGCCTTGATGGCCTGAGGTGTCATGAGCCCACCAGGTGTTTTGCTGACAGACAGGGTATGCCACAAAGTGATCACACACTAGCTGTATAATACGCAGAGTTTATTAAACAAGCACACTAAAGCCAATAAGCACACTAAAAGCAATCACACTAAAAGCAAGCATACTAATGTGAATTAGGTAAATATCTCTATATATAGTGAATATAAGGCAAATCAGAGATATAGGTATATAAGTACTGAAGAAAGCTAGCAATGCATTAAATCATTACTGCATAGAAAGAACAGAGATTATGAAGAAATACGTTACCAATTACCACTGAATCATCATCTACACCCGCATTTCCAGCTGGGAAGCCCAATTGCAGCCGATGCCAGGAGTCTCAGGTAATTGGGAAAATTCCTATGTGGTACGTCCACCCATAGGTGAGGCTTCTCCCATGGCCACATGAGGGTCCCAAGAAATCGTTGATCTTCCACTTTACTTCGTGGTGTAACAAAATCTAAAATCTTCTGCTTAGCTCTGGGCAATATTTCCCGATGACCACAGTGCCACTGAATTCCTAAAACTTTTACAATTTGGTCAGGTTCTTGAATTTTGTCTGGGTTAATTTCCCAGCCTTTACTTTTCATATGCTGCAACACTAATTCTAATAGTACTTCTTGCTCAGTTTCTTACTAAATCATTATGTTATCAATATAATGCACCATTTGTACTTTCTTTGGCACTGGCAATTCATCCAAGTTTTCTGACAAAATTCAGTGTCAGAGGGTGTGACTACTATGGAGCTACCTTTGGGGTAAGCGGGTAAATGTATACTGCCTACCTTGCCAAGTAAAAGCAAACTGATACCAATGTTCCTCTGCAGTGGGTATTGTAAAGAAAGCATTAGCTATATTAATTGCCACATACCAAGTTCCAGGGTGCTGTTGTATATTTTCAAGTAAAGTAACTGTGGGTGTAAATGTGAAAGATTTCTGAGTTGGACTAGCTCCTGGGAAAGCTTTGAGATAGCTGAGGAATGTTGATGGGAAAGTTTTGGGAGTATTGTGGGCAAGATAAGAAGGAAGAGAGAAGCGAGAAGCAAGCAGCCAATCAAGGCAACCAGTGAGCAAGATATCCACCAATGAAGAAGTGAAGAGACCCACGTGGGGGGTGTTAGTGAACCAATTGTATTAGCCGCTCGTACACGCGGGTACTTCAGAAAGTCTATATCAACCCTGGAAATCAGATAATAAACGATTTCGTTTCATCACCAGAAACGGGGTCTGTGCCTTAGTCTCCACAAATGGCGCCCGAACAGGGACTTTAGAAGCGGATGAAGAGCACCGGTGGAGACCCTGACCGAACGAGTCCGACAGCAGACCAGAGAGCTGTATTCCCGGGATATTAAGCACCTTTGAGAAAGGTGAGCGGTCAGGAAGATGGGATCGCAGATGTCTGCGGAAGAAGAGACTACTGTTTCTTTACTAATGTACATTTTAGAGCAACAGGGCTTTACGTACGATGAAAACGCTATTCGTGCCCTGCTTGCATGGCTTGAGGGGCGGGGATTTGATGTTGATTCGGCGCTTCAGCTGGAGCAGTGGGATTCGGCTAAAGAGACTCTTTGGGAGGCTGCGGGCAGGAGGGAGGAAGACGTTTTTCCGCTGATAGCAACATGGCACTTACTCTATGCGGCTCTTAGCAAGCTGCAGAGCCCATCGCGGGGCGCAGTCGCTGACTATCGTAATAAACTGACTGCCGCTGCCCCTCCGGAGCCGGTGGTGCCATCTGCGTCACCACTAACAGATATGGTGCCGCCCCCCCCACCGCCCCCCCCCCGACAGCGACCCCCCTGGTAGTGCCCCCCCCCCACTGCAACCCTCCCGACAAACCCCCCCCAACCGCAATCTTCCCCACCGTGATCCCCCCGCCGGCAACCCCCCCCACCGCGCCCCCCCACCCCCCGGTACTTCCCGTAGCCGCTTGGGGTGGAGAAGATTATGACTGTTATAAATTGAGACCACAACAGACTAAAATCCAATTAGAATTTATTAATTATAGCAAGTAGAATATGAGCAAAAACAGCGCTGGACGGCAGGGGGGTCTACGCTCCGCCAACTGCCGTACTAAGCAGTTCAAACAGTCCCCTTTTATACATCTTTTCTTCCGTGTTCTTGAAGTAGTGGAGGTACTCTGCGCATGCTTCAGTTGTTGCTAGGGGGTCGTTTGTCCTGTTTCTGTCGGTTCCTGGAACATCTGGCGGTTATCTTATCTTGCACAAACGGTGTTTGATGGCTGTTTTAGTTTGCGTCTGACCTTTACATTGGGCTTAACATAAATATTAGCCATGCTTGCAAGCTTCTGACAATTAGCTAAAATTTAGAACAGCGTGGTTGTCAAACAATTGATAAGCAAACCAGATGTGCGGATGAGGAGTACACAGAGTTATCAGATTTACAGAAGACACTTTGTAGGGGAACTACTAAATCTCATTAGCACGTCAAGAAAGCGATTAACAAACCAGACGCGGGATGAGGAGTACACTAAGTTTGTAAAGAGGGCCATTATCACTTCACAGACTTGTAACATTGTAAAAGAGCTATTTCTATTTCAAAGACTTATTTTGTTCTCTAAGTTAGACTAGAAATACTTTGATCTCATATTTTAAATACTTGCTTATACTCAAGGGAGTTACAAATAGTTATTTTTATTAACGTTGCCTTAACAATGTGAACATAGTAACTCAGAATTTCGTATAGTTAATTATTAATGGTTTCTCACTTCATAATTTTCCTCACCATGTTTTATAACGAACTATTACTCTTAACACGAATCATAGTCTTGTTATAGCATAATGCTAATCAAGCTTAACTTACACGCCTTGCTTAACTGGCAAATTAATAATTCAAGTTTATTACAATTTATCATTATTACAATTTATCAGCAAATTAACTGTTTACATTTATCACATGACCCTCGTAAAAGCTGGCAAAAATTGCAAAATGACGCAGCAGCGGACGGGGAGCATTTTGATATAGCATTTCCTGTAATAATGCGAAATAATCAACCTAATGACTGGGAACCGATAAGATGGGAACTGATTAAAGAACTGAGAAAGACTGTTAGGCACTACGGGCAAGCCTCACCGTATACTCGGAGCCTTTTACAGACTGCTTTACAGGGAGATCTTATGACTCCGTTTGATATCAAAGCCATTGCCGAAATGCTGTTCACCCCCACCCAGAAAGCGATATTTTTGTCAGATTGGCGGGAGCGATGCGATATAACAGCGATGGGGAATCTCGGTCGGAATCCCGGCGACCCTCTCGTGGGGGCCGGAATTGCGCAATTGATGGGGGATCCTCCTGTTGACACGCCGCAGCTACAGGCTCGGCTGGCCCCAGAGATTTTACGCCAGTCGGCAGAACTAGCGCTTAAGGCAATGCTTAAAGTGCCAGATGTCGGGAAATCCGTAAAAGCATTCACGGGTATCAAACAGGCAGAAGACGAGCCGTATATGCAATTTATAGATTGTTTGGTGACGGCTATCGATAAGAAGTAGAGAATGATGCTGCCAAAAATGCCTTATTACTGAAGCTAGCAATAGAGAATGCAAACTCGGACTGTCAGGTGTTGCGTATGTTAAAAAAAATCCTACTTCGATCGCTATGATTGAAGCATGTAACCGTATTAGCTCAATACACTATGTTAACGAAAATTTAGCGGGGCATTTAGCCGCAGCTTTACAAACCGCACAGCGGCTGTGTTTTAGGTGTGGCAAACCCGGCCACTTTAAGCGTTGCTGCCCCCAGGCGAGCCAAAATGGCGACCTGAGCCTTTGTCCACGTTGTAAAAAGGGGCGTCACTATGTTAAGCAATGTCGATCAAAGTACCATGCCAACGGGGACCTACTTCCGGTCTCGGGAAACGGGAGGCGGAGCGCGTCGCGGAGCCGCGCGCAGACACAAGAAGTCTCCGCCCCACACGATCCGAATTCGCCAACGACATGGGTCTGGCACGCCTCCGCTGCTCCACCCCCGGAAGTGCCGCAGTGGATGTCCCCACGGCAACAGAAGTAAACATAGCAGACACCAAAGTGCAAAAGGTGCCGCTTGCACTGAAAGGTCCCTTGGGTAATGGATTTAGTGCCTTATTATTGGGACGTTCTAGTGTTACCTTATAGGGTCTTTTTGTTTCGCCTGCGGTAATTGATGCTGATTTTGAAGGACAAGTACAAGCAATGGTCTGGACCCCAATGGTCTGGATGGAAAATCCTCCAGCAGACTGTAGTGCCTCAACTGCTAAAGATTGATGTCAAAGTTAACACCCTAAACAATGTACAGAAATTAACTGGCACTATAAATTGGGTACTGTCCTGGGTTCAGCAGCAGCAGTCATTTTTTCTCCTTCTTGGTAGCTGGTGCAGCTCTGTGTTTTTGATTTTGGGCCTGGGAACAGTGCTGATAACACCAGTGTTTTCAGTTACTGCTTGGTGATGTTTAGGCTGGCCAAGGACTTTGTGAGTCTCATGCTCTGCCAAGGAGGAGGGGAAGCCAGGAGGTAGGAGAGACAGGACACCTGACCCAGACTAACCAAAGAGATTATTCCATACCACAGCACATCATGTCCGGGATGCAAAAACGGAGAGCGGAGACCCGGAAGGGTGGTGAGGGTGCACGGTGAGGGGGCACTGGTGGGGGTGCAGTGCATGGTCGGGCTTGATATTTGATGGTGAGCTATTGTATTCTCCTTTTCCTTGTATCTGCCTTGTCATTATTATTACTGGTGGTAGCAGTAGTGATTTGTGTTATACCTTAGCTACTAAACTGTTCTTATCTCATCCTGTGGGAGTTGCATTCTTTCGATTCTCCTTCCCATCCCTCCAGGAGCGGAGGGAAGAAAGAGTTGGGAGTGAGTGAGAGAGCGGCTGTATGGGTTTATAGATTTAAACCACGACAGGTACGAATCCTTTTAGGTATAGACAACGATACCCTTAGACCTCTATTTGAATTATTGAAGGGAGAACCTGCCCTCAACTCGCCCCGACAGTCAACTCCGGAGGCTGAGTATGCAATTGAACAAGTTAACAGAGCTTTAACCAATCGACAAGCTGCAAGGATAGATTACCAACTCCCAGTTACTCTGTATGTTATTCAAGGGCCCAGGTCCCTCAAAGGATTAATAGGTCAATGGGATTCAAGGGAAAAGGATCCACTACGTGTGTTAGAATGGATCTTTTTACCATACCAATTCTCCAAAACCATAGTTACTAGTTGTGAACGGATAGCACACATAGTGTGTCGTGGCAGACAGAGAACAACAGAATTAACAGGACACAAACCAGGGACTATTTATCTCCCTTTAACCAAGATGTATTTTCAATGGGCTTTTCAGAATAACACAGAACTACAAATAGCAATGACAAATTTTGGTGGAAAGGTTACTCCACATCACCCACCACATAAGCTATCCTCCCTGACAACAGAAATGGAGATAAAATCAGTTTCAAAATGTCAATGTAACCCTGTAGAAGGTCCAACTTACTTTACAGACGGTTCAGGTAAAACAGGCAGAGCAATCACAGTTTGGTTTGAGAATAACGAATGGCATCATGAAGAACAAAAAGTTCAGGGCTCAGCACAAATTGTAGAATTAGCTGCAGTAGTGTTTGCATTTCAGCATTGTCACTGAGCATTGAACCTCGTCACTGATTCAAATTATGTTGCTGGAGTTGTTACTAGAATTGAAAATTCATGGCTGAAGGAAGTTACCAATCCTACTTTATTCTATTATTTAAAAATGTTAAAAATGCTATTAGATGAACGCACAACACCTTATTATGTTCTGCATATTCGCAGCCATACAGATTTGCCTGGATTTATCATAGAGGGAAATCGAAGAGCTGATAGGTTAACGGCTCCTGTAGTAGCAACTCCTCTAGCAAATCAGTTAGAACAGGCTAGATTATCACATGCTTTTTACCACCAGTCAGCGAGATCACTCAGGAAACAGTTTTCTCTCTCTTGGTCAGAAGCACGTACAATAGTACAAACATGCCCTGACTGTCAACCATTTGCAACACATCCACATACTGGAGTAAACCCTCGTGGCACCAGTGCCTTACAGCTATGGCAAAGTGATGTCACTCACATCCCTGAGTTTGGGAGACAAAAGTATGTCCATGTTTCCATCGATACATTTTCACACATGGTCTGGGCCACAGCAGAAACAGGTGAGAAGGCCCATGATGTTATTCGTCATTGGCGTGATGCCTTTGCAGCTCTAGGAGTTCCAAAACAAATAAAAACGGACAATGGCCCTGCCTATAATAGTAAGGTAATTGAAACATTTCTAAACACCTGGGGGATAAAACACAAGACAGGGATTCCACACTCACCACAAGGACAAGCCATTGTTGAACGATGCCACCTAACACTAAAAATGTTGTTAGAAAAACAAAAAGGGGGAATGAAGGGAGAATCGCCACAGGCACGACTGTATAAAGCAATTTATGTATTAAATTTTTTGACAATTGGAGAGGGAAATGAGACCGTAGCTGTTACCAGACATATCCTGTCACACAGCAAAATAATAACCTGGGGACGAGGGTATGCTTGTGTCTCCACAGATCATGGTCCTTGGTGGATACCCGCACGGCTGGTGCGGCCTGTTTTGAACCATCCTGTGGTTACAGAAGCAGAATCCGGGGGTAGTCAGCAGCACATTGATGTCGACAATGCAACAGGCGCCCTGGAATAGCTTTGACTTATGGGTGAATTTAGCTAGAACACTGAGCCAAACAACTCTGTAATTCAGTATAGTCAGTAACACAGCTATTTCATAAATGTTTAGTAGAGAGACCATGGTCTAATAGTAGCATTATTATTGTATCACTTACAAGAAGGGTAGAACGGTAGAAATGTAAAACTTCTTGTATTGATATTTTCTGTTGTGCAAGATCTTGTACGGATATTTTCCTTTGTATTAGGTTTCTGTTCCTTATCTGCTAAATTGCATGCAAGATATACTGGATAAAATGTTAAAGAAGGTTAGGTCTTTAGAAAAACAAAAAGGGGGAGATGTGGGTGTAAATGTGAAAGATTTCTGAGTTGGACTAGTGTCCTGGGTTCAGCAGTAGCAGTCATTTTTTTTTTTTTTTCTTTTTTCCCTTCTTGGTAGCTGCTGCAGCGCTGTGTTTTTGATTTTGAGCCTGGGAACAGTGCTGATAACACCAGTGTTTTCAGTTACTGCTTGGTGATGTTTAGGCTGGCCAAGGACTTGCTGAGTCTCATGCTCTGCCAGGGAAGGGTGGAAGCCGGGGGGAAGCAGAAACAGGACACCTGATCCAAACTGACCAAAGAAGTTATTCCATACCACAGCACGTCATGTCCAGGAGGAAAAAGAACTGGGGGGCCGGAACCCGGAAGAGGGGTGGGTTTAGTTCACAGCTCAGTCGTCGAGTGGTGAGCAGTTCTGTCCTCTTCCCTTGTATTTCTCTCGTTATTGTTATTATTGGTGGTGGTAGCGGTGGTTGGTGTTGTACCTTGATTGCTGGGCTGTTCTTGTCTCGACCCGTGGGAGTTGCGTTCTTTCGATTCTTCTTCTCCCCCCCCCCCCCTTACGGAGTGGGGGGGAAGAAAAAACTCTTCCCTTGTGTTTTTCTCTTGTCATTATTATTATTGGTGGTAGCAGTGGTGGTTTGTGTTATACCTTAGTTGCTGGACTGTTCTTATCTCAACCTGTGGGAGTTGCATTCTTTCGATTCTCCTTCCCATCCCTCCAGGAGCGGAGGGAAGAAAGAGGGGGAAGCGAGTGAGTGAGCAAAACTGTTTGTGGCTGAGAAGCTTAAACCACGACAGTTCTTTTTGGCGCCCAACGTGGGGCACGAAGGGTTGAGATAACGACAGGATTAATAGCCACTTGTCACAATGCTGATTTATTGGCTCTCAAGGTTGTTGCTCTGGTTCTCACAGGTTCAGCGTGTGTTACTTCACTTACAAACGGTAATTTTTATCTTAACATTTCTCAGAGAAGGGTTTTGGATTAAGGCTCTTATTGCATTGTACTTTATTGCACTGTTTTTTGATACAGTAGACTCAGTGATCCTGAAACTGACCCGGTTTTTGTTCCCAATGTGGTCACCAGCTCTGTACTTTGGGAGGTATATAATGGGGGTGTTTAGGAATTATACATCTTTTTTCACCTCCTCGGGTGGTCAGCCTGTGAAGGAGACATTCTTTTATGCTCCCAGCACCCCCGTCAGACCATTTACAGCATCTTTCGTGAATTCTGAAGGTTTTGAATGGCCCTTAGACACCCTTGAGACCTGCCTGCTGGTTGTGATGGGGATTGCCATGTTGGCGCGCATATCGAGTGTGCTTTATTCACGACCATTTCGTCTGGTCCCGAGAGTTATGCAGAGTCGGGTTTGGGCCTTGTCTAGGATTAAACAACGATATAGGAGGTCCAAGAGATTTTCCCCGAGGCTGGATAGTCATGAGTGGCAGGGTGTGTGGGATAGCATGGGCAAGTATCTAGGCCAGTGGGCCCCTCCAGTGCTTTGGAACTTCACCAATGAACATGTGCAAAATCCAGAAAAATTAGTAGAACACTTAAAGGAGGTGTGTTGTCATTCTGGTCACACCAGAGATGGACAGATCATGGCTACATGCTGGGGTTTGGCCTATGCTTACAGAGCCCTGTTCAACACCATCCAGCACCTTCAAAAGGAAAAAAATGCCCCTGGATCTGAGGGTGGAGTAATGGACAGCGCAGCTACTCCAGCTCCAAGTACAGCAGCTACACCACCCCCAGGGACAAGTACAGCAGCTACCCAAACTTCAGTGATAATGGACAGCACAGCTGCTCCAGCTACAAGCACATCAGCTACACCACCACCAGCGACAAGTACAGCAGCTACTCAAACCCCAGTGACAATCACTGCAGCTAAACCAGAGGACCACCTCGCACCAATACCGGTTGCCCCTGTACGCAGGAGGAAAACCAAAAAAGAGGAAAGGAAGATGAAGCAAGATGAAGAAACAACGTATTCACCACCTGGGACAGCATCTGACCAGGAGTTATCATCACATGACAAAGAAGAAAAAGAAAAAAAAAAAAATGACTGCTACTGCTGAACCCAGGACAACTAGCTCCTGGGAAAGCTTTGAGATAGCTGAGGAATGTTGATGGGAAAGTTTTGGGAGTATTGTGGGCAAGATAAGAAGGAAGAGAGAAGCGAGAAGCAAGCAGCCAATCAAGGCAACCAGTGAGCAAGATATCCACCAATGAAGAAGTGAAGAGACCCACGTGGGGGGTGTTAGTGAACCAATTGTATTAGCCGCTCGTACAGGCGGGTACTTCAGAAAGCCTATATCAACCCTGGAAATCAGATAATAAACGATTTCATTTCATCACCAGAAGCGGGGTCCGTGCCTTACATCTGCACAAGTAACTGTGTCTGGTACTGCAGCTGCGAGTGGCAGGGTGTACTTGTTAAGTTCCCTGTAGTCCACTGTCATTCGCCATGTCTCATCACTCTTAACAGGCCATATAGGTTTATTAAAGGCTGTAGATGTTAGTTTTAACACTCCCGTATCTAATAAATCTTTAATAGTCTCTGAAATCTCTTCATGTCTTCCTTGTACAGGGTATTGATTCATTGTGATTACCTTGGTAGCAGATGTGATTTGTATCAGGAGCATTTTAACTTTCCCAACTAGAACTGGCCAAGATGATATATATGTCCTAGTTCCAAATTGATTCTTGCCATCAGGTAAGCATAAAGTCAATCCTTTCAAAATGTCAATTCCAATTATATATTCAGGGATAGGAAAAATCAGCAATGATTAAGTATGTTTTGGCAGAGTGCCAATTTTCATCTCAAATTTTTGTCTGTACTGCTTCAATTTATTTGCCACCTAATCCAGTAATCAAAACCTTCTGCCCTTTAAATTTTTTAGGATTACCATAAATTAGAGGGGCCTCTGCTTCAGTATCAATGAGGGCCTTAACCGTTTGACAAGATTTTTTTTTTCAATAAATCTGAAGCTCTACATGAGGACAATGATCTGTCCTCGCCCATCTTTATGCTGGAGTTTGGCCCTCATCTCAGTCCATTTTTAATTCTCTCAAATTTCTTAACACCTTTACATCCGGCCACGGATAAAGATCAGCGTACTGATCCCATCCCCTTTCATCCCCCAGAACCATCGACTCGCCAATAGGGGGCCCTCCATTGGTAAGTGTACTGTCCCATTGAGGCTCGAAGGGGGGAGCAGAAGCTCAAATTGCTTCATCTGTCATGTCATCAACTTTGTCTGAGCTTTAATTGTTTACCCTTTTCACATATTTATGCAACCCATGTTGCTTGTACAATCTCCACATTTCATTGGTGGAAATCCCATCAATCTTATCTCGAGCTGTCCCATCTTCCAGCAAGGCGGCAAACATATCTCTCTGAGAGAGTCAATTCTCCTTCATCTCGCCCCTCCAGTTATCTCCTCTCATGTTTTGGATGGGGCCCCCTTCCCCCAAATCTCCTAACTGCTGGATTTTTTCTATGAATGATTTGTCCTATGGGGTTTCCAGTTTCATTTATCAATAAAGTCATCATAATGCCTTTATATGCCAGTGGCACAGCACTAATAATCCTGTTCTGAACTGGAACTGATAGTGGAGCATGCAGCATAGCGTCTGCATCTCCGACAAAAGTAGTTTTCATCCCTTCCTCCTTAACACACTGAACACAATCCTGTAAAGCATACCAAGGTCGATCTGCACTGGGCCATTCCCCTTAAGTGGGGTATTTTCTGTTACAACCCTCTGCCACCACTGCTAATAAATTAGTCTCATCCTCGGCACCTCGGAAGGCACCCTGAACTAATGAGTCAGAGCTTAAAATTACAAATCTTTTAGCATCATCTGGATCATATTTAACTCCCGAAGCCCCTAAATCATGCCACCTGACAATCCAAGAAAACAAAGATTCTCCAGGCTTTTGTTCGAACCTGTCTATAACATCATTAATTTCGTGCTGAGTGAAATCTTCTAAAACGTCCCGCCTAACCTAGAGGGTCATGTTCCAGTTTTCTCCGTAATATTGGCTTTGTTTCAACAAACACCTCACCCTCTGAACTACTATCCAAATTGGTTGAATCTCACATATCTCTGTCCCATTTCTCAACGTCCCAATTCCTTCCTGCCTCCACAGTTATTGTACGCACTTTTGCTGCTTTACTCAACCTCTTCCCTTTCTATATTTATACTGGGTAACCCGAACAGCCGCTTTTTCTGCTGCGGTTTGATAAGTGTCCAGTTTATCAGTTCGTAAATGATTTTGGCATTGTAAGATAACTATTTTTCCCTGCAAGTCACAAATTTGTTTTTCCAAATCCGTCTTCTCCCTCTGTATTCGCTCTCCCTTTCTGTGTGAATAGCACAGAGGAAAGCTAGCAATGCATTAGATCATTACTGCATAGAAAGAACAGAGATTAAGGAGAAATACATTACCAATTAACACTGAATCATCATCTAGGCTCACACTTCCAGCTGGGAAGCCCAATTGCAGCTGATGCCAGGAGTCTCAGGTAATTGGGAAAATTCCTATGCAGTACATCCATCCATAGGTGAGGCTTCTCCCATGTCCACAAGAGGGTCCGGCTTTTATATCCTTATCAAAGCAACTGGCTTTATGCTATATCTCTAATCATTTACTCGTGGGACTATGCAGTTTCTCATGATCTCACTGTTGTCCACTCTGAGAGCATTGGCCAGGCAGCCCACTGCAGCCAAGCATGAAGGTCATAGAAAAGCTGCACACCTATGTTTTCCTATCTCTTTCCGACAAACATGCATGATGAACATAAATGTATATACTCTACTGAATACACTGTGGCAAACAACATCTTTTGTTATGATTCTCAGCCATGAGAGGGAATCAAATCCCAGCTAGGATCCCATCCATTACACCAGGCAAAAAATAATTCACCCTAACGTTGCCAATCTAAATCCATCTGAGCCACTTCAATCTTCGCAGCTTGATCCACCTGTTGGTTGTTCTGGTGTTCCTCAGTGGCCCAATTCTTGGATACATGCGCATCTACGTGGCGTACCTTCACCACCAGGTTCTGCACCCGGGCAGCGATATCTTGCCACAGTGCGCTGTGCCCAGATGGGTTTACCTCTGTGTTGCCAGTTGCTCTGCTTCCATTTCAACAACCACCCCCACAGGGCATTTGCCACCATCCATGAGTCACTATAGTGATAAAGTACTGTCCGCATTTCTCGTTCAGCAATGTCCAAGGTGAGCTTTGACCTCTGCAAACTGACTCGATTTACCCTCTCCTTCAGCAGCTTCTGCAACTTGTCATAGGGGATTCCATACAGCTGCTGTCCATCTCTGATGCTTTCCCACAATAAGGCAGGACCCATCAATAAACAAGGCATATTGCTTCCTTCTTTCTCACAGTTTATTAAACGGTGGGACCTTTTCAGCATGCGTCACCTCCTCCTCTGGTGACATTCCAAAATCTTTGCCCTCTGGCCAGTCCATAATGACTTCTAGAATACCTGGACGACTGGGATTTCCTGTTAGAGCTCTTTGTGTAATTAGTGCGGCCCACTTATTCCACGTAGCATCGTTTGCATGTTGTGTAGAGGAGACCCTGCCATTGAACATCCAGCACTGGCAACCAAGGTGCCAGGAAGAGCTGTGCTTCAGTGCCAGTCACTTCTGAAGCAGATCAAACCCCTTCATAGGCTGCCAGTATCTCCTTTTCAGTTGGAGTATAGCTGGCCTTGATTCATCTGTACCCCTGAGTCCAAAAGCTGAGGGGTCGATCTAGAGTCTCCCCTGGAGCTTTCTGCCAGAGGCTCCAGGTAGAATCACTCTCCCCGGCTGTGGTGTAAAGAACATATTTCCTGGTCCAGACTGGTCAAAGGACTACTGCATGAACTATTTCTTGTTTAATTTGCTCAAAGGCTTGTTGTTGCTCAGGGCCCCATTTGAAATCATTCTTCTTCTGGATCACATGATAGAGAGGGCTTACAATCAGATTAATTTGGTATGTGCATTCTCCAGAACCCCACAACACCTAAGAAAGCTTGTGTTTCATTCTTGTTAGTTGGTGGAGACATTGCTGTTACCTTGTTGATCACATCTGTGGGGATCTGGCGATGTCCATCTTGCCATTTTATTTCCAAAAATTGAATCTCCTGTGCAGGTCCCTTGACCTTACTCTGTTTTATGGCAAACCCGGCTTTTAGCAGGATTTGGAATGTTTTCCTCCCTTTCTCAAACACTCCTTCTGCTGTATCACCCCACCTGATAATGTCATCAATGTATTGCAGGTGTTCTGGAGCTTGCACGTGTTCCAGTGCGGTCTGGATCAGTCCATTGCTGATGGTAGGGCTGTGTTTCCACCCCTGGGGCAGTCGATTCCAAGTGTACTGGACACCCCTCCAAGTAAAAGCGAACTGTGGCCTGCACTCTGCTAACAAAGGTACTGAGTAAAATGTATTGGCAATATCAATTGTGGCATCCCATTTGACTGCCTTTGACTCCAGTTCACATTGAAGTTCTAGCATTTTTGGCATGGCAGCACTAAGTGGTGGTGTGAATTCATTCTGACCATGGTACTTTACAGTTAGTCTTCACTCTCCCTTAGAATTTCGCACTGTCCATATGGGTCTATTAAAGAGTGAATGGGTCCTGCTGATTACTCCTTGGCTCTCCAGTCTAGGGATCAGCTTATGGATGGGAATCAGGGAGTCTCGGTTGGTGTGATATTGCTGCCGGTCCACTGTTGTGACTGGCACTTGTTGTTCTTTGACCTTGTCATGGTTTAAGCCCAGCCGGCAATTCAGAACCACACAGCTGCTCACTCACTCCCCCCCTTCCTTCCCCTGCTCCCAGAGGGATGTGGAGTAGAATTGAAAGAATGTAACACCCACGGATTGAGATAACAGTCCAGTAATTAAGGTATAACATAAAACTACTACTCCTACCACCACCAATAATAATGTTAGCCAGGGTGACAGGACAAGACATCCTGTGCCTGTCGGTTGCCACACCTACGAGTCCTTTCAGACTGCTGTAGAAAGCAATGGCAGCCTTGAATCCAGTGGACACGTGGTATGGCTGGGGGGTATAACAACACAGCCACAAGAAATTGATTTGTTAAGACCTGTAAAAATGGATATGTATCTGTATTTTCATTATATAGCTCAAAACCAATTGTTAGTGCAGAATGTTAACTGTTCTTTAACTGTTTATTTGCTAGGCTAGGAACATGAGTGAAAAAATTGTATTAAGAGAGTTTGTTTTGTTAGTTTTTATTAGCTTATTGAGACAAGGAGGCACAAAAGCACAAAATGGAATCAGTTCTAAGTAACCTTAAGTTTGATGGCTTTGTAATGGAAAATAACTGAAGTGCTTGAATGTAGTTGACATAGTTTTGGGTCCTTACCACCTTAGTACAAAAAGTGTAAGGAAAACAATAGGAAAACAGGACCTGGGGATGGGGAGTATCTGGGACTAGCAGATGTCATAGAATCATAGAATAGAATCATAGAATCATAGAATAGTAAGGGTTGGAAAGGACCTCAAGATCATCGAGTTCCAACCCCCCCACCATGGGCAGGGACACCTCCCACTAAACCATGCCATCCAAGGCTATGTCCAACCCCACCTTGAACGCCGCCAGGGATGAAGCATTCACAACTTCCCTGGGCAACCCATTCCAGGGCCTCACCACCCTCACAGTAAAGAATTTCTTCCTCAGATCCAATCTAAACCTCCCCTGTTTAAGTTTAAACCCATTACCCCTTGTCCTCTCACCACAGTCCCTTATGAAGTGTCCCTCCCCAGCATCCCTATAGGCCCCCTTCAGATATTGGAAGGCTGCTATGAGGTCTCCACACAGCCTTCTCTTCTCCAGGCTGAACAGCCCCAATTTTCTCAGCCTATCTTCATACGAGAGGTGCTCCAGTCCCCTGATCATCTTTGTGTCCAGGATGGGCACAGTTAAACTAACTGATAAGTAGAAGGACAGGATGATTGCTATGTTTGTGGTGTTAATGAATCCATTAAGCTGGTGTAGACATCTACTGGGGAGTATCCCAGACTAGCAAATGTCCAGGATGGGAGCAGTTAAACTTCCTGATAAGTAGGAGGACAGGATGATTGCTGTGTCTGTAATGTTAATTAAGCTGGTGCTTCAAAGGCTGCCAGCAGTGATGAAGAGTGTTGGAAGAAGTAAACGACTCTCAAAGACCACCATCATATTTTTGTATGTATGCGGGAAACTTTCTGGAAAATGATGTAATTCATGTGTAGCCTCATGAATATGTATGTATGCCCAAGTGACTATGTAAGGATGGCCTGTGTGGCAATATGGGGATGCACGTTAGGAGGAGCTATCCCCCATGTCTCCCTGCGCCGCAATAAAGAATTGTCAACTTAAAGCTTTGTTGGTGAGTTTGTTCCTGGAGTTTTCTCCGAATCATTACACAGTTTCTTATTAATCGAGCCCTTAAGCAGGTGTTGATATTGAATATACGAAACAAAGATGGAGGAGATGTGGGGAGTGAAGGCGATAAGATTTGCATGAAAAAGAGTTTGGGAATGAGCTCTGAGGCCTTGGTGCTTGACAAGCCCTGAGGCAATGAGTTGGGGCATTGAAAGACAGGGAAGATTGAAAAAACAAGCCTTGGGGGGATGGGCCAGAATATAGTTGTTTCGGGAATCTCAGTTGGAGGCCAGAGGATGCGGGGGTTGTGAGAGGGTCTGCAGCATTGTGATTGGACTATTTACCTGGAGAGTTTTACGGGGGCAAATGATATTGAATGTTGTATGTATGTGCAGGTTGGGAAAGTACCGAACAGGGGGATAAAAAGGGCTTGGTTGTAATAAAGTGGGATTTGAGTCTCCTCATCAACTTGAGTCCATGTTGTGAATCACCACATTGTACCTACTGGATCTGTGTTATTTGGTCTACAGATTATACTCCAGGAAAGTATACCAAGGCACCAGAGGAGAAAGGACATTGGGTAGCTGAGCTAGAGAGACTGACAGCCACAAGCGGATGCAGGAGAAACCAGTGTAACCTGCTGAACTTAACCATAAATAGACCCGGAACCTGGAATGAGGATTGGAAAATGGCCGAATACACTTTTGGCCTGCAAATTGACGGCACTGGCTCAGATCCAGGAACCTTAATACATGTGAAAGTGAGAGCAATTAATTAAAAGGACACTGAACATAAGCTGTTATTCCACTCTTTTTATCAAGAATTGGAATCATCTATTAGGTTTGAGATCCCTGTGGTCGCCCAGAATTTGTTTATTAACCTGACTGAGAACATAGCAATGGCTTTAAATGTAACCAATTGTTTTGTGTGTGTGGGGAACTACTATGGGAGAACAATGGCCCTGGGAATCCCAAGAGGTAGATATGTTTAGGGATAATATATGGAACAATACTAAGTATATCAGGTTGGCCAAATGAGGGCTGCAAACTAATATTATAGGGAAATATTGTTGGCAGAGGTTAAAAGAAAAACCCAACTTTACCAAGGAAGTGGGTAAATTAATTTGTGAAAATCTGTGGATCTGGAACAACAGCCGAAGCAAATGGGACACATGGGGAAATAATGTAAGGAAACTAACAAGAAAGGGCAAGAGCTGGACATTAGACAAAAGCCCAAATCAGAGTCGGGAAGCCCCAGAGGGATTGTACTGGATTTGTGGGAAATATGCTTACAGTGAACTCCCAAAGAAATGGTATGGAACCTGCACATTGGGCCCTATAAGGCGGAGTTTCTTCTTGTTACCATCAATAGGGGAGAAAGATAAGGAGTTCCAGTATATGGAGATCTTTCCCAGAGAAAACGGGCATTACAAATAAGAAATTTAAAGGTACTGAATGGCCCCATGAACGAATTATTCAATATTATGACCCAGCCACTTGGGCTGAAGATGGATTGTATGGGTATCACACTCCGATTTGCATGGTGGATAGGATTATGCGACTCCAAGCAGTGGTTGAAATAATCACAAATACCACCAGGGAGGGTCTCCTAAAACAGGCAAAAATGGGAAGTAAACTAAGAACAGTGGTCTATCAAAACATACTAGCCTTAGATTATATTAGCTGTTGTCGTGGTTTAAGCTTCTCAGCCATGCACAGTTTTGCTCACTCACTCACTCCCCACTCTTTCTTCCCTCCACTCCTGAAGGGATGGGAAGGAGAATCGAAAGAATGCAACTCCCACAGGTTGAGATAAGTACAGTTTAGTAACTAAGGTATAACACGAATCACTACTACTACCACCACTACTAATAATAATGACTAGGCAAATACAAGGAAAGAATACAATAGGTCACCACCCAGCTCGACCAAGCAGTGCACCCCCCACTGTGCACACCCCACACCCTTCTGGGTCTCTGCTCTCCGTTTCTGCATCCTGGGCATGACGTGCTGTGGTATGGAATAGCGTCTTTGGTCAGTTTGGGTCAGGTGTCCTGTCTCTCCTTCCTCCCGGCTTCCCCTCCTCCCTGGCAGAGCATGAGACTCACAAAGTCCTTGGCCAGCCTAAACATCACCAAGCAGTAACTGAAAACACTGGTATTATCAGCGCTGTTCCTAGGCCCAAAATCAAAAACACAGTGCTGCACAAGCTACCAAGAAGGAGAAAAAATGACTGCTGCTGCTGAACCCAGGACAGCTGTGGAGGGGAGAGTTTGTGGAAAATTCAATCTCACAAAATGATGCCTCCAAATAGATGATGAGGGAAAAGCCATTGGAACCTTAGTCGATGAAATGAAAAGGGTGGCTCACGTCCCAGTACAAACTTGGAATGGGTTTGACTTGGGGCTAGAAAAATGGTGGAATGAAAAATGGTGGAATTTTGGGGGATTGAAAAGTATCCTTATGGGAATTATTGTAATTTTAGGATTATTATTTGTATTGCCTTGTCTGCTTCCAATTCTGAGCAGGCAAATCCAACGCACCATAGGACAAACAAAATTTGAAGCCACGGTGACAGAAAATCTGAAACCACATCCTCCAATTCTGATGATAAAGGCTGTGGGACAAGCCAAAAGACTGCGAGAAGCTCAGAAACTTCTAACCCGGTGGGAGAGAACAAGGAATTTAAAGAAACAGTATGGTGCTCATAAAAAAAGAAAGCAAGAAAAAGAAAAGGGGGGATTGTGAGAAAAATATAGGAGGTTTTGTTATAAGCGAGCTATAGGCAGAACAAAAAGTTTGTAAGACATGGGGTTCCAGGGTGTGGGCCCCAGCCAAGGGAGTTTGCAGTCCATGATAGGAGCATCTGTATACAGATAGTGTTTATGTAACTGCAAGGTGATAGGAACATCTGTATACAATACATTATACAGATAAGGAGTTTATGTAACTGCAAGGCTTGAACATATGCATCAGAAGCAAAGTTCAGAAGTTCATTCATGAGGAAAACTTGGAGCCTTCCTCCCCACGACCACCAGAGATCCTCCGAGAGCTGTCAGAGGGGAGGGGTTTGAGTTCCCAGTAAATATAAATCATTTCTCAGAGGAAGGCTGGCATAGTCAGGAGACGAAACCTAGAAAGGTACATAAACTGTAAATATCTGTTGAGCGGGTGTGCCCATCTGTCCGTGGATGATGCACCCAACATGCTGCTATTAAAGGGCTCTTTGCTTCACAATTTCCATCTGTAAAATTTTGAATGCTGAGCAGGTTTCTCACACCAGTAGTAAAATAGAGACTTGTGAAGAATGGGGTTGATTGAAGAATAGGGTTGCAAATGAGCAACCTCTAGGATGTTAGGCTTTGTTAGCAACTATAGAGAAAAGGAAATTACTAAAATAAGCTTTGCCAGAACCGCCTGGTGGTTACTGATATGACAACGATCCTAAAACAAAGTGATGATGAAATAACCACAGGGGTCTGAAAGCCCACTGCCACATTTTTGTGTGCATACAGGAGGCATTCTCTAAAAGTATGATGCAATGTATGCGATCTAATGAATAGGTATGTTTAAGGACAATATAATCACAGCTTGGTTGATGCTTGGGAGAGACACGCTTGGAGGAGCTATCCCCTGTGTCTCCCGACGCCACAATAAAGAATACCTGCTTGTCAACTTAAAACTTTGTTGGCGAGTTCCTGGAGTTTTCTCCGAATCAATTTGGCACCCCAGATGGGACCCTCTCTGCTCGGCTGCAGGACCCGCTGAGGGCAGGGCTCCCTAGGGCCCCTGAGACAAATTTCCCCAGAGGGACCCCTTGACTCACTCGGATCACTGCAGGAGCAGGCAAGGACCATCACCATCACTGTAAAGGTATTCTTTTGATTATTTTATTTTGTGGTATTCCGTAAGGCATAGGAGACATCCAATGGAGGAACGTGGTTAATATTCCGTAAGGCGTGCGCAGGAATAAGAAAGCCTTCCGTAAATCGGGATAGGAAAATCTCATAGGTAAAGGCGTATACCCAGCTGCTAGCGTCTGTTTGGTATACAGGTATACATTCTGAATTGTTCCGTAAGGCATAGGAGACATCATATGCGGGAACACGGTTGCATTTTTCTGGTGTCTGACCCAATTTCTGCCGGAATGTGAAATTAATATAGCTCTGCCAGTTCCCTAATTTTGGCTTTGGAATAGGACAGGGAAAAACAGAAAGCTGAGCTGGAGAGATGTTGTTCAGCCTGTGATATTGGGGAAAGATGTTTAAAGTTAAAAAAACAGAGTAATCAGGAAAATAGATTGGAGGATTATGTGTCACAGGTACCTCTGGGGAGCACACTTGGCATCTGCCCCATCTGTTATTGTTAAGGAGGAAGAGGTTACTGTCACTGGCAACAGAGCAGAAGGACTTGAGAATGTTAAAGAAGTGTGGATAGCGTATAGGAATTGCGAACAGGTAGAGAAGAAAAAACTGAGTTGTGCTATAGGCACGGCTACAGTGGCTGCTTTGGGACAAGTAGAAACTGGTGGAGGTACTAATGTGAGAAGACGAGGCAGAGGTAGAGGAAGAATGTCAGGCAGAGATGAGAGACTGAATTCTCCTGTGGGATGGGATCGTACTGTAAGGAGTTTGGATGTTGCAAGTGAGACTGCCCTGGGGGAGTGCCATGGGGTGACTCTGGTGACTGAATTGGAACTAGACTGACAGGGACCTAGGGAATTCACCCTAGCAGATCCACTGATTAAATTAAAACTAGGGACAAGAGGAAATAAAGTGGAATTTTTAAGCGGATACAGGAGCAACCTTTTCGGCGTTAATTCAGAGGGAAAAGAATTTGTTACAGATGTGGAAGCTACTGGACACCAGAAAAAAAAAAGCATTCTTTCTGAAACCTTCAGAGTATAAACTGGGAAAACAAATAGGAATGCATAAATTTTTATACATGCCAAATTCTCTAAAATCTGTATTAGGGCGAGAAGCAACATTTAAAGAAGGCAAAATGGAATCAAGAGTCAAAAATGATCAATTAATTGAAAATTTGAGTTTATCTTTAATCCAACAAAAAAGCAAACAGGAGGACCTCCCTGAAATAGAAGAAATCCTTAATCAGGTATATCTGGGAGTACGGGCATCTAAAGTTCCAGGTAAGGCGAAAAAATGCTTTGCCTATTAAAACAGAAATAAAAGGGGGGTCTGCCCAATTAGAATAAAACAATACCCCTTAAAATTGGAGGATAGAAAGGGAATAAAAGAAATCACTGATAATTTTTTAAAATATGGATTATAAATTGAATAATAATCAGAAGAAGTTTACCATTTTGGACTTAAATGATGAATTTTTCTGTCTGCCCCTGGCCAAAGAAAGTCAAAATTTATTTACTTTTGAATGGGAAAACCCTGAAACAGGAAGAAAGACACAGTTCACTTGGACTATGTTACCTCAAGGATTTAAGAACAGTCCAACCATATTTGGAAATCAATTGACACAAGAATTAGAATCCTGGGAAGCACCCACCCACACAGGAACTTTACTACAGTATGTTGACGACCTGTTAATTGATACAGACTGAGAAAGAATGTGTTCAATAGACTGTAGAACTGTTAAACTTTCTAGGGCTAAATGGATACCGGGTATCTAAACTGAAGGCTCACCTAATTCGAACTCGAGTATCTTATTTAGTATACAAAATAACAGGAGGACAACCAGAACTTGAAGCAGCTCAGAAGGAAGCAATCTGTCAAACACCACGACCATCCATGATTAAAGATCTCTGGATGTTTCTGGGAATGATAAGATGGTGTCAACTCTGGATCCATGACTGTGGTGTTCTGGTAAGACACTTATATGAGGTGCAAAAAGAAAATCCAACCTTTCTAAAATGGACAGATCAAGCTGAAGAAGCATTTAAAAGTTTAAAGACAGAACTCATGAGAGCTTCAGCTCTGGGGCTCCTGGACATAGCCAAACACTTTTGCCTATATTCTTATGAGAAACAGGGAATAGCCTTGGGGGTTTTGGCTCAAAGATTGGGACCTTATAAAAGAGCAGTGGCCCATTATTTTTCAAGACAACTGGATGAACCAAGTAGATGCTGGTCTGGATGCTTGAGCACAGTAGCAGCAGTTATTTTAAATATCCAAGAGGCACAAAAATTTGCACTGGGACAAAAGATCACTGTGTTAGTGCCACATGCAGTGTCAACAGTGCTAGAGCAAAAAAAATGCATTGGCTATCGCCATTGCATTTCTTAAAGTATCAAGCCATCCTAGTAGAACTGGATGATGTGGAAATTGTGATCATTAATGTTGTGAATCCAGCATCTTTCCTTCAGGAAACCCCTACTGAACCGTTGGCTCATGACTGCTTGGCCACTATAGAGACAGTATACTCTAGCCGACCAGACCTGAAGGAGGAGCCTCTGGAGGGTGCAGGTTCCTGGTTCACCAATGGCAGCAGCTTTGTTAAAGATGGCAAACAAAGAGCAGGATATGCCATAACTACAACTCTAAAGGTAATAGAAGCTAAACCATTACCTTCTAACACCTCAGTACAAAAGGCAGAAATGACAGCCCTGACTAGAGCCTTGGAGTTGGCAAAGGACAAGCGGATAAACATATGGACTGATTCCAAATATGCCTTTGGTGTAGTTCATGCACATGGAGCAATTTGGAGAGAACAAGGACTTTTAAATACCCAGAGAAGACAAATTAAACATGCAATAGAAATTCTACGATTCTTAGAAGCTGTACAATTACCTAATGAAGTGGCTATCATACATTGTAAAGGACATCAAAAAGGTAACTGATCAAGAGACTGGAAATAATTCGGCTGATCGTGAGGCTAAGCGGACGGCAGAAACTGAGAGAGTTGAGGTGATGTCCTTAATTCCTGACGGTAAACTGGTAACTGAGCAAAATAAACCTAGGTACTCTAAACAAGATATGAAACTAACTGAAGACTTGTAAGGACAGGAAAATGAAAAGGGTTGGATAAAAATACCTGATGGGTGAGTAGTGATCCCTTATAATCAATTATGGAAGTTGATACAGGAAGAACGTAACAAAACTCATTAGGGAAGTAATGCCTTGTATAAACATTTAAACAGATGATAGGAAGAAATGTATATACCATAGTGCAATTAGTGACAAAACAATGTCAACTATGTCTGAAAAATAATCCTAAGACTGAAAACAGGAATCAGGTTGGGAAAATTGGAAAAGGGAATTATTCAGGACAACAATGGCAAATAGATTTTTCTGAATTACCTAGAAAAGGAGGTTATCCATATTTGTTGATAATGACAGATACTTTTTCAGGGTGGCCAGAAACATTCCCTTGCAGGGCAAATAATGCAAAACAAGTGATTAAGGTCCTATTAAGTGAAATAATACCTCATTTTGGGGTACCAGCAACTATCTCCTCAGACCGCAGTACACATTTCAGTGCAAAATTCTAACAAGAAATCTGCAAGAAATTGGAAATAGATTGGCAATTACATGTTCCATATAGGCCTCAGGCCAGTGGGCAAGTGGAAAAAATGAATCAATTAAACAACAGCTTGGGAAGATTTGTCAAGAGACTAAGCTATATTGATATCAAGCATTATCTTTGGCCTTACTGAGAATCAGAAAAAAACCTTGGTCAAAGGAAGGAATTAGCCCATTTGAGATTCCATATGGAAGGCCATATCAATCTCAATCTAAAGGAGAGAGCCTTCAAGAAGTAGGAGAAGGGATGCCTTCAACAGTTCTTGGTAAACTTCGGAAAACAGTTAGAAGAAATAAATGGCAGAGTGTTAGGGACCAGAGCTAGAGGTTTAGATTATCCTATTCACCCTTTTAAGCCAGGAGATTGGGTTTTTATTAATAATTTTGCAGGTGATCCCCTAGAAAAGCAGAGTGGACCATACCAGGTATTACTGAGTACCTTTACAGCAGTGAAGATAAAGGAAGAGCCTGCTCAGATACATTACTCAAGAATCAAGAAGGCACCAGAACCAGAAAAACAGCAGAACGGAGAAAAAGTATGGCACGTCGAGTCTTCAGGACCCACACATATGAGACTACATCGATCATAATTTGGACTTGTATAATAATAATTGTAGAAGCATGGAATCAAAATCTATATCTGAGATTGATACAAAATGTTACTAATGTCTTAAACAAGAGCGATTGCTGGCTCTGTACTCAGCTGCCTAAATCAGGAGAGAGGCTGGGTATTCCTTTAATTGGCTTCCCTGTCACCTTTAAAACAAATTGGAATAGATTATGGAGAGATCCTGTTTATACCGACAAAAGCCATACAAATTTACAGGTTTTAAGGATACAAGCCTCGAGTATGTCAGAAGTTAAATGTGTAACCACTAAGAAAACCCTTATTCAGGGCAAAATGTCAGTAGGAAATTGCCCGTATTTCAGCTGGGCAATGCAACTTCACCTTCGAAAACCTTTTACTGGTTATTGGAATGTTCCTAAAGGGAAAGGGTGGTACTGGTTACGTGGAGAAAATGCCTATAAGGCTTTGCCACCTAACTGGAAAGGGGCATGCACACTAGGAGTAGTGGCTACAAACTTTACAGTAATTGACACTCATCTCTCTGGAACCTGGGTTCGGAGTTTTATTAAAAGAATCAAATGAGGATACAATCCCATAGCAGAACAAAACACTGCTTTCCATAGTGTTGTGGTTTAAGACCAGTTGGCAATTCAGCCATGCAGCAGCGCACTCACTCCCCACCCACCTTCCTCCCCCCCCACACCCGGAGGGATGGGGAGGAGAACCAAAATAAATCAAACTCCCACAGGTTGAGATAAGAACAGTCCAGTAATTAAGGTATGACACAAAACCACTACTGCTATCACCAATAATAATAATGATAAGGGAAAAAACAGGGGAAAAGAATACAACCTCTCACCACCCGCCGACCAAAACCCAACCAGACCCGAGCAGCAATCTAACACTTCGGGGTAACTGCCCCCAGTTTCTATAGTGGGCATGAGGTGCTGTGGTATGGAATACTGTCGTGGCTTAAGCCTCTATAACTTAGGCAGTCGCTCTCTCACTCACTCCCACTCTTTCTTCCCCCAGTCCCGGGGGGATGGGTAGGAGAATCAAAAGAATGCAACTCCCACAGGCTGAGATAAGAACAGTTTAGTAACTAAGGTATAATTCAGCAGTAACAGTCATTTTTCTCCTTCTTGGTAGCTGGTGCAGTGCTGTGTTTTTGACTTTCGGCCTGGGAACTGCACTGATAACACCAATGTTTTCAGTTTCTGCTTAGTAATGTTTAGTTTGACCAAGGACTTTCCGAGTCTCATGCTCTGCCAGGGAGGAGGGGAAGCAGGGAGGAAGCAGAGACAGGAAACCTGACCCAAACTAACCAAAGAGGTATTCCATACCACAGCATGTCATGCCCAGGATGTAAAAACTAAGGGCAGGGACCTGGAAGAGGAGAGTTCACTGCCGGGTCGGGCTTGGTATTGGGTGGTGAGCGGTTGTATTCTCTTCCCTTGTATTTCCCTTATCATTATTATTATTGGTGGCAGCAGTCGTGGGCTTGTGTTATATCTTAGTTACTGGACTGTTCTTATCTCAACCCGTGGGAGTTGCATTCTTTCGATTCTCATCCCCATCCCTCCGGGAATTGGGGGGAAGAAAGAGGGGGGACAGAGTGAGCAAACTGCGTGAGTTACGGCTTAAACCATGACACCCAGCAAATTCTTTATGTGCACCACAGGAACTTTATCCCCTTCTAGAGTATGTAACATTTCTGACTGGGCCGGGCCAGACCTGTTAGCAGATCCTCTGGTGTTGACCAACCAGGTGGCTTTTGGTAAATGTGCATACCAATGTTTGAATGTTCCACCAACCATTTCTCTCTGCGTAGTTTTTAATAGCCCATTGTACATTTCGATTTTCCCAGAGGCTGGTGCATGGTAGGGCATGTGGTATACCCACTCAATGCCATGCTCTTTGGCCAAAATGTCTGTAAGGCTGTTCCGGAAATGAGTCCCATTGTCTGACTCAATACTCACTGGGGTGCCGTGGTGCTGCAAAATCTATTTTTCAAGGCCCAGGATAGTGTTCAGGGCAGTGGCATGGGACACAGCATATGTTTCCAGCCATAGAATCATAGAATCATAGAATAGTTAGGGTTGGAAAGGACCTTCGCATCATCTAGTTCCAACCCCCCTGCCATGGGCAGGGACACCTCCCACTAAACCACACCTCCCAAGGCTATGTCCAACCTGGCCTAGAACACCGCCAGGGACGAAGCATTCACAACTTCCCTGGGCAACCCATTCCAGGGCCTCACCACCCTTACAGTAAAGAATTTCTTCCTCATATCCAATCTAAACTTCCCCTGTTTAAGTTTAAACCCATTACCCCTTGTCCTCTCACTACAGTCCCTCATGAAGACTCCCTCCCAAGCATCCCTATAGGCCTCCTTCAGGTATAGGAAAGCTGCTATGGGGTCTTCACACAGCCTTCTCTTCTTCAGGCAGAACAACCCCGACTTTCTCAGCCTATCTTCATACGGGAGGTGCTCCAGTCCCCTGATCATCCTCGAGGCCCTCCTCTGGACTTGTTCCAACAGTTCCACGTCCTTTTTATGTTGAGGACACCAGAACTGCACACAATACTCCAAGTGAGGTCTCACAAGAGCAGAGTAGAGGGGCAGGATCACCACCCTCGACCTGCTGGTCACGTCCCTTTTGATGCAGCCCAGGATGCGGTTGGCTTTCTGGGCTGCAAGCACACACTGCCGGCTCATCTGGTGGTTGCTTCCACCATGGTAAGCTGTCACGGGTTCAGCAGCAGTCATTTTTTCTCGTTCATAGTAGCTGGTGCAGTGCTGTGTTTTCGACTTTCGGCCTGGGAACAGCACTGATAACACTGATGTTTATAGTTATGGCTTAGAATGTTTTGGTCTGACCAAGGACTTTCTGAGTCTCATGCTCTGCCAGGGAGGAGGGGAAGCTGAGAGGAAGCAGAAACAGGATACCTGACCCATACTGACCAAAGAGGTATTCCATACCACAGCACGTCATGCCCAGGATGTAAAAAAAAAACTGGGGGGCTGGAACCCGGAAGAGTTTTTTTTTAGTACACAGCTCGGTCGTCGGGTGGTGAGCAGTTGTATCCTCTTCCCTTGTATTTCTCTTGTAATTATTATTATTGGTGGTAGCAGCAGTGGTTTGTGTTATACCTTAGTTACTGGACTGTTCTTATCTCAACCCGTGGGAGTTACATTCTTTCAATTCTTCTCCCCATTCCCCCCCCCTTGGAGTGGGGGGGAAGAAAGACTCTTCCCTTGTATTTTCTCTTGTCATTATTATTATAGATGGTAACAGTAGTGGTTTGTGTTATACCTTAGTTACTAAACTGTTCTTATCTCGACCTGTGAGAGCTGCATTCGTTTGATTCTCCTCCCCATTCCCCCGGGACTGGGGGAAGAAAGAGTGGGGAGTGAGTGAGAGAGCGACTGCGTGAGTTTATAGAGACTTAAACCACGACATAAGCATATTGCACTTCCCTTGGCGGGTTGGTGGGGGTGTGAGAGAATCAATCTGCCCGGCCTCCCCATATTTGTACTTCAGCCATCGTCCTCCATACCAAAGAGGCTTTATCCGTTTAGCTTGTTTACTTGCAGTACATGTTTCACACTTATGAATAACCATGGCAATCATTTTCATTATTAAGTCCACACCTCGATCACGAGCCCATCTGTATGTTGCAACTCTTCTCTGACGGCCTGAAGTGTCATGGGCCCACCGGGCCAAAAATAATTCCCCCCTTATGTTTCCAGTATAAGTCAATCTGAGCCACTCCAGCCTTACCATCTTTACCCACTTGTTGCTGCTTCTGGTGTTCCTCAGTGGCCCGACTCCTGGATACATGAGCATTTATGTGGCGTTACTTCACCACCAGGTTCTGCACCCGGGCAGCGATATCTTGCCGCAGTGTGCTGTGCCCGGATGTGTTTACCTCTGTGTTGCCAGTTGCTCTGCTTCCATTGCTGTAACCACCCCCACAGGGCATTTGCCACCATCCACGAGTCAGTATAGTGATAAAGTACTGGCCACTTTTCTTGTTCAGCAATGTCCAAGCCCAGCTGGATGGCTTTCATCTTGGCAAAATGACTCGATTCACCCTCTCCTTCAGCAGTTTCTGCAACTTGTTGTCAAGGACTCCATACAGCTGCCTTCCATCTCCAATGCTTTCCTACAACACAGCAGGACCCTTCAGTAAGGAAGGCATATTGATTCTCACTTTCTGACAGTTTATTATATGGTGGGGCCTCTTCAGCACCCATCACCTCCTCCTCTGGTGACATTCCAAAATCTTTGCCCTCTGGCCAGTCCATGATGACTTCTAGAATTCCTGGATGACTGGGATTTCCTATTTGAGCTCGTTTTGTAATTAATGCAGCCCACTTACTCCATGTAGCATCGCTTGCATGATGTGTAGAGGAGATCCTGCCTTTGAACATCCAGCCCAGCACAGGCAGCCAGGGTGCCAGGAGGAGCTGTGCTTCAGTGCCAGTCACTTCTGAAGCAGATCAAATCCCTTCATAGGCTGCCAGTATCTCTTTTTCAGTTGGGGTATAGCTGGCTTCAGATCCTCTGTATCCCCGACTCCAAAAGCTGAGGGGTCGACCTAGTGTCTCCCCTGGAGCTTTCTGCAAGAGGCTCCAGGTAGGATCATGTGTAGAGTACATTTTTCACATCTGGCCCTGTCCAGACTGGTCCAAGGGCTACTGCATGAAATATCTCTCATTAAATTTGCTCTAAGGCTTGTTGTTGCTCAGGGCCCCATTTAAAATCAGTTTTCTTTGGGGTCACATGATAGAGAGGGCTTACAATCAAGCTGCAATTTGGGATGTGCATTCTCCAGAACCCCACAACACCCAAGAAAGCTTGTGTTTCTTTCTTATTAGTTGGTGGAGACATTGCTGTTATCTTGTTGATCGCATCTGTGGGGAACTGGCGACGTCCATCTTGCCATTTTATTCCCAAAAATTGAATCTCCTGTGCAGGCCCCTTTATAGCAAAACTGGCTTTCAGCGGGATTTGGATTTTTTTCCTCCCTTTCTCAAAGACTTCTTCTGATATATTGCCCAACACGATAATGTCATCAATGCATTGCAGGTGTTCAGGAGCTTGCCCCTGTTCCAGTGCAGTCTGGATCAGTCCATGGCAGATGGTAGGGCTGTGTTTCCACCCCTGGGGCAGTCAGTTCCAAGTGTAGTGGACGCCCCTCCAAGTAAAAGCGAACTGTGGCCTGCACTCTGCTGCCAAAGGAATTGAGAAAAATGCATTGGCAATATCAATTGTGGCATCCCACTTGGCTGCCTTTGACTCCAGTTCATATTGAAGTTCTAGCATGTCCAGTACAGCAGCACTCAAGGGTGGTGTGACTTCATTCAGGCCATGATACTTACAGCTAGTCTCCATACTCCATTAGATTTTCTCACTGGCCATATGGGGCTATTAAAGGGTGAGTGGGTACTATTGGTCACTCCTTGACTCTCCAGTCTATGGATCAGCTTATGGATGGTAATCAGGGATTCTCGGTTGGTGCGATATTGCCGCCGGTGCGCTGTTGTGGTCGTGACTGGCACTTGTTGTTATTCGACCTTCAGCAACCCCACAACAGAAGGATCCCCTGAGAGACCAGGCAAGGTGGAGAGCTGCTCAATTTCCCCTGTCTCCAAAGCAGCAATACCAAAAGCCCATCGGTATCCTTTTGGGTCTTTGAAGTACCCTCTCCTGAGGTAGTCTATGATAAGGATGCATTGAGCCTCTGGACCAGTCACAATGGGGTGCTTTTGCCACTTCCTCACAGTCAGGCTGATTTAAGCCTCCAGTACAGTCAACTCTTGGGATCCTCCTGTCACTCCAGAAATAGAAATAGGTTCCACCCCTTGACAGCTTGATGGCATCAGGGTACACAGTGTACTGGTATCTACTAGAGCCTTATACTTCTGTTGCTTTGACATAACAGGCCTTCTGATCCACACAGTCCAGTAAATCCAATTGCCCCCTACCTCCACCTGGCTGGAGGCAGGGCCTCTCTAATAGTCATCACGACATTGGACACTTAAGTCTTGTAGAAAAGGATTAGTCTTCTTTATCACAAGAGTTGGAGTAAAATCAGCTCTTCCACTCCATCTGGGAACCTGCTCACTAGAGATTGAAGCCACAGCTTTCATGGGATGATCATCCTTGACCTTTGTTCTCTTCAATTCACGTGCCCGTTCCTCCAGAGCTGAGGTAGGTTTTCCATCCCATTTCCTCATGTTTTCTCTGTGATCTCGCAGGTAAAATCATTGGGTGGCCCATGGCGTATTCCTTCTATATCTTCTCTCTCAAGCAGTAGGATGCCTTTTGTTAATAGCTGAGATGTGGGTTGGTACATGTGAGGTGCTGGATAGATCAGATAGATCGTCTCTCAATTGTTTGAACTCCTGAGACAGTTTTTCCACAGCTGAAATGATGGAAGGGATGAGATTGTCTTTGAACTCTCAGAGTTTATGAGTCATTTCATCCACAGTTGGTGGTACTATGTCATTCCGGGTTATTGCTGCCAATGAGTGGGCATATGGTGACGGTGCATTCGGTGTAAATTTCCTCCATATGGGTCATGTACATTCGACTTCATCTGGATCTATGTGTGCCTTCCCAGCATTCGGCTTGTCATGATAGATCATCTCTACAATGGCTGATTCCCTCAGAGGCTGGATACTTTTCTCTAGAGTAGTCCACTTGGCCGTACAACTTGTAACATCATCCTTGTATGGAAGCCTTTCTTTCACAGCTGCTGAGACAAGGGGGGCACAAAATCACAAAATGAAAGATATAAACCTTTAGAATCGATTTTAAGTAATGTTAAGTTTGATGGCTTTGTAACAGTAGCAATGGAAAATTACTGATGTGCATGATTCACAGAAGAAAAAAATATAGAATACTGCTAGAGGACATACTGAGAACTCTTGCATAAGATAAACCACTGTAGTAGATGTAGTTTTAGGCCTTTATGACCTTAGTACAAAATGAGTGTAAGAAAAACAGGCTAGAAGAACAGGAGGTAAGGGTAAAGAGTGTCTGGAATGGCAGGGATCCAGGATGGGCTGCTGTTAAACTAACTGATAAGTAGAAGGACAGGATGATTGTTGTGTCTATGGTGTTAACGAACCAATTAAGCTGGTATAAGCATCTACTGCATGTGCTTCAAATGGCATTAGATACACTGTAAGCATCCCAAGGAGGAGTTTGTTCTGTAATCAATGATTGTTGTTGTTCCTATATAAATCAAAGTGGAAGAATTACTACTGATCTAAATGAGATGTGGAAACAAGGTTTAGTGGGAGGTGTCCCTGCCCATGACAGGGGAGTTGGAACTAGATGATCTTAAGGTCCTTTCCAACCCTAACTATTCTATGATTCTGAAATTCTGTGATTCTATGATTCTATGAATGGTACAATGGACTTCTAAACACTACACTGAGAGCAATGGGCCATGGGACTTTCAGACATTGGGATATACACTTAGCAAAAGCCACCTGGTTAGTTTAACACTAGGGGATCTGCCGATGGGGCTGGCCCAGCTCAGTCAGAACTTTTACATTCTATAAGGTGATATAAAGTTCCTGTGGTGCACCTAAAGAATATGCTGGGGAAGACAGTCTGGGTTATTCCTGCTTCAGGTAAAGGCAAACCAACTCGTGGGATTGCTTTTGCTCAAGGACCAGTGTATACCTTAAGGGGATTTGATTCTTGGTGAAAACAATCAGTGAATTGAATTGCATGCTGTTGCCTGCTATCTAACACTTCTATGGCAGCTAGATGCCCATCACTGCACTGGTCACCTCATGGTGCCCTTCGCCACTTCTCTGGACTTGGGGCCCTGACCCTGACTCCCTTTTGATCATCACATTAATACAGAATGAACTTTGATGAAACTGGATGAGTGCAGCGGTGATGAAGTCGGAACTGGCTTCAGCAAGCAACAATCCAATACCACACACCATCTCTCCCGCCCTGAAGGACTGTTACTACAGGTGATGCCCAATGTCATGGACTGAATGAAGACAACCAACTATTAAAAGGATTGTCCATGGACTAAGGGAATTATATCTCTGTGTGTGTGTAGACGTATCTAGCTCAAGAGACAGAAAAGTTGATGGCATATTTGAAAATGGGGGATCTGAGCATGACATGAATGGTATGGAATAAGGGGTGGATACTGCCTAGTTTCAGCTGGGATAGAGTTAATTTTCTTCCTAGTAGCTGGTGCAGTGCTGTGTTTTGGCTTTAGTCTGGGAATAATGCTGATAACATACCAATGTTTTTGTTGCTGCTAAGTAATGATTACCCCAATCAAGGATCAGTCTTTCATGCTCTGCCAGTGAGGAGGGTCACAAGAAGCCAGGAGGGAGCAGAGACAGGACACCTGACCGAAACTAGCCAAAGGGGTATTCCATCCCACAGCATGTCATGCCCAGTGTATAAACTGGGGGGAGTTACCCAGACGGGATGGATCGCTGCTTGGGTCAGGCTGGGTATCAATCAGCAGGTGGTGAGCAATTGTATTGGGCATCACTTGTGTTTTCTGAGTTTTCATTTCTCCTTTTTTAGTTGTTTCCTGTTATTGTTGGTATTCTTTCTATTACCACTATATTGTACTTTATTTTAGTTATTAAACTGTTCTTATCTCAACCTGCAGGTTTTACATTCTTTTGATTCTCCTTCACATCCAACCAGGGGGGATGGGTGAGCAAGCAGCTGCGTGGTACTTAGTTGATACCTGGAGTTAAAACATGACACTGAGCAACCTGTCATAGTGTTTGACTACCCTCACAGTAAAAAAAAAAAAAAAAAAAAAAAAAGTTTAAAATGAATTTTCTGGTTTTTCAGTTTGTGGGTCACAACTGGGCACCACTGAATGATTTGGCTTCATCTTCTTTATTCATTCCCATAACGTGAGGGACTGGTTAGATCCCCCTAAGCCTTCTCTAGGCTAAACAATCCCAGCTCTCATCCTTTACCTGTACATCAGGTGCTTCAGTCCCTTAATCATTTCCGTGACCCTTCTTTGGACTTCCTCCAATATGCCCATGTCTTTCTTGCATTGTGGAGCCCAGAAGTCGGCATAGCACTCCCAGTGTGTCTTACCAGTGCTGAACTGGTGAGAGGAGGGGAAGGATCACCTCCCTCAGTCTGCTGGCAGCACTCTTCCTAATGCAGCCCAAGATGCTGTTGTCTTTTGTTGCAAGGGCACATGACTGGCTCATGTCCCACTTGTCCATCAGCACTTCCAGGTCCTTCTTTGCCAAGCTGCTTTCCAGGCAGTTGGCCCCAGCCCACAGTGGCATATGGGGTTATTCCTTCCCATGTGCATAACTTCACATTTCCCTTCAATGAACTTAATAAGATTCCTGTTGGTCCAGTTCTCCAGCCTGTTGAAGTCCCTCTGAATGGCATCACAACCATCTGGTGCATCAGCCACTCGTCCCAGTTTTGCGTCATCTGTGAACTTGCTGAGGCAGCACTGCCCCACTGTCCAAGTCATTAATGAAGGTATTCAACAGCACTGGTGGCAGGACCAAACCCTAGAGTACACCACTAGTGACTGGTCTCCAGCTTGACTTTTTGCCACTGATCACAACCCCTTGAACCCAGCAGTTCAGCCAGTTTTCAATTCACCTCACTGTCCGTATACTTAGTCTGTTGGATTGTGTTTGTGTGGCAAACTTTTGGTTTGTGGGGGGGCTACAGGGGTGGCTTCTGTGAGAAGCTGATAGAAGCTTCCCGCATGTCTGATAGAGTCAATGCCAGCCAGCTCCAAGACGGACCTGCTGCTGGCCAAGGCTGAGCCATTCAGCAACAGTGGTAGTGCCACTCCCAATTATAACCTGCAACCACCTGGTGGTTTCCAGCTTGTGGTACATGGACCGCAGGCTATTTAAGAAATTTGCAGTAAGTGACTGAGAGAAGCAGTCCTGAAGCAATCCTTAAACATAGAGTCTGGTGGGATTTGCACCTGCACTGGATTACTCTTTAGTAGCTGGAAAACTGAAATGGGTACGAATCCTTGCAACAGCAGAGAAAGTCCTGACACAGGCAGTAGGTAGAATTTGCCTGTCAGGCCTGGTCAGAACTTCACTGCGTTTAGTGCGGGATTTCCTCTCCAAACCTGACATACTGAACATATGGAGTGAGGGGCTGTGGCCCCAAGCCTCCATCAGATTATTCCTTTAGCTCTCCTCTGGAAGCTCTGGCAGTGAAATATGCCATTTCCTCATTTATTATTTACACCACATACAGCAGAGTCTATGGTGCTTTTGTCCTGGTATCCTTGTTTAAATTTCCCCTATTCCAAATGCTCCTGGGTGTGGGGGACTACGTGACTGAGGGCATGAAGTTAGAACTTATCCTTGAAGATATCAAAGCTTATCCATGAAGAATGAGGCACCGAAGGTATCCGGATGGGAAAGCAGAAGGCATCTGGAGGAGCGAGCAAGTCAAGGGGAGTAACTAACTGCAGAACAAGAGCTTGGCAAGATAACAGACTTTAGTAATGCAGCAAAGGGTCATCCAATAATGTGCGGTTGCTAACTGATGTAACCAATGGCTAAAAGACACATGTATGTTAGAAACTGTATATAAGTAAGGGTTTGTAATAGTAAAAGGAACTTTCTACTGAGTCACCAAAAAGATGTGTGTGTGTGTGTGTGTTTTTTGGCTGTCTTGACAACGACATCTGGTGACCCCAACGTGATCGTACAAGGCATGATCGAACTGGAACTTTAACTTAAGAGAGAAAAAAAAAGAAGAACGGTGGAGGATAGCCGTGAGGAAGGAGCCCAGCGTAGCATTGAGAGCAGTGAGATTCTGTGTGGCCAGCCTGATTCGAGACACCTGGATAGGTGAGCTGCTGGGAACATGGGAGCCTCATTAAGTAAAGAGGAGTCGGTCGTACTGACCATGTGGACAATAATGTTACAAAAGTGGGGGGTGGATGTAGATGAACTACTCCTCCGAAAAATGCTATTATGGAGTAAGAGACAGGGGTATGAGGCCAATACTGTGACAGCCTTTAGTGTCTCCGTATGGAAATGACTGGGGGATATCCTGTTTGATCATGCATACAGGGGGGAGAAACAGGCTCAGATGCTGCTTACGACATGGAGGCTGCTCTTTGAGACTTTAAAATCATTTAAAGAGCAGCAAGACAAAGCGGAGCTGTCGGCCCCCCCTAACAATCAAAGCACAGGCACCCAGAGTGCAGAAGGGTTTCAGAGTAAAAGTTCTCCAGGTGAAGGGGACGGAGCTTCTCTCTATATAACTTTGCCCCCGGCCCCTGTTACACAACTTGATGTAAGGGGTAAAGAACCATCCGGGGGAACCACAGTTCTACATAAAATCCCGGGGGGAAGAAGATAAAGACACTGGGGGAAGATTCTGATGATGAGATGTATGGTCCGGGCGCCCCAGCCACAGCTAGTCGACAGTACAGGTCCCCTATAGAGTCACAGCTCCATATCCTTTCTAATCTTGCAAAAGACGTGAAGGGACCAGTTTACCCTGTTCCGGAGACTGGTGCCCCCCCCCGAACCTCTGCCAGTTGCTGCCGTGGCTGCAAGGGCAGATGAAGACAATCCTTTTGACCCAGGCCCTGTTAATCCTGAGAAAGAGCCTACTCTCAGATCACCTGAAACCTGTGGGAGGAAATGTTTTAATTAACTCCAGAACACATTTATGAGGAGCCTGTGCATGTTCATCAGACTGCTGCTGCTGCTCCTGAGATTCTGATGCCTGATAATTCTGATGCTGACCTGGATAGTCCTTTTGACCTGGCGCCTGTTGATCCAGAAAAGGAGCCTGATTTAAATCCCCCAGATCCTCATAATAAATGGGCAGCTGTAAAGGGAGAAGTGAGATGGATGGGGGATGCAGATGGATTGTGTGCTTTCCTGGTGGTGTATGTGCCGGATCGAGACTTGCGGTGGGAAGGTCCCTCGTATGCTCTTATCAAAAGATATCAAGCGAATGGTAACGGACCATAGACTTGGAACCCCATATATAACTCGTTTTATATAGTCTCTCTGTAATACTTATGTACTGGAGGTCGGCCAATAGAAGTATGTCCGTGTTTCTACCTACCCTTGCAGACCTTTATAGATACTGCTGGCCACTTCTTCCGATGTAGGCTGGCCACCTGTGTCGGAATGAGTGTGCATTTTGGTCAGTATGAAAGCCCAAACCTCTCACGATGTGAGGGAGGCAGAGCCTCTGCAGGGATGCTGCTGAGATAGAGCCTGCCACCTTGCACTGCGATGATGCTGCACGGAGCTGGTTTCTTGATTGTCTTCACAGGGTCGTTGCACCACATTCTGTATGTGGGACCGTGTAGTGGGAGTAATGATTGTCTGGATTTTATGTTTCAAATATTGTAGTTGTGTGTGTTATGTTAAAAGGGGGGAAAATAAACCCCTTATTTTATTCTCCAATATGTAACAACCAGTCCGGCTGCGTTCGCTATTTCGAGCCTTACTGATCCGGATTTACCAATTGTGTACCACACTGTCCAGACCAATCAGCTGCAACTATCAGTCCGGCCGCATTTGCTATTTCGAACCTTACTGATCCGGATTCACCGATAGCCGGATAACCGGATTCACAACTAGAAACGGGGTCGTATTCAGTGAGAAAATTAGTTTATTGATACAATAGATACAGGTTCTTATGGATTGCCGGTGATAAATAATGTCTGCAAAAGCACGTGCGAATAACAGTTACATGAATACAAGCGCTCGATAAAGTTAACACAGCCTGGCTTTAAAATATAAAGGTAACAGTGAAAAGTAACTCTATAGAGATTCTAAGTTTTCCCAGGGAAGCACTGGATACAGTGCAAGTCTTACCCACAGGCGTCCCTATGGGGGGGGGGAGAGAGGTCCAGCCCGTCAACTGGTCCCAGGAGTTCGTTGATGTTATCTTCCATGATGGTACCTTCCCCGATATCCCCCCTTTCTCTTGGGTCATTTTGTACTATTTTCACCTTCAAGGTGGAGCTTGAGTGACTCTAGTCATACATACCTTTATTATTAGTGGTGCAAATCTCTCTTGCTTCACTTTTAAAGGTATATGACACCAAAAATTCAGAGCGCATGCTCAGAGAGGGGTGGTCTCATTTTGGAGGGGGGTTGCATTGGAGATGGGATTGTATTTTCGCATGTAAATGCATTATAATGACATTATAATGAAGCAAAGTTCACAGAGGACGGCATTCTGTCAAAAGATGACAGGCTGCTGGCTCAGGGTAGCAAGTATGCAGCTTATCAGTTTCTTGCACCACCTAGTTCCCATCTTTAGGACAGAGAGTAGCCGCAAGATCTCCACCCTGCTCCACCCTCCATCCGTGTTGCCACAGGAACCACTGTGGAGTACACATTCCTGGCATACCAGGTGTGGCTGCATCTCGCCCTGAGAGGCCCTGAAAGTCCGTTTTTCCCTTATGTGTGGACAATGCTACATTTCAAATATAAGTTTAATTCCTAATTATCCCACATTTCCTAATTATTCCACAGTGTGGAGTGTGCTTGTGGGATCCCATGTGTGTGTGTGTGTTGAGGGCAGATGGCGTTCTGTGTATTTTTTGTTACCGGGCTTGCGTAAAAGTTTTTAATGGGTAGCAGATTAACATTTCGGGCAAGAAAGGGTTAATGCAAAAGTGCGGTTGCTGGCAGGTATTTATGGCTGCTGCTCGGCAGGCTGGCAGCTGCCGGTAGCTGCTGCTGAAGCAGTCAGGCATTTATAGCTGCTGCCGAGCAGGCCGGTGTTTCTAGCCGTGCAAAGCAGGGTGAGCGACTTTCGGGGGAAAAAAAAAAAAAAAGTCATTTGATAGAGTTCGGTAACCATGTTCAAAAGAAGCTGCCCTCTGATTTGGCTCCCAGTGCTCTACTGGTGGAATGGCCAGGATGGACATCGGAGCCATGGAGTGGAAAAAAAAAACAAAACCAACCAACCAACCAAAACAACAACAACAAAAAAAAAAAAAAAAAAAAAACAACCAAACAAACAAAACTCTCGATCTATTCAAGTATTGGAGTAGCTCGTAGAGACACCACAAACAAAGCCTAAAGAGGGCTGCAACACACTGGGCGAAGGGGAGGAGGCAAACTTAGTGTGTTTAAAGTAATCTGGGGGTGAATCCAAGACTTGGAGGAACAGACAGATCAGTTGAAACAAGAACTGCTAACTGAAAAAGCAAGAGGGGTAGTGCAACCACAAGCTTTACCAGCTGCCACCCAAGCAGCATCAGGGCAGAGAAAGAAGACAAAAAAATGGGTAATGACACAGCAAACTCCTTGACTGTTAACACCGTGCAGTTTACTTCTGCAGCTGCTTCACATTCCTTTTTCATCAGAATGCCTCTGCTTTAAGGAATCACTTTAACCTGTCTACTTCTCAAGAACTAATAACCTGGGGGAGGGGGTATATTTGTGTCCTCCTACCTACAGGTCCATGGTGGCTGCCTGCAAAGTTTGTCAAGCCTTGCTGTCATGGTTTCAGCAGCAGCAGTCATTTTTCTCCTTCTTGGCAGCTGGTGCAGCACTGTGTTTTTGATTCTGGGCCTGGGAACAGCGCTGATAACACTGATGTTTATAGTTACGGCTCAGAATGTTTTGGTCTGACCAAGGACTTTCTGAGTCTCATGCTCTGCCAGGGAGGAGGGGAAGCTGGGAGGAAGCAGAAACAGGAAACCTGACCCAAACTAGCCAAAGAGGTATTCCATGCCACAGCACATCATGCCCAGGATGTAAAAAAGAGAGGGCAGAGACCCGGAGTGGTGGGGGGTGCACTGCTTTGTCGGGCTGGGATTGGTGGTGAGCGATTGTATTTTTTCCTTGTACTTGCCTTGTCATTATTATTATTGGTGGTAGCAGTAGTGGTTTGTGTTATATCTTTGCTACTAAACTGTTCTTATCTCAACCCGTGGGAGTTGCATTCTTTTGATTCTCCTCCCCATCCCCCCAGGACTGGGGGAAGAAAGAGGGGGGAGTGAGTGAGAGAGCGACTGCGTGAGTTATAGAGGCTTAAACCACGACGCTTGCCATGAGCTGGACAGATGAGTAGAAGAACCTGATGCCTCAGCTATAAGAGCTGACCATGAATACCCCAAGCAGAATAAGATACAGGAAGAGAAAAATGAATGATTGCAAAACATCACTTGGGAGCAAATGAAAAGTAACAGCTTGAATATGTGTGCTTGTAAAGTAGCTATTATTAGAGGCTGTGATTTTGTGTATAAAACCACCTGTATTTACTAGGCAGTTGCTAATAAGAAACTACACCTTGTATTGTATGGATTTGTCACTTGTAAAAGAGATGTTAGAGCATGCAAATTTGCAGCAGCTGCTTGAAAATGCTAAGGCAAAAGCTAGAAAGATTCTAATACAATGGTAGTGTTATAAAGCAGACAATGGAACAAATTAAGAGGGTGAGAGAACCCCACTGGTAGAAAAGTTCTTTGTCTGGTCCCTCACTGCCACTAGCATATTCAGCATGCTGCTGCACCCTGTAGTATACATACTGCTAATGTAAATCTGTACGTGCTTTGCCATAGTAGCGATTTGTTACTGGATGAAGCTGGTGAAACTCTGCACTGACGAGGTGCAAGGACTGAGGTTGACCAAATGCCTGCTACCACAGTCAAGGGCAAGACTGGGTTGGCCTCTGTGTTTGCCACCAAGAAGAACCTTTAGCTCCGCTGTTGGCTGCAACCCAGAAGGGGTTGAGTGGTGGGGACACATGCTATGCCAGACCTTGACGTGAGGGATGGCCTCCCCTGTTATCAGAGAGCCAACCAGGGGAGGAGCCAATGGTGTTTACAGATGGCTCAGGGAAAACTGGAAAAGCTGTTATTGTGTGAAAAGAAAACTTTCACTGGCATCACCGAATAGAATATCAAGAAGGATCACCCCAAGTAGT
The DNA here is from genome assembly GCA_039720435.1 of Amazona ochrocephala. Taxonomy (NCBI): domain Eukaryota; kingdom Metazoa; phylum Chordata; class Aves; order Psittaciformes; family Psittacidae; genus Amazona; species Amazona ochrocephala. The sequence continues at coordinate 27,135,645 of CM077908.1, forward strand.
AGAGCTTAGAGCAATAGCAATGGTATTTCAATATTTTCCTGGCCTGGTTAATATTGTTACTGACTCTACTTACATAGCAGGGTTGGTGCAATGACTAAACAAAGTAGTTTTGGGACAAGTGTCCAATGAAAAGTTATTTGGGAACCTGAAATTAGTATGGCTAACAGTACAAAAACAGAAACATCACTATTATTTTATTGTTGCGTTAAAGGGGAGAAAATAAACCCCCTTGTTTTATTAGAGGAGCCGGGAACAGCTCCAATACGCAACTACCAGTCCGGCTGCGTTCGCTATTTCGAACCTTACTGATCCGGATTCACCGATAGTGCACCACTCTGCCAGTCCAATCGTGCTCATGAACCCTCACGGCCTCATCGAGAGATGGGGTTGTGTTCTGTGAGAAAATTACAATTGGCTACCGAAACTGTGCAGTTTATTGATGCAACAGGTACAGGTTGTTATGGATTGCCATTGATAAACACTGTCTGCAAAAGCATGTGCAAACAATAGTTACATGGATACAAGCGCTTGATAAAGTTAACACAGCATAGCTCTAAAATATAAAGGTAACAGTAAAAAGTAACTCTATAGAGATTCTAAGTTTTCCCAGGGAAGCACTGGATACAGCGCAAGTCTTACCCACAGGCATCCCTATGGGGGAGGAAAGAAGGGTCCAGCCCGTCGACCGGTCCCAGGAGTCTGTTGATGTTATCTTCCACGATGGTATCTTCCCCAATATCCCCCTCTCTCGGGTCATTTTATACTATTTTTCACTTTCAAGGTGGAGCTTGAGTGACTCTAGTCATACATACCTTTATTATTAGTGGTGCAAATCTCTCTTGCTTCACTTTTAAAGGAATATGACACCAAAAATTCAGAGTGCATGCTCAGAGGGGGGTGGTCTCATTTTGGAGGGGGGTTGCATTGGAGATGGGAGTGTATTTTAGCATGTAAATGCATTATAATGACATTATAATGAAGCAAAGTTCACACAGAGGACAGCATTCTGTCAAAAGATGACAGGCTGCCAACTCAGGGTAGCAGGCATGCAGCTTATCAGTTTCTTGTACCACCTGGTTCCTTTTTCTTGTCGATGTTAGGACAAATTATGGCCGTGATGTCTTCACTCTGCTCCATCATCCGTCTGTGTATGGATGGGAACCGCTGTGGAGTGCACATTCCAGGGGTGGCTGCATCCTGCTTTGAGAGGCCCTGAAAGTCCGTTTTTCCCTTATGTATGGACAATGCTGCATTTCAAATATAAGTTTAATTCCTAATTATTCCACAATTATGCATGTTGAGAGTCATACTACCCTCCCAGGTTTTATAGTGGAGGGTAATGCAAAGGCAGCCTCAGTAGTATCTGAGGTTGCCCTTGGACCTGTTCCCCATATAAAACAACAAGCGCAGGCATCTCACCAATTTTTCCATCAAGGCTCTCATGCTCTACAGCGACAGTTTAAAATTTCCAATAGTGAAGCACGAGCCATCGTCACTGCCTGCCTTGACTGTCAAGGCCAGCATGTTCCTGCCTATTTTGGCACTAACCTCTGGGATTTACAAGCATTACATATCTGGCAAACAGATGTTACACATTACTGAATTTGACAGGCAGAAATATGTGCATGTTTCCATAGATACATTTTCTTCTGCTATTGTGGCCACCGCTCATACGGGTGAATCTGCCGGGGATGTCATTTGCCATTGGCAACGTGCATTTTGCAACCTTAGGGGTTCCACAGCAGATAAAACCAGACAATGGCCCTGCTTATGTGTCGATGAAGGTTGCCTCCTTATTTCAAGCTTGGGGAGTTTCTCATGTTACTGGTGTCCCCCATTCTTCAACAGGTCAAAGCATTGTAGAACAAACCCGTGATATGCTCAAACGTTTTCTTTAAAAACAAAAAGGGGAATGCAAGCATTTTCTCCACACAGACAGTTAGCAAAAGAGCAATTTGTACTGAATTTTTTAAATCTGTCTAGTTTTGATTCTCTTTCCACAATACAGCGCTTGTGACATCTGATGGACGATTCCTTGCCCAAGCCACTGGTTCTATATAAAGACCTACATGATAACGAGTGGAAAGGACCAGAGCCATTGCTGACATGGGGTTGAGGATACGGCTGTGGACAGCTAGCGACAGGACCATGCTGTCTGCCAGCGAAACATATAAAGCCCCAGAACTGAACAACAGAAAGAAACGACAATGACAGAAATCTTTGTAATATCTGTTCTATTATGTGTGACCATGGGTAATGGACAAGTATACTGGGCACATTTGTTAAATCCCCCATTATTCCGATCTGTTACATGGTGTGTATGATTCACTGGTATGCCACATGTTATAAAGGTTCAAGTGACTTCAAATCAGACTAATCTTACTGAAATAATGCTGCCTGGAGTAGTGGGTGGTTATGTTAATTACACAGGTCAAGCAGTGATAGAGCGGACACAGCAAATTGTCAAAAACATGCTAGTAAAACAAAAAGGGGGAATGATAGGGGAGACCCCAAATACATGAATCAACAAAGCATTGTTTGTCTTAAATGTTTTAACATTATCCAGTTCTGATTTAAACATGGGCATGAATGTCCCCCCAAGTATTAGACATTTTCCATGTAGGCCCAGATCTGATACCAGGGAAAGAACCTGTTATGGTAATGGTAAAGTCTTTGGAAAATCATAACTAGGAAGATCCTTTTAGGTTAATAACTTGGGGAAGAGGGTATGCTTGTGTTTCTACAGATGGAGGACCCCGCTGGATTCCTGCTCAGTGTGTGCATCCTGTTTTGGATTCTGACTCCAACAAACAGAAATCTGCATCTACCCTCACTGACGCCGTGGAACAGTTCTAACATCTGGGTGACCTTAGCCAGGACACTGAATCAAATGACCTTTTGTGCTTCGATATGTACAGCAGACCAGCCCTTCCATACATGTCTAGTTGGCCTGCCGGTACAAGGGATAGTAAACAGTGCAACTATTTCTGATTGGATTCAAGCATTGCCCAACATAACAAGAGATCCAGAAGAGATAGATATTGTGGGCACGGTGAATGCCCCTCAGCGTTGGTGTTTTGGCTGGAAGGGATTGCAATATACCACAACCATTACATGATCAGGCCAAGGTGGGTCAGAGTCTCTGTGGTCGGACCTGAAGTGTTATCACAATTTTACTGATGTCTGACCAAACACTCCTCTGTTTCGTAATATGACAGTGTCATGGTTTAAGCCTCTCAGCCACGCAGTTTTGCTCTCTCACTCAATCCCCTCTCTTTCTTCCCCCAGTCCCGGGGGGATGGGGAGGAGAATCAAAAGAATGAAACTTGCACAGGTTGAGATAAGAACAGTTTAGTAACTAAGGTATAACACAAACCACTACTGCTACCACTACTACTACTAATAATAATGACAAGGCAAATACAAGGAAAGAATACAATAGCTCACCATCAATCCCAACCCGACCAAGCTGTGCACCCCCCACCGTGCACCCCCACCCTTCCGGGTCTCTGCCCTCCGTTTTCTACATCCTGGGCATGACGTGCTGTGGTATGGAATAACCTCTTTGGTCAGTTTGGGTCAGGTGTCCTGTCTCCTTCCGGCTTCTCCTCCTCCCTGGCAGAGCATGAGACTCAGCAAGTCCTTGGTCAGACCAAAACATCACCAAGCAGTAACTGAAAACACTGGTGTTATCAGCACTGTTCCCAGGCCCAAAATCAAAAACACAGTGCTGCACCAGCTACCAAGGAGAAAAATGACTGCTACTGCTGAACCCAGGACAGATAGCAAATAATAGTTCATGGTGTTCAGTTGTTAACGGAACTACTATCAGTAGCTTACCAAAAGCATTACCTAGAAGTATATTCTTTTTGTGTAGTAACAAAGCATATCCCAGTATTCCATGGAAACCAAGAGGAGATCCGTGTACATTGGGGCGGCTATCGTGGCTTACACCCAACATAAGTATGATCTTAAATCACGCACAGTGACACAGAGGTCACCAAAAACGAGCAATGCTTGCCTCCAATTGTAATGATAGTGTTGATCTCTGGAATAGAAGGGAGAAATTATTGTAACTAGCTTCTTTATGCTGGGAGTTGCTGCAGCTAGAGCATTAGCGCAATTAAATAAGCTTGCTTGCTGGTTAGGAAAACAAGCTACTGAAACGGCAAAAATCTTAAGTGCCTTAGCAATAGATATTAACTCTGTAAGACACACTACTCTTCAAGATAGAACAGCCATTGATTTTTTATTGTTAGCATATGGACATGGTTGCCAAGAATTTGATGGAATGTGTTGTATGAACTTATCAGATCACTCTCAATCCATTCATGCTAGCATTTAGAAATTGATGGACCAAACTCAGAAATTGCAGGAAGATAATGGATTTTTTGGACTGGGAAAGTGGTTGAGCTCCTGGGGACTGGAAGGCTGGGTTATATCTCTGATAAAAGATGGGCTTATGATGTTGTTTGTTCTTCTCTATATTATGCTTGTGGTACCGTGCTTGCTATCCTGTCTGCAAAGGGCCCTGCAGCGGATGATAAACACGGCCTTTTTTGTCAAAAAACAAAAAGAGGTAATTGTGGGGGGCTGCGGCAGGTCTGTGGATTCCCTGACTGAGGGAATGAAGTTAGAACTCAGCCTTGAAGATATCAAAGCTTATCCATGAAGAATGAGGCACCGAAGGTATCCGGATGGGAAAGCAGAAGGCATCCAGAGGAGTGAGCGAGTCAAAGGGAGTAGCTAACTGCAGAACAAGAGCTTGGCAAGATAACAGACTTTAGTAATGCTGTAAAGGGTCATCCAATAATGTGCTGTTGCTAAGCGATGTAACCAATGGCTAAAAGACGCATGTATGCTAGAAACTGTATATAAGCGAGGGTTTGTAATAGTAAAGAAGAACTTCTACTTAATCACCAAAGAAGCATGTCACATGTCGTTTGTCTGTCTCAACCGCGACATGAGGAATCTCCAGTTCTCTTCCTGGGGAGGTAATATTCCCCAATTTGGGGGATTCGGATTATATTATTCAGGTACACATGGGGAACTGGCTTTGGCTTGTGATCCTATAATAGAGGAACAAGAGCCTTCACCAAGGTATATATATCGTGTCTAAGATACTCCAATACAAGACACACTAGTTGGGTGTTCTGTCAGTGTAAGACTTGTAAGCAGAAGTGATATTGCAGCTCCCATAATAGACATCCGCATTGTATGACGTGTCGTAAAAATTCACCCTGGATTGAATATAGACAACAATTACGGGACGCTGGTGTACTTACTCTACTCTGTGGCTGGGAGTTAATGTTACCATCGGAATGGGAGGTAACTGAAGATAAGTGGGAATCCACTATAAGGGTGTGTGAATAAAAGTTTGCATGAAAAGTGAATAGGAGAAAATAAGATGGCTGAGGGCAAGCCCAGGTTGGCCTTGATGCCTGCCACCGAGAAGCATAAACATAACTCGGCTGTGGGCAGCAACCCCACAGGCCAGAGGGGTGGAGGTATATGTCATACTGGACCTCTGATCATCTTATGGCTCCTGTCCCTATCACGAGTACGAGTCTCCTCCGATTGTGCAGAATGCATAAAGACCACTTTGAGTGAACACATGACCATGCAAACTTTGATCTATCACACCCATTATCAATGCAGTGGAACCCTGCTCGAGATGTGTACCCATAACAATACAGAGTACACTAGATGTAATGTTACAGGCAAGATAATATGTTATGATCCCAAAGCGAAAGTAAAAGAATGGTGGTTGGAAGTGTGGTCCTGGGGAAAGACAGAATAGTGGTAGGAAGAACTGAAATTACCAACATAAACAGCCCAGCAAGTGTAATCTTTGATGCTTGTGAAGCAATAGACAGTGGCAAGTGGGTAGGAGGATGTGGAAGTATGGAGTGGGTGCAAACCTACTCCCATGATCGAAAATATATGTGCTCCTCTTGGAGGTACAAATCTAAAGTCTACTTGTACAAAAAAATTGGAATTATTGTACTTCTTGGACCTGTGTTATTTGGTCCACAGATTATACTCCAGGAAAGTATACCTGGAGACTAGAGGAGAGAGGACATTGGGTAGTTAAGCTAGAGAGACTGACAGACGCAAACAAATGCAGGAGAAACCAGTGTAACCCACTGAACTTAACCATAAATAAACCCAGAACCTGGAATGAGGATTGAAAAATGGCCAAACACACGTTTGGCCTGCAGATTGATGGCACTGGCTCAGACCCAGGAACTTTAATCTATATTAAGATCCAGGAAGTTGTACACTCAGACAAGGAGGAGGAACTACTGTTCCATTCTTTCTATCGTGAAATGGAAACTGGGGCCAAATATGAAATTCCCACGATTGCCAGAAATTTGTTTGTGAACTTGGCAGAAAACATAGCAAAAGTACTCAATATAAGTAATTGTTATGTTTGTGGAGGTACCAATATGGGGGAACAATGACCTTGGGAGTCGAAGGAAATATTACTAACAATAATACATGGAACTCAAGCAAAGTTCAGAGAGCAAAACAATGGGCACTACAGATGAGTATCATTGGTCAAAACTGTTGGCAAATACCCCTGCGAGACAAGGGAAAAAGCCAGTAGGGAGTTTAACTTGTGAAAACAGTACAATCTGGAATGAAACAATAAGAAAATGGACAACTTGGGGCCATCCTTTGGATATTGCAGATGGAGGGAAAAATTGGATTTTAAATAAGAATCCTGGGGATAAGTGGGAAGCTCCAGAAGGACTATAGTGGATCTGTGGTAAATATGCATACTCTGAATTACCCAGGAATTGGACCAGAACATGTGTTTTGGGAACCATCAGGCCAAGTTTCTTTTTATTACCAATACGCAGGGGGGAACGATTAGGGGTGCCAGTCTATTCTGATGTATCTGAAATATCCCAGGCAAAAAGGGACCTACAGATTGGAAACTGGAAAGATGATCAGTGGCCCCCAGAGCGAATTATTGCATACTACGATCCCGCCTCCTGGGCTGAGGATGGATCCTGGTGATACCGGACTCCTATATATGTGTTAAATCGCATAACTGGGTTACAGGCAGTCCTAGAAATTGTGACTAACAAAACTGGTGATGCATTAACCATATTAGCCAAACAGAAGAGCAAAATTTGCACAGCGGTATATCAAAATCACTTAGCCCTGGATTACCTTTTAGCCCAGGAAGGAGGTGTGTGTGGGAAATTCAATCTATCCAACTGTTGTTTACAGATAGATGATGAAGGAAAAGTTACCAAAAAGATAATTACTGAAATGAAAAAGGTCGCACATGTTCCCGTTCAAAACTGGAAAGGGTTTAACTTGGATATGGAAAAATGGTGGAATAATAACTGGTGGAACTGGAGGGGGTTAAGAGGAACTAGAAGGAAGTTCAGCAGGAGGGCCAGGAGACCTCCTTGGATGGATAAGGAGCTGCTGAGCAAAATTCGAAGGAAAAAAGAGGCTTATAAAAGGTGGAAGCAAGGTCAGGCGGCCTGGGAAGAATACAGGGATGTTGTCCGGGAAGCTAGGGACCAGGTTAGGAAAGCTAAGGCCCACTTAGAATTAAACTTGGCTAGGGATGTTAAGGATAACAGGAAGGGATTTTATAGGTACACTGCAAATAAAAGACAGGTTAGGGACACCATGGGTCCTCTCCAGAAGCTATCAGGAGAACTGGCTACCCTGGATTTGGAGAAGGCTGAGGTTCTTAATGACTTCTTTGCCTCAGTCTTTACCAGCAAATGCTCTGACCACACCACCCAAGTCTTGGAAGGCAGACGCGGGGACGGTGAGGGTGGGGACCCTGGGCCCACTGTGGGGGAGGATCTTGTTCGGGACCACCTTAGGAACCTGAATGTATACAAGTCCATGGGACTGGATGAAATCCATCCACGGGTCCTGAAGGAGCTGGCAAATGAAGTTGCTAAGCCACTGTCCATCATATTTGAAAAATCATGGCAGTCAGGTGAAGTTCCCGATGACTGGAAAAAGGGAAATATAACCCCCATTTTTAAGAAGGGGAAAACGGATGACCCAGGGAATTACAGACCAGTCAGTCTCACCTCTGTGCCTGGCAAAATCTTGGAGCGGATTCTCCTGGAAGCCATGCTAAGGCACATGAAAACCAACAAGGTGCTTGGGGACAGCCAGCATGGCTTCACTAAGGGGAAATCCTGCCTGACCAATCTGGTGGCCTTCTATGATGGGGCTACAGAACTGATGAATAGGAGCAAAGCAGTTGACATCATCGACCTGGACTTGTGCAAAGCGTTTGACGCTGTCTCACATAACATCCTTCTCTCTAAGTTGGAGAGACATCAATTTGATAGATGGACCACTCGGTGGATAAAGAACTGGCTGGATGGCCGCACGCAAAGAGTAGTGCTCAGTGGTTCAGTGTCCAGCTGGAGACCAGTAACGAGTGGTGTCCCCAGGGATCAGTGTTGGGACCTGTCTTGTTCAACATCTTTGTTGGTGACATGGACAGTGGGATTGAGTGCGCCCTCAGCAAGTTTGCCGATGATACCAAGCTGTGTGGTTCGGTTGATACATTGGAGGGAAGGAATGCCATCCAGAGGGACCTTGACACGCTTGTGTGGTGGGCTGATGCCAGCCTAATGAAGTTTAACCATGCTAAGTGCAAAGTCCTACACCTGGGTTCGAGCAATGCCAGGCACAGCTACAGGTTGGGCAGGGAGGAGATTCAGAGCAGCCCTGTGGAGAAGGACTTGGGGGTGTGGGTTGATGAAAAAATGAACATGAGCCGGCAGTGTGCGCTTGCAGCCCAGAAGGCCAACCGTATCCTGGGCTGCATCAAAAGGAGTGTGACCAGCAGGTCGAGGGAGGTGCTCCTGCCCCTTTACTCTGCTCTCGTGAGACCTCACTTGGAGTATTGTGTGCAGTTCTGGTGTCCTCAACATAAAAAGGACATGGAACTGTTAGAACAAGTGCAGAGGAGAGCCACGAGGATGATCAGGGGACTGGAGCACCTCCCATATGAAGATAGGCTGAGAAAATTGGGGCTGTTCAGTCTGCAGAAGAGAAGGCTGTGTGGAGACCTCATAGCAGCCTTCCAATACCTGAAGGGGGCCTATAGGGATGCTGGGGAGGGAGTCTTCATGAGGGACTGTGGTGAGAGGACAAGGGGTAATGGGTTTAAACTTAAACAGGGGAGGTTTAGATTGGATATGAGGAAGAAATTCTTTACTGTGAGGGTGGTGAGGCACTGGAATGGGTTGCCCAGGGAGGTTGTGGATGCTTCATCCCTGTCGGCGTTCAAGGTGGGGTTGGACATAGCCTTGGATGGCATGGTTTAGTGGGAGGTGTCCCTGCCCATGGCAGGGGGGTTGGAACTCGATGATCTTGAGGTCCTTTCCAACCCTTACTATTCTATGATTCTATGATTCTATGAATCCTGCTGGGCTTTGTTTTGTTAATAATTGTTTTACTTGTTGTACCTTGTGTTGTTCCCCTGATGAGTAGAATGGTCCATAGGACCATAGAGCAATTATGATTTGAAATAGTTACTCCTGAGGGAACAGAATCAAAAATTAGAATGTTAAAATTTCAATCTCGTGATGATCCGTTTGAGGAGGCAAAACTAATCTTTGAAAAAAATGAACGAATGAGAAAAGCCCGAAATGGAAATTATGGCTCAAGCCAAATAGATTAATAAAAAGAAAAAGGGGGGAATTGTGATAAACACATAAATGCATTGGCTTTTGCAAGTCATAGGTGTTGCTATGTAGATATAACTGTATGAGTTTGCAGTAAGAGAGAAAAAGCTCGCTAAGGACACAAGATTAGACAACAAGTTGAAAATGGACAGAACTCTTGAGCAAACTGGAGTCCCATAGCAAAAGAATTTGTAAAGGTAAAAGAAAAGGGGGGGGGCGGGGGCTTGATATGAGGAAAGCTAGTGCCTGGAGAACGTAGGGTTAAAGTACTTTTAGCTTAACTTAGATCGAAGATAAAGAACAATTATTGTGTTGTAAGTCTGTGGTGAGATAACAGGATTTAGTGGCCCCACTAAACATGAGCGAATTATTTCACACCATCCTTATCAGTTACTTTAGAGACAGTGCCTCCTGAACATCTGCTAGCTTTGGATACTCCTTGTCTGCCCGTCCTGTTTTGCTTGCAATAAATTTTGTACGAAGGTCACACTGTTCTAAACCTTTGCCAGCTATCAGAAAAATTACAGATATGGCTGGTTTCAGATAGTTTTGTGATTACTGGGGCATCCAACTGTGCCAAAGGTGAAAAGTACACCGTGAGGAAGACTGCTTACTTCATCTTGAAGACCCCTGCCCACATGAGGAAGACTGCTTACTTCATCCTCAAGACCCCTACCCACAATCACCGGAGAGACACCAAGAGGAGGAGACTTATGATAATAAGTCCCTGGAGCTAGTTATAATATTCCCTGCCTATACGTGGGAATTGTGAATATGTATATGGCTAATGCAGTAGTGAAAGTATATAAACCTGTAACAAATGCTAATCAGCGTGTCTCTGGCTACAGTCACGCGCCCAGCGCTGTTGCTTTTGCTTTATTGACTTTGTCCCTCAGTAAAACCCTGTTATCTCGATTAGTGGAGTGAGCTCATATTTCACAAACTTGTTGTCTAATCTTGTGTCCTTAGCGAGCTTTGTTTCTGTTATTGTGAACTCATACAGTTATAGCCACATGGCAACACCTATGATTTGCGAAAGCCAATACATTGATGTGTTTATCACACTCCCAAAACCCCAGAGGTCTTGGTTCAAACCGCTTCTTCAGTCAGCAAGAAAGGAACTGAGCCATTATTCTGAACTTTCACCCTGTTGCTAAACACATCCACCCAGGGCCCAAGCTGTGCCCGGGGCTGCTGGGCCTCTCCCCACGACCTGACAGAACGCTAAGGCCCTGCCTGCTCCAGCTCCACCAGCGCATCAACCCTCTACAGAGTGACCCCAAGAGCAGTTGTGTCCTTCCCCCAAGACCTCCTGCAGAACAGCTGGTGGCAATGAAGCAGCACTACCACTCCCTTGGAGCAAGGAGGTTCCTCAGTCCTTAATAGAAACACTCCCTGCACTATCTCCCCTCAGCAGGGCCATGGACAGAACCAAACATCCGCTTCCACAACGCACGCGTTAGAAACAGAGGGGATGTGTGAAGCCCTATCACGTGAGGATGAAAGGACCAGCTTCCTCCACCCTGCTCACATAGTGCTAAAGTAAGTGGAAGAGCGGATGGATATGCACGCACTAATCATGTGTGAGAAACTAAGCACGCGGAAGAGGCGGGGAAGGAAGCTAGTAAGCGATCACGTTATGTGACGTCACGTGACGGGAAGCGGCTTCATACGTGTGTGGAGGAGGGGATCGGGATAGGTGGGTGCGCAGGTGTGGGGTGGTTACGTGATGGTTTCTTCTTGTGTTTTTCCTTTTCTTTCTGCTGTTTTGTAAGCACATGGGGCAGGTATTGTGCAGGGGGGTTGAGGATTGTTACTGCCGTGGATAGGGGGCGTGGGCAACAATAACAACTCGGTCTCGCGCGTTCAGGGTAAGCCCGGCGCCTATTTTGCCTCTCCTCGCCTACTTATGTGGGGATGACCGTTGTTTTCTTAGTGGTCTGAGGCCCTGAGTCCCTGTCATGCTGGGAGGTTTTTTTTTTTGGGTGTCTGCCAGCGCTTCCCCTCCCCGTCGGGCCTGCCGCCTCTTCCCGGTTGTGAGGGGGGTGGTTCTGTCCTATTTTTCTTGGCGGCCGTCTGGGGGAAGCTTCGTCCTGTTCTAAATTGGCGTCCAATCTCTTTCCTCCCCCCCTTTCTAGGGGCGCAGGTAGGGGCTGCTGAATAGACCGCGGTTGCTGGCAGCTTATGCCCTGCCCCAGCCTTGGCTCGTGTGGATAGAGGGAGCTGAGCTGACCCCCGGTGGGTGCTGTGAGAAGTGGGTTAGCTTTCTGCCCTTTTCTGTTCTGGGGAGGGGGTTCTGCACTCCAGCCTCTTCGTTTCTCGTTTTGTTAGAGCTGGGGGTTTATCTCCTGATGGGTTTGGGGACTTGGGGGTGTGAAGAAGTGAGGGTACAGCTGTACCCCTCAGAGGATAAGTGGGTCTGGTTGGAGGGGTGCGTGCCTTTGGGCCCCTTCCTAATCTTGAGTGAGGCTAAAGGAGGGCTAGTACAACAGGAAGGGAACAAGTGGCTGAATAACTATTGTTTTGTGCCTTGTGTAGGGCTTTACTTCTGTGCTGTTGTCCTGGGTTCAGCAGTAGCAGTCATTTTTCTCCTTAGTAGCTGGTGCAGTGATGTGTTTTTGACTTTATTCTGGGAATGGTGTTGATAGCATGCTGATGTGTTTGGTTGTTGCTAAGTAAGATGTTTACTCTGATCAAGGACTTTTCAATCTCATTCTCTGCCAGTGAGAAGGGGCATGGGAAGCCAGAAGGAAGCAGAAGCAGGACCCCTGACCTGAACTAACCAAAGGAGTCTTCCATACCACAGCACGTCATGCCCAGTATATAAACTGGGGGCAGTTACCCAGAAGGCCCAGATCACTGCTCAGATTGGGCTGGGTGTCGGTTGGCGGGTGGTGAGCACTTGTATTCTCTCCCCTTGTTGTCTCCCTTATCATTATTATTATTGGTGGTAGTAGTAGTAGTTTTGTATTATATCTTGATTACTGGACTGTTCTTGTCTCAACCTGTGGGGGAGTTGCATTCTTTCAATTCTCCTCCCCATCCCTCTGGGAGTGGGGGGAGTGAGTAAGCAGCTGTGTGGTTCTGAGTTGCTGGCTGGGCTTAAACCATGACAGTTGCCTTTCCCTATCTTTTCCCTGGTGCTCCTTCCCCAGTGGGGTAAAGCAGCTGTGTCACAGTCACAGCTACAAGTCAGTGATAGTAACATCAGGAAGAAATGGTTAGTGACCTCTTGCTCCACTTAGAAGTATACAAGTTTATGGGGCTGGATGGGTTCCACCCAAGACTGCTGAAGCAGCTGGCAGAGGAGCTTGCTAAGCCACTCTCCATCATCTATTAGCAGTCCTGGTCTAGTGGGCAGGTCCCAGAGGATTGGAGGTTGGCTAATGGTGACACCTTCCTACAAAAAGGGCAGGAAGGAAGACACCAGAAACTACAGGCCTGTCAGCCTGATCTCAGTGCCAGGGAAGGTCATGGAGCAGATCATCCTGAGTGAGATCACAGAGCACGTGAGAGAAAATGGAGGGATCAGGCCCAGTCAGTGTGGGTTTGTGAAGGGAAGGTCCTGCTTGACCAATCTGATCTCGTACGATAAGGTGACCTGTCTAGTTGGTACGGGAAAGGCTATGGACATTGTGCGTTTGGACATTAGTAAAGCATTTGATGCTGTCTCCCACATCATTCTGGAGAAACTGTCTGCTTAAGGCCTAGATAGGAGGATTCTTTGCTGGATTGGAAACTATCTGGATGGCTGAACCCAGAGAGTGGTGGTAAATGGCATCGCATCTAGTTGGGGACCAGTAGCTAGTGGTGTCCTTTAAGGCTTGGTATTAGGGCCAGTGTTGTTTAATATCTTCATTGATGATCTGGATGAGGGGATTAAGTGTGCCCTTGGTAAATTTGCAGACAACACCAAGTTGGGTGGGACTGTTGATCCGCTGAAGGGTAGGCAGGCTCTGCAGAGGGATCTGGGCAGGCTGGATCAATGGGCTGTGGCCAGTGACATGAGGTTCAATAAGGCAAAGTGCTGGGTCCTACATTTGGGCCACAACCACCCCATGCAACACTACAGGCTTGGGGAAGAGGTGCTGGAAAGCTGCTTGGAGGGAAAGGACCTGGGGGTGCTGATTGATAGCTGGCTGAACATGAGCCATCGGTGTGCCCAGGCAGCCAAGAAGGCCAACAGCATCCTGGCCTGTATCAGAAATAGCGTGGCCCGCAGGGCCAGGGAAGTGATCATCCCCCTGTACTTGGCACTTGTGAGGCTGCACCTTGAATATTGCATTCAGTTCTGGGCCCCTCGCTACAAGAGAGATGTTGAGCAGGTCCGGAGAACAGCAACAAAGCTGGTGAAGGGTCTGGAGAATAAGCCTTATGAAGAATGGCTGACGGAAGTGGGGTTGATTAGTCTGGAGAAGTGAAGACTTCAGGGGACAGGACAGGATGACGGGGATGACACACACGACATGACACATTATTGCTCTCTACAACTACCTGAAAGGAGGTTGTAGTGAGGTGGGGGTTGGTCTCTTCTTCCAAGTAACAAGTGTGATAGGACAAGAGGTAATGGCCTCAAGCTGTGCCGGGGGAGGTTTAGACTGGGTATTAGGAAAAACTTCACTGAGAGGGTGATCAGGTATTGGAACAGGCTGCCCAGGGAAGTGGTGGAATCACTGTCCCTGGAAGTGTTCAAAAACTGTACATGAGGCCCTTAGTGACATGGTTTAGTGGTGTCCTTGGCAGTGCTGGGAAAATGGTTGGACTTAATGATCTTAAAGGTCTTTTACAGCCTAGTTGATTCTGTGATCTCAGTAGCAGCAGTAGGTTACTTGAAGTGATGGCGACATCATAGAATCATAGATGAGTTGTTATCTCTCTTAACCTTCTCTACCTAGTCTTTCCTCACCCATGATTATGTGTGCTTGCTGAGAATTGGAAGGCAGGGCAGGGTTTTGCTATTGGGCTGACTTATGTCGCGTTTAAAATAAAAAACGCTCTTTTGCATTTCCTGTTGTTGCTGAAGAAAATTACAGCAGGAAAGTGAACTGGTAGAAACCCTTCTGTAAGAAAATGGATGTAGGAAGGGACCTGGTGCACCTTTGAGCCCAATGGCAAGGATCTGAATTCTGCTATGTGAAATAGAGTTAAAATCTGTGCTGAAATGTCTGCAGTGCTGTTGAATGCTATCTGGGAGTTGCTTGGGGTGAACCTAGTTTGAAGCTTCTCTCTTGTAGGTGTGTTAACATCAGGAGCATAGACATGCAGAACCCTTTTGGTTATGTTCAAAGGAACACAGTTTTGTGGAACAGAAACTTTGGGTTTGGTGTGAAGTGGATATGTAAGGGGAAGCTCACAAGGGACAACTCTCTTAATCTCTAGCTACCGAGCAGTAATCAGTTCATAGTCATTTTAATTAGAGTAAATGCTGAATGCTTATAACACAGCATCAGATTAAGGCGAAAGCCTCTGCAGTGGTGGTGGCTGCTGAAATGGAGGTACCCTGAGAGCAGCTGTTTTTTTTTTTTTTTTTTTTTTTTTCCAAGGAGAGAAATTGAAACTGGATGTGTATGAAAGGAAGGGGAAGATATGCAGGCCTGGAGGAGCAGTGCTTGCTGTTGAAATGGAGCCCTTCACAGAAAATGGCAGCGACTCGGCTTTCTTTGCCTTCCCCCCCCCAATATTTACTAGGCCATTTTAGCGTATTCATATGTCACTGACTCGGTAAAATTTCTAGAAGGTTTCTAAAAACTAGAACCCTTTCAGAAGTAGATTTTTGATATTTTACATTTCTTCCATAGACTTTTATGCTTACGTGATGCTTTCCTTGTAGAATGCCATGTTTTGGTATGTTTTACATTTGTTGCTAGTGTTCTCCTAGTGATACTGAGCATAGCAAAATAGTATGCTGATTAATAGTGTTTGAGGAATGTATGTATTGTAGACTATTAATACTCTGTTAATAATTAATATTGATAGTATTACTATTAATAGTAATGTTTGCTTGTAATTTCAGTAATGTTTAGCACCAGGACTTGGAATAGGTTTTTTGTAAAGAAAATAAAATCTGATACAATCTGCTCATTTATAGCCTATTGCATCCTCTTTGCTTTTCAGAGACTTATTTTGGACTTGTACTGCTTTTCATATAACTCCCCTAAACAGGTTATGCTCATTAAAGTGAGAGCCAGGATGAAAGATTGTGAAAGTAGCTCCTTTGCAATTACTTAAGGTTCATACTTTGCGATAATCTTACAAATGGTTTCTCCGTTTTGCTCTAACATGAAAGTCCATGCTTCTTAATTTTTGCCATCTAAACTTACAGCTTGTCGGAACTCCCTGGGCACCTACAGTCAGTTTCACAGATGTGGTATCTTCAGCCCTATCCTTCCCCCTGCAGGGGGTAAACAGTGACTAAAGACAGATTAGAGGTGATACTGTCTGATGCCCAAGATCTTGCCTAAGGCTTGCTCAGCTTGCTTATACCACATTGTAACTGTTTTGCATATTATTTTATTTATGCTTTTTCTACATTGTTCACACAACCTATCTTGCAAGTTTTACAACTTTGTCTAGTTCCCTTGGATGGGGTTGTTTCTACTCTCAGTTCTCTTGAAAATTTTTTTTTTTTTTTTTTTTTTTTAATCTTAAATCAATCTTCCAACAGATGAGCTTGGAGGAGTCCTTGGCTGAGTGTAGCATTTTTCATTAAAAACAGTGAAATGTTTCCAATACTGAGAGAGCTTTGATCTTTCTTGCAACTTAAGGTTTTCCTAAAGTAGTATTCCTGTGGTGAACTTGATGTGTTTGGGGTTTTTTGCTTTATCATACAGGAAACCATTTACTCCAAATCTGCAGAAGACACAGGTTCAGTGGAATTTGTGTTACAGAATCATTCAGTATTTGAATCCAAAATTAAATGAAGAAACATTTTGGTTGTACTTCTTATGACTAAAACACTGTCCCTGGAAGTAGGATGATGCCTTAGAGACCATATTGAGGTTGCTATTGAGCAAAGAAATTTTTTTTTTTTTTTTTTTTCCCCTACTGTATTTGTTTTGGTGTTTTGAGGATGGTGGATATAATATAAAATGAAGTGTATGGCTGGCTTCTGAAAGCTTTTCTTGTTTCCCCTTAACATTTAAAACCAAATAGAAACTGAATCACGGCTATTTTATGGTAAACACTTGACCAATATATTTTATTATCACATGTCCTATGTTCAACAGTATCAGTCATTTTTCTCCTTAGTAGCTGGTGCAGTGATGTGTTTTTGACTTCAGTCTGGGAACAGTGCTGATAGCATGCCGATGTTTTTGGTTGTTGCTAAGTAATGTTTACTCTGGTCAAGGACTTTTCAGTCTCATCTCTGCCAGTGAGGGAGGGGCATGGGAAGCCAGAAGGAAGCAGAAGCAGGACCCCTGACCCGAACTAACCAAAAGAGTATTCCATACCACAGCACGTCATGCCCAGTATATAAAGTGGGGGCAGTTACCCTTACAGTACAGAATTTCTTCCTCATATCCAATCTAAACTTCCTCTGTTTAAGTTTGGACCTCTTACCCCTTGTCCTATCACCACAGTCCCTAATGAAGAGTCCCTCCCCAGCATCCCTATAGGCCCCCTTCAGATACTGGAATATATATATATATATAGTTTCATGAAAACCCATTGATTTGCTACAGTTCAGAGGAAAACTGCTTCTTCCTCTCTTCCTGGCTCCATACTCTCTTTCAAGGATATATTGGCTCTTCTGAAAGAATTTAGTTGATGGTTTAAATCAGAGGGCTCAGCAAGGGCTCCCAGCCTTAATCTCCTTACTCAGCAACATGCTGACCCCACTAGAAGGCAAGTTCCTATCACCATTACCCCCAAGGAACAATTCCTTATTATTATTGGTGGTATCAGTAGTGGTTTTGTGTTATACCTTATACCTGGACCATTGTTATCTCAACCCGTGGGAGTTACATTCTTTTGATTCTCCTCCCCATCCCTCAGGGAGTGGGGGGAGGAAGGTGGTGGGGGGGAGCGAGCGAGCAGCTGTGTGATTCTGAGTTGCTGGCTGGGCTTAAACCACGACATCACATTGTCCATGTTTCCCTGTATTTGAAGGCTGTTGCTGATTTTCTTTTTTACTCTTTCTGCATTTACACTCTTCCTTGATTTTCAAACTTGCATATTGTCTTAGATGCAGTTTCAGCAACATGAATCTGAAATGAATTGTGGTGCCAAACACTCCTCTGCTGTTGGGCTGTACATAATATATTGTATTTGAGAAATTCTGTCTGTGCTTTTGATGGGTCCCCCTAAGGGACAGATGTCTTCTGTTACTGGGCTTTTATTTCAGCTTTCAGTTACATATTCTTCAGATCACTGACTTGCGATCCATTTTGAGACTGACATAAGAGGGACCTAAATTACTGATTTTAACCATGGGTGACTAAATGTGATGAGGGGGAGCAGTACTGCACTTCCTGGTCTTAAGAGTTGTCCCTAATGAAGCTTGGGGGCATTTTTTTATAACAGCTTTTCTGTTATAGGACTTCCTTCTCTTTTTACTTCATTTAATCGTAGACTAGCTGAGGTTGGCAGGGATCTCTGGAGGTCATTTTGTCTCCCCTGCTCAAGCAGGGCCACCTACAGCAGATTGCCTAGGACTGTATCTGGACATCTTTTGAATATTTCCAGGGATGGTGACTCCACCACCTCACTGGACAACCTGTGCCAGTGCTCTGTCACCCTCACATTAAAAAAAAGCATTTTCTGATGTTCAGATGAAGCCTCCTCTGTTTCAGTTTGTGCCTGTTGCCTCTGGTCCTGTCACTGGGAACTGCTGAAAAGAATCTTTGCACCTTCCCTTCAGGTATTTTTATATGCATTGATGAGAGACCCTCTGCAAAGCTTGCTTCTTCTTTAGGTTAAAGTACTTGAGATAGTCAAATCTGTAGTCCTTCAGGCAAACTCAAGGCCATATGTTCTTAATGCCTTTGAGAAGGAGGTGGATTAAGGGTTGAATTTAGTGTAAGGGTTGTGGTAGCAGTCATTCATGACTCTTGATAGGTGGAGAGGTGGGTGACTTTGGGATATGTGCTTAGAGGAAGTGCTGTGAAAATGCAGCAAGATGCATATTTCAAATTCAAGTAACTTCTGTGCTTGCAAATAATTAATTGGCTGTCTTGGCTCTAGCTGGACTGAAGACTGTAATTCAGCAATTCTATGAGGGAAGAAACAGGTCAAACATTTGATTGTCTGATAGTGCTAAAGTTGCTGAAGTCCTGGGTATGTTCTGTCTAGGAATTGTGTGGATTGTAAATGATGGTTTAATGTGCATACAGCATTTAGGTGAGGTTCGACTGAGTCCTTATTGTACTTCTGCATATTGAGCAGTTAATTTCATGATGCCATGTGTGTCAAAATTATTTTTAAGAGTACTTTTAATGAGATTAAAGCCAAAACTTTGCAGAATTACACACGTCCTGGTAAATTAGAAGTGAACTGGATTGGCCTATTTTTCCTGTCTTTGCAAATTCACAATCCTTCCCCTAAAACCCCAGGACACACTCCCCCCCCCCCCAACTGTAGACAAAGGTTAAAATAAAGTTAAATGGTTAAAATTATTTCACAGTTAGGGATACTGAATCTGGGAAGTGCTGGGATGACTCTTCTAGTATATTCCTCTGAAATGAAACAGTAAGATCTAGTTTCTGCTTGGAAAACCTACCTCAAATATTTATGACTTATCTCCCTTGCCAATGCTGTTGATTGCTAGGGAGTGCTTTTGAGTACTTCAGTCATGGGAGAGAGGGAACTGAAAATGTGTAACTTTTATATTCTCAATAAACAAATCCATTAAAAAAACTGGTCAACAGAAGGCATCCTAAGCATTTCTCTAGTTATGAAATTACCCAGCTGTTATAACATAGGGTAAAACATAGGGCAAGGAACTGCAGAACCATCCCTTTTCAGGGGATACATATAGATTGATGCATCTTACCTTGCAAGCCAGAACAAGCAGGTTTTGAACATTGACTAACTAAAAAAAAACAAACCAAAAAAAAAACAACCAACCTGTGGTAACTAAAATCTTTTGCTAGGAGCAAAAAACAAGTAGCTGTTTGGGATTGGAGCTGAATGTAGGAGAGAACAAATGAAAGAATTTAGGAAATGGAGTCAGCATTGTTTTCCTCATCAGATCTTTGTTAAGGAGTGGTGAGTGGCCAGGAACTGGTTTTATGGTTGTGGGCCCCCTTTATTGACAGACCCTGATTGAAAATCTGACATGCAACTCTTCTTCCCCTTTCAGTTGCTCCATGGTATTGGAGAAAAGTTAGGATCAGTTGTTAGCATGTTCTTTTGATGGTATGTTGTCTCCTTGACTCAATAGACAGGTCTTAATGCAGTATGTAGAGGGACAGAATAAGTTGCCTGTGGAGGATGTGGCTTGGGGGTAGTTCCAAGACAGGTTTGGGGTGGGGGGGGAAAAGGGGGGAAGAGTATTCTTAATCACTGATATGATGGGTTGCTACTTTGAATTGTTTGTTCAAGTTATCTGGAGTCTGGTTCATAGCAGCAGAAATCAAGTCATTAACGCTGGGGAACCTCATTATTTCTCTGAAAGTGAGCAATGAAAGAATGCTGGGAATGATGAGCCCTGCTGGAATATTTGGGGAGGAGGAAGGGGTCTTGTGGTGGGAGGCTACGGCAGGCCCATGGATTCCCTGACTGAAGACATGAAGTTAGAACTCAGTCTTGAATATGTTAAAGTGTATCCATGAGAAATGAGGCACTGAAGGCATCCGAGTGGGAAAGTCAAAGGCATCCGAATGGGAAAGTAAAAGGCATCTGGAGGAGCGAGTCGGTTAAGGGGAGTAACTAGCTACAAAAAAAGAACTTGGCAAAACAGTGGACTTTAGTAATGCGGTAAAGGGTCATCCAGTAATGTGCCGTTGCTAACTAATATTAACCAATGGCTAAAAAGACACGTGTGCTAGAAAAGGTATGTAAGTAGTGGTTTGTAGTAATAAAACGACCTATTTTTTCTTCCCACTAAGTCACCGAAGAAATGTGTGTATGTTGTTTGTCCATCTTGACAGCGACAGGGTCTCTGTTCTCCGCATCCCTTTTGGCTATTAAATCTACATGGTGAATTATTTGATGCTGTGACTGTGTTTGTCTTTTGAACCAGTGTTTGAATTTTAGATTGACATCAGTGTACTTCTAACTCTTCAACAACTTGCATTTCAGTCACGTTAAAATCTTTGCTGACAAGTGAGTTCCAGGTAGGCATTTATTTATTCTTAGTTGCTTCTGAAGTAAAATTATAGCCTTTTGTGGATTCACATTAGTGCATAAAGTTGCCTTTTTTTTTTTTTTTTTTTTTTTTTTTTTTATTCACCAGATTTAATCCTAAGTTTTCTTCTCACTTAAAGTTGTGTTCCTTGGGCTCTTTGTTTAATTTTTTTTTTTTTTTTAATTTGATAGGAACTGTGATAGTTCAGTTGGACAAAGGCTTTTGTTCTCAAATGTGCTTGCATATTAAAATATACATTAAAGTCTAACTGATCATCTGTGATAAGGAAGGCCTTACTCTTAGTGCTTTGTGTTCTGGGAATTTTCTAGGTTTCATTGGGTGGCATGGTTTAGTGGGAGGTGTATATAACTTTTGAGAACTTAGAGTGCTTTTTAAGGGAAGTTATGTTTCTGCCTTTGGGAATGAGGTAATCTATTTAAACATGCTTTTTCTTTTTCTTATTCCTCTGGCAAAGAATTCTGAAAAGAGCACAAAATGTTTTTCTTGGATGTATACGTAACTCTTCAAATTGACTTTCATGAATAAGTGGAAATAAAAATTCTACTCCTTAAAGGTGCTGTTCTCAGCAGTTTCATGTATACTCAGTGATGTTTAAATGCAGTATACAGAGAGCTGTTTTATCCCATTCTATCAGTCTCTTGCATTTGATCCTGCAAAGAAATTTCTGTGATGTAGTTGTGATCTCACAGTAACTTCCATGACAACAAGTCTCAAACTCGGGCTTTATGACTTCTTTTGGGTTATCAAAACTAAGGTCATGCTAACACCTTCTGCCTTAAAGTTTTAGAGCACAGCTACAGGGTTGGTAAGTAGCATTTTTCCAAATTTTAGACGTGGGAAAATGGAGGGACCAAAAGGGCAATAACAACTTATCTGAAGCTTGTATGCTTTCAGAAAAACACACCTAAACCCCCTGCAAGTTTCAGTGTCCTGAAGGTGAGACAGTGAGCAGCCTTTCAGCAGTTTACTTACTGCTGATTAAAGCTTTGGGTGAATGCTGTTGGCTTAACCATGTATGTGTCTTGGACTTTTGGCTCTTATCAGAGGAGGCATGTAGAATGATAAGTTCAATTTTTCCTTTTACGACTTTTATTTTCCCCTCATTATAGTGAATCAAGTCTTCTTACTAGTTTTTGAAAAGCCGTGTTTTGGGCAGTATACTCATTGAACTTGAAGAACTGTCTTTGTATGTTTAAACTGAGAACACATTTAAATCATATTGTTATGCATTTTAAACTTGCATGCCGTTGCTTTCTCAGTTAGCTTACAGTGTCAGCTTTTACAGTATGTGTTTAACAGTCCCCTGTTGTGCTAGAATTTTTACATAACATTCTGTAAATTACTGAAAATTATTATTGTGACTAAAAAGTTGTTACTTAAGTTTGTAATACAATTGTAAGAACTTGTAATATTTTATCTTGACCATGCCTTGCTTGATTTCTGTGTAGACACACCTTTTTGGTTTGCTAGGAGAAAATTGATGTTTACAACATATCTGCTGAAATTATTTTAAAGATTGTCATTGCCAAAGCATTTGTTCAGTGAAGTTTTTATAGGTGCAGTATGATCTCTAAAGCTGAATACCTGTAATATTTTAATATTGTAATGAGAATTGAACACTGTAGTTAGCAAAAGATGTGTATTCCAGACAATCTTGGAATTCACATGTGTACTGAGAGTGAGGTGTTGCAATTAATAAAAATAAGCTGTTTCAGAAACTGACATGTGAAGAGTGCAAGTCCCTTTTCTTTCAAAATGAGTAATCATCAGAGTGATTGGTCTTTTAGATTGATGGTAAAATAGGTGACTAATATATTCTTGGGATATTTTAGTAAACGGGAATTCTACTTGGGCATTTTAATGTTGTGTTGTGCAGTGTATAAATCTGGCATACGTCTGTGGAATCAGGGGCTGTTAGTTTAGAACGGTGCAGTAATGAATGAACTGGCAGCTTACAAAAATATATTTAAAAGCATATGTTAGCTTTATGAAATGAGTGAATAAATTTCTGTGGAAAGGAATTTCTTAGTGGTCTATCAATAAGAAGGAAGTTTTGAAGAGAACTTTTATTTCCTAAATCAGGTTTTTCAAATTTGAAGAATGTGTAAAGAATTATTTTAATTATAAGATAATTTGGCTTGGAAAGAAATGGTGGAGGAGAGCAAAAACCTCCTACTGGAGACAGAAAACACGTGGCAGCCAAACATTTAAGTCAGTCCAGACTTGCAGGAAAAGGTAAAGATGAGGAGCTGGAACAGTGACTGTGGGGCTAGAAGAAGCCAAAGGGTGGTTTTCCTCCCACTTACATTGGAGAGAAAATAAATCCTGAATTAAGTGCAATAAAAACTTGGGCAGTTTGACAAAATAAGTAACTTCTCTCTTTGGTATAGTCTTTCTTTAAAAAAAATAAAGCACTAACTAGGAAGTTGGACATAAATTTCATAGATTCATATAATGGCTTGGGTTGGAGAGGACCTTAGGATCATCTTGTACCAACCCCCCTGCCATGGGCAGGGACGCCTCACGCTAGACCGTGTCACACAAGGCTCTGTCTAACCTGGCCTTGAACACTGCCAGTGATGGATCATTCACAGCTTCCTTGGGCAGCCCATTCCAGTGCCTTGCCACCCTCACAGCGAAGAACTTCTTCCCTATATCTAACCCTGCTTAGCTTTGAACCCATTACCCTTTGTCCTATTGCTACAGTCCCTAATGAAGAGTCCCTCTCCAGAATCCTTGTAGGCCCCCTTCAGATACTGGAAGGCTGCTATGAGGTTTCCACATAGCCTTCTCTTCTCCCCAACTTTCTCAGCCTGTCTTCATATGGGAGGTGCTACAGCCCCCTTACCATCCTCGTGGCCCTCCTCTGGACTTGCTTCAACAGCTCCATGTCCTTCTTATGTTGAGGAGACTAGAACTGCACACAGTGCTCCAAGTGAGGTCTCATGAGATCAGAGTAGAGGGGCAGGATCATTTCCTTTTTCCTGCTGGTCAAGCCCTTTCTCATGCAGCCCAGGATATGATTGGCCCTCTGGGCTGTGAGCACACACTGCCAGCTAATGTTGTTTCTTGTCTGTCATAGTTTGAGGCCAGCTGCTAAGTCAGAGCCACACAGCTGCTCACTCATTCCCCCTTTTCTTTCCCCTCTGTTCCTGGAGGGATGGGGAAGAGAATCAAAAGAATGTAAATCCTGTGGGTTGAGATAAGAACAGTCCAGTAACGAAGGTGTAATACAAAACTACTACAACTGCCTCCAATAATAATAATGATAAGGGAAATAAGAAGGGGAGACAATATAAAACTAAGAGGGGAAAAGAATAAACACATGTGATGCACAATACAATTGCTCACTACCTGCTGACTAATACCCAGCCTAACCCAAGCAGCTATCTGGGCCTTCAGGGTAGCTCCCCCCCGGTTTATATGCTGGGCATGAGGTGCTGTGGTATGAAATACCCCTTTGGCTAGTTTGCGTCACGTGTCTTGTCTTTGCTTTCTCCTGCCTTCCTGTGCCCCTTCTCACTGGCAGAGCATGAGACTGAAAAAGTCCTTGATTGGAGTAAATATTACTTGGGAAGAACTAAAAACATTGGCGTGCTATCAGCATTGTTCTCAGGCTGAACTTGAAAACACAGTTCTGCACCAGGTACTACGAAGGAGAAATACGACTGCTACAGCTGAACCCATGACATCTCAGACCACGTATTTTTCAATATGCCATAAGCATTTTGTCTCATATATATGTACACACACAACGAGAGATATCATTCCTAATATGCATGTACCATCCCTGTAACGTTTGCTGAATTCATTCAGTCCATGATGTCAGGCTCCATCTCTTGTAACAGTCTTTCAGAGCAGGAGAGACGGTGTGTATTGTTGGATTGTTGCCTTCTGATGACATCGCTGAGCTTGTCTGGTTTCATCAAAGCTCATTCTTTGCTGGGGTGATTATCAGAGGGAAGTCGTGGTCAGTCAGTGTTGACCTGAGGATAGTTCTGCTGCTTTTGGCTTTTCCCATGACTGTATTCTTTGCTGATGATCATGACAGCACATATTTTCTTTTAAAAATCCAGAGTGGTGGAGATGGGCATCTAGCTGATGGGCTATAGATGCCATTCAGAGGGACCTCAACAGGCTGGAGAACTGGACCAACAGGAATCTTAAGTTCGTCGAAGGGAAATGAACCGTAGTTGCCCTGTCTAAAGATTTAGTCCATAAGTTATTTTCCCAGTTGTCTAACATAGCCCCCAAAGGGCTGTCTGAGGGGATATTAGGAGGTATTGGGCATTTCTTTCCCTGGAACCCCTTACTGCCTGAAGTCCCCATCCCCAAGAGAAGTTCAGAACACATACCTTTCATGGGCGTCCGGTCACTGGCCGAGTCCCTCATGGAATATTGGAACCGCAGTTAAAAGGACTCCGTGCTTGCTTTGTATCTGTGGTACGTCTCACTCACACACCATTCACCTCTCCCGTCCTGACTACTCGGTAATACTCATAGACAGTTCCAAAATTTTCTTACTGGGTCCTGTGCACAGGATTTGATGGTCGCTGCAGATTTGTATACTGGATCCAGTCCCTTTCCATCTTCGGTTCACACCGCCTGGTTCTGGGGTCCTTGACCGCAGCAACCCCGGTTCTGGATGGCCGAGGTCCCCAACAGTCTAAGTGGTGGGGCGTGCCTTCAGGAAGGGTTACCTCCCCGGGGCTGGAGGCAGCGGTCTTCAGATCCCAGATGAGCCCTCAAATTGTGAGAAACCTGCTCAGCAATCAAAATTTTACAGATGGAAATTGTGAAGCAAAGAGCTCTTTAATAGCAGCACGCTGGGTGCATCATCCACGGACAGATGGGCACACCCGCTCAACAGATATTTACAGTTTATGTACCTTTCTAGGTTTCGTCTCCTGACTATGCCAGCCTTCCTCTGAGAAATGATTTGTGTTTTTCAAGAACCCAAACCCCTCCCCTCTGATGGCTCTTGGAGGGTCTCTGGTGGTCTTGGGGAGGAAGGCTCCAAGTTTTCCTCACGAATGAACTTCTGAACTTTGCTTCTGGCGCATGCGTTCAAGCCTTGCAGTTATGTAAAACTCCTTATCTGTATGCAGATGTTCCTATCACCTTGCAGTTACGTAAATTCCTTATCTGTTTATGGATGTTCCTATCACCTTGTCGTTACATAAACTCCTTATCTGTATACAAATATTCCTGTCACTGACTGCAAACTCCCTTGGCTGGGGCCCACACCCTGGAATCCCATGCCTTACAGACTTTCCATTCTGCCTATAGCTCGCTCATAACAAAACCTTCTATATTTTTCTCACACCTTCATGCTCATGACACACTACTGCCTTAGCAGTAAAATCTAGACTCATTATATGAGTAGTCATGCCATCATGAGGCAGTGTCCTGAAGCCTTTTTCCAGCCCTGTCACTGTAATAAATCCTTGACTGGGTAGCTTTGTGATTAGAGTATAAGAAAGCAGTCACACTTTTAAGGTGTTCACAGAGATTTCTTCACAGTCATCTTTATCACAGCTCCTTGTTCAGAGTCAAGGAAATAACTTTCTTGAGACTGCCTCAGAAAAAGAATTGAAACTGCAAATATATTATTCAGCTGATGGAAGTGAATATTTAACTTCAGAAGAATTCTTGAAAGTCAGGTGGTATCGCAATGTGTGGTCTGTCCCTGAAAATTCAGGAATAGATTCACTGTGTCTTGTGGGGCTTTCCACCCTGTCAAGTGAATTTGTATTCTGTGTATCTCTAGCTTTTCCAACTACTTCGAGTCTAAAAGGAGATTTCTTGCTGAAGGAAAGTTGAACAAAAAATCAAAGAAAGTATTATGGTAGCTTTAAAAACCTGCTTTTTTGTGTTGATGTGCATTCAGTTACTCTTTGATTCTTTGCCTTCTTTTTTTCCTTCTAAAATCCAAAGCAAAAAAACAACTGTGTTGAATAAGACAGTATGAAGACTTTATGAGGTAGTGGGATTTGGTTTCTAGGCAAGTTGGGTGTTGAAATACTAATACATAGGTACAGCTTTTAGAAACTAGAATAATTGTTGCCATTCCATCACCAGTCTAGTGATGGTTGATTATTCTTTACTATATCTGCTACTGCAGTGTAGGTCCTTGGGCTGAACTTGCTGTACAGGCAAACTAAAAAAAACCCTTGAGATTTGGGGTGATTTTTCTTTTAAATGCTTCTGATGCTTTCCATTTTTAAGTCTAGTTATTTTCTTTATAAGGAAGTGCTGAAATTAACAATTTTCTTAACTACTGATCAAGGGTTTTTTTTTTTTTGTTTTTGGTGTTTAAATGCAGTGTACTGAGAGACAACCTTTCTGTGGGGGTACTAGACTACATTAGTGGAAAAAAAATGCTCACAGCAGTCTTGTGCACTTCTTTTTTTTTTTTAATTGTCATGAAAGAAAGTATGACCACCATTCTTTACACAACAGTTTTGGGGAGTCCATTCTCTTTCTTTAATGCTTTCTCCTCCTTTTCTGCTAGTGCTCTAAGGGTCTGTTTTATTTAATGTGTATCTATTGCTAAAACATACAGCTGTTTTGTCCGCTTGCTAGAATTGCAATGTGTCTACAAAGTCAAGTATTAACTGCTGATGAGGGACTTTTGAGCCAAACCCTGACATGAAAACTGAAACATCTGCTTGTCTGAATATTTTTTTGATCTTTATTGAACAGATTTTAATTAAGAGTTGTTTTCCAGTCTCAAATCTTCTTTCCTCATTTGATCTGCAGTTAAAATTTAGTTCATCAGTTTGTGGTATTCTACTCATTGCTATGACAACAGCCTGACAAACAGACTTTAATATGAGAAACTGGGGAGAGTAAGAAGCTGCTTTGCAAGCAAAGAAATGCTCTTGTTCAGCCCCATCTTATTACTTAAAAATATCCCACTTAATGCTCACAACTGTAGTCACTGTGGTAATTTGAAGGCAGTGGCTATCTGCCTCCCTTCTTCCTGCTGCTTCTGTACTAAAGAGTAGGTGTGGTAGGGTGTGAAACCTCAGCCTGGTGGGATGAGGGCAATGTTTCCCTGGTCAGTGCACTGTTGGTGATGGAGCAGAGCCCCTCCCCTGCTCCTTGTGCATGATGATGGAGCTGGGCTGATTGTGCTGTGTTGACACTGCCTGTAGATAGTGGGAGCCAACTAAGGAGTAATAAAATAGCTTTATTTTGAAAGCTCCCTTTGTATCAAGGTGCCAGTTGTGCTTTTAAGAACACTGGATTGTGTCTGAAATAGATTATAATGTGTCCTTGTTGGCTTGATGGGGAATATCAAACTAAGGGTGTGTTTCCATGCTTGTCTGAAGCAAGTACAAGTCCATACTGCTGCCAGGAGGAGGCTTTCACCTTCTCTGGTTTTCTGCTTTGGACCTGTTGCCAAATTGTGCTGCACGATCAGCAAGATGAGGATCTTCTTTAAAGATCCCCTTACACTGTTCAGGTATTTAGCTCTGTTCCCACCATCAGGCTGATCTTGCTGTGCTGCTTCATCCCTCAGGAGTGTTTCAAATGCTTGTGTGCATACCTTTTTCCTTAAAGTATCCTTTCATCCTGAAGAACAAATGTGACTTAAACAGCAGTGACACAGAGGCACTGTAAAATATGTGTTAGGAGGGGGAGAAAAGACGCAGTCCTCCTTGGTAACCATAGATTGCCTGGCTATTAGAAGTGTTGCTGTGCACCTATAAGATATAATTGCAGTAAGCTGCTGAGAATGCTACTTTACCTGTTTGGCCTTGAGTGTGTTTTGTGCTGCCATGACAACTCAGTCGCAAAGAGGCTTGAATTTGTGGTTTCCAGGCCTGATTAATACAATGTACTGTAATTAGGAATAAGAAAAATCCCCACGGGCTCTTTTCTAATTTAAATATTCCCACTGCTCCCAAGACTTCCCCAGCTTTCATTGTACGTTGTTTCAGATTAGTCGTAATAGAAATATTTATTTTGTTTACTGTAGCCTAGACACTGGGAAGAGTCCCTGGAATTTATCTGAGCTTTCAGCTTGGTTTTGAGGTTTTTTGAGAGGGGTGCTTTACCTGCTATATACCCTAAGAACTGAGACACTAGTATAACAGTATTTCAGTATCCTATTTTTATAGTGCCAGTGCTCATCCAGAAAGGAATTGCAGATAAGGGTGGTGAGGCACTGGAATAGGTTGCCCAGGGAAGTTGTGAATGCTCCATCGCTGGCGGTGTTCAAGGCCGGGTTGGACAGAGCCTTGGGTGGCATGGTTTAGTGGGAGGTGTCCCTGTCCATGGCAGGGGGGTTGTAACTAGATGATCTTAAGGTCCTTTCCAACCCTACCTATTCTATGATTCTATAGTTTAGCATGTGCTTTACAAACAAATGTAAAACTCTTTGTTTTAACCTGTATGTACTGCCATCATGTCCAAAACATGGATCACAATATTCTGAGTAACTTTAATGAAATCGGAGAAAATAGCATTGAAATGTATGTCAACATTTCTGGGTACCGGGATCTGTAACCATGTTAATTAAGAAATTGAGCAAATTGAAGCCCAGCAGAGTTATAATTTCTCAACGTATCTTAAATCACAGTGGGCTATTTCCAGAAAATCATATTTGAAACTATTAGCTTGTCTTTCAGAGAGATTAGTGCTCTCTATCATGTTCTCTGTTCTGTATTTTTTCCATTTCTTTTTGCGTTAGGCTCAAATCATGGTGAGCTGAATAATAATTTGCAACAAACAAACAAAACCTGAAAAAATGCTGCCACACACAAAAAATTCAAAGGTCACTATTAGTGTATATAAACTTAAATTTGTTTTTTGATATCGGCAGTCCAGTCAGCAAGGCTGATAAAGCAGATTTTAATGCATAAAGCAAAAGACAGTAATTTCTACTGCAAACTCAACTGAAGATTTGTCCTGGGTTCAGCAGTAGCGGTCATTTATCTCCTTCTTAGTAGCTGGTGCAGTGCTGTGTTTTTGACTTTCAGCCTGGGAACAGCGCTGATAACACCAATGTTTTCAGTTGTTGCTAAGTAATGTTTACTCTGATCAAGGACTTTCTGAGTCTCATGCTCTGCCAGGGAGGAGGGGAAGCCGTGAGGAAGCAGAGACAGGACACCTGACCCAAACTAGCCAAAGGGGTATTCCATACCCCAGCACGTCATGCCCAGTATATAGATTGGGGCAGTTACCCGGAAGGGCTAGATCGGATCGGTCTGGGTATTGGTTGGCAGGTGGTGAGCAGTTGTATTCTCTTCCCTTGTTATTTCCTTTATCATTATTATTATTATTGCTGTTATCAGTAGTGGTTTTGTGTTATACCTTAGTTACTGGACTGTTCTTATCTCAACCTGTGGGAGTTACATTCTTTTGATTCTCCTCCCCATCCCTCCGGGAGTGGGGGGAGGAAGGGGGGGGAGTGAGCGAGCGGCTGCGTGGTTCTGAGTTTCTGTCTGGGTTTGAACCGCAACAAGATTGTCCATAGTGTGTTTAAAATATTAGTGGACAGCCATGACCAGATACCAGTAAGTGTTGAACTTGTTCAGAGCATCTCCACATCAAGCTCCATTCTCTGAAGGCCTCTGTGTTCTGGGACTTAGAAGACAACAAAGTTGGACTACTTTGAGAGACTGGGAGACAGACTGGCATTGGTGAATATATTCATAAAGGTGGAGAAACAGTGTTCCAATTCAGCTCATACTACAGTTACTTCCTGGTAAAGGCAGGCCTTTTCTTGTTAAATATGTAAAAGTTCATGGAAATATGCTTTCTCTTCAGATTTTATTGAATGCTTTAACTAGCGCATAAATAAATTAAGTGTTGGGGTTCTATTTTGGCCAACAAAAATGTATTTCTAAAGTGAAGAAGAGATTTAGATGATAATGGGTCTGTTTTAATCTAGATGAGATTCCTGAGTATTGCAAATCAATGTTTAAATTGAAGCTTCTTATTGCAGTTACTGAGTACCCATTACGTGTGAGCTAGTGAGCTAAAAACATCAGTGTGTTATCAGCGTTGTTCTCAGACTAAAGTAAAAACCACTGCACTGCACCAGCAGTCAGTCTCACCTCTGTGCCTGGCAAAATCTTGGAGTAGGTTCTCCTGGAAGGCATGCTGAGGCACATGAAAACCAACAAGGTGCTTGGTGACAGACAGCATGGCTTCACGAAGGGGAAATCCTGCCTGACCAATCTGGTGGCCTTCTATGATGGGGCTACGGAACTGATGGACAGGGGCAGAGCAGTTGATGTCATCTACCTGGACTTGTGTAAAGCCTTTGACACTCTCCCACATGACATCCTTCTCTCTAAGTTGGAGAGACATCAATTTGATAGGTGGACCACTCTGTGGATGAAGAACTGGCTGGATGGCTGCACGCAAAGAGTTGTGCTCAGTGGTTCAGTGTCCAGCTGGAGACCAGTAATGAGTGGTGTCCCTCAGGGATCAGTGTTGGGACCGGTCTTGTTCAACATCTTTGTTGGTGACATGGACAGTGGGATTGAGTGTGCCCTCTGCCAGTTTGCCAATGACACCAAGCTGTGTGGTTCGGTTGATACGTTGGAGGGAAGGAATGCCATCCAGAGGGACCTTGACACGCTTGTGAGGTGGGCTGAAGCCAACCTGATGAAGTTTAACCATGCCAAGTGCAAGGTCCTACACCTGGGAGGGGGCAATCCCAGGCACAGCTACAGGTTGGACAGAGAAGAGATTCAGAGCAGCCCTGTGGAGCTGGACTTGGGGGTGTTGGTTGATGAGAAAATGAACATGAGCCAGCAGTGTGCGCTTGCAGCCCCGAAAGGCAACCATATTCTGGGCTGCATCAGGAGGAGCATGTCCAGCAGGTCAAAGGAGGTGCTCCTGCCCCTTTACTCTGCTCTTGTGAGACCTGACTTGGAGTATTGTGTGCAGTTCTGGTGTCCTCAACATAAAAAGGACATGGAACTGTTGGAACAAGTGCAGAGGAGGGCCACGAGGACAGTCAGGGGACTGGAGCACCTCTCGTATGAAGATAGGCTGAGAAAGTTGGGGCTGTTCAGTCTGCAGAAGAGAAGGCTGTGTGAAGACCTCATAGCAGCCTTCCAATACCTGAAGGGGGCCTATAGGGATGCTGGGGAGGGAGTCTTCATGAGGGACTGTAGTGATAAGACAAGGGGTAATGGGTTCAAACTTAAGCAGGGGAAGTTTAGATTGGATATGAGGAAGAAATTCTTTACTGTGAGGGTGGTGAGGCCCTGGAATGGGTTGCCCAGGGAGGTTGTGAATGCTTCATCCCTGTCGGCGTTCAAGGTGGGGTTGGACATAGCTTTGGATGGCATGGTGTTCTGGGTTCAGCAGTAGCAGTCATTTTTTTTTTTTTCCCTTCTTGGTAGCTGGTGCAGCGCTGTGTTTTTGATTTTGAGCCTGGGAACAGTGCTGATAACACCAGTGTTTTCAGTTACTGCTTGGTGATGTTTAGGCTGGCCAAGGACTTGCTGAGTCTCATGCTCTGCCATGGAAGGGTGGAAGCCAGGGGGAAGCAGAAACAGGACACCTGATCCAAACTGACCAAAGAGGTTATTCCATACCACAGCACGTCATGTCCAGGAGGAAAAAGAACTGGGGGGCCGGAGCCCTGAAGAGGGGTGGGTTTAGTTCACAGCTCGGTCGTTGAGTGGTGAGCAGTTCTGTCCTCTTCCCTTGTATTTCTCTCAT
The DNA here is from genome assembly GCA_039720435.1 of Amazona ochrocephala. NCBI lineage: Eukaryota > Metazoa > Chordata > Aves > Psittaciformes > Psittacidae > Amazona > Amazona ochrocephala. The sequence goes on from CM077908.1 coordinate 27,168,336, forward strand.
TATTATTATTGGTGGTGGTAGCAGTGGTTTGTGTTGTACCTTGATTGCTGGGCTGTTCTTATCCCAACCCGTGGGAGTTGCGTTCTTTCGATTCTTCTTCCCCCCCCCCCCCCCCCCCCCCCCCGAGTGGGGGGGAAGAAAAAACTCTTCCCTTGTATTTTTCTCTTGTCATTATTATTATTGGTGGTAGCAGTGGTGGTTTGTGTTACACCTTAGTTGCTGGACTGTTCTTATCTCAACCTGTGGGAGTTGCATTCTTTCGATTCTCCTTCCCATCCCTCCAGGAGCGGAGGGAAGAAAGAGGGGGAAGTGAGTGAGTGAGCAAAACTGTTTGTGGCTGAGAAGCTTAAACCACGACAGTTCTTTTTGGCACCCAACGTGGGGCTCGAACCCACGACCCTGAGATTAAGAGTCTCATGCTCTACCGACTGAGCTAGCTGGGCCTGGGTTCAGCAGTAGCAGTCATTTTTCTCCTTCTCGGTAGCTGGTGCAGCGCTGTGTTTTTGATTTTGGGCCTGGGAACAGTGCTGATAACACCAGTGTTTTCAGTTAGTGCTTGGTGATGTTTAGGCTGGCCAAGGACTTTGTGAGCCTCATGCTCTGCCAGGGAGGAGGGGAAGCCAAGAGGAAGGAGAGACAGGACACCTGACCCAGACTAACCAAAGAGATTATTCCATACCACAGCACGTCATGTCCAGGATGTAGAAATGGAGAGGAGAGACCCGGAAGGGTGGTGAGGGTGCACGGTGGAGGGTGCACTGGTGGGGGTGCACAGCTTGGTCGAGCTAGGTGGTGAGCTATTGTATTCTTTCCCTGTATTTGCCTTGTCATTATTGTTACTGGTGGGGGTGTACTGGGTGGCTGGGCTTGATATTGGATGGTGAGAAATTGTATTCTTTTCCCTTGTATTTTCTCTTGTCATTATTATTATTGGTGGTAGCAGCAGTGATTTGTGTTATACCTTAGTTACTAAACTGTTCTTATCTCAACCTGTGGGAGTTGCATTCTTTCGATTCTCCTTCCCATCCCTCCAGGAGCGGAGGGAAGAGACAGTGGGGAGTGAGTGAGAGAGCGGCTGTATGGGTTTATGAAGCTTAAACCACGACACATGGTTTAGTGGGAGGTGTCCCTGCCCATGGCAGGGGGGTTGGAACTAGATGATCTTAAGGTCCTTTCCAACCCTAACTATTCTATGATTCTATGATTCTAAGAAGGAGAAAAATAACTTACAGCTGAACCCAGGACAGCAGGAAAGCAGTTTCATGACGTGAAAGAGAGGAACTGCTGCATTTGTGAATGTGATTTTTTGCATTAGTGTTCTGAGAGGGTATGAGAGTGATTAAATTCCAGGCATCAAATCAAGAGAACAGGCATTACAGAAATTTACAGTGATACAGCTGGAGCTGAAATTTCAGCAGATGGAAGTCTCTATGTTAAATAACTGTGAAAAGCTATGAGATTTAGATGTCTTCTGGAAGTACAGATCTAGGCAGATCCAAATCAGCTGACAAAAATGTGTTTTATCCATTGCATTTCCCCCTTTATAGTGAAGACTGAGATAAATCCAATAATAGTGTATTAAAACTGCTTTCTCAAGAGTCTCTGCTTCAGGTTGAATGCAGGAAGAGTTCAAGGTACTGCATTTGTATGGTATCTGGGTATCAAATCAGTACCCTGTTTTAACTCATGCTCTTTTATTCCTTTTTTTCTTTAATTTTCCTTTCAGATTTTCTATTTTGTACATACATTGTTTTGTATATACTATATATGATGACTTCAGTGGGCAGTGAACGTACCCGGGGCACTCGGGACAAAACACAAATTTCAACCACACAGCCAGCACAACCACTGAAGCAAGTAGTACAGGTATGTGATACTATATAATTTGAGTTGAAAGTGTGCATGTAATGATACGTATTTCTTCATAAGTCAGTAAAAACTGAGAAAAGATGGGGGGAGGAATCACAGACTTTTTGAAGAGTATGTGTGGATTTAGAAAGTGAATTTCAGCAGATAAAATTGAATTTATTTTTGTTTTATAACAAGGCTACAGGAATATAGTGAGCAGGTTGACACAAGTGGTGGTTTCCCCTTTTTTGACATTTGTAAGACAGCAGTGGAGTGTTCTGCCCAGTTTGGGGTTCCATGGAACAAGGCAGACATTGGCAGATAGATCAACAGAAATGTATGGGGGTTTACTATTCAATTACTATGGATTCATTTTTCCGAATGTAGAATAATATTGCTTTCCCAAATGGAGATTTCATATCGTAATCATAGAATAGTTAGGGTTGGAAAGGACCTTAAGATCATCTAGTTCCAACCCCCCTGCCATGGGCAGGGACACCTCCCAGTAATGTCTCATTGATCATTATTTCAGTTATTTAAGAAATTGCATCACAGTTCTTTTGCATTGCTTCTGGATAATAAATATACCATTTTATTATAAGATCTGGGCCTATTACTGTCACTTAATTTTGTGTTTTGCGCACTTCTGTTCTCTGGTAGTTTGAAGTTGTTAATTTCCTGCATTCTGTTATGTTGCAAAAATAATATATCTTGTAAGGTTGAGCAAAGTTTTAGCTGTCTTAAGATGCTGCTATTTTCTTATAGTTGCTTTTAAAACTTAATTGTACTCTTTTATAGGATACTACAATGTTACTTGTAACACTGGTGCCTTAAAAATAAAGAACCACCAGTTGCTGCGGAAAGAAACCAAAACTTTTGGTGACACTGATTTGGTGTTTGTATAGTAAACACCTCTTGTGGCTTTGTTGGCTTTTTTTCTTCTGAATCTTCAGTTTTCATCTGGGTGTAATCCACTGGCATAAACATTAGTGATATCACACCTACTTGTTTCTGAACTCTCGCCTTACACAGGAAAACTGAAGATACTGTCAAACATTTGATATTGTCATAAAATTGGTATATTTTTGTTTTTTAACATTGACTTGAAAAAAGTTGGTTTATAGAAAAAAATTTTTTCTGGTCAAATATGCTGTCATGTCTACAGAAATTACATTGTCTGAATGTTTTTATTCTGGATACCTTTAAAGGACATCTCTTCACTAGGTTAAAAGTTGCAGTGGGCCTGAGGAGGCTTAAATCAGAGTGAGAAGATAGATCAGCAGGGCTTAATGTCCTGAAACCAGCAGACCTTTTGCTTTTGCTCTTTGCTGAGCTCTTGGCAGACACCAAGAGTGAGCTCCTTCACACAGAGTACTGTGCTTGCCAGGAGGCTTTCATAGAGGGTGGGAGGGGTGGTACCAGGGCTGTCATGGGGTATTCCAGAGCAGGTTCTCCCCTGTGTTGCCACCTGATGTATGAAGCTATCAGCATGACACTTTGAAAATGTGAAGTAGTACAGAGTCCTTAACTCCATTATGAATGCTAATTGTCTTGGAAAATAGCCTCTGAGCACAGCAAATGTCGCTTCTCTCAAGGAACTGGGACAGCTTCAGTAGCTTCTCAGCAAATAAGCAGCTGGTGGTGTACAGTGGAGTAATTTTTAGACTCTTCTCAGGGTTTACACTTAGTGACCTCCTCTAGAGCTTGTGTTTATTTAACTCCAAAAGTGAAGCAGTTTGAGGCTGATTAAGTCTGAACTCATGAGGCACAAAATTTCATGTGGGTATCCTGTGAAGTGAGACTGAAAGGTGTAAATCAACCAGTTGCCCAGGATGAATCCTTTCCATCAAGAATTTCAGTGGATGAAGTAACTCCCCTTCACAATGAAGAAGTCTTCTGCAGCACATCAACTCGCATTTTGGGTCTTGGCTCTCTTCAGTATCAGCCTTCTCTAGTATGAGATGGTAGCCTCTTCTGTTTGAGCAGAAATCAAATTAGGTCCAGCAATTATCTTTGGTATTTCCATGGGAGTGCAGTTGAATTAGACTGCAAATGCCACACTATGAAGAGTGGCCTGTATGATGAGATCATAGAATCATAGAGTAGTTAGGGTTGGAAAGGACCTTAAGATCATCTAGTTCCAGCCCCCCTGCCATGGACAGGGACACCTCCCACTAAACCATGCCATCCAAGGCTCTGTCCAACCCGGCCTTGAACACCGCCAGCGATGGAGCATTCACAACTTCCCTGGGCAACCCATTCCAGTGCCTCACCACCCTTACAGTAAAGAATTTCTTCCTCATATCCAATCTAAACTTCCCCTCTTTAAGTTTGAACCTGTTACCCCTTCTCCTATCATTACAGTCCCTCATGAAGAGTCCCTCCCCAGCATCCCTATAGGTCCCCTTTAGATACTGGAAGGCTGCTATGAGGTCTCCACACAGCCTTCTCTTCTCTAGGCTGAACAGCCCCAACTTTCTCAGCCTGTCTTCATACAGGAGGTGCTCCAGTTCCCTGATCATCCTTGTGGCCATCCTCTGGACTTGTTCCAATGTTCTGGAGTTGCTTTCTCTCTGGGGCCTATTTGGATTTATGACACTTTACTGCATCCATCTATTTTAGTCTTTCAGCTTTTGGAGAAGTTGCCAGCATGGATTTGTGGTCCAGAAATGTTACATCAGTAGCAAGATCCTTTAGCAGTTTTCAGAGACCAGTTTTTGCTTATAAGGAAAATAAGTGCAGCTGTTCACTGGCAAAATGTTGAGGCAAGACTTGATTTCTTCTTAAGTGCTTGTAAAACTAGAGTCAGGTTATTGGGAGAGTAGTGGAAAGTAATGGGAGCAGGAATTGTCAGATGTGGTTAATTTAGAAATACCGGTGCCAGTTTGCTATGATAAAACTCTAATTCTGGAGTGGTAGATACTAAATAAAAGTATTAATATCAAAGTGTAGGCTTCTGTGATAAATTCTACTTTATTGTCTTGTCTATGTGGTGACCTTTAACTGTGGTTGAAACAAGTTAGAACATTTTGAAATTGCTTCTATCACAGCTAACTTTTTGACTATAAAATGGGCATAGAGGAGATGTTAATCCCTTCCCCATAGCACCTCTGTGCTTGTTGCATATATTTTTTTTGAGAATCTGGAAAAAAAAAATATAGTGACACTAGGAGATACTTAAAAATAATGTATTTTTACCTTCTGTGTACTTTATTGTATGTTTGGTTTTTTCAGGCAACAGCAGAACAGATTCGCCTTGCTCAGATGATCTACGATAAGAACGATGCAGATTTTGAAGATAAAGTGAAACAAGTATGTTTGTTATGGTACTGAGTTCTTATGCCCTGCAATAATGTGTTCCAAAGTTGGCTTACATTTTGGAGCTAGAGTGTCTGTTTCTGATTTAGACGAAACCTTTTTCAGAAGGACATAAGTTTAAGTAGGAAAAAGTGCTCTTATTGCACTGTAAAGTCTGTTTACAAGAAATTGTGTGGAAACATATACACACGCGCACATATATATATAGGTATACAGCTCTGGCTGTATAGTTACACTGGTGTATTTTCCTTTGTAGACAAGCCTTTAAGCCAAAGCTCATACCTTCTGGAAGAGACATCAGCAAAGATATCTCTAGTATGGTCTCCTGATGCTTAATGTTTGTCAGAATAAAGAGTGCATTTAGCTTGTCCACATGTACACTCACATGGAAAAAATGTCACCTGTGTAAACTGTTTGCCAGTATCTTGGCTGTTTTTCAGGAAAAGTAAAAATCTAATAGCTTGAAGGTGAATTGAAGTGTTGTTAAAAAAAAATAATAATCTTACCTTCCAGATCTATATATGTGTTAAAATTACAGCATTATACTATGAAAATGAAATCTCAAACCATTTCCTCTATCATTCTGAGTTTTGAGTGTAGATGCTTGAGCTTCCATTACTGAATTATAGCTGAGACCATTAATTCAAGTAGTATTGAGAATTCAGGTCCCTGTTCTGCTGTGGATATCAGTGACTGAACTTGATGATCTTAAAGGTCTTTTCCAACGTGGCTGATTCTGTGATTTTGTCCTACCGAACACATCACAACTCATGAAGGAGTACACCCGGGAGAGAAGAATTATTGTGAATGCATTAATGCAGCAGAGGAGCAGATTTCTTGATTTCCTTTGTAAAATCTTCTCTGAAGCATTAAGTGTTTTTTGTTGTTCTTGTAATAAACTTGTTCTGTTGCTCATGTTTTTTTGTGGGGTTTTTTTTGTTTGTTTGTTTGGTTGTTTTTTTGGGTGAAGTTGCTGGATGTCCCATGACAAGACTGTTTCCATCCCACACACCTCAGGATATGTACCACAGGCCCATAGAGCATAATTCAGTACTAGGTCTCCTTAAGCAGCCGTCACTTATGCCTTTTGTGTGGCCTTATGCTGTGAAATGGATTGAGAGCACTGATCTGGCTGAAAAATAGCAACTTAATCTGGATATTTTTCCAGATGGATCTGTTCTCTGCCATGGCTTACCTTATGTCTGTTCTTACACAGTGGGATAAAGAGGGTGATGTTTGGGGGGAGAGAGGATGGTACTGGAGTTATCCTGGTCTCTTGCATCTTTACCCTCATATGCTGCTGTCCCAGGAGTGACAGCATTTGCTGTGAGCATAAAGTTAAAGGGGAAAAAAAAAAAAGTGTGAGAGATTGCTTTCTTGATTACCATTTAATTTGTGTTTATTTAGGATTTTAGTTTGCTTTGATACAGTAACTATGTACTTTTTTAGAATCTGTGGTGGTGCTAACTCTTATTTTTTTTTTTTTGTAATGACTGTTTGGATATTTTAACATGTCTGACTCTTACTGCCAGCTTATTGAAGTGACAGGGAAAAACCAGGATGAGTGCATAGTGGCACTACATGACTGTAATGGGGATGTGAACAGAGCAATCAACATACTGCTGGAAGGAAGTTCAGACACGGTAAGTTTTTACTTTCATATTAAACCGCTCTGTTTGCTGTGCTTTTCTACTTCTTACAAGTGATTGGCAAAGTCATATTTTGGAGGCTTTTGATTTCCATCTTTCCATTAAAATTCTTCTGAGGGAAATTGAGACTGGAGCAGCTTCTCTGTTGCATGCATGCCTTAGAGTAGGCTGAACCTTGAAAATGTGGGTGTTCAGCTGGTCTGTTGCAGAGTCATTCTGGCTTTCATTTACATGCAGCAATTTTAACTCTGCAGCAGAACTCGATGCTCTGTCAGATACAGGCCTATTTTTTCTGCACTGTTTGTACTTCGTAGCACCTCTGCAACCCTGAGGCCTGAGTCTGCCATAAAAGGCAGTCTTTATAAACCTAAAGGGAAGGCAGATATTTTCAGTTATGTAACTTCTGTAGGTGTGCATTGTCAGTATTGAAGTTGGAGGAGGTTTCTGCATCTGAAAGTTGCATTGACAACGCTACTAATGGCAGAAGAGGATACAGCAAGTAGTTGCTCCTTTCACTGTTTTGCTGATTTGTAGGCCTATTGAAAAACAGAAAGAGGAGACTAAACAATGTGTATATAACAAATAATGTTGCACAGAGCAGTTTTTTATCCCAAGAGATATCAGTAAAATGTCTTGCTGCAGTTGAAGTTTTTGCTGGAGGAACTTCTTACAGTTTATTCAAGGTATTAAACTAGATTCCATCTCATCTAAATTGGGAAAGAAACCTGGACTTCCTTTCTTAATGCTGAACATTCAGTATTTCCCGTGATTTATCAGGATGTGTGCTCTGGTTTACTGTTAATGAGGAAATTCACCCCCTGCACACCCTAAATCTAGGATACATACTGTTCTGACTGGGGGGATTTTCTTTTCTCTCCCCTTTTTGTTTGAGGTCATCTAAACCAGAGAAATATATAATACTGAGCAAGCTGGTGAGTTGGGAGTAGAAGAGAGCATCTCACCCTGATTAAATCTGTCTTGGTAATGTGCTAGGTTTGCGTTCTCTTGTACTTCTCAAATTTGCTATTTTCTAGTTGAAAATAGTTTTCTGGTTGATAGGGAATGCTAAATGCTTCCTTACTTCAGCAAATTGTTATAAGTGATAGAATCATAGAATAGTTAGGATTCAAAAGGACCTTAAGATCATCTAGTTCCAACCCCCCTGCCATGGACAGGGACACCTCCTACTAAACCATGCCACCCAAGGCGCTGTTCAACCTGGCCTTGAACACTGCCAGCGATGGAGCATTCACAACTTCCCTGGGCAACCCATTCCAGTGCCTCACCACCCTCACAGTAAAGAATTTCTTCCTTATATCCAATCTGAGCTTCCCCTGTTTAAGTTTGAACCTGTTACCCCTTCTCCTATCATTACAGTCCCTCATGAAGAGTCCCTCCCCAGCATCCCTATAGGCCCCCTTCATATATTGGAAGGCTGCTATGTGGTCTCCACACAGCCTTCTCTTCTCTAGGCTGAACAGCCCCAACTTTCTCAGCCTTTCTTCATACAGGAGGTGCTCCAGTTCCCTGATCATCCTTGTGGCCATCCTCTGGACTTGTTCCAACAGTTCCATGTCCTTTTTATGTTGAGGACGCCAGAACTGCACACAGTACTCCAAGTGAGGTCTCACGAGAGCAGAGTAGAGGGGCAGGAGCACCTCCTTTGACCTGCTGGACATGCTCCTTTTGATGCAGCCCAGGATACGGTTGGCTTTCTTGGCTGCAAGCGCACACTGCTGGCTCATGTTCATTTTCTCATCGACCAACACCCCCAAGTCCAGCTCCACAGGGCTGCTCTGAATCTCTTCTCTGTCCAACCTGTAGCTGTGCCTGGGATTGCCCCCTCCCAGGTGTAGGACCTTGCACTTGGCATGGTTAAACTTCATCAGGTTGGCATCAGCCCACCTCACAAGCGTGTCTAGGTCCCTCTGGATGGCATTCCTTCCCTCCAACGTATCAACCGAACCACACAGCTTGGTGTCATTGGCAAACTGGCAGAGGGCGCACTCAATCCCACTGTCCATGTCACCAACAAAGATGTTGAACAAGACTGGTCCCAACACCGATCCCTGAGGGACACCACTCGTTACTGGTCTCCAGCTGGACACTGAGCCATTGAGTACAACTCTTTGCGTGCAGCCATCCAGCCAGTTCTTTATCCCTCGAGTGGTCCACCTATCAAATTGATGTCTCTCCAACTTAGAGAGAAGGATGTCATGTGGGAGAGTGTCAAAGGCTTTACACAAGTCCAGGTAGATGACGTCAGCTGCTCTACCCCTGTCCATCAGTTCTGTAGCCCCATCATAGAAGGCCACCAGATTGGTCAGGCAGGATTTCCCCTTAGTGAAGCCATGCTGTCTGTCCCCAAGCACCTTGTTGGTTTTCATGTGCCTAAGCATACCTTCCAGGAGAATCCGCTTCAAGATTTTGCCAGGCACAGAGGTGAGACTGACTGGTCTGTAACTGACTGATCATGACATGGAAGAGACTTTCTGAATTCATTTATCCGTTAGAAGCAATGTATCCATATGTTCTGCTCTTTCGACAAGTCCCTCTGAACCCACTACTCTCTGTAGAGAGAATGCAACTCAAACAAATACAGTGAACTTAAGGGGCCCAAGGAGGAATGAGTGTTAATTAGAAGGGGTCCTCATCAGAGCATGAAGAAACTTATTTTTCTTTATGGAAGTTTGTGGGCCTCCAACTTGAAGGGTTTATTTTAAGGCATTATACTCCAGAACAGTTTAACTGTGGATCTGATGTAAAGTTGGGAACAGAGGTGGTGCTAGTTTAGAATGTGGATTCCCACAACTTTCTTTCTAGTTCTACTCTGCTTTGATGCAGTATAAGTTTGGGGGTTTTTAACTTCATTTGGAAGAAGATGTGTCTATCCAGTTTGGGGAATTAGAAGGGCAAGGAGTGATAGCTACAATGTCTAATTATAACTTCTTTGGTACTCTGCTGGTTTTGGTGTGGTGTTTTTTTAATTTTTTAATGCTGTGATCTTTAAGGCTTTATGCTGTGTGAATGTTAGTGTTTATGAAGACTTTTCACTTGCAACAGTTGTGCCAGTCTGGCTTTGGATAAATAGAGGCTTGTGGATGAGAGTAGAGAAGGGCATGGGGTTTTTTTCCCCTCAGGACTTCTATTCATTTTAATTACTACAGGCATGAGATCCATTTTATGCCCGATGATGTTTTACTTCCTAAACCTTTGAAGATAGAACAAAGGGGACCTTTCAGATTATTCTTCTTTCTGAGATCAGGCCTGCAAGGCAGTTTCTGTTACGTATTTTCAGAGGTCAGGGTCAGAACTGTCAGTTGGGTTGCTTCAGGCATCCTCAGCTGAAATTGTCATCACTTAGCTCCCTTACAAAAACAGGCAGCTTCAATAGTCTATGATGGATTCCCATGCCCAGAGGTAGCATCATCCTCTTGTCTTAAAGGACGTGCCAAACTTCTCAAAGTTTTCCTTAAAACTGTATTGTGGGAAAGCATGGGTCTGATGCTTTCATAGTTATCCTTTTACTGATCCTTCCCAAGTCATGCAAAACCTTACTAAGGAGAGGCTGCTTCCTCTGATGCTTTGCAGGATCATCCAGTTTTAGGTATTTCTTAAAATGGCTGACAATCTTTTGGCACTGTGCCCATCAGTGAAATAGTAGTGCATTCTGAGGTATATAGACTTGGTTCTTCAGTTGTCAGGGCAGCATGGTTTATTTTGGTTTGTTTTGTTGTGTTTTGTTTTTTTTTTTTTTTTTTTTTTGGGGGGGGGAAGGTTGTCTGTGTGGGGGTTTGGGGTTTTTTGGGGTTTTTTTTGTTTTTTTTTTTCCTCTCCTGTGAAGTGTCCCTAAAGCTCTAGGAGTGTTTTAGCATGTACTGCAGTTACACAGGCTATGTTAGGTGAAACCATATGATAGTTACTGGAGGAAAGAGTTTTCTGTCACACAAATAACACGGTGTTGCTCAAACATGTAGTTTTGTACTTCTAATCTGCACTGTCTGTGCTTCACCTAATTTGGCTTATGGTGGTGTAGTCTTCTTTTTTTCCCTTAGGCTATGTACTTATTCTCTTATTCTCATCAATCTCTTGTTCAGTGATGCTTATAAGCATATTTTCATTTCCTTGAAAGAAAAAGATAGCTCTGTGCATCTTCCCTTGCTATAGACTTATGGAAGTAGTTGAGAGGGAAAATGTTGCTTGCTTTGCAGATTTTCTGCGTTGTGGTTCCTTGAACTAGTTAAAATCTGTTATAGCCTCATCTCTCTATGATGCATCATTTTAAGGTCCTTTTGAACCCTAACCATTCTATGTTTCTATATAAAAAATAAAACACACCCTGTTTTTTTTTCCATTTGCATCAGTGTCATTTGCAAGGCATTACATATGTGATGTTATGCAAATACACCACCCCCCACCCCCTCCCCCCCCCCCCCCCACCTGAATTGGAGGGGTGTGAGGTGGAAGTATGGATTGAGAGCTGTCTCTTTCTTTTTGACTTTTATATCTAATTCTATCCAAATAGACTTCTTGGGAGACTGTAGGGGGAAAGAAGAAAAGCCTTGGAAAAGAAAGTTCAGAGAACAGAGAAAAACGAGGGGACAGAGAAGTGAGTCGCAGACGGGGAAGTTCCAACGGACGAGGAAGTTCCAACAGATGGGGAAGAGGAGGCAGCCGTGGCCAAGAGTGTACGTATAGGGAGGGGTTCATGTCTAAAGATTCCGACACATCTTGCAACTAAAACTGGCTGAGTTGAGAGCAAATGCTCAGTGCTGAAGGGATCATAACTTGTTTTTGTGACAGGTATGCTTTATCTGTCTACATTACTTGGTTTGGAGATGGTCTGTGCTTGTTCAGGCACTCAATTTAATTTAAATTTCTGTCCTTTTTTGAGTAATTTATCTTGTACAAATTGCTGTTCTTTATGTAAGTTTTAGAATCTAGTCTTTGTAAGACTGCTTGAGAGCAAGTATGTTCCTGCACAGCTGATATACCTTTTTGTTTCTTTTAATGAAAACATTATTCAGCTTTGACTCCATCTCCTTTTATGAGTGGGAGAACCTGAAGATGTTCTCATCTTCTCATAAGAGGAAGACTGGGATCAGTATTAATCTCTAGCATATATTACTCACATAAGCCAACCAAAGGCGAGTTTCTACAACGGAGAAAATTCTTTGAGTTGAAATGTTTAAAAACTTGCTACAATTTATACAGGTGCATCTGATGTTTCCAAGTTAGGTAGCATCATGTTAGATTGCCACTGAATACACGTTGCTTTTTTCTGTAAGTATTATCAGCAGTATCAAAGCTGTATACGCTGCCAGTAAGGGTCATACACAACACTGATAGATGAGCAGAGAAATGGGAATGAAGAAAATATGTTTAGCTTTCCACTTAATTGCAGGAAAAATATTTACAATATTAGCCAACTCTTCTAATTCATTACTGGAATATATTTAAATATTGTGCCAGTGAAGACATTGTGAATCTAAGCTATGCTTAGAAAAAATTGAAATTGGATCAATCAAAATATATGTGAGTGGCCAAATTTTTGCGAGAGCCAAATGCTGCTTGTCTCTTTCTGTAAACTGAAATTCAAGATTTGTCAAACATCTGAAAAATCTTTATATTTGCTTCCCAGTCCAAGCCCAAGCATTAATGATTTTGTTGCTACCATTAGGAAAAGTTGTGCAGTACAAAATCTCAGCAGTGTTTTAAGTGGTGGGTATTTTTTGTTTTGGTTGAGTGTTTTTTTGCCTTTTTTTTTGGCGGGGGGATGTGTTTTGGGTTTTTTTTTTCTTTTTTTGTTTTGGATTTTTTTCTGGGGGTGGGATTTTTTTTTTTTTTTTTGTTTTGGGGTAGGGTTTGTTTATTTATTTATTTATTTATTTTTCTTCAAGGAGCCAGCCATCTTTCAGAGTACCTCCTCAGGAGTTTTCCACAAAATAGTTAAGTTGCAGTGCTTTTCTAATGCCTCATCTTCACCCAGTCATCATCTATCTGATTTAAATACAGAGGGGTTTTTAAGTTTCCCTGGTTGTACAAACAGGGATGTGGTATGGGCACACAGGAGAAGAGTTGGTGTTCTTGGTTATCCCTTATTCTTTCACTGTTGCCACCAGCATATTATCAAGGAAGCATAGTATGAGACAGCTTTATTTCCTACCTTGTTACAGAGGTGAGGCAATAATTAATTTAATAGTGTAGGCTGTGAAACACTGCATTTTTTAAATTTATTTTTATTAAAAAAAAAAAACAGTAGTTTGTTTGCTGAGGGGCATTTCCCTCTTATTAGATATTTTGCTTCCTAATTGTCCAGTGCAAAGTAAACATAACTTGCTTGTAGTTAGACCCTTATAGAAGATGAGTGACTGAGACCTGTTGACCAGCCCACTTTAAAACCTTGCTTTTCCTTTTGGGGTTCAGGTTAAGCAGATGGCTATATTATCTCATGTGTGAGTCTCTAAAACTTCTCTTAAGCTGTCCTCTCTCCACAATTAGAGCTGAAGAGAATGAAGTAGACAGTAGTCAAGGAGACAGGCCTTCAGACTGTGGGAAGCGTGGCCATGGGAGAGGTGAGATGGTGGCATTGGTGTGGGACTGGCACCGATTTCATTTCCTGAAATGGAACTCTCCCATTTATTTCTTTAAATGCTTCTTTTTAAGCATTTGTTGGTTATCCTTTAATTCCGTAAGTGCTTCAGCCACCTTTGATTTAGGTACATTCCTCTTCCTTTTATCCCTTTTCATGTCTTGGTCTCAGAACAACTTAAAAGAATTGACCCAAATCATCTTTATGGTAATTTCCTGTGTAGCAGGCTGGTGTGCTCTGGCTATGGAGAGCTGTTTTCTCAGATCAACTAATGGCAGCCTCCTCTGAATTGGGAGTGCACTGGGCTCCTCAAGATGTTCCTTGGCAGCAGGAGAGTACAAGATTTCATCTGTAGGACTCTTGGGGGAGGGATTTGATATGTACTTGTGCTGTTTCTTTGGGGTGGATCTGGTTGTCAGGCTTGCCTTCTGGTTTTGGTACCCACTCAGAGAAAATACAAGCCACCTTAGAATCTTTTTGGTAAGAGAAGGAATTTGGCATGGAAGAGTTGATGAGGATAAGTGTGGAAAGAGAATACTGTGGAGTATTGGGTACAACTCTGACCCTGTCCTGTAGAAGAGATAGGAAAGATGTTGAAAATGGATTTGATATGGAATCAAGGGATGTGTAGTTGGTTTGGATTTTCACAGGTTGGAGTGGAAAGAGGCTTGTTTTTTCTTGAAGCAGGAAGAATGAAATTGAGTGGCCTAGGTACAGTGCATATTGTGTAGGGAAGTGGGTATTAAATGAGTTAAATTGATAAAGTGCACAGCAGAGCTAAGTTACTGAAGTAATGTGTGACTTGACTTTGGAAAAATTTTGCATTCAGAGGACTCTTTTCTCTTATGAATGACTAGTAAGGAGTCAAAGACAGGCACATCCTTATGCAAGGACATGTAGCTTCCAGAGGGCTGCAAGAATGACTCTCTTGTGTCTGTGAATCAAATGGGTTGTGCAGATAGGTAGCATTGCAGAGTAGGGTGTGGTATAGTTCACAGCTACAGTTTTTGGTATGTTAGTGCTGTTAATTGATGGAATGTAAGTTTTTTGGTTATTTGCTGTATAAAATAATCCTTTATACTCACATTATAAATATCAAAGCAGATTTTTTTTAAATACTTGGGTAATCTCAAATGCAGTCCATTATTTGCTTTGTAACCTTATACACTGCTTTTGTTGTTAACACTGTAGCTCTCTAGATGAATGTCATATGTCTCAAGACAAAGCACTTAATCATCAAATCAAACTGACATATCTGACTGAAGAGGAAAAACTTCAATTTCTGTTCAGTGGCTTAGTGTACATAGAATTACTGTATCTCTAACAAATATTGTAGACTGTGTATTCATGTGTGCAAAGTATCTTAATGAAGTGTTCTCAACCGTTTGTGACAAACCTGTTGAACAACTTCACATTCATTGTAGGCTCAAATTTAAACAGGGGAGATTTAGGTCAGATATAAGGAAGAAGTTGTTTACTGTAAGGGTGGTGAGGCACTGGAACAGGCTGCCTAAGTGTCATGGTTTAAGCCCAGCCGGTAACTCAGAACCACACAGCTGCTCACTTGCTCCCCCCTTCTTCCCTCCCCCCTGCTCCCGGAGGGATGGGGAGTAGAATTGAAAGAATGTAAATCCCACAGGTTGAGATAAGAACAGTCCAGTAACTAAGGTATAATACAAAACTACTACTACTACCACCAATAATAATAATGACAAGGGAAATAACAAGGGGAGAATATATATAACCAAAAATGGAAGGGAAAAAAAGCAACAGCAAACACAAGTGATGCACAGTACAATTGTTCACCACCTGCTGACCGATACCCAGCCCTACCCGAGCAGTGATCTGAGTCTTCTGGGTGACTCCCCCCAGTTTATGTACTGGGCATGATGTGCTGTGGTATGGAATACCCCTTTAGCTAGCTACTGGAGAGGGTCCAGTGGAGGGCCACAAGGATGATCAGGGGTCTGGAGCATCTCTCTTATGAGGAGAAATTGTGGGAGCTGGGCCCATTTAGTTTAGAGAAGACTGAGAGGGGATCTCATTAATGCATATAAATATCTCAAAGGCGGGTGCCGGGAGGATGGTGCCAGACTCTTTTCAGTGGTGCCCAGTGACAGGATGAAGAGCAGTGCCCATAAACTAAAGCACAGGAAGTTTCACCTTAACTTGAAGAAGAACTTCTTTACGTCGAGGGTGGCAGAGCACTGGAAAAGGCTGCCCAGGGGGGTTGTGGAGTCTCCTTCTCTGGACACATTCAAAACCTACCTGGATGCGTTCCTGTGTGTCCTGGGTTCAGCTGTAGCAGTCATTTTTCTCTTTAGTAGCTGGTGCAGTGTTGTGTTTTCAACTTTAGTCTGAGAACAGTGATGATAACACACCAATGTTTTTAGTTGTTGCTAAGTAATATTTACTCCAATCAAGGACTTTTTCAGTCTCATGCTCTGCCAGTGAGGAGGGGCACAGGAAGCTGGGAGGAAGCAGAAACAGGACACCTGACCCAAACTAGCCAAAGGGGTATTCCATACCACAGCACATCATGCCCAGTATATAAACTGGGGGAAGTTACCCAGAAGGCTCAGATCGCTGCTTGGGTCGGTCTGGGTATTGGTTGGTGGGTGGTGAGCAATTGTATTGTGCATCACTTGTGTTTGTTTTCCTTTCCCCCTCTTAGTTTTATATTCTCTCCCCTTGTTATTTTCCTTAGCATTATTATTATTGGTGGTAGTAGTAGTATTTTTGTATTATACCTTAGTTACTGGACTGTTCTTATCTCAGCTCTTGGGATTTACATTCTTTCGATTCTCCTCCCAATCCCTCCAGGAGTGTGGGGGAAGAAGCAGGGCAGAGTGAGCGAGCAGCTGTGTGATTCTCAGTTACTGGCTGGGCTTAAACCACAACAGTGTGTAACCTGCTCTAGGTGGCCCTGCCTTGGCAGGGGGGGTTGGACTAGATGATCTCCAGAGGTCCCTTCCAACAGTAATGATTCTGTGTGCAGCTGCAGCTAAGAAAACCAACAGGATGCTGAGTTAAGTCAACAAGGGCATCACCAGCATAAAGATGTCATCCCACTCTACTTAGCACTTGTCAGGCCACACCTGGAATACCATGTTCACTTTTGTTCACTGCTGTACAAAAAAGTTGTTGACAGGCTGGAGATGGTTCAGGGAAGGGCCACAAATACTATCAAAGGACTGGGAAGACTGCTGTATGAGGAAAGGCTGAGAGAACTGGGTTTGGTCTGCCTTGTGAGAAGACAGCTCAGGGGACACCTTATCACTGTATTCCAGTATTTAAAGGGTGGCTACAAAGATTCTGGAGATTCCCTTTTTACAAAGAATCACATGGAAAGGATGAGGGGTAGAAGTTATTCCCAGGGAGATTCCAGTTGGACACAGGAGGAAAATTTTTCACACTTTTAAGATTTGGCTGGACAGGGTGCTGAGACATCTAGCTTAGGTCATGCTTTGCCAAGACAGGTTGGACCAGATGATCCTTGAGGTTCCTTCCAACCTGGTATTTTATGATTCTGTCACCAAAAGTCAGGATAATAAAACTCCTTAATACCAATGTAACATTAAGAAGCAGGCACTTCCGTATTGCAACTCTGGGTGCTAGGTGGAATTTCCACAAATCAAGCATACCCCATGCCAATTTCGTCGTTACATTTACACACAAAAATTATAAGGTAGTACACTCCCAGTTACAATGATTGGTTAGTGATTTGCATATAATTATAGTATCTGCTGTGTCATTCTCTTCTGTTACTACACTTGCGCGGAGGAAGGGTCCTTCACCTGGGCAAGGGTCTTCTCGATCTGTGGGTGTATTTTTTAGTATTATAATGTGAGTATAATGAGGATAGTTCATCTAAAGGACACCCTAATCTTAGTTTGTTGCCAAGTTGGCTGGCTAGATATCTACCTTGCCAGGTTGTCAAATAACTCATCCTATATACAGTAGACCCTAGGTGCTCTGGTTTTGGTCTAGAGTAAGGACTAAGGCTAACATGTTACAGAGAACAGGGACTTAAAGCAACACAGCAGCAGATTTCAAGTAACACAGCAACCCATGCTAACATCTAACCCAGGCTAACTTCTTAAATCAAGGTGTTCCTATAGCTACCTGTTTCACAAACAAACATAATATAGAAAGATTCAATAAAATTTAAGATAATCTGCAACAGTTCTATGAATTACCACATAATTTTGTCATTAAAATAAGCATCACTTTGCTCTCAGTCTGCAGCTCCTTGTAATACAAAATAGTATTCATAGTCTTTCTCAAAGAAATCAACAAATTGGAGAAACCTCAGATATTGAGGTCCTAAAGAGGAGGAGAATTAAAAATAAAAAATACAAACAAACAAAAACACCACCCCAAAACAAAAAACTATATAGAAATATGCTGCATGTAAGAAATAGTTTCTAACAGTTTGTGTAGATGTGTGCTTTATGGATGATTAATAAATAAGTTTTCATGCCTTGTTGGTGCTACGCAACATGGGAAAATAAAGCCATTCAGTGTATCAAGAAGCTTGTAAACAGGCTGGTAGCTTAAAATTGGAGGCAACAAATACTTCTTGAAATAGAAATTAATGTTCTTGCATGTGATAACAAGGTGGTTTGAGTAATTTGAATTGGGTAATTTTCATGTCAGTAACTGATTAAGGGGGAAGCAGAAGGAATGTGTAGTCACAAGTTTGCAGAAGCACAGGAGGGTAGGGGTGAGCAGGTGGGCTGAGTCAGAAGGAAGCAAACGGAATATTTAGACTTTCTCCTTATAGATAAAAAGTGGTGGGGAATTTCTTGATAGTTTGGAGTACACAGGGAATCTGGGATTCTAGAGCATCTTAGCAAGAGTGAGTAATTATAGACTAAGTTTTGAACTATGTCTAATGATTTTGCAATATCCATTTCATGTGGGATGGGTCTTTAGGTAAGTCCTTTTGGCATTTGGAGCTATTTCACTAGATACAGAAAAGATAGCAAAAAATTTTCAAGTCCTGCTGGAGGATGTACTCTTAGATGAACTGTGGCTTACTTGCATGTGTTAGGAAAAAATTCTTCTGTGAGGAAATTTGGGAAGTAAATGATATTTAAGTTTTCTTTTTCAACCATGGTATTTTCTAATGTGACAGGCTAGCGATTGGTGGCTCTTCTGCTGTTGCTGTTACTTGTTAAATGGTGTTTTCTCTCCTAGTGTTTGGACGTGGCAGAGGGAGAGGAGCGGAGAGGTTTTCAGCCCAAGGCATGGGGTAAGAAACATGCAGAGCACAGATTTTGGCAATGATCAAACTCAGTGTCAGTATTAATTAACGATATTAATATTGCCTCTGTATGTATTAATATTGCTATGTGTTTGATATCCCAATATGGATGCAAAAAATCATAGATTTGTTAGATGATTAATGGATTATTTTTGTTTTTTTTAATTATGCACACCTATATAAACCTAATGTAAGTTTACCCAATGTCAGTATCTCAAACTTGGAGAACCTATTTGTACCTATCAGTAGCAGCCACATAGTGCCTTGGAGGCTGAAAGTTCTGTGTCTCTTTTTTCCCCTTTTTATCTATGTCTGCTTATAGAGGAAAAAAAAAATCCTTTGAAGCAAAAGCTGTGTGGAAATTGAGATGTTAAGTTTAATACAACTTCAGCTAAAAATGATGACACTTGTGTTCAATGAATGACCCATGTGTTCTCTTCCATTTCTTAACTTTAAAACTCTAGGACATTTAACCCTGCAGACTATATGGAGTCTTCTGCCACTGATGGCTTTGGGACAAAATCAGATGTTTGGGAGACTGGTCAGAATGATGCAGATGATAGAACTGGTAAGATGCTTCAAGAAGTGGAAGGATTGAAATGAAGAACTGTAGCAAATTGCAGTTAAAATAACCATTCTATTAGTGTTCAGTTAACTTCTGAAAATGTCAATACATCTCAGCTGACACAGATATTAATTCACTTTTATAGCTTGTTTGCTACTGGTATGCAGAGTATGTGCTGTAGCCTGAGTGACTGGTTAGAATGAAGGGAACACAATTTGTCTCTTTTGTTTGTTTCTGTTTGCTTGTTTGTTTTTAGTACTAACAATCCCTGGAGACACAAAGGGATTCAAAGAGTTATTGGAAGAACCTTGTTTGTGAAGAAATGTTTAGATATCTGAAGTACTGCTTAAGAACTTACCTAATGTAGTTAAGGAGTGTAAGTTCTCAGTGACAATGGGATAGCTTTGGCAGCCGCACCTGTACCACACAGGAATGTAAGGATGTGAGGTTGTGATGGAGGAGAGTTCCATGATCTGACACCTTTGAAAAGAATTATTAACTAAAGCATGAGTAGGCACTTGAATGGAAGCCAAAAGAACAGTCTGTCTGTCTGAAGATAGAGGCAGCTGTGGGTTTTTTTGTATGTAGTTTCAAGTGTGAAGTATGCACTTCCAGCTAAGGGCAAGACACAGACATAGTTTGGAAAGGAAAGGAACCACTTAGCAGTCATCTCATGTTGATTCAGAAATGAAGAATGTGACCTGCTTGTCTGTGACTGGGAAAACAGGATACCTCGCTGCTTCCCATACATTGTGACAAGAGATGAAGACAAAGGAAACCCAGTGTCAGGATGGAGAAATTAATGTATGTTATTGTCCACACTTGGGAACCTTTGAGTGATAGGCGACTTTTTTTTTTTTTTACCCCAGCAAAGGGGAACTTTTCTGATCTCTTCATTGCTGAAGCCTACTCAGATGATTTTTCATCAGCCTCTGTGTCAAGGGTGGAAGGAAATGATACTTGAGCGCAGTGTGTGCTTTGAACTCTGCTGTGAGCCTCTTGAGATACAGCTTCATTTCATACAAGCTATTCTGCACTTAACCAGAGAAGACAATAATGGGCTCAGAGTTTAGGAGGGGTTATTAAGCAGCTGTTTTGTCACTGTGAGTGCTTTCTAGTCCAGTGTGGGAGAGTGGCACTGAGTATATTAATGGTTTTTGAAAGGGAGCTCTTTTGCCAAATTATGGCATCTTTCCAAGGAATTACTTTTGAAATTACTCGGTGCTATAGTGCAAACAGAAATGCACCTTTAACTTTCACTCATGCTAATTTATCAAATAAGTTTATCAGGTAATGGGTTAGAAGGACACCTAATGGCTTGAAAATTCCCCAAGGAATACTGATACTGTTTGCTATATGATAGCGGCAGGCAGGGTATGTTGTCACAAGTATTGCAGAAGCAATAAGGTTAACTAATTAAAGACAACATACAAGAAAGGCATGGGGAGACTAAACCAGAGGTAGAAAATTCATTTGTTTAATGAATGCAACTGTAAGGCTGTGGCTTACAAATGACTGACTTGTGTTCTACTTCCCAAGTGAGCTCGAATGTTCGTGACCCTCCCTGCTAACTCTAGGTAGCCTTCATGTGCCTCTCCTATGGCAACCTGTCGTGGTTTAAGTCTCTATAACTCACGCAGTCACTCTCTCACTCACTCCCCCTCTTTCTTCTCCCAGTCCCAGGGGGATGGGGAGGAGAATCAAAAGAATGCAACTCCCACAGGTTGAGATAAGAACAGTTTAGTAACTAAGATATAACACAAACCACTACTTTTACCACCAATAATAATGACAAGGGAAATACAAGGAAAGAATACAATCACTTACCACCAATCCCCAGCCCGACCAAGCAGTGCACCCCCACCCTTCCGGGTCTCTGCTCTCCGTTTTTACATCCTGGACATGACGTGCTGTGGTCTGGAATACCTCTCTTTGGTCAGTTTGGGTCAGGTGTCCTGTCTCTGCTTCCTCCCAGCTTCCCCTCCTCCCTGGCAGAACATGAGACTCAGAAAGTCCTTGGTCAGTCCAAAACATTCTAAGTCTAAGTCGTAACTATAAACATCGGTGTTATCAGTGCTGTTCCCAGGCTGAAAGTCAAAAACACAGCACTGCACCAGCTACCAAGAAGGAGAAAAATGACTGCTACTGCTGAACCCATGACACAACCTCTCTTCGTTCTTGTAGGCATCTCCTCAGTCTTTGGTAATGGAAGAATTCTGCCTAGGAATAAGAGTAGTTTGGTGTTTGTGAACAGATTCCTATAAGAGTACAAATGTGTCTACATAAGGGGTTTGCTGCTGACCAAACAGATTGGTGGAAATTCAAAATGTACAAGTTGACATGTGGAATTTTTTTTGGATGTCAGGTGTGGTTTTGCTGTTAGGTTTTGTACATGTCACTGGGAACTGCACTGAACTTCAGTAATGCAACTGAAGGTGTGTATGGAAAGTTGGGGAGCATAGAATGGAGAAGAAGGTGTGAGAAGGCATTTGTGAATTTTCCCTGGCCCTGGCAGATGATGGTTCGTAGGGGTATAAATGAGTGGGTGTCAGTGTAGGGAGTTCCTGCAAAATCATTTGGTTGGTGGAAATTTAAACTAGTTAAGTGTGAATGTTCTTTTTGGGTGCTAAGTGCCTTTTTGCTGATAATCTTAATTTACTTTCAGTGCAAATGGGAAAGACACCGTAACTAAAAAACCAAAAATATGTCTATATATATGACTATAGGAAGAGTGTTTTATTTTAGTGTTTCTTCTTTAGACAAGCTGTAGGAATGTCAGAATAAGTCCCTGAGCCAAAAAGATATCTTTTAAAAGAGTAGACTTTAAAATGGAATAATTTAATTTTGTCCAAGTAGGAAGCACTTTCAACCTTGTGATGGAAAGCGTCTTGAGGTCTATTAGAGGAGGCTGCAACTGGGGTAGTAGTTTTAAAGCAGAAGAGAGAGTGCTAGGAAGATGGAAGCAGGGATAAGGAGGAGTGGCAGACAAGGTGTGGGGCTGGAAGCAGGTTGTACAAACTTGAGCTGGTGGTTTGGCTTGTTAATCACAAATATTATTTTTCAATTGTGGTGTTATTTTGGTGGGGTTTTTTTGTTTGTTTGATGATTTGGTTTATTTATTTATTTATTATTTACAGTGCTGTTACCTTAGTTACAAATCAACAGTCCCAGTAATAAATAAGTTACTAATGTGGAGTTACTAAAGATGTGAATGTATATATGTATGGAAATCCATAAAACCTGCAGTGGGCTAGTGAGGATGTCAGATAAGAGTATACACTGAGGAAGTACAGGATGGAAATCCCTCTTTTTATTTCTCATTACCCAGTCCTGTTTCTTCTTTCATCTAAGAAAAAAAAAAAAATAGCTCATGCTAGCTACTTGAAAATTAGTCTTTGATCTGAAGTTACATTAAAAAAGGTAATAACTGGGCAACTACCCAGAGAAACAAAACCAGTTTTGCATATAAAAAAGTTTTCTGATATAAAAATATTTGCAAATGTAAATTTTGTGAATTTCTGAGTATTCACTGAGTATTTCCTCTTTAAGCCAGTGCTGGGAAAGGATCGACATCAACATTTTAAAACAAATACTCTATTTTTTTCAAAATGTAGTTGCCCCCATATGTTCTCTGAAAGTGCTCTAGAACTTGTCCTGAATTGTTGCAGGCACCAGAGGAATTGTAGTAGCCTGAATGAAAGGTGTTTCTAGGTGCACCGTCATGCAATCCTGTAGAAAAGCTAGCTGGTTCTGTGGAAGTAAAATTTAGCCATGTTGGTTGAAATATAAAAAGAGAGTAAAGGGCACATCTTTAATGGTTCATAACATTTAATTGTATTCCAAATAATTCAGTATCAGATTTTCTGCATCCTAATTTTTCTAGAAGGTAAGGCACAAATGAAAGGCAAAGAGAAGGGACAGGTAGGAGAAACAAAAGGACCAGAAAGGTCATCCAAAAGGGAATAAACTTAAACACCATGATTGATATTTTCTTACAGTCATGCTGAGAGTTCAGTCTCTTACCTTTTTTGTAATGTACAAGTCAGTGGGATCTTAAGGTCCTTTCCAACCCTAACTATTCTATGATTCTATCGTTCTGTGATCCTGCACATCAAATCACAGTAGGAAGAAAAGGACATAAATTTGGGATAGACCAAAATAAAATTATTTTGGGGCTAGTATCTATGATTATTTTTTAAAAAGGGGAACCCCCCCAAAAAAAACCCAACAAAAATACCACCCCCAGAAAAAACAAAACAAAAAAAAAACAACCCCAACAACAAAAATGAACAACCAACCAACCAAAAAAAAAAAAAAAAAAACAAAAAGCCCCACCATAAACCAAACAAAAAAACACAGCAAACAAAAAAAGATCAGCCCTTACATCCCCCCCCCCAAAAAAAAAAAAAAAGTCACCAAAAAAGCCCACCAGAAAACCACCAAACAAATAGTGTGACAGGGAGTGAGGAATTGGAGAAAAACAGCTGTGAAGACTTACCAAAACCATATAGTATATTGCTTTATACCTTTCTGAAAACAAATTTGTTATGAAGGGAAATATGAAAGTGTCAAAGCCATCGAGGTTGAAGTTGCTATGACAAGGATCCTTGAAAACACTAAGCATAATTTCAGTGGAAAACAGAGAACTCTTAAATTGTGATGCTTTGCAAGGCTTGGAGGTAAAGGTTGGGCAGAGGATATATGGGAGTTACAATAATGCCAAGGTGGATTTTGGACTAAAAGGAAATTATACACTTGTGGCAAGGTCAGACTTAGAATTCCATCAGTAGGAGGAAGGAGTTAGCAAACGGGATTTAATGCAAAGAAGAGCAGTGAAATAATTGAGGCTGTAATGATTGAGTTGGGAAGGTAGAGTGTTAATAAGCCACAATATAATGTACTTGGCATGGGTAAGCTAATAAAAGGTTGAAGGGTTGTGTTTAAAAAGTATTTAAAAAGTAAACTCTCAGAACCATGGTCATAAGTAGGAGCAACAGGCAAACATTTAAATTGAATGTCAGGAAAATGTTCAAAGTATTATTCTAAATAGGTTTGATCTCCCAAATGTGACAGGGGGATGTTCAAGAGTTGGGCTTGATTTGTCAGAGTTCTTTTTGTGTTTGTTTTAGCAGACTCTGAGCTCTGTTGTTAGAGTTCTGGCACCAGCATAAGGTTTTTCTTCTGCAGAGGCAGGCCTTTCTCTGACTGATGGGAGATAAATATAAGCAGGGCAAATACCAGAATGTATTTCTTAAAGAAGAAATACCATAGGAAGAGCTCCTGTGCTGGTTAGGGGAAGGGAAAGAAAATCAGCTATTTCTCTAAAAACTTCTGTTCATGGGGGTTTTACCTCCATACCAAAATTTCTATGGAAATGTGTGTATTAGTCTGGAAATTTGAGGCACTGTAGTAATTTTGCTGTGCTCAGATATGATTATTAGTTTTTTTTCAGCATGTAGAAACCTCCTGGTTAAGGGCTGTTTAGTAAAATGTGAGCATGAGATGTTTCTAGCAACTCTATATTGCTCTACAGAGCCAACACAGACTGAATGCTACCTTGCTCAGGACCTGTCAAATAATTTTGGACTGCAAGGTATAAAATTCATCTCTTCTACAATATGTATATCTTCGTGGAAGGTTTGTTTGCTTCACTGGATTAGTGCTATTAGACCCTCTTCTACCCAAACCAGTGCATTCATAGAATCATAGAATAGTTAGGATTAGAAAGGACCTTAAGATCTTCTAGTTCCAACACCCCTGCCATAGGCAGGAACACCTCACACTAAACCATGTCACCCAACACTCCATCCAACTTGACCTTGCACACTGCCAGGGATGGAGCATTCACAGCTTCCTTGGGCAACCCATTCCAGTGCCTCAACACCCTCACAGTGAAGAACTTCTTCCTTATATATAAACTGAAATTCCCCCGTTTAAGTTTGAAGACATTCCCCCTTGTCCTATCACTGCAGTCCCTAATGAAGAGTCCCTCCCCAGCATCCTTGTAGGCCCCCTTCAGATACTGGAAGGTTGATAAGAGCTCTCCACACACCCTTCTCTTCTCCAGGCTGAACAGCCCCAACTTTATCAACCTGTCTTCATATGGGAGGTGCTCCAGTCCCCTGATCCTGCTAATGCTAAGTTTCACATCAACCAACACCCACAAGTCCTTCTCCACAGGGCTGCTCTGAATCTGGTCTCTGCCCAACCTGTAACTGTGCCTGGGATTGCCCCCACCCAGGTGTAGGACCTTGCACTTGGCTTGGTTGAACTTCATGAGGTTGGCATCAGCCCACCTCACAAGTGTATCAAGGTCCCTCTGGATGGTATCCCTTCCCCTCCAGCGTATGAAGCGAACCACACAGGTTGGTGTTGTTGGCGAGCTTGCTGAGGGTGCACTTAATCCGACCATCCATGTCACCGACAAAGATGTTGAACAAGATCAGTCCCAACACCAGCCCCTGAGGGACATGAGTTGTTACTGGTGTCCAACCGGACATTGAGCCGTTGACCGCAGCTCTTTGTGAGCAGCCATCCAGCGAATTCGTTATCCACCAAGTGGTCCATCCATCAAATTGATGTTTCTCCAGTTTAGAGACAAGGATGTCATGCGGGACAGCGTCAAACGCTTTGCACAAGTCCAGGTCGATGATGTCAACTGCTTTGCTCCTATTCATCAGTTCTGTAGCCCCATCATAGAAGGCCACCAAATTGGTCAGGCAGGAATTGCCCTTAGTGAAGCCATGTTGGCTGTCACCAACCACCTTTTTGTTTTTCATGTGCCTTAGCATGCTTTCCAGGAGAATCTGCTCCAAGATTTTGCCAGGCACAGAGGCAAGACTGACTGGTCTATAGTTCCCTGGGTCTTCCATTTTCCCCTTCTTGAAAATGGGGGTTATATTTCCCTTTTTCCAGTCATTGGGAACTTCACCTGACTGCCATGATTTTTCAAATATGATGGACAGTGGCTTAGCAACTTCATTTGCCAGCTCCTTCAGGACCTGGGGATGAATTTCATCAGGTCCCATGGACTTGTGCACATTCAGGTTCTTAAGATGATCTTGAAATAGATCCTCTCCTTCAGTGGGCCTAAGGTCTTCATTCTCCCAGTCCCTGCATCTGTCTTCCAAGACTTGGGTGGTGTGGTCAGAGCATTTGCCAGTGAACACTGTGGCAAAGAAGTCATTGAGAATGTCAGCTTTCTCCAAATCCAGGGTAACCAGTTCTCCCGTTTCCTTCTGGAGATGGCCCACATTGTCCCTAATCTGTCTTTTGTTTGCTACATACCTATAGAATCCCTTCCTGTTATCTTCCACATCCCTTGCTGGATTTAATTCTAACTGGGCCTTCGCTTTCCCATCCTGGTCCCTAGCTTCCTGGACAATATCCCTGTATTCTTCCCAGGCCACCTGTCCTCGCTTCCACCTTTTATAAGCTTCTTTTTCCCCTCTAAGTTTCCTCCGCATCTCGTTATCCATCCACGGAGGTCTCCTGGCCCTCCTGCTGCACTTCCTTCTTGTTGGGACAGAACACTCCTGAGCTTGTAACAGTGTGGAAAAGAATGCTTGAGTTTAGTGATAGCATTAATACGAGCTGTATGGATCTGGGTCGAGACCATCTTAGGAACCTGAATGTATACAAGTCATAGAATCACAGAATCATAGAATAGTTAGGGTTGGAAAGGACCTTAAGATCATCTAGTTACAACCCCCCTGCCATGGGCAGGGATACCTCCCACTAAACCATGCCATCCAAGGCTATGTCCAGCCCCACCTTGAACGCCGCCAGGTGTGAAGTATTCACAACTTCCCTGGGCAACCCATTCCAGGGCCTCGCCACCCTTACAGTAAAGAATTTCTTCCTCATATCCAATCTAAACTTCCCTTGTTTAAGTTTGAACCCGTTACCCCTTGTCCTCTCACTACAGTCCCACATGAAGACTCCCTCCCCAGCATCCCTATAGACCCCCTTCAGGTATTGGAAGGCTGCTATGAGGTCTCCACACAGCCTTCTCTTCTGCAGACTGAACAGCCCCAATTTTCTCAGCCTGTCTTCCATGGGACCTGATGAAATCCATCCGCGTGTCCTGAAGGAGCTGGCAAATGAAGTTGCTAAGCCACTGTCCATCATATTTGAAAAATCATGGCAGTCAGGTGAAGTTCCCGACGACTGGTAAAAGGGAAATATAACCCCCATTTTTAAGAAGGGGAAAATGGACGAGCCGGGGAACTGCAGACCAGTCAGCCTCACCTCTGTGCCTGGCAAAATCTTGGAGCGGATTCTCCTGGAAGGCATGCTGAGGCACATGAAAACCAACAAGGTGCTTGGTGACAGCCAGCATGGCTTCACTAAGGGGAAATCCTGCCTGACCAATCTGGTGGCCTTCTATGATGGGGCTACGGAACTGATGGACAGGGGTAGAGCAGCTGATGTCATCTACCAGGACTTGTGTAAAGCCTTTGACACTGTCTCACATGACATCCTTCTCTCTAAGTTGGAGAGACATCAATTTGATAGGTGGACCACTCGAGGGATAAAGAACTGGCTGGATGGCTGCACGCAAAGAGTAGTGCTCAATGGCTCACTGTCCAGCTGGAGACCAGTAATGAGTGGTGTCCCTCAGGGATCAGTGTTGGGACCGGTCTTGTTCAACATCTTTGTTGGTGACATGGACAGTGTGATTGAGTGTGCCCTCAGCAAGTTTGCCAATGACACCAAGCTGTGTGGTTCGGTTGATACATTGGAGGGAAGGAATGCCATCCAGAGGGACCTTGACACGCTTGTGTGGTGGACTGATGCCAACCTGATGACGTTTAACCATGCCAAGTGCAAGGTCCTACACCTGGGTGGGAGCAATCTCAGGCACAGCTACAGGTTGGACAGAGAAGAGATTCAGAGCAGCCCTGTGGAGCTGGACTTGGGGGTGTTGGTTGATGAGAAAATGAACATGAGCCAGCAGTGTGCACTTGGGGCCCAGAAAGACAACTGTATTCTTTGCTGCATCAAAAGGAGCATGACCAGCAGGTCGTGGGATGTGATCCTGCCCCTCTACTCTGCTCTCGTGAGACCTCACCTGGAATATTGTGTGCAGTTCTGGTGTCCTCAACATAAAAAGGACATGGAACTGTTAGAACAAGTGCAGAGGAAGGCCATGAGGATGGTCAGGGGACTGGAGCACCTCCCATATGAAGACAGGCTGAGAAAGTTGGGGCTGTTCAGTCTGCAGAAGAGAAGGCTGTGTGGAGATCTCATAGCAGCCTTCCAATACCTGAAGGGGGCCTATAGGGATGCTGGGGAGGGAGTCTTCATGTGGGACTGTAGTGATAGGAGAAGGGGTAACGGGTTCAAACTTAAAGAGGGGAAGTTTAGATTGGATATGAGGAAGAAATTCTTTACTGTAAGGGTGGTGAGGCCCTGGAATGGGTTGCCCAGGGAAGTTGTGAATGCTCCATTGCTGGCGGTGTTCAAGGCCAGGTTGGACATAGCCTTGGATGGCATAGTTTAGTGTGAGGTATCCCTGCCCATGGCAGGGGTGTTGGAACTAGACGATCTTAAGGTCCTTTCTAACCCTAACTGTTCTATGATTCTATGATTTGATGCTGTCTTCAGGGGTCTTGTTTCTGGCTGAATGTGTATCATGGGTTCAGCAGTAGCAATCATTTTTCTCCTTCTTGGTAGCTGGTGCAGCACTGTGTTTTTGACTTGCGACCTGGGAACAGCGCTGATAACACTGGTGTTTTTAGTTACTGCTTAGGATGTTTGGTCTGACCAAGGACTTTCTGAGTTTCATGCTCTGCCAGGGAGGAGGGGAAGCCGGGAGGAAGCAGAGACAGGACACCTGACCGAAACTGTCCAAAAAGGTATTCCATACCACAGCACATCATGGCCGGGATGTGAAAATGAGGGGCAGGGACCCGGAAGGGTTGGGTTCACTGCTGAGTCGGGCTTGGTATCGGGTGGTGTGCAGTTGTATTCTCTTCCCTTTTATTTGCCTTGTCATTATTATTATTGGTGGTAGCAGTAGTGGTTTGTGTTATACCTGAGTTACTGAACTGTTCTTATCTTAACCCGTGGGAGTTGCATTCTTTCGATTCTCCTTCCCATCTTTCCGGTAGCGGGGGGTAGAAAGAGGGGAGAGTGAGTGAGCAAACTGTGTGAGTTACGGCTTAAACCACGACAGCGTGTCTCAGCTGTTTCCTGTTTAAGTAAACGAATGATTAAAGCAGTAATTCTTCTGCTTTTGTGCTTGATCAGAGGTGATCATAGCAGGAACTTTACTGCTGTTTTTGCTCATGGTTATGTAGTTTAAATGAAACCTCTGCTTGTTGCCGGGATAACTTTCCCTATGCTGATGCTGGTGGACCATGCCTTCAGTCCATTTATTGCTCTTGCATGTGTGTGCCTCCTGTTTTCTATGGAAGGGATCAGGTTTTTGCATCTGTAGGATTGTTTCCTGTAGTTTTCCTGTTACTGCACTCTGTGGACTGCGTACTGTGCTCCAGTGTTTGCCATATAAATTCTCCCACAAGTGTTTTGCAGCTACACTGGAAGCTTATTGACTCTTCTGCTGCCGTTATTTGTATTATGTATGTTTTAAAATAAAACTGCTCTCTTAGGGGAAGGGATTGGGGTTGATCTGCTCTGAGGAGAGTGTTAACAGGTTGGAAAGGAGCCTCCAGAAGCATAGCTTAGATCTTGAATTTGAGTATGTTGAAAGTAGTATTATGGATATCAGAGCAGGTGTTGTGGTTCTGTTTTCTTCAGGCTCTGTATGAATTTGTACATGAAACTGGGAGGTCCCATGGGAGGATTGAGTAACCTCTAACTTTCATTGGGAACATAGGAGGAAGCTCTTCCAGTGTTTGGAATTAATCACTGGTTGCAGACATATGTTCATGTGAATTACATCTGGTACCATAGTGGCTAAGAAATTCCTGAAATCAGAAATTAAAGGGGGGGGGAGAGGAATCTCCCAAAATTTCAAATCTGCAGCCCAATTTCCTAGAGCTTCCCATATTTCCAACCATGATCTCCTTGCTTTGTCTTCCACTAATAATGAAAACTGGATCGCTTATAAAGCAGAACAGTTGAAATATGACATTGCGCTTTTAGCATGTAACTGTTTTCTTTCCTTACCCAAATAACAATAGGAGCATGGAAAAACTCAAGGGAAGAATGGACAGCAGAAGACTGGAATGAAGATGTAAGTGTACCTTGTTGGATAGGCCAATTGATTATTTACCCTTTTCGGAGTTTCTGTATTGTCTTCAAGAACTAAATGTTTGAAGTAATACTTTGCTTTATGCATGCAATGATATTTCTTATTGTGTTTCTTGCTGTAATTCCTGTTTAAAATATATATATTTAGATAAGCTTATTTTTAAAATAAAATTTAATCAAGAAATATAAATTTATTTTGCTGGGTAGACAATACATAAGGTTTATCCCAAATTAAGTATTTGTGAATTATAGTTTTCCATTGCTCAGTGCTGCTGGATGTTAACTGCATAGTTTCCCCTGCTATTGTGTAGGGATTTAAAGCTATATTATCACAAGACTTTTATGTAATTAAAGTGCTGAAGTTTACTATCAACTTTAGACCCCTCATTTGATGCCTTTTGTTTGAAATCTGCATAATTGTTCCACTTAGTCCACTTCATGTGAATATTAAAAAAAGGATCTAGTAGTATGCTGACATTAGCACTTAATTGCTTCATTCCTGTTGTTTCATCAGGATGTGTTGTCTAAAGTACAACAATTTTGGTTCTCATTTTTTATCAAGGAAGAGGTGTCTTCATGTCTGCAAAATATTTGGCATTTGTCATTACATGTGAAAATAGCATTTGTGATTTTAAGTTTTCAGTTATTGTATTAAAGCTTAAGCAGTTCAGAAAAAAAAAACTAGGTAGCAAGATATATGGAAAGGAAAACTTAGCTTTTAAGAAGTTTTTCATCTTTTATAGGAACATCCATTATTTCAAGTTTATTTTCAGTAGAGTAAGAGATCGTCTTGTAAGTCATCCCTTTTGCCCCCTCCTGTAGGGTAGCATGTCAGTGTTATCCCTAGAAATGTGTGAATGTGTCATATAACAGATATGAAAACTCTGTGCTTACCTAATGAGAGAGATGTCTTTTGAGAAAAAAGAAACTCTAAAATTCCAAGGTTTTCTGTGTCAGTTACTGCCATCAAAAGCTGGCATCTGTTTTTTTTAAACCTGTCCTCTATTTCTGCAGTATATGCTAGAGGTCGATGAAGGGATAATGAAAATTTATATCCATGTTCTCACCCCGTTTAATGCTGGTACAACACAGCATTCATAGTATGGGAAGGGTGTTGAGCAATGCTGACTGGGGATAGAAATTTAGAAACTTTTTAAAATTAATTATTAAACCTGAGAAATTTGCACATGAATCTTGAAAGAGCAGCAGATGAAATCTCTAGCCTGTTGTTATTTTTTATTAATTTTAGAGTGGGTTTTCCTCTTAAAGTTGTGATCATATTCTCCTGGCTAAAGAAAATAAAGTTTAACTACAGAAACTATCAGAAGGGGAGAAATAGAATACATACACATTGCTGGAAAATGGATGAAGGCAAACGTTTTCTGTACAATATTGGTAGTCTTAGTTTTTATTTGAAACACTTTAGAAAAAAAGAAAAAAACTTTAGTAGGTGTGTTTGCTTTACCAAGAAGCAGCATGAGAACTTGATTTAATTTCTTTAACTTGAGTACTTCATATCAAAATGGTAATAAAGTTTTGTTATTTATGATTTGTTGATGTTCAGTTTTCATGAGGATGCTAGAGTATATTTTCCTGTTGTCCTTTCTTGCCTATCAAATGGCCACAGGAGCTGGTGGCTAGTTCTGAAATATATTGTCTGTTTGGTGGTTGGAGAATGATTTTTATCATAGAAACAGGAGCTAAAAAGCACAGGTATTTCACTACAGATGGAGGAAATGCCCTTGTGAGTCCAGTGTTTGCAAATGGTTCACCACTGTTCATTCAGGTCTGGAAAAATGTGAGGGCCTCAGTGAAAGATTTGCGAGTGTAGTGTATGGTGAGCATAAATAACATTGTTAGGAGCCGATAATACTATTTCCAAAGAATACTAAATACATCTGTGTAATAAAACTTTTTAATGCTGCTGTGTGAAGTATGTGTTTCAGCAAATGCCATAATCCCAACAGACATCTGCATTAGGTGCTTGATAGGAGCTTGTGGCAGTGAGTTTGCCACAGGGTGTAGTGTAAACTTCAGTGTAGTCGAGCTGGTACAGGGAGATGTGTTTTGCATGCTGGCTCACTTAAAGAGAACATTTCCTCTCTGATACATCAAGCATGCTTTTGCATTGTCACAGACATCCTCAGGCTCCTTGATTTGCTTAGCTTTCAGGATTCAGCAGTGTTTTGGCCACAGTTAGTCTTACCTTGTGTTATGTGAGCATAAGGAACTGTTGACATTACAAAGAATTTAATATTTAACCAAGAGATTGCAGACAGTAGGCTGCTATTCATGCCATTAGCTGAATTCCTTGTGCCATATAATGCAGGAGTCTCATAGCGCTACAAAAAGTACAGTACACGTTGTTACAAAATAGCACGTACAATGGGGAAAGGGATGAACAAGAGAAACAGGCTTTTTAATTGCAAACATGCCTGAGCTGAATCTTCTTTCTTCATTTTGGTCAGTACATAGAGTTGTGGGCTGGCAGCATTATGCGCAGGACAGTTGTGTTCCAGAAAGATGGGATTAAAATACACTGTATTGGCAGCAGGAAAAGTAAATGGAAGGAGGAACTGTGGTGGTATTCATTTTTTCATGACAGTATGTGGCATGTAAGTGGGTGCTAGGAGAGTACATGGAACACTTGAACTTTGCCTCTGAGTACTAAGTGATTTGCTCCTAGTCTGCTCTTCTGCATCCTGCTTAAATCAACAGTGTTTCACAAGAGAATCCTGATCAGATGACCATGTTCAGGGATATATGTGCTTTGAGTAGAGCTGCCCATGGGTTGGCAGATGAAATTGGCTCATGTCCTTGATGTTCTTTAACCTGGGCTGCCAGCAATATGATTAAAAATGCATAATTTCCTGGAAGAGTTGTATTCAAATGTCACATTCTAAAAGGATTCTTTGTGAGTGTTTGAATAGGTCAGTTATACTTTAGTCTAAATACAAAGCTACACCAAAGTAGTTAAGGGTGATTTTTGAGCAAATTTGATTTAAAATATAGCCATTATACATGTATATCTTTATCTGGTTAAACCTAACCTGTACTGGCTTAAGATCTATTGTGGATTGCAAGTATTTCTGTTAATAGAAATTAATTAGCCCTATGAAGTTGTAGCTGTTTAACTGTTATTTTTTTTTAAAGAAAAGCTATTAAAAAAACCCAAACCCAAACAAATGCCTCCCCGACCCCCCCAAAAAACAAACAAACAACAAACAGCAAACAAACAACACCCCTACAAACAAAAGGCACCTCCTTTTCCCCAGAAAGCCCCAGCCAACCAGCTCCCCCTTCCCAGGTACCTGTGCAATTATCTATCTTTACTGTAACAGCATGGTGAGAGCAGTTCAATTTTCTGCTGTGGATGGTCTGACTGATTATACTAGTATAAGCAATTACCCAGGACAGTGGGTCACCCTTTTTATTACTGTTTCTGAACTCACATTTGCAGAGCAGTCAGATTACGATGTTATTGCCACCCCTAGCAGAAATGTTAAGAAGGAACCACGAAAGCTGGTTCACTGTACATAACTGAGAGCAAACCTGCCTCCGCTGGTGATGTCAGCTGAAATGTAAAACACAGGGATACATGAAATGAGTGAGCGAGAATAGTACAGTGTATTAGATTTCTGCAACAAGATTTATCACAGCTGCTCTATGGAGTCCTAAATTGTGTCTGCACAAGGTATCTTTGCACTGATGATATACCAGCTGTCATGTTAATTACTTTCTACTGGTGTATTTTTCAGTTAAACTATTGCCCAAACTGATGTAGTTACATTGGTATACCATTGTGTGTTCAGTAAATCAAATTTCCAAACACCTTAAATTGGTTCCTGATTCCGTGGAGAAGTCTTTGCTGAAGTTTGACTATGTGTTTTTGTCTTTAAGCAGAGCTGCAACATAAGTAGTTGTAAAGGTAGTTTGGCTTTCCTTTTCTCTGAAAGTACATGACCAATATGGAATTTTTGCAGATATCACAGCACTGAAGTATGAGCATGTATATGATTAAAATGTTTTTCTTCCCCCCTTTCAGCTTTCTGAAACAAAAGTCTTCACTGCCACCTTTGTTCCAGCTGAGAATCATGTGACTCCTGGGAAAAGGTCAGTTCCTCTTCCATGGTTTCCCTATACCTTAAAAACCTTCTGTTTCCTAAAGCGATATTAGCTTGCACATATAAAATGTTGACTAAAGCAGAGGGCAGCCTTGGTCACAGATGTGTAAAGCTAATTTGAAAATTCATAGAATAGTTAGGGTTGGAAAGGACCTTAAGATCATCTGGTTCCAACCCCCCTGCCATGGGCAGGGACACCTCATGCTAAACCATGTCACCCAAGGGTCTGTCCAACCTGACCTTGAACACTGCTAGGGATGGAGCATTCACAACTTTCTTGGGCAACCTCTTCCAGTGCCTCACTACTCTCACAGTAAAGAACTTCTTCCTTAATAGCTAACTTAAACTTCTCCTGTTTAAGTTTGAACCCATTCTCCCTTGTCCTATCACTACAGTCCCTAATGAAGAGTCCCTCCCCAGCATCCTTGTAGGCCCCCTTCAGATACTGGAAGGTTGATAAGAGCTCTCCACACACCCTTCTCTTCTCCAGGCAGGATCGCCTCCTTCGACCTGCTGGTCATGCTCCTTTTGATGCAGCCCAGGATATGGTTAGCTTTCTGGGCTGCGAGCACACACTACCAGCTCATGTTAAGTTTCACATCAACCAACACCCACAAGTCCTTCTCCACAGGGCTGCTCTGAATCTGGTCTCTGCCCAACCTGTAACTGTGCCTGGGATTGCCCCCACCCAGGTGTAGGACCTTGCACTTGGCTTGGTTGAACTTCATGAGGTTGGCATCAGCCCACCTCACAAGTGTGTCAAGGTCCCTCTGGATGGTATCCCTTCCCCTCCAGCGTATGAAGCGAACCACACAGGTTGGTGTTGTTGGCGAGCTTGCTGAGGGTGCACTCAATCCCACCGTCCATGTCACCAACAAAGATGTTGAACAAGACTGGTCCCAACACCGATCCCTGAGGGACACCACTCGTTACTGGTCTCCAGATGGACATTGAGCCATTGACTGCAACTCCTTGCATGTGGCCATACAGCAAATTCTTTATCTACCGAGTGGTCCATCCATCAAATTGATGTTTCTCCAGTTTAGAGACAAGGATGTCATGCGGGACAGCGTCAAACGCTTTGCACAAGTCCAGGTCGATGATGTCAACTGCTTTGCTCCTATTCATCAGTTCTGTAGCCCCATCATAGAAGGCCACCAAATTGGTCAGGCAGGAATTGCCCTTAGTGAAGCCATGTTGGCTGTCACCAACCACCTTTTTGTTTTTCATGTGCCTTAGCATGCTTTCCAGGAGAATCTGCTCCAAGATTTTGCCAGGCACAGAGGCAAGACTGACTGGTCTATAGTTCCCTGGGTCTTCCATTTTCCCCTTCTTGAAAATGGGGGTTATATTTCCCTTTTTCCAGTCATTGGGAACTTCACCTGACTGCCATGATTTTTCAAATATGATGGACAGTGGCTTAGCAACTTCATTTGCCAGCTCCTTCAGGACCTGGGGATGGATTTCATCAGGTCCCATGGACTTGTGCACATTCAGGTTCTTAAGATGATCTCGAAATAGATCCTCTCCTTCAGTGGGCCTAAGGTCTTCATTCTCCCAGTCCCTGCATCTGTCTTCCAAGACTTGGGTGGTGTGGTCAGAGCATTTGCCAGTGAACACTGTGGCAAAGAAGTCATTGAGAATGTCAGCTTTCTCCAAATCCAGGGTAACCAGTTCTCCCGTTTCCTTCTGGAGATGGCCCACATTGTCCCTAATCTGTCTTTTGTTTGCTACATACCTATAGAATCCCTTCCTGTTATCTTCCACATCCCTTGCTGGATTTAATTCTAACTGGGCCTTCGCTTTCCCATCCTGGTCCCTAGCTTCCTGGACAATATCCCTGTATTCTTCCCAGGCCACCTGTCCTCGCTTCCACCTTTTATAAGCTTCTTTTTCCCCTCTAAGTTTCCTCCGCATCTCGTTATCCATCCACGGAGGTCTCCTGGCCCTCCTGCTGCACTTCCTTCTTGTTGGGACAGAACACTCCTGAGCTTGCAGCAGGTGATCCTTGAATATCAACCAGCAGTCTTGGGACTCTCCCTCTATGGCTTTATCGCATGGAAACTTACTAAGGAGGTTCCTGAAGAGGCCAAAGTCTTCTCTCTTGAGGTCCAGGGCACTGAGCTTGCTGCATGCCTTTCTCACTGTCCTGAGGATCTTGAATTTGACCATCTCATAATCGCTGCTAGCCAAGGCTGCCCTGGAGCATAACATTTCCAACCAGCCCCGCCCTGTTGGTGAGGTCGAGGTCAAGCATGGCA